>JAQMCX010000012.1:3775876-3809152 GCA_029814765.1 Acanthurus leucopareius | reverse complement strand
GCGCACAGACCCGGCGCAAGTGGATTTGCTATCTTACACTCCTGGCAAAAATGACGTTTGCGCCGGGTGTACGATAGTAATGACAAATGCGCCACTGGCGCACCGCGTTTGCGCCGGGTGTACGATAGGGCCCATAGGGTTAGAGTGAAATTTAACTTTTGAAGAAAGAAGTAATAGAGCATATTTCCTCCTATAAATGAAAGTTCATATCAATAAAATGTGAATAAAATGTACCCTGTTCTCAATACTCAAGCTCAAAACACTTACGGGTTTTGCTGCAAAAGCTGTATTTGATCTGGCATGACACCTAGCTTACTGTCACTAATGGTAGCATCTTTTAAATGAATGCTTCTATGTGTAGCTAACATTACGTCCGTTTACTTAACCTTATCTTTATTTTTGCCACTATCAGCCGTACATTTTAGCATTTATAATTATCTTGCAATCATCCCAAAAGTGGCCACTGTTCATTTGGCAGCAGTATGCTAATGTAATTTTTGGGTGTAGCCAATTAGCCAAATCCTATTATATGAACATTTTTTAATTTAATTTGAAAATAAATTCTAAACATAATTATGTTAGCAATATCTTTATTTTTCTTTGTAACATAATTAAGCTACTATCACATTAGCAGAACAACTAACTTGTTTGTATTTGCTATTAGGCAAGCATTGATGACAATCGTAGTATCTGAAAATGAGATGTCAATATGCATAAATGTATCTCATATATATAATTTCTGTTTATACTTCGTCAAAATAGGGGGCGGTCATGCAATTTAATGCCGGAGAAATTGTTTATTTTGTATACTACTTTACAATTACTGTAAAAGACCCTCTCTCCACCTCCCTACACTCTTTTCTGAGATTTTTTTTCATTTGCCTAAAAAGAGTTAAAACACAAAGATGAAAATGAATTTGACTTAAAGTACATATATAAAGAAGTGATATTATGACAGTCTATGAGCCTTAAAAGGTAAATGGCCAGTGGAAAGAAAAGAGCTTATTTAAATAGCAAAGGAAAATTAAAAAATGTAATCTAAACTTTTGAATTCATAAATCTTGTTTTGCTGCATTCCCAAAGGTTCTTTTCCCTATTTGAGCAATTTGCATGTTCTATTAGACAGGACTAAAAAAAAAATCAATAGTGATACACATGTTAGGAACAGAGACAAGTGCAGATGCTAATTTTTAACATCTTTGTTCTACACCAAAAATATATCATACACAGAAAAATAGCAACATTAACTTTGTCATTTTTAAAAGATTATTTGTTATATTTATTTAATAGTCTGCAAAACACAAGTAACACAGTGTTTGTTCCTGCGTAGAATGATACTGTATGCTCATGAGTTATAACACTTTTATTAAATCACTTGTTTTGCATTCTTGTTTGTGTGAAGTGTATATCTTTACCATTTATTATTGTTTTATTGTAAGTAATTGCATATTATAGAGTTGATGTCCATAAAAATGTCCTATTTAATCATATAATTAATTGCTTATGAATATCTTGCAGCATAGAAATCACATTCACAGTAAATAGCATAACCTAATGGGGCAAAAAAGAGAGAGACAGACAGTTAAAATCTTCTTTTTTTATCAAATAAAAAACAGTGTACATTGTGTTTTATATCATATATTTATTTATAAAGTGCTTAATAGGCATAGATATATCATATTGTGTGATCATATATTGTTATATTAGTTATTTTGTATGTTGTTGGTGGAGGAGTATTCCTTCAGCGATGTGAAAGCTGTTATTTACATAATGTTTACAAGTCCCAGGTTGGTACGCCCACTTCCAACCCATGGTGGAATGGGAGTGTTATTCTGCTGAGATCACGACACCGAGCAGGTGACACCAGCATCTTCAGAGTGGTCACAGTTGTGCACATTCCAGGATATATGGGAGCACTCCTGCAGGGATGCCTCAACACCGCTGCACTTGAGATTGTCCAGCAGGATTGTTCCTGTGCCAGACCCAAAGTAAGCGTCCCCTCGAGCTGCCATGGCCTCTCCACAGCCCATTTGGCTACACACTACCTGAGCATCAGGGAGATCCCAAGCATCATCACACACTGTGCCCCATCCAGAATCCAGAGAGTACATCTCCACCCGCCCCTCACATTGGTGCGTGCCACCCACAAGTCTTATTGATCCTGCAGAAATAAGAGGGGTCACTTAAATTCAGATTCTGAAGGAAATCGGTTGATGTCATGCTGGTTGAAGATATATTTAACCTACCTTCAGAGGGCTGTGCAGTGGTGGTTGCAGGTATACTTTCTGTTACTCTGAAGTCACGACCACTTAAAATGTAATTTTCAAAAGCTAAGAGACACAGAGAAAAGCAGAAAATTTATCGTAAGGCTTGTGGGTCCTTGGCACACTTATGACATATCAGGTGATAAAAACAATAGCACCTCTCTTATAATTATCCTGTTGATCAATATAAGGTGCCTCTTTATATGATTTTTAGGGCTATAATGCAGAGACACACTTTGCAAAATTTTTTTTTGGCAATATCAACTGGCAACTGTTTGTGAAATACATTTTTGTAATGATTTTTATACTAATAGCCATCATTTTCACACATAATTTAGCGATGTATGTGTGTATGTATATATGTACCCATATAATATGTGTGTGTGTGTTGTGTATGTGTGATTGTATGAATGTATATATAAGTCAAAACAGATGTAAAAAAGATGAAAATATATAGATAATTTATTATCATTTGATGAACAGTAGAGAAGGGGTAATTAATTAATTTTAAAAAATAATTAATTAATTGAGTTTATACTTCTTCCTCTTTTCAGGCAATAGGAGTTGGTTTATGGATATCACTGTATATTAAGCATTTCATTCAATAATTGTTATTTGTTTCTTTCTCATCTGTCATTTCCTGTTTTTGACATGTTTGAAATAAACGTTTCAATCGGTCCCTTTTGTCAATTCTGACTTTATGTGGAAGGAAGAATTACTTGAGACAAATGACAAAAAGCCACTGTCTTTAAATAACAATAAATAATTATTTTTAAAATCAACTTGAAACCAAGGATGCGCTATCTAAGTAAAGGGGAGTCTGTATATTCTTTTGATTCAGCCTCAAAGAAGTGAAATTTGGCCTGCAGGCGTGCAGTGACTCTGATGTGCCTTGACTCATCCACTGTATTTTTTATGCTCTCTTGGCTGTCTCCTTAGAGTACGACAGTCATACATTGCAACAGGACAGCTCAGCAGGGAGGGCACAGATGACTGGATGAAAAGGAAGTATGAGCTTTCAGTGGAATGAAAAACTTAAGATAGAGATCTATGATACAGATAGTCCCTGTATTCAGCATTGTGTATGTGCATAATATAAATGCATGCCTAATAGAGCATGCTTTAACCCCACAATGATGTCAAATAAGGTCTTACGTGTACAGATAACTCCAGCATCCTCATGATGGCCACAGTTGTGCTGACCCCAGCCCAAGTGGAAGCACTCGGACAGCTCCAGTTCATAGCCGTTGCACTCCACATTGTCCAGCAAGATTGGACCCAAACCGTAGCCAAAGTAGGCCTGGGTCTTGGCTGCGCTGGCCGGGCCACAGCCAAGCTGCCGACACACCACATTGGCGCTCAGCATATCCCAATCATCATCACACACTGTCCCCCAAACATTTTTGTAAAGGACTTCAACACGACCCTGACAGCTGTTGTTACCATTCATGACACGGATGGCTGGTTTACCTGGACAAGAATTAACAGACAGGTACATCATTGCATTTCAAATAGCAGAGATGTTTTTTATTCTAAAAATCCATATGGCCTATGACTACATAAACGGCTATAGTTGTCCAATATTAAGTCTAAATTCATTTGTGTTTATAAAGCAGGAATGAGTTTTACCTTTTGTCTGAGCAGTTGTGATAAGAGTTGTTGTACTTGGAGACTTGGTAACTGGAACTACATCTGTCGCTGCAGAGGAGATGTAATACATGACAAAATTACTTGAAGGTTCAGACTACTTTTTACTTGATAAATATCACAGGGAAGTTATTCTTTTGCACTCTTTCATCACAATGTTTCCTGGCACTGTGTTTAACACAGACAATTTAAAGACAATGTGGGGGAAATGGCTCTCCCTGTTGGTGATTTGGCAAAAGTGCACACTGAATTTTTCTGTGGCAAAAAAAAAAGAAAAGAAAAGAAAATCTAGCAAAACCAATTGGACATGCTATTGCAAAAGATAAATAATCATTTTGCTTCTAGCTCACTTTCATTTAATTTCATATGGACATACTGACATCTGTGTGCTGTTTCTGTTTACCTTCAGTGTTATGGGTTTCCATAAGTGCTTTCTGGTTTTGTGTTGCCTGGGGAGGTACAGTAGTGGATCCTAAAGAAGTAAGAAATGGAAATGAAATCACTGTAATATGTACAGTTCAAGTTCTTCCATTAAATTTGCTGCTAATACTGCCACTGCTTGATACTGCTTGATAGTATGGCTGTGCCATTAAACCATCTTCTTGTCCTTATTTAATGTCCCTTAAGACTTAAGCTGATCTTATCCATAACTTTATATTATCTACTGACTTATTCTTTAAACATGGTTAAGATAAATATTTCCATCCCTATTATTTCCCCTGGCATTATTTTTTTTATTTGCTTATTTATTTATTTATTTATTTATTTTTACTTTTCTTATTTCTAATAATATTATCACTACTACTAGGGTTTGGATCTAGGGATAGTGATGGCACTTTGTCAGTTGGTCCACCTTTTTGGTTCAGACTAAAGTATGTCAACAGCTTTTCAAAGAATTGACCATTTGCGAACCCCGCCCCTCCACCATGGTGTCAGAGCTAGTAGCAAGGGCTTACAGTCTGTGACTGCACTTCCTGGTGAAATGCAATCAAATATTTGGAGAAATAAAAAAAAAACAATTCCTTTTAAAACTAACTGCATCCCAGTGGCATGCATTTAATGCTTATTAGCCAATATAAGTATGCCAAGATGTCCTATGATTGTGAAAATATTTATTCTACCTGCTTAACATCAGCATGTAGGCATTGTATTTTGTTATTGTAAGTATGTTAGCGTTGTGACATTAGCATTTCTCTGGAAGCATAACTTTGAAAAGTAACAACCTGACAGAGCCACTTTCATGGCCAGAGACTCTTAACACTGTGTAGTTGTTTGTTTGAATTCTAATAATAATCATTTCAGGATTATATCTGTATGATTTGTTTAAATACTGATTTCACTACTAAGGGTAGCATACCAATGCAGGTGACCCCAGCATCCTCATGGTGGCCACAGTTGTGTTTGCCCCAGCCCAGGCTTTTACATTTGGTCAGGTCCTGTTCAGTGCCATAGCAGTTGACATTGTCCAGGAGAACCAGGCCCGTTCCATAGCCAAAGTAGGAGTTGGTGTGAGCATAGACAGCACTGCCGCAACCAATCTGTTGGCACACCACCTGGGCATTGTTAATGACCCAGTCGTCATCACACACTGTCCCCCAGTTTCCTTGGTAGTAGATCTCTACTCGGCCTTGGCAAGCATCTTGTCCATTCATCAGACGGATAATGCCATCTCCTAAACCAAGAAGGAGAGAGAGAAAGGGATTTATAGGGACTGAATTCTTTTTTCTACAAAAAAATTTTTGGTCACTATAAGTTTATCAGAATCTACATATGCTAATGTCATATTGAGTATGTGCTCATTTGAGCATATCAGAGGAAAATATAACTACTAGGATTTACACTTGAGTGTGGGAGGCAGAGGAAATGACTCTCAGACATTAGCTTTGTTTTCCATCAGGGTATTTCAATCTTCTTTTTAAGTATTTCTTAAAAAGTAAGAAATTCTTTAAGTATTTTAAGTATTTAGGGGAGAAGGGTGTTGGTCTCTGCAATACATACTGAGGCTGCACACAAACTTAAGTTGTATAGTTGAGTAAACATCTAATATTTCACTAAGCACAGATGTTGTCATCTTACTCTTCTTCCCAGACAAAAACACACCACCTGCAGAGACATTTGACATTCTCCTGTATCACCTGAAAGGGGTCTATGAATGTGGATGGCTTTACTGGTTTCCCAGTGAGTATTTTTCAAGTGCCCCTAAAGAATTAGTTGAGTACATCACTGCTTTCATGATCCTCTTGAGATTTAAGGGAAGAAACAAAAGAGCGTCCATAAAAAAAGGCTAGTCCAACTAACAATGAGAATGGCCTGGAATTTGAGGCTTTGGAGGTCCATTGTAAAGTTTTGCGAAACAGGTATCCACAGATGCTTTTTACTCAGCTAAAAAGCCTTTGATGTTGTGTAAAATTTTGTGACAGTTTTGCTAAACTGAAGTAACACACTTTAAACTGAATTAATGCTTTCATTAAAGCTATTTTTCTAATAAACCTGACTGATTCCTGCAGTTTGGACCCAGGCAATGACAAAATGAGCCAGCGTTCATTATTTAATGAAATCTAACCTTGTGTTCTGTAGTAACATCTGTCATGCCACCTGTCCACTAGATTTGATTTGTGTGTGAGTGTGTGGGTGTATGCATGTGTATTTGTGTGTGTTTGACTGTCTGTGTGTGTTAAATTTTGATGCTACACCATTAAAAAAACATGTAATCCAGCACAGAATTCTGCTGGCCCGAAGTCTGTTTTCTCTGAATATACAATGCTACAGTCTAGACAGCTTTATTAGCATTTTTAAAATTGCCTTGAGCTGAGATGTGCACATATGTAGTGTTCTGATATATTTTTTTTAGCAAAGAGACAATGTAGCATCTGCCTCTAAACTTAATGCAAATCAGCCTAATGGCAAGACTGAATTTTGGGAAGCGGGAGACTAATTTCATCTGCTGTGTCCTTGAAAGATTAATATACAGGTGTGGTTTGTGTTTTGTTCCGATCTGCAATAACAGATTTACTGGCCCTTTGTTGGCCAAGGACACAAGCTGAGAATAAAACACTATATTGTCGACTCATGGGATGATATGGCAAATTGATTAGCAATAAGTTGTCCGACAAACCAATAGAAACTGAGCAACATTTATTCTGAAGCATGTATCTGGCCAGCTGATGAATTGAATCCTTTTTTTTTTTGGTTTGGACTTCACTACCACATAAGTGCAAACTATGACTCTTTAGTGCTTAATGCTCCACTATTTTCTCGAGCTAGTCACTTACTTTGTCTGTCATTTGGTGTTAAATGTCATCTGCCATTTTGTCTGGGGCAGGAGGTATGTAGTGGGTTTTAGAGCTTTTGGAGCTGTCTGCTAGGGCCAAAAAACTAAGCTTTGTGACTGGTGAGAGTGAATCAAAATAGCAAAGTTGCAGTCAGCAAAACTTGGACAATTAGCTGAAGGACCCTGTTAAGCTTCATAAGAGCTAAGAAGAACTTTAGTTTCAAGTAAAAATTCTCTTTTCTTCACTACTTTAACATGCAGTCAGAGTCAAACATGACAAGTAAGCTGTGCCATTGTTTTACTACCTGGGGTGTAGTTAAACACACTTTATTTTTACATAGCCCCTAATTTATTTTCTCAAAATTGCTGTTTCTGTTTCAGGACTCTGGCCCTTTGCCTTTATGTTTTAGTAGGAAAAAAGGGACAATTTCATCCCCCAACATTTCAGGTTGGCAGCAGACCAGTCTCATTTTGTTAAAAGCAGGGAGCACTTACGTAAATCGGAGTTTTCCTGGGGCTCTGTGGTGTGATCCTCACGGTCTTTTGCCCCAACTACAGCTGCTTCTAGCAGCAAAATGAAAGGGAAGGAGGAATTTTAGTGATTTTCCTCTTTTTACTCTCAGGGTATTACATGAAGAAATGATTCCACACCATCTCAGCCTACTTAAAGTTAGATAATGACTGTACCTCTGCAGGTGACACCCACATCCTCATAGTGGTAACAGTTGTGGATGCCCCAGCCCAAACTATGGCACTGGCTGAGGTCTGTTTCTCTTCCTTTGCAGTCCACATTATCCAACACAATAAGCCCTGTGCCTTGTCCAAAGTGAGAGCTGCTGCCCACCGCCACAGCCACTCCACAGTCCAGCTGTTGACACACCACGTTGGCATCCACCATGTCCCAGTCGTCGTCACACACTGTGCCCCATGAGCCATTGAAGTGCACCTCCACCCTGCCTTCACACTTGTTCCGACCATTCACTAGTTGGACTTTGGAGAGATAAACAGATGATTTATGTAAGAAAATCTCTCTTTTTGTGCCTTCAGTGTTCACAGCTGCATTCTCTGTCTTTAAATAAGATGTGTATATTCAGGTTGTTAAGTTGTTATTGCTGCCACTTCACTGAAAAATCTGAGGCCCACAAAAGCTCTTCTGTATAAAAGACATTTAACAACATGTTTCTATTGGAAACAAAATGAGATGAGATAACAAACTGGCTCAAATTTAATGACAGGTAATAGCAAGTGAAAAAAATCTTTCTGGACACAATAAGCCACATGACTCCTTGGAAGTAAGCGTGCAGAATGCAGGAGGATGGGAGGTTACATAGCAAATAAGTGGGGATTAGGAGAAATGGAGAGCTGGGAAAGTGACCTTGTTTAAAAAGCCTCAGGCACTGTTCTACCTTCTGTACTCAGTATCATTGACACACAACCGGCTGCTGATGGTTTTCATGGTGTGGCCTGGATGCAGACATGGTTTTCTGAGTGTCTGGGCAGATTCAGTGCTGGAGGATGGATCATGCTTACCTTGGTAATATGTCCTCATCTGGGTTTGCAAGCCATTGGCTGAAACAGAAGGGAGGAGGAGGTTTGAGTGAAAGAGAGAGAGAAGAGAGAGAGAGAGAGAGAGAGGGGTGGTAAATTATTTTGTTGAAAGGAGACTCTTGGCCTTCCATAGTTTCTGTACTCTATATCTACTATATTTCCTGTAACACTAGACATAGACTGATACAATAGCAATAGGCCTATTCAGACTATATACTACACTAGCTACAGCTGAAATACAGTATGTTAGCCTGTTAATTTGTCTTTTTAGCCATGCTGGCTACAGGGAAAGGGAAAGAAATTCTATTGGAAACTATTTGATTGGAATGCATTCATTACATTGATATTCATTGCACTTAGAGGATCAGTCCTAAAAAATCTGGTGAATCCCTGACTTTTCTAGCACCATCATGAGGTTTAATTTGTTGTTTGAGTCAAGTTTCTTGATAGCCATTGGATGGATTTCTATGAAATTTGAACCAAACATCTATGCTCCTTCAAGAAAAATCAGAACTTCGGTGATTCCCAGACTTTTTCTGCTACTTTTAAGTCAATATTTAAATTTATCCAATGTTTTTGATTCATACAGAGCCCACCTGTGTAAGCGAAGGGAAAAAAAGAATCATCTGTAAATCTGTACTCTTGGTTTACAAATCTGTGCACATTTTTAAACCTTGCACTTGGATTCCTTGCCCACAGCTGGGAAAACTATAACCAACGATTTATTGGATGTATTGCTAAACTGTTGGCTTGGATGACTAAACCATGGGCATGAGCCATGGGCACTGATTGCTAACCTATCGCTAAACAGTGCACACAGATTTAAACGTGCCAATTTTTTCTCCCAGTTGATATCAGTTGGTCTCCATAGTTTCATGACCAAATCCAACCTGCAAAACTAATAACAGTCCCATCAGCCTCAGTTGTACATTGTGTTGTGTGCAGATATATTAGCAGGTTAGCTAGCACAGAGAGTCATCAACTGGCTGTGTGTCTTGCTATTCTTAGAAAGAGACATAAGTAGGGTAAACTCTGTCACTTATCTGTGACTTTGAAATCACAACATTCAGTCAAACTGTTGTCTCTCTATCAGAGCACTTTCAGTAGTAAACACGGAGGGTGCATATGGATCCGTCGTCTGTGTGTCAGTTTCTAGAATGTCAGTGTTTTGATGCAACACTTATTTTCCCAAGAGTCGCACTGAAAGACGTTCGGGCATAATGGACAGTCTATTAGCCTGAGGACTAATATCTCAAGTTTCAACAACCCACAAAGACACCACGGACTTTTCCAGCCATCACACTTGATGTGGGTCAATTCACAGGCTTTTCCCATCTGTTTGCGTCATTGAAACGTATACAGAACATACACGAAACTACATATTTCAGCTTCAGGGGCTGGTAATACATCTGTTCACAGTGTCACATGCAGGTTACATCCTGCTTTATATTTCTGGATGACACAGTTCTATTTTTGAGAGTTAAGGATAGAGGAAAGAGTAAAATGTGGTTAAATGGACTATTACTTACCAGGTACAGCCCTTTTGTTTAATTTCATGTCTCCTAAAATGTGAAAAAAAAGGTTAGTGAGACACACATTTAGATATCTGTTGGCTCTATCAAGAGACAAATTCAATAAGCTGGTATCAGCACATTTGAATAAATTGCTTTCTTTATGTGAGTGGCATTGATCCTGGCTCCCTGCAAAGTAACTACAGGGCTTTTAGCCAGCTATCACTGGTAAACACAGGGCAGGCGGTAACTGTGGACACAAAAGGGCTCATCTACAGGGAGTTTGCTTCCAGGTACAGCCAGTCCTTGAGCATTATTAACATCCCATACACATACTGACACACAAGAAATCGTCTCATGTATCACATTCTGGTTCAGCTTATGGCAAAATATAATGTTTCACTCTGAGCCATTTTTTTCAAACACAAAATGTAGCATCAAAGAATTGAATTTAGTCAATAGACTGAAGTGGTTGATGGTTCTTGTTTGAAAACTGTTGATTGAAAGATCTATATATTCAAGAGTTTAAACAGCAGGGACATATGTGTTTGTTGAATGGTTAAGTAAAGATCATAGCTTTGGATAAATTTTGGGTCTCAGTTTCAGTTTTCATACAACCAACCTCTGGTCCTGAGCCAGGGAGGAAAAATGACCTCTTAAGGAAATCATATACTTTAATAAGCTGCTCTATGTGACATTTACCTTTGAGAATCAGAGGTTTACCAAACCTTTCAAGGCCTGTTACTTTTCCATATATTTCACATTGTTTCTTTTAACAATGAACCACAAATATCACTTAGGAGTCACTTTTAATAAATGTAGCAAGATCTTACTATTTTTCAGTCCAAATAATACAAAATAATACACAATATAAATAATATCAAAAACACAATAAAAAGAAAGTAAAAATACAAATACAAATAAGAGCAAAGTCATTTAGTTTAAACTGTGGCTACTCTGGTATCTGTTATCGTTACCAGTGTCTATGTCAGTATTTGCCTGAAATTTGTCAAAATGAGAGAAAAGTTCATCAAAAAGACAAGTTTCCTTATCACATGAAGTATTCTGCAGAGCACAAGATAAACTCCTCTTTACAAACAGGTTAAAGGGAGTGGCCTTGGCCAAATTTTGAGGAAATCCAACATAGTACCACAGCCCCCAACTCCCACCCACACACTTACCGAGACGCAGCAATACACTCACAGCCACCAAGACGAGGGACCCCAGCAGGGACACCAGGACCCAGACGGCTGGGTTCCAGCACCTACACACACTCTCCACCACACGCTGGCTTCGCATGGCTGCCTGACTGACCATTGGCCTGCAACACACACATTCACACACCGTTAGTCTCTCTGACCCAGCTACCCAAAGTCCTGAGCTATATGTGAACACAATTCTAAATGGAGTAGACACTTTTCTACTACTATAAAACAATCACTATTTTTTGTCCTGGTTCTGAGTAGCCTGATTATAGTATTGGATTGTTTTCCCTGATGTGGCCTGCAGCTGTTGTTGTTGTGTTGTAGTAGGTATTGATGGTAGACTGAGGTCAGGCTTGGGCAACGTGTAGCTGAACAAGAAATCGTTTCCAGAGATCATGTGATGCACATCGCTCCCTGTGGACATTAGAGAGCCGTTAGGAAGTTATGTGGCAGCACAGCAGGAAGAGATTACAAATACAAAGTCACTCTAGCTTCCCAGACATGGGCATGTGCCACCGAAAAGTGCGTCTGTTGCTTATAAAACACAGGGAGCAGCGAGTCATGTGACATTGCCATTTTGTAAGCACAAAATGGCTGCTGTGCACCAACCTTGCAGCAGGTAACCAAGACTGATGGTAAGAGCTGAGGAAGCTCCTCTTCTGAGCTGCCCAGAATCATCACTAGCTGTAGGTGGCTTGTGTTACAGACGGGGGCAGACACCTGTGGCGTGGTGTTTGATAAAACGGGGATTTTCCTTCAGGTGGAGAATATTTGGATTCACTGACAATCACTCAATAATCAGAGTTAGATAGTGTGTTCAGAAACAGAATACCCTACATTCTTCTTGGATAAGAAACTGAGATGAATGACTTTCATCTAATGTAATGGAATGGAAAGTAATGGAATGGAAAAGTACTTCAAGTAATTAAAGATGAAAATAAGATGAAAATAGACTGAAGTGTGAGGATGTAACTGGAAAAAAGATGGATTTTTCACACACATTGCTAAAAGTAAAAGCGCTGAAGATATTATTTATTATATTATATTTAAGTTTGTATAAAATTTTAGAGCAAAGATGTCAGAAAATAAATCAAATAGCATCATTGAAAGCATGTTGTCATTAGAAGACCACAGAGTGTGGCCTGGCCTTCAGTTGTTTGTCTCCTCACGGATGCAGAATTCCCCCTGACCTTACACAGGAATGTGTATTAGGGGATGATGAGGGGAGAATTTGATATTGGCCCCTCGAGATAGTGGACATTCCGAGCCCAGGGGGCACAAAAAGACATTTCTGCTTTCTGTGGTCCCCATCGTCAGGCATAAACACTGCTTCCTGCAATCTGTCACTAGAACCTTCCAAAACGCTTAGGCACCTGATGACACTGCAGGGGCGCCGCTCGTCTCCTTGGAGAGCAGGAGGTAGGGGGAGAAGAGGGGGGTGTTAAAATTTTGAGCCAGCTAATGCAGGTAGATTTAACGCACAGTCTTTATGGGGGCATTAGTGACAAAAAACACCAATCAGCAGCAACAGAGACAAATCTGGACAGTGCAGTCTTGGCCAGGTTCAGTCTATTTTAAATGGTCTGCTGCATCGTCTCAGAAGGTGTGGTGCAGGAGAGGCCCACAGAGAGGTTATTGTGCATCCAACTTGGAGGTGGGCATTTTAACACCAGCACAGCACTCGCAAACCACGGCCGTCTTATTTGCAGACTGTATTAACAAACTACTCGAAACTCTGGGACAAATGGCTCAGTTATGAGGGATGAAAAATAATCTAGTCCCCAATGTTATGTTTTTCAATACTCCATTCATGGTAGGATGTAGCGCAGATCCGCTGGGGAATAATGTTGCCTTTTGTGTCGGCCCTGCTTCCCCTCCCTTCTCACTTCCCTGTGCTGAGAAATAGCTGAAAGATCTCGGCCCCACAAAAATACCCCTTAATGTCTGAGATAAACCAGTGAATAATACTGTCAGTCTCTCTAACCGAGAGAACTTTCATGTCATTCAAATGCAGAATCAGTGTATTTGTCAAAAAAGTCTATTTACTTTTTTGTAAAATGTGACAAAAAATGATAAAAAGCATCTTTAAACAAAATATCAAAATACATAAAACATGAAAATGCCCTTCAAAAGTAGATAATTAATCAGTCATTTTATAGAATATAAGTTGATAATTCAGTTAATTCTGAACATATTTTATGTTTTATGATTATAGTGCAAATTTTTTGCTTAGCAACAACACTAAACTGTATCAACTTCTTAATAAACCTCTGTCCCTTTACATTATTATGAATTAGTAGTTACAGCCAAAATAAATTAATAAATAAGTTCATAAAGCTAGTCTGAAACACAAAACCATTCGCTGATATGTCGCAGAAGCAGTTTCATGTTAAAACTGTTCATAATAATCAGGAGGTAGTGAATAAATCAAGCAAAAAAAATGGCATTTTTTATAAGAAATACATACCTGATTTATCTTCACACCAAAAGAAAAAACTAAATAGAAATAAAAATAGATTTCCTTACTTCAAGAAAAGGCACTAAAAATGTCCTCAGAGCTTAAATAGCAGGCAGCTTAATTCCACAAGTCACAGAAAACACAGAAAGGTTGTGTAGAAAAGGAGGCAGGAGACTCAGAGTATCCAGCACTACTAGTTTAAGGTCTTTCATCTCCTTAACCCTGCTTGGCTATAAGTACCCGGCTTCAGTGACAGGTATTACGTAAAACAATAAATACCACTGCATTGTATGTTAATATTCTAACGCCCTGTACCTGTCTATGTTTAAAAGAAGCAGGAGGGGCAAAAAAAAGACAAAGACAATGAAAGCTAACCCTTCACTGGTACCCCTGCATCTCCAGTTTCAGGTTGCGCTCATGGAAGGTGCAGTCCTGCTCATCTCTGCACACACTCGCCCAGGGAGACAAGGCAGGGGCTCAGGTCCTGTGTCTGTGTATACAGTATGTGTGAGGGTGTGTGAGGGTGTGTGTGTACACTGGACTCTCCCACACAGAAGGACTCTAGAGCAGATGACAGTGCAATTATGAGGCAAAGAAAGTTTATAAATAAGAGAGTTGTACACAGTAGTTTTTAGGGAGTTTGGGAGGTTTTGAAAAGTTACCTATCTTCTTTTAAACCTACAGAAAACACATAACTGACAAATAAGACTGGATCAACCCCAGTGGAATAAAAATACAAGGCAAACTGAACAAGAACATCTGAGCTGAGCTCAGAAATGCGGCTTTAAACAGCTTTTCTGTTCATTTTTTTTGTCAAAAGACATAAAATGTTGTTCAATGTGATAATGTTTCAGACACACAAGATATTCTTCCTCTTTGAATTGCATTTGGAAAAGCCCAGGGCCTCTCTGAATTGTGCAGCAGACTAATAGCAATTGCTTTCAAACACTAATCCTTCCTGAGCCGTGGAGAAACGTGCAGGCTGTCTGTGCCCATTGACAGGGTTTTCAAGGAACAATTTAGGGCTCCTTCCTGCAGTGTCACCTGAAACAGTGTTTGGGCCAAAACAAGGAGGTTCTGTTACACCAAGCTAATTATTTATCCTGAGGTTGAATTGAGAAAACTCAACCCCACACAGCCAAAGTAACAGTCACTAGTAGCCTTGTCTTGTCTTAAAAACTTGCTTTGGTTTTTTTTCATGTCTGTGTCATTTTCTTTACCAAAGTGCTCCTGAAGGTACCACTACTGCGAGCTGTGAGTGAGTTTAGCTTTATGAAGGGAAGAAAACAATTACAAAAATGAATTTGTTTGTATATTATGATTTATTTTATTTATGGGAGTGCATCTTACCAGCAAACTATGAAAACATTGGAGGAATATGTTCCCAATAAAAAACCATTACCTACTGTATGTAAGTTACACACTTAGCACCAACTAATAACTCTTAATTTACTTACTCGAATTCTCACTAATATTGTTGACTCTCCTTTATGATCTGTTCGCTGCAAACTCCTGAGGGAGATATTTGGTTCTCTAGCTGCTAGATGATCCAGTAAGTTCACAGGCTAGTCTCTTACTTTGTCTGCTTTTTGGTGCTGAGCAGGTTTTTCAGAGCTTTTTTCTCTAAAAACATCTGCCTGTCACTGCTGGTAAAGATGACAATGAGAAAGATGAGAGTTATTTACATTGTAAAGTTGACTAATTCTCAACTTTCTCATTCTCTGTGTTTTTAACCATGAGTGATTTCTCCAACATAAAGGCCATGTGACCATTTGTTAGGCTACTATGAAATTACAGATCATGGTCACTTTTAAGAGTCAGAAAAAATAAAGAAACATCAAAATACAGACAATCATGATACACCTGCATTAACTTGGCAGCTGCAGAAGCACATTGTGAACACAAAATTGATGAACCATCACTTTGTTGACCGAGTGTACTTTTAAGTACACAGGTGCTTATATAAGCATATTTAATTGCTTTAATTAGCATAGTTATTTCAGCAATATTAATTTATTGACATCAAACATTGTATGAAGATGTCAAATTTCAAGAGAAACACACCTAATAAATGTAACACTAACAAAAGTCAAGTACTAGATTAGTATTGTCTCACCACACTCAGTATCTGATTACTATAAAGGAAGAGAAACCAGATATTTGATTCTAAATAACAGATACCAGAAAGAAGATGAATGTAAAGATAAAGGATTCAGTGTTTCAGTCATCATGTGCCCTCAGGGCTCTAATAAATGTTTACAGCAGAGGATACAATATAGTGTTTCTTTTTTCTTATGACTTCTATTTGTACTGTATGACAACAACAACAAAAAACAGGGCTGGACTATCAGACCCACAGTCACCATGCTTAAGGATGGGATGTTTTAGTAAGCTTTACCTTGGTATTTTGTCATGGCTGCCCAGAGTTTCTTCTTTGCTTTCTCCTACTGTAAAAAACATTAGCTACAAACTGTAATAGGCACATAATCACAGCGGATGCATTATCTACAGGTGACTACCTCTCCCAGTTTGTGACAACATGTGTTGGAGGGTTCAGGTGTTACTTCAACATACATATACATTGCTCATATATTATGGGAATTCCTAGCTGTGCTGACTTACAGTGATGGGCAGATTGTCAGAAGTGATCACTGACAGTACAAGCCTGACCTGGCTCATCTATCACTGTGACTGTGAGTTAAAAGCAGTCTCTTTGTCACATACATGATAATGTCGTTTTCTCATTCATTTCCTTACTTTGTATTACATTGTATCATCTTTGTATTCTCACTTTGTAAACTGACTTTTTAGCTTATGTTGGCTTTATGTACACGCACAGTGAAAGTTAAAATCAAAACTGAACTCCTCTGTACTTCAGATCACAATCCTGGTTGACTTTGATATATGTGTCTTTAAAACAATGATTTCAGATGCCTGTACTTCAGTAAATGAGGCTGAGGTGAAAAGAGGAAAAGGCTAACCAAAAGAAAAAAAAGAAAGGCAGGAAGATGACCTGCCTCCTTATCTCCCAGTTGAATTTTCAAGCAGAGACACACACAATGCGAGCAAAGGGATCATTCTCAGCTTGGAATTATAAAGTTTCTGGAATAAGTGTCCTGTTAATATGTTGATGATTTGGTGAGGTCAGCTATTGTACACATTCTTTGAGTCTGCTTTACATAACTCATACTTTGCAGACAGACGGGGGCAGCAAGTTCTTAGATCACCCTGGGTTAAATGTCAGTGTTCAGCTCTCACAAAGATTTAAGTTATCTAAAAACCTTTGTCCCATAGTTATGAGGGTCTTCAATTTGAACTTGACACATAAGCGCAGCATGACATCCTGTTACTTACCTTTGTCTTGAACAATTCTCTTTTTAGTAGGTCATGAAGACAAATAGTATTCAGTGTAACAGGAAGTGAAAACTATGACACAGTTCAATAGGGCTTCTAAGAATAAGTCCTCTTTTACAGCCCTGTTACAGTGAGATGTATGTATGAAACTTAGATTCAATAGATAACTTGATGTTAGTTAGTTGTAAAGATTTTATTCGAAAAAAT
Source organism: Acanthurus leucopareius (assembly GCA_029814765.1). Taxonomy (NCBI): domain Eukaryota; kingdom Metazoa; phylum Chordata; class Actinopteri; order Acanthuriformes; family Acanthuridae; genus Acanthurus; species Acanthurus leucopareius. Next base: position 3,791,687 of record JAQMCX010000012.1, on the reverse strand, counting down.
ACTGCTGGTATTATGACATAACCTCCAGGGTATTACAAGTAAGGAAATATCGGTGTTGTTCATACTGATCATTTGAAGCCGTATGTGTCATACAGCTGCAGCCTGATGCCGATAGATGACAGGATGCACACTGAGTCTGAACAATCACAAGGACTCAAATGTCTTGAGATTAAAAAGACCACAAGAGAGCACTTCATCTGCCTAAGGTCATTTGCTAGCATGAACACAAAAACATATATACAGGTTTTTAAATTCAAAAGCTTTTGGGGAAAAAATAGGCAGTAATTTATCATATAGCCTCAAAGGTGATGCAAAAAATACAGAAAGAAAAAGAAAAATGGTCCCAAGAAAGTCATTTTATTCTTGCAAAATATCTAATTCATCAGATGAAAGTACATAGAATAAGAAAGGAGGCAGAGTAGGAAATAATAATTAAAAGCAAAGACATTTTTATTAGGCAAGTGTATATTCTATGTTTATTATAAAATTTAATGAAAGATAAAGAGAAATGAGTGAGGAAATGCAAATGTGAGTTGTTAGTTTTCATAAGTAGCATTATACTGAGATGTGTGTAAAATTACAGAAGCCAGCACATATTGTATATGGGGACAAAAATACACTGGCACCATGTGCATGACCTCAGATCAAAAATGCATAAGCAGGGCAGCTGAAAGACATGTGCATTCAGAAATGTGTATCAGTTTAACAAAGGTAATTACAGCATGAAACAGATCACAAACAAGGCAGATGTACAGAAACACTTTAGTTATCCATTTGCAGGGAAGTCAGATGTAAAATACAGTGTGAGAGACAGACTGTGTTAAATGGTTTAGGAGCAGCAGGCTTTGGGATTTTTGCAGTGCATCTGTTCTCTCTCTCTCTCTCTCTCTGTTTCTGCCTCTTCCCAACAGTCTGCCACACGTGAGCAGACGAGATGGAAATGAGGGAGGGAGCAGCCCAAGGACACCCTGATAACACAGAGTGGTACACTGAATCTCTCTATCTTTGTCTATTTCAGCCTCACAATGAGCACAAAACCATTGGAGATGCTCTCACCTGATGTACTTGCGTCACTAATGTAAAAAAGCAATACTTCATAAACACAGTGTAAAAATACGGGCTTTTTCTATGCTTACATGAATGCCACCCAGTGGTCAGATATGATTTACTTTGCCTCTTTGATGGATTCTGGCAATATGATATTGAGAAGGTGTGTAGATACCTTTGAGGATTTATACATTTCAATATCACTGCCTTTGCCAAATAATGAAATCTCAGGAAGCATTTTATCAAAGTTCCAGCGGTCATATTAAACCAAACATTCCTGTTGATCATATCTTTACATGCAAAAATGAGATACAACATTAGAATGATAGCAGGCCTAATAATAGCAATTACATGTAACATAAAATGTATATTGTGAAAGCACATCACTTGTACTAATAAGCAGTTTGAATAAAATATTTCTATAACCAGAATTCCTGGTAAGGGAAATGGAAGACGGTACTTAGACCTCATCTGATTGATCAGGTAACATAAAGTAATGAGAAATCAAGGTTAGTAAAAAACGAAGTGTCATGGGGATATTTGCACTGCCTGTCTTTACCACTACCCACAGACTGTCTCTCTCTGGCCTGTCCCTGTTTGACCTTCCCTGCCTCCTCGTCAGCCACGTGCGCACCGTTTCCTAGTTTCCTGATTAGCTTTCCTTCGTGTATTTTGGCCCAAAAAAAAACAGTCTACTTTGCTGCTTAGCTTTGCTTTCATCGTTTTTTAGCTATTCCTTAATCCTGTTTCCTGTCTTTCTACTAAAGTCTTTTATTTATTTATTTATTTATTTGCATCCTGTGAGCCTGCCAGCAGTCTCCACAAGCGTGACTTTGAACTTTAATTTAGCCAACTTATTTTCAGCCCAGCCTGCTGTGCTGTGTGTCTGCCTTCCTGTTTGCCACTCAGAACTGTGGCACGACGATTTGTAAATGTTATGAAACACACACTCACAACATAATACACAAATACCTGACATTGCACTAAGGAAATAAAATTATATAAAGGGCTGACAAATGAAAGCATTTGCTAAAAGAAGGCTAAGTTTCGATATTGTATTTCATAGAATGATTTCACAGAATTGTTTTTTTTTTCCACAGCAGATATACTGTAATGGTTTGCTATAGTACTAAAAGCACAAGTGTCCCAGTAAATCATGACAGTGTGATAGTGAACCAGGATGCATAATACTACAACCATGAAACTAAAGCAGCTAAATGGAATTCCACCACCAGTAATTTTATTATTTACACTTTTGTTTGTGCTCTGACATTTAAAAATACCATTTGTGACAAGTTGCTTTTGCAGGTGGGCTTATTGATATACTATTTAATATACCAGTTCAGATAAATTCTTCCCACAGGTAATCATATTATTGCTCTCAAGAGAATATACTGTGGCAGTTTCATAAAAAGTGTGTATGTCCTCCAGAGGATACCAGTGCCTTAAAATCTATTTTTTCTCCACATTCATCAATCCTCAAAAGTCCTGCATACATTAATAATGATAACAATAAAATAATTACATTTCAAATGACTAAAATTCTCTCTCTCTCTCTCTCTCACACACACACACACACACACACACACACACACACACACACACACACACACAATACAACAGTCTCCCTGCCCAGGGTACAAAAATCAGGTCCATTCTACATATTACAGCACAGCTGCACTAGCAATCTGGAGCCACTAGTTGTCATCCTTCTCACACAAGTTGTTAGGATATATTGATTATGCTGCCTTCAGGTACAGTCGGTAATAGAGCGATTATTGTAAAAACGCTCATTAAAAACTCAACAAATGTGCAAATGCACCTAAGAAAGGCCGAACTCTTCTGTGTCAACTAGAAACTTAAGGACATGAACAAGAAGGGCAATTATGAGTTACAATGATAATGTAAACTGAAAACCTTTATTGAATTAGCCCATAAATATTACCATTCGCGTTCTCTTGTTGCAGATGAGTGCAACTCTCAACTCTCCAAGTTTACACGGAAATACTCTTTATGTATTAATAATAACTGTTATGAAATTGCGCGACAAGTCGTACAGTAATCAGGGCAGATTTCTAAATTATGAGACAAGAGCGAGGTGCTCATGAAGGCAGCACCGTGCCCAGCACAATGACGCTGGTCAGTGTGTGACACTAGTGCCTGACAGATAAACAAACCCCTTATTGAATGGCTCTGCGGACCTTTAACAACTTATGCTACCAGTCTCTGGGTTGCTTTAAATATTATGCCTACCAATATACCTTGGCTTAAAGAGTTCTGCCTTCACTGATGAAAACTTAAATTTTCAAGTTGAGTCCGTTTAGAGGTGAGTTTGACACAAGTTGGTCTAAAAAAACTTAACGGTGACTGTTAGCTAATACTAGCTAACAAAACGTAGTTAGTAGCTTGTTAAGTTGGTCGGGACTTGTACCAGCTCCTCCAGACTGCAGACCGTTATTCACGTTATTGAATAGCATTACCTACTTTAGCATCAGCTACTTGACCATACACCAGTTTGCTAACGTAAGCTAGCTAATTAGCTACTGACCGAAGTCCCTATCTGTAATATGAAGCGTCGCCCATATGTCCAGCGCTAAGTTGAGCTGGTGATGGGTAAATTTGGCTACAGTAATGAGCAGTAGTAGCTGGCGACGCATTGCTGTCATCGCTTTTCACCGAAAGTTCACAAGTTCACTTGTTGCATCCCCTGCTGACTACCAGGCTCCTGCTCTTAAGCATAAGCTCTATTAATCATAACCCGCACTAAATAAATTGTTTCCGTTATTATATGCATCATATTGCTCTACCATAAGTGTGCGTTTTATGGACATCCGTTCATTAAAAAGATTTTTATAGAACAAATGAAAGATATCTGGTATGAATATAGAACAACCTGCTTGGTATGGCATCTGTAATAAATCATTTTGGTTGTCAGTAGAAATATAGAATTGTATCTGAGTTGTATTCAGCACAGCCCAAGAAGCAGTTGCCACAAACTGTTTCTGGCTGATATAAAAAGCTTTCCAGAGGCAAATTTGCTCTCAGTTTATGACAACAAGGCTTCCTTTTGTCTTAAAAACGCTGCTCTATTTTGCTAAGTCCTCCTTCTAACTGTGAGAACCTCTTCATCACCTGTGCTGTCACCATGATGAAAACATTACATTTTTGTTACAACATTCATTTAAAACATTTTAAATTCCTGACCGTCCAATTCTCTCACACCTTTCACTGTCTCATCTTTTCAGTGACCTGGTTTGATAATTGCATGCTGCATGTCTGATAACCCTCATCACCCACCTGCACTTCCTCCCAATTCTGATGCACGGCCCCTCTTTAGAAATGAATAAGTCTCGCTATTCCTTGCATGTTATACTGTGAGTGTGTCATCATGAGGAGAGACAGGGATAACCCTCTGGCACTGTCATCCAAGAAACCATGCCAGAGCCAGGCGGACTATGGAGGAGAGCTAGAGAGACTGCGTGCTGATTTGGAAAGAGAGAAGAACCGAAGACAGCAAGCATATCGACGCCTCTGTGTGGAGCTGAGGCACCTGCGGGAAGAATCAGAGAGGGAACAGCAGAGGGCCGTGAGGGAACTGACGGCCAGGCGAGGGTGCCAAAAGGTCAGGCACTGGCATCTGTTTGCTAAACTGGTGAACATTAGAGACAGTGGACAATATAGTGAAATTGAGTCCACGGGGAAAGAGTCTTTTTGCATGAGCAGTGGAGAAACATATACAAAACTGGAGCAGTTGCTGCTGATGCTGTATGATAAGATAAATTGTGAACAGGCAGTCTATAAATTGCATCACAGGCAGGAATTGGAGCTAGAAAAGGCTATTTTCCTTTGCCACTTGCTAGAGGCCCACAGAAAGCTGTTACAGCGGAGGCAGAGAGCAGGGCACCCAAGCCACATTTCTAAAAGTCTTACAAGAAAATCAACTCAGGAAGACAGCAGTAACTTTTGTCATACAAAGCCTTTCCTAACATGCCCCAGGGCCTTGCTGCAGAGACCCCACAGTGCCTCCCACTCATTTGGTAAGAAAATCAAACAAGATCGGTCAAAGCAGCCTCTAGGGAAGGCCCTCTGTGCAGCTGACCCCTGCACCACCACTGCAGTCGTGGACACCTGTCAGAGCAGCTTTCTGAAAATTTGTCACCCCAACGGCACTCCCCATGCAGGCTGGGACAACCAGCCTCAATACTGCCCTGAGTCCTCTTGGTCAGAAGAGTCATCACCCTCCAAATGCATGGACGGAAACATGGAGGTAAGCTATTTTATACTTCCAAGTTACACACGTTTCATATAACAAACCACATGCTAATCCCTTCCTTTTAAATGTCACATGAAAAGAAGGAATTAGCTAAATTGCTATGCATTGAATTCACATGGTATACAGGTAGCCTGTATGTGTTGACACAGATACTATACAGGGAAAGGAAGACAGGGAAATATTGGCAGTGGACAAACACGGTCTATCTGATTTGCAAATATTTATTATGAAAGTCAATAACTGTCACTACATTTGTACGTATTGCTTATTATAATATCAAAACATATGATTTGTGTTGCAGAGGAGTTTTTTTTGTTCTTGAATTGTAAATTGCAAACTGTAAATCAGTTTCTTGATTTCCATGTAACTGTTCCTAAATGCATAACATATGGGTTTAGTCATCAATAAGGACAGTAACATTGCAGAGCCTGAACTTTTTGCAAACACCTTGATTTTCAAATCAAAACTAATATATTACCACTGATCAATCACAAATAACATAAGCTACATCAGAGAGCAACCTGTGCAAAGACATTGTATGACCACTTAGACCATGTCTACTTTGTCTTCTTATTAATAGTTCCTGCAAATGAAATAGCCTCAATCAAGTGTCAAGTTGTTCCCTCAGTTTTTAGCTAAGTGTGCATTAGTGATTTTGCAGCAATAGATACAGACTACACAAGCACATGAAAAGAAGAACCAATCCTTAGCTAATGTTGCAGCCTTTTGAGTTATCATTATAATGGAGAAAATGTAAAAATATTTTATATGACTGGTTCAGTGTGTATAAGCTGTGCACGGTGAAGGAGAGGAGAGAGGAGGGGTTAACACATGTGGGTGGATCTGCCTCTTGCTGGAGTGGCAGAAGTGGGTCAGTGCGCTTCAGTCTCTTACATTTTGGATTAAGTTTTCACGGAGAGGAAATTGAATAATTAATCAAAGCTTCAAATGTGTCTAAACAACCGTGCACACAGCAGTGCCAAATCACATAGTGTTTCATATTTCCTGCACAGCCCCGCCGAAGACCCTCTGCTGGTCTCACACCTTTTCATTCCAGGTAGTTTACCACCTTTTTGCATTTTCTCAGTAATGTGTCGGTGCTGTGGAAATGTTTATTTTTAGTGTTAGAGATACTGCACCTAAATAAATATGTCCTTATGCAAGTCAGTAGATGAAATATGTCAATCATAAAGCCATTTAAGGCACAGCTTATAAAATACCTACCAAACATTTCACTCTATGTGAGATGAATTTACCAGCAGCTCTTCAGTCTCATGACAGGCAGAGAGAGAGACTTTGTCAAAATGTGTCACTGTGATAGGATGCCAGTACCACTGAACCGTTAACTGGCTACAGCTTATTTCTGTATATGCACTTTTTGCATGCTTTAGATTATCCTAACTGGATGCTCTATGCTCTGCAGGTTTTTTTAGTACTGTATTTGTGCTGTGTATACCATTTGAGAAGAGGGTGGTAGCAGTGAACATACATGCTGCAGTAATCATGTTCTTTTGTTCTTTTTTTGGTAGTAAGCACCTTTGTTGTCAATCAGGGAATAAATTTATATTATGGAAAGGCTAAAGTAGAATAGAAAAAATGTTCACTGGTGTTCACATCAGGTTTAGTTTCAGTCTGTAGGCTAGTGAAGCCATGGTCTCGTGAACATGCTGTAATTAATAGACTGAAGCTGTGAAATGTGGTGTTTGGGCAAAGTAAGCAGCTCATTTCTTTGCTCGAGGCTCTTCATTTCAATGTCGACCTTCAAGTGTACATGAAAGGGGCTGACCAATGTCATGCTTCGGCCAATTAATCAATGTCAATAGGACATTTTACAAACTATCTGTGTTCTAATAGAAGCCAATGCCTGCACGGCCTCCAACAATTAAGAGAGACTCACATCAAAATTTTGTATGCAGGTTCCATTGCATACAGTCAGGGAAAAATGGATATCACGTTCACTTTCAGAGTGTGTTTTTGAATATATAATGACCTCAGTGTTCACTGCACTGGCAGAGAACCAGACAAATGCCAGTTAAAAGAATTATGGGAATCGTTTATTTTTAACTTTGCTGCACCCACCTATGAGTTTTTCAAACAGGGACCTTTGAAGGAACAGAAGGTAGGCTGTTGCACTTCATGAAAGCAGCCACAAGCTTCAGCAAGCATTGATACAACAACAAAGCAGTCCCCAAGTATTAGAGTACATTTTGACCTGCTGGGCTTGGATTAGCTGGAGGTGTTTGGAGAGATATCTGAGATTAATGTGTAACATCATTGTGCTTATTTTGACACATAGGTATGTTAAGTATATTATCAGTGGGAGATATGAATGTAATCTTCAAACAAGTTGTAGGTAATTTTATATTTTACAATACTTTATTCATACTACATGCATTTCTAGAGCAAAAATGGAAAACTTTGGAAATGGAAGTATTATTAGGAAGCTGTTCATAAATAGACTTGTTAGATGAAAATGAATATTAAATCATTTGCAATATGGCCTACAAGAACCAGCAACCAACACAAACAGTATAGCAGCATATAGGTAATATACCAAATCTATATCACCACACGGAACAAATTGTCTCCCATTCCTTGTGTGCGTATAAATGTGATCCCAAAGTTACTTTCCTTCTCCATTATTTCCAGCAGCTAAGACATTGCGAGGAAAGAGGTCTGATGTCACTGAAGTGAACATGACAAGCTATATGCTGCTGGAGTTGGTGAGGGTTTAATTCTTCATCTTCAACAAAATCTGTTTTTACGTTAATTAGCTACTTAATGAGGTGAGAGTGGGTGGACAGCAGCAGTGTGTATCATATGAGAAAAAGAGCTGTAGTTGCAGAAGTACCCGGTTACTGTTTTTTTTAATTTCCTTTTTGGAATTTCTGCTTTAGAGAAATTTAGGGGGTAACTTGCATTAAAAAGCCCAGCCTTTTTTCCCAGGTTAGCTATAAGTGCACCCAGATTCACTGTTGTTGATCCCTTTTGATTATAGTCACAAGTGTCACTCTTTGGAGTAAACTACTGAAAAGTCTTCATTATTCTTGGTGATTGTAAACCAAGTTTACAGACTTATTAAAAGGGTTTTCTTGCCCACTTTTAATTTGTTTCCTTGCAGTTTTATTTCTTTAATTTACTGAGCCGGATGCACACAGATTAACCTGAAGCCTTCCTAAATAACTCAATACCCCACCATTACTGTCACCAGCACACCGCGGCTTGTAAAGGGGATTTATTAGCTGCTGTGCTCATTTGATAGAGAGTTACGTTAAGTTAAATTCATTTGTAAACCAGCATGAAGTTGTGACAGAGTCTGTCTTTTGCAGCCTTAAATCTTTTTAATTGTCTTTGCACAAGGCAGACTGCTTAAACATGGGGAGCTTTCTTCACCTTGTCAGACATTTGCTCTTTAGTGCACAACTGCAGTAAAACATTCAAATTAGTCTGGACTGGACACACTTGTCCCTCTGCCTGCCTCCTGCAGCCTCTCTGTGTGTACTGCCTCTTGAACAATCAATAGGCAGCCAACATCATTCCAGCGTCATCTCCATGGAAACGAGCCCTAGTGGCGGTAATGATTGGGCCCCATCTCAAAGCCTGCCTTTTTGTGATAGGATGGTGGAAGCAGTTCTCCCTACCCCCTCCTCTCAGCGACACTTGCTGTCTTACACTCACACACACACATTTTTCCCTTCGTCCTCTTTCTTCACCTTTATGGCGCTGTAACCAAGATGGGATTAAGCAGTCGACTCTTTATCGCATCTGGACGAAATCCTTTTCGACACAGCAGCATCAATGAGGCAAGACTCACTGCAGAAGAGTCAACATGCCACCCACATCTCAGTCGTACTGAGAGAACAGGGACTGGTGTGGAGACCTGTTAGTTAGATCGTTCTCTTGTATTTTTTTCCATCGCACGTCTCTTCTTATTTGCTATTTCAGTTTGGGCCTACATGCGCTGTTTCAGTGTTACGTAGTGTAAGAAAGTGGACTGCTGTGTCTTTTCCCGTTTCTGGATAAGTATCTATGACAAATCCCTCTCAGACGACAGAGCGGTAAGGCATGAAGAAACAAGCTGTGTCAGTGTAGTAAGCAGGACTCTGAATCTGAATGCTACTCTGTGATAAATACTAACCATAGTACACTCAAGAATGCTACCAGGATGATGACATTCACCAAATTTTGGTCGCAAGCTAAGGCCGAAAATATGTAATATCCCTTTGGAGCTCATTGTCCTCATTTTGGAAAACGTCACTGATCAGAGAGAAAGGAGGTATTTTACAACTCCTGGTTTATCTATGACTGGTTTTGTCTTGAACGTTGCACACAGACTCCTATCATAACACATTTAAGGGGAAGGAAGAACACCTTCATTGCTGCTGTTTTTGTCAGCTTCGGCTTGCTTAAAGCTTAGTTTTTGTTTACCCACAATCATGACAGAAGCAGTCTTTTGCTTGGTTTTTTCGACACTTCACCTTAGCCGTGAAAAAAACCCCTCCTGCTCATGAACTGCTGGAGGAAGGGAGGACAGTGACATCTTTATCATTTTGAAGTCAACCTGCCACAGCTTATCCCTGTAATTCTCCTCCAGCAAATGAACAGCCTGTGATGGCTTGGTCTCGGCTGGGCACCTCATTTGGTCCTATTGATCCCATCTGCACAGTGTGACTTTGACAGAGAGTGATGTATGACCTGTGCACTCGGCCTGAGCAGCCCACGCCTGCACCGGCACACACAGAGATGGAGAGCAGTGAGGTGACCCAAGCTCTTGGACGACAACAGCAGGAGTTGAGCAGGTCGGATGAGCAGGATAACAAACAACATGGGCTCTCAGAAAAGCCAGTCCCAACTGCATCGCTGTTAGGAAAAAGGCACCATTCACTTTATGCAAACCTCAATGGTTTTGAAGTTGAAGGCATAAGGAAGGTAAGTGTGGAACATTTGTTGTTGATGGCTTTCACAGAAATGTTTGAGGCTTTGAAACATGTGACAGGCATCTTGTACTCCTACTAATGAGTTATGAGTAGCAGGCAGACTGTAGTGTATTACAGGAGCACCACCCTTCAAAAAAAGCATTAACATTTAAGTAACATTTTGGAAGATTTTAAGCATGTGCTTTGTTCTCCATATTGTACAAACTATATGAAAATGAGAAATCTTAAAGTTGCAAGATTATGCAGAGTTAAGTTGTACACTGTTACATCTTAAAACGTGTACTTGGACCATCGCCTGTGTTGCTACACAGAACTTGTGTGTGCAGCACATTTCCTTGACACTTAATCTGGGACCATCCTGTAGTTGCTTTAGAAGAAACAGAGGGTTGGCAGATATAATGCTGACCTGCAGTGACCTTGTCCTGAATTTCACACCTCTGCATATCCTGTTAGCACACAAGATCCACTTATTGGTAGCCAATTGGAAATCAATTTAGAAACCCATTAGATTTCCATGCAACTGATAGATGCTCATGTAGCTTCTACAATGAGGGATATCACTATCAGAAAAACTTGCTTACATTACTCCATCCAACAAAAAAAAATGATATTTTTTTTATGGTACCAAAAAAGAAAAAAAAGTCAAATTTATTATTTATATAAAAAATGATCCATAATCATTGATTGTGAGTGGTCTAACTGGTCTAAATATAGTTAGTAGATACGGTTTAAAGGTTACAGACATTGCCCATTTGACAAGAAGTACAATGTCCATTCTAGACTGCTAAAATCAACACATGAAGGCAGCTGAATCAACTAAAGCTGAGCTGAGCTGCCACTCAGTAACCTGACACATACACTTATATGTGTTACTCTACTCTGTCATCTTGGGAAAGAATGTCAGCTAATAGTTTTCAGCTTTTTGCGTCATATTTTCCGTTTACTAGTGCTACAGTAATTTCAGCCACCAGTTCTTTCATAAAACCCTGGTCCTTTTTTCCATTGTTTGATGCTTTTAATGTGTTCTTAGTTGAGGCAGCATCTCATCATTTAACCAAGGTAGCAATCTGTGTGCAGCATTGCCTGCTATCTTTCCCACCCCCTCAACTTCATTACCTAGTCACCACATTTACACCGAGGTAAAACCCCTAATGAACTGTCAACACACAACATTAAAGAAGATCTGTGGCCGCAGAAGCTGAGAGGGGGCATTAATTGATGCATTAGAAATGATCATTTGGCATTTTAGTCCAGTTCTCATCATTTGTGGTTTTCAGCAGGGGGGCTGTCGCTCTTGAATTATTGTTCTCAATTATGCCATGCTTTGCAGAGTGGGCACCTTGATCGTCCTTTTGTTTTCTTATCAGCTGTTCTGGTCATAACCCATAATCCTGTGGGATTTGTGTACGTGTGTGTTTGTAAATTAGAGAGCTATACGAATAGAATTAATCTCTGTTGTCTTGTATCAGAAGAGCAAAACATTGATGTAACGTATGGAGCAGGGTTTTACAGGAGAAGGAAAGTGGGTGAAACTGTGGCTCGAAAATGTCAATGTTTTGCAAACCCTTATATGAACTAGCAGAGTATATATAGAAGATAGATGGTTTTACTGTGTAGGTGATGTTAGTCATTAGATCTCCATGATCCAGACAGAACAAAATGTTATTTTGTGTTTAGTATTCCACATAAAGCTTGGCTGGCAAGCGCTTGTTGGCATGATATATAAGTGTACTTCTAATATTAATGAAACATTCATTTGAACATAAAATGTGAAATATTACAGTTTTTTATCACATTACATTAGTTGTTTTATGTACTTATATAATCCTGTTTGTTTCTAACAAAGTTCAAAATCAAAAATTGAGAAGTAGACTTGCAGACCTAAAGTGGATACACACCCTCCAATACTGATCCAAAATACACAGGGACTGTTTTTTCAGTCTTAGAAACAACCTGCTGGGTTTTGGTGCATTATGTGAGGACATCTTTGATGTCCACTTAGCAACAGCAGCAGATCTTTTCTGTGTGTTTTCTTTAGGATGTATTGAACTAACGAAAACTATTTTAAATTCTTTAACATAGCTAAGATTTGTATAATTAAATCATTTTTTAAGGTAATAAATTATTATGTGTATATTTACTGACATAAAACATGTTTCTAATGAGTCAAATATATATTATAATATTTTTGTTTCCTCTGTATTTACTCTTATTTCCATTCACATTCAGTCCGTCAACTTGGTTTTGCTGTGGCTAAGAAAAATACAAAATACAAGAAAGCTGAATAGTCAGTTTTAAATGTCTAAGAAAATCAGGGTGATTGGGGATGTGATGTGTTTGTTTGCATGGTATGATTATTCCAGAGGCCACATGGGCACTTGTCATCTAGAACTTTTGTAGAAAACCGTATTAGTTTGTGAAGGCATATATCACATACAGCAGCTGCAAATGTCAGTCTTTCCATTTCACACAAGAAAGAAGCACAATACCCTCTGAAGGCTAATGAGCTAGTTGACTGTGTGATCCAAACTCTTTAACACCTGTCTGGATACCATATGGCTGCCTCACTGATGATTGTTGGGTTTAAACGATAGGTGTTCCAAATGGAGCTACAAGGAAGTGATGTACAAACAAAAACTATCTCTCTTTAGTGATATAGTGAAGACATTTCTTTTCCAAATTGACTCTTTATTTAGCTGTTATTGCTCCCTGTGATTACAACACTTAGGCGAGGCTGACAGAGTCTGATATTATGATCAGATATTCTTTATAAGTGGTCTTTTGTTCATTGTTGTACCAGTATAAAGACTCTTGTCCAGTGACAAAGGATCTTGGTACTGTTTCTACAAACTGCTGCTCAATCAGTCAATGAAAACTGTAATTGTGGGGGCCTTAGGGGTAGCTAGTTAGGCTATTTGACTCAGTAGAAAGTGCAAGCATTGACTTGTATGAGACTCGCAGTCACTCGCAGTTGCGCCTGTTTTCACATAAGGAATACCTGTGCCTCAGTCAATACAGTTAGCACTGACATTTCCTGCCTTGTAAAATAACCCAAACCTTAAAGTACATCTGGCAACAGCTGTGGTTCTGTTATCTGTATATATAAGTAATTAGAGTCTGTTAACATTTCTCCAGCTGCAAACAAATGCAGAGGAAAGATTTTTGAGAAAAATTGTATCGGAGTCAAAGCAACTCTGAAACAAGTGCAGTCAGATATCTCAGGTAAAACACAGTATTAGAAGTCAGTTTTGCCACTGATCTATTGCTAAATAGAGATGGTTGGGTGTTTGAGGCACTGATGCCAGCCTTACAGTTCACCACTGACCCACTTTGCAACTATGGGAGAAGTGAAAGTGGAGCAGTGTGTCTGTACAGAGGACCTGATGTTGCCATAACTTTGCTTGTAGTTTTCAGGAATTATTCACAGATCTTTAAGTGGATGCATTCATTGTAGAGTATTTGAATAGTTGAGTGATCCTAATATTCTGTTTTGAATTTTTTGGACAATTTAATGTTAGAAAATCCAGATAGTAATAGCATTCATAAGATTTATTCTATATGGCAAATTTTTTTGCCAAAAGGTCCAATTTGCACAAGTGTATATATATGAGTGTGTTTTGTTGGCCAGCCATGCAGTGGCTTGTGAATAATTGATGGAGCAGGGAGGGGGGAGTCTCTGTAGTATTGGTCTCCCACCATGCCCCAGCCCAAACATCACTATCTGTCTGTCTGCTGTCTGGCTGCAATGAGGTGCAGACTCTCCCTGTGGAAGCGGGGTCGGACTTGTGCTCACTGTCACATTCACTTGCGACAGTAGAGCCAAGAAATTGGAGTGTCACCCCCACACCATGTACTGCACTGAAAGAGAAGGATGTAAAAAATATATTCAGTTGATCAGTAGACCCTGAGGCATTTAACTTCAGAGAACTGCTTACTGTTACACAGTTTTGCTGTGACAAAGATTGAAATGTGAAGAAAGCTTGAAAGGTTTTTTAAAGCACAGCTGAAAATGAAAGTGAAGCCACATTATCACACCACAACAACACCTGAGAACATCTTTTTTCGTATTACTTACACAGCAAGAGCCAGATGCTATTAACACAGTAGCATATCCATTTCAAGTCTAGCTTTTGCTTTGTCCTCTTCCATCCTTACTTTCCACATTTTTTTAAAAACCTTTATTCATCACATTGTTGCTGTGAAAGTGTCTCTTTTTTATCACTGCACCTCCTGCTAAAATCTCATGAACCTTAATTTTGACAAATAATTCATTGTGAGAAGAGCAGCACAGAGGTAATTTACAGTAATTACATGGCAGGAGTTTTTGCGACGAATCTGTCACCAGCTGTCAGTGTTTCTCTATTCATCAGTTTTTTTTACCTGCAGACTTGAGCTCAGACCTAATTTCACACAGAGGGTGTTCAGCTCCCCAGCCTAACTCTTTGCTTTCTGTGACATTTCTGCATCATTTGGCCCTGCTCCCAAACAGCTGGCGAGATTAGACCAGTGATGACCTGCGTTCCCCCTCACAATTGGAAATGCTTTTTGCCCGAAGGAGCAAAGGGAGACTCTTTTTTTTGATGAATTGAATGTCAATAAAGGTCAGTTGGGCCTTTTATAGCTGGCAATCCTCTACCAGATGTACCTTTATTGAGTGTGGCTTGTAAATATTTGTTGTGGAACACTGTGTTAGTATTAAAACAATTGTATAGTGCAAAGTTGTTTTTAGCGATTTTAACCCTCAGCTGTCTCGCTTTAGACACTGCACATGTGACTGTGTAAGTGTGTATGTGTTTTATTAATGGTCCTGTCGTCTATAAACTGATCTTGAAGCCTGGCCCCGTGTTCTTCTGAACATTAAATATGCAGTATCTGCCTTTTGACCAAGCCTGGCAAATGGTATTTTTTGGTGAACCTACTTACTTTATTGTGATTGTTGCATTTACATGAGATGCTGCTTAATTTATTGTTTTGTAGAGCAATATGGTTTAAAGAGTGTTAACTTCTAGTGTCAAGGACACCTCAATATGTCGTTACAACGCCAATAGAGAGAAGATTTACTCAAACCCGTCAATAATCTGTAAGCTCTTTGGTAGATCAGCCTGTGACTGAAAATAAGCATCAGTGTTCAGTCATTTGGTGTGATATTACATTAAAAAAGAAATGACAATGATTAAGCATGTTTGAACCTGACTGGTGATACAGGAATGGGATTTTCCAGTGCTGACGGGACCAAGAATATGTCTCTATGCTGGAAACATCCAGGGGAATTTTTCTAGCTCTTTATCAGTGAGCTCTTGGTGATGGGTGCTGCTAACCCAAACCCCGGGGAAAACTACAGTGATGACAGTGACAGAGTTGGAGGAGTGATTTTTGGCAACATTAAGAATAGTGACAAAGTCCTTGTGGAGTAGGTCAGATGCATTTTTTAAATTAATTTTGTGCACTTTCATGGCTGAGTGTGCTGTAGCTTGTAGATAGATAGATAGATAGATAGATAGATAGATAGATAGATAGATAGATAGATAGATAGATAGATAGATAGTTGTACTTT
>JAQMCX010000012.1:3688311-3775776 GCA_029814765.1 Acanthurus leucopareius | reverse complement strand
GTTTTCTGTTCACGCCGGGGAGAAACTCGGCAGTCACGTGACCTAACGTGTGCCCGCAGAAATGACGAGGCAGATGAAACGTACCGGTGTCACGATTTCAAGGCCGTTATTGTAAGATGACTACGTTTTGCGCTGTGGACAAACGTTGGTATTACACAATTTGGAGTGAGACTGGGTTGACAATATCCTATGTGTTATAACTTAATTTCTCCCGTGAAAGGTCAGAAACGGAGGATTTGCCTGCTGAAGCGATGAAACCGCCGTGCTCATCTCTGGCTTTCGTACCACTCGGGATCGTGTGAACACTTGGCTGAATATGGGCATCTGTCAGACGACATTCTGTTATTGCTAAGCTCTCCAAATATGATGATCGAATGGCGTCATTGAGCACCGCACAGATGTTTCCGGAGCTACTGATGCTTGTTTGTTTGGATCTCTGTCATCACTTAGCAGCCACGTTGTTGGCTGTTTTCCTTTCATTCAGTTATCGGCTGCAGCTTTATTTGACTTCTGCATGGAAATTTATTGCTTTATTAGGCTTTTACTGTCCACTTATTTGTCCATTGAGCTTTTACCGGTGTTGTAAAAAAAAATTTTTTTCATGTTAAGTGTTTTACTCACTTAAGGAGGCTGAAGTTGTAAATGTGTCCTCTGCTGCTAACATAAGCAGACTGGAGCGTGATGCATCATGGCTGGCCCACCTCGGGGTCTGCAGCTCTGCAGTTTCTGTTCCCTGGAAGTCTAAAAGGAGTCATATTATGGAGAAGCACAATGGTCTGCTCTTCTGGAGCTGTTTCGTCATCAGAGATAATATCTACAGTAAGTGCTGCAGCTGGTCTTCGTCACTGCCTCACCATTTAAGATGAAAGCCACCTGGACTTTTTCTCACAGCTTGAAGAGAAATTGTTTTCTAAATTTTCTTACTTGAGGTCACTGGGCCTTCACAGGGAGGCGGGGTTACTGTTCTGACATACTTTTCTTGCAAAAGAATATCTAGTGTGATAAGATTTTATGCATTATGCAGAGTGTGAACCACTGTACCTGCTACTAGGAACATCCAGTGTAAATATAAAAGGAAACTCTATAAAATGCTCACATTCTGAGCTACGAAGTGCATCCTTCTGAACTGGACTACTGGCAGAGTTTCTGGACTGTTTGACGATGTAGTTCACAAAATATGGGTGCCCTTCATGTCATATATTGGTCTCGATATCTCTGCTGTTTTTAAAAAAGATCGTGTGGATCTGAGTGAAACCCATCTCACTGTCCTGTGCTGCTCTTTCTGTAGGTTGTGTGTACCTGAGTCCACCTGTGTTAATATGTGTGTGTGAGCCGAAATGTTCTGGTTTTTACTTGTTAGTTTGTCTGTTTTCTTTCTTTTCATTGCTGTTGTTTCTGGTGGGTGACTTGCTCGATGCAACCACTGCTTGTCTTTTGTCATTCAAAAACAACAATAAATGTTTATTGGAAAAGCAAAAAGAATATCTTTTAAGTGCAAATGTTCACTGCATCATGGAGTTTTAAACTGTGGACATGAAGGAAGAGATGTGAGGAAGGAAAACGTGTGAGGTGAAAAGTTCTGGTTTTATGTCTGAAGACTGTGAAGTCAGTCAACAAGGCCATCAAGCCTGGAGACAAAACCACAGCTTATGGAGGTTATCGAGCTGTTTGACAATCAATACAGCTCGCAGACGCTGTGGTTAGTGTCAAAAATCATCGTCCTTCTCGGAGCTGTAATCTGATTACACAGTCTGGATGCATTTTATTTCAGTGTGAATTACACACTCGCTGCACTTAGATCAGCTTTGCAGCAGCGAGAAAACAGAGCAACGAATGTTTATTTTCTCCTTTATGTCCAACATGAGACTGGTTAAAATGCATGAGAGGCGAATACGACACTTCGGACTTCTGACAACCATTTCTGAGGAATTGGGTTCAGGTTCAGGTTCAGGTTCAGGTTACTTTATGTAAACCTGTAGGAAGATTTATTTTGCTGTGAGATGACGACATCCTTCGATACACACATTTACAAAAAACAAACGTAACACGAACAAACCAGCAAACCAAAAACATGAAACATGCATCCAAAGGTTCCACCAATCAGGACACGAGATGGAGTAAAAAAATAATTAAATAAAAGCAGAGTAAAAGCAAGTTTAAAACCAGAATAAATAAATACATAACGTCTCTGCAATGTGCACAAATTTATGTGCAAAGTATCTCCACAGCTTGTTTACTTTATAAATCATATAATAGATCATATTTACTGAGAAACTGCCGCCTTCACGCTCTGCTGTGTTTCTGCTGTTTGTAATGAGGCTCTGTGCTGCACTTTCATCTGTGAGAGTCATATTTTGTTCAGCTGACAAACAAAAAAAAAATATATATACACCCATATACACTGATGCTCCCCATCCACACACACACACACATAGACAAACACACCAAGGTGAGTGTATTATATGACGGCAGAGTGAAGTCCATCCATCAGCTGTGTCTGACGGGGCTTTTAAGACGGACACAAACACCTTTCAGTGTTTGAACTCTCGACACCCTCAGCACATAAAAACACATATTTCACTCTGACTGAACACTTTCATGGGTTTTTGTCCCGCAGCTACAAATCACACATGTTCAGCCATAAAGTGCGGCGGCGGTCAGCTGTGGTCACGGGATCAGTCAGCACGTAAACAGTCAGATTGAGGCTGAAATGTTCTGCAAACCCGACTCTGCTGAGTTCATTCTGCACTCAGAGAGTCTCGACTTTTCTTCCAGGTGCTCTCTCGTTTCTCTTCAGACGTTCAGGTCAGATGAGGTGGGAAGTTTAAATTGTCTGTAGGTGTGAATGTGCTGGTTCGCTGCCATCCTGTGACCCCGAACAGAATATGATGGGAAAAAACACGAGGTGGAAACAGGAATATTATATGTTATTGTGAAGCAAATTTTTACAGTATTTTACCAAATGTTCATCATAACTGACCGTGATTCTGTTTTATTTCTTTACATTATAATGATGTGATCCATTTACCTCACATACATCCTGTAGTTTATACAAGAGGTTTTAATTATCTAAAGTGACCTGCTTTCATAGTGGATGTCATTGCCATTAAATAAAATAAAAATATGCATGAAAAACCCCAAAAACTGAAAAACAGTGCATGAAAAGAGCCTGCAAGTGTTCTTTCACGGGCTGAGAAGCTTAATTACCTTTTTAAAACCGCTGGATTTTCTGATCAATAAACCGTTAACAACACCAGTTTATTTTTTTATTTTTACCGAAAAAGGATCTTTTTAACTCGTTCAACACTTGAGGACGTTTTCCTGTTTAACCCAAGTTTCGGTGGCGTCTCTGCAGGTGAAGGTCAGATAATGAACGACGTGAGTCTCCCTGCTGCATGAACGACGGCCACGTCGCTCTCTCTCTCTCTCTCTTTCTCTCTCTCTCTCTCTCTCTCTCTGAATGAAACCTTCGTCTCTCTGTAAGCGGTGACCTTGTCTCTTCATCTGTCAGCCGTGTCCTTGTTGTCCTTGAGTTTTGTCTCTTATAGTCTTCCTTCTTTCCAGGTCCTTGTGATAAAAAAGGTCATGTGACCCTACTTGTGTTGCTTGACGTTTTCTAAGAAACACACTTTTAATCTGAGATACACACCGTGCAATGCAAACATGTGTCATTGTTATTCATCCATGTTGTTACTGTTCTTGTGTGTTTCCTCTGGCACGTCAGTTTTTCTTAATGTGTTGCTTCTCTTGAACAGAAGAAAAATGACAGAAACTTTTCTTTTTCCCACAATTTTTTTATTTAAATGTCATTCCTGATTTTGGTCCATAGAAATAAAACTGAACTGGATCAGAAGAGAAAAATTATTTCATAAAAAAAAACACAGATGCGTTGGTGGTGGCAGACAGTAATGAAACTGTGTGAGGTGTCAGATCTTCTGGCATTGATTATGAAACCTGTTCACACATTTTCAGACATTTGCTCACAGAACAGTGAAGGCTGATCCTGGATCACAAAAGGACTGTGCAAACGTTCATGCATCAGTGTTTCTTAACCACAGTGTGAACCATCAGTTCACGTGTGTGTGTGTGTGTGTGTGTGTGTGTGTGGTGTTTAATGATTATATACCTCACAATCAATGATGCAAGAACATATCACAAGATTATAAATGTCAATGCATCAACGTCACCCCGTCTGGTTCCTGCTGCACAAAAAAGCAATTTTATTGATTCAAACCAGGTTCATTTATATCGATCATCACTCTGTTTAAGGAAATATTCCCAGACACGCTGCCTGTAAAAATGTCACTGAATGCAAATGTCATATCTCTAGTTTCTGCAGAACAGCACTTCATTACAAACTTGGCTCGACATCAGAGTTGAGTTTTTTCCTCTTTCAGCTCGCTGACTGAAATTTGAACCTCCTGAATGTGTGTGAGGACGAATTAAACAGTGTTTAACTTTAATGCTACTCCTGGAAAATACATGTGACTGCCTTTTATTTACTTCTGTTTCCCTTCTCTCACTGCCAGGAACTCTCACAGTGGAAAGAGTTATTATTAAGCACCATGCTGGCACCGTCGCTGAGATCACACTGTTTTCCTTGATCAAGTGGTCAAGATGGATTTTTTTTCCTCCTCGTATTTCTCTCCTTATCTGTAAGCACTTCAGTGTGAGTTACTCCTTTTATTTAAATATTAAAATAATGTTTGAAGCTGGTTTGTATCAGCAAAATTAGCTTTTTCTCACAGTATTAGCTCACAGTAAAAAAAGTCGTATCGCAGTTGCACTCGGTGTTAACAGTCTGACCCTGAGGGACGAATTCATGATGTGCAATCCCATAAATGTCAGGAAACCGCCGGCATGTTCATGTACGTGCTCCCGACCTGCTGCACCTTCTTCAGCCTTGCAGACAGCAGCTCTTCCACTCTGCAGACTGACATTTGGTCCGTGAGTCACAGCTTCCTCCACTGATGATCATATCATCTCTAACCTGTTGATGGAGATCATCGACAGAGCGCCGAGTCAGGAAATGATGAACGCTTATGTACCTGCGGTCACACACAGGAGTGAAACTCAGGTGTTAATGATAAAACTTGCTCACAAAACTTCCCGCTTGCACCTGCTTCATGCACATTACTGTGCACACCCGGTTTGTGCAAAACAGGCAGTTTTAATCTCAACTCACAGTTGCTAAATCTGCATTCAGGAAGAATAAAACTTTAAATTCGTTTGAATTCATATTTTATGTTTGTCAATTTGTGATGTAGAAAAGAGGTTCACAGTGACAAATTAACACAAATTATTATGCTTTTAAGCCTCTTTTCACTTATAGTTTTGCTTCTCCAGCACAGTTTCTTCATGATTTAGTTCAGCCTGCTAGGAAAGTTCACTGAGGACTTCTTCTTCATCTAGTTGACAAAACATTTCTCTAATTTTTCTTCATGTTGGCTGGATGTTCAAAAGTGTTGAGAAAAGTTTGACTGCTCTGTCAGAAAGTCTTCTCAGGGCACATTCAGACTAAAGGCAAATAAAAGTTGCTGAGCTTGAAGCTGAAATGTTGTTGAAGGAAAAGTGTAAAATCATGTGTGAGACTGGAGGCTTCTGGGAGGTGAAGAGAGGAAAAAGTGTGGCGAAGGAAGGTTTAAGGAACGATTGTTTGCTCACAAAATGTTGGGACTGACTGTCGTCTCCATGACTTCAGCTAAAAGCAATGCTCCTTTGTTGATTTTAGCCCATTTAATCCACTTTAATGGTGAAGAGGAGAATGAGTTCTGGGAGGAGATGAAGGTTCTCCAAAGTACTGATACACCTGAAGGCAGCTGAGCCAAGCGCAGGGGAGAAAATGTCACATTTACTTGAAACACATATAACTTTTTTGCTTTTTTCGCTCAGTATCTAAAACCAACATAACTGCAGTCTGATGCGCCGTCATACTTCACAATTACAGCAAATACAGAAGGAAGGAATTTCTCCAGGAAGCTGTCAAGCAGTTTGATGGACATCAAAGGTTCCGCTGACGGACTGGATGTATTCATGAACATCCATCCTCGTTTGACAGGCAGATCATTTCATTGAAAAAGTAGGCAGGCAGCAAGAACAGAAAACTCATTGAAAGAGGTCAGAGAGGGAGGCAAGATTTCACATTTCAGCAGGCAGGGAATCAAGCTGGCGAGTCGGGGGGGCGTGAGAGCCGAACTGCTGCTGCTGCTGCTGCTGCTGCTGCTGCTGCTGCTTTCTGTTTGGATTACACTTTCACAATGAGTTCACCAACGTGATGGAAGTGAAATACTGAAATGCTGCTAATTTTAAAGGGGAATGAATGAATTCCATTAACCTGGTTTCACTTTTCTTTCTGGCCAGTTTAAAGCAGAACATGAAGTTGAGACGTGTAACATGTTGACACATCAGAAGTCCCAGACCATCAGTATAAGTCAGTCTGGTCACAGTGGTTCAAATAAGCAAAAAGAAAACATTCCCTCTTCATTATCAAGTGTCACTATCTCACAAAAGTCCAGAATCTAAAGAGAATGGAAATGTAAGTTCAGTGGACGCTGATTTCAGGGAAGTAGAAATCCAAAAGTGGCAAAAAGAGAAGAAAAATGTCAAAAACACTGAGAAAAGGAGGACACTTCGGAGGAGCACGAACCCTACAGAGGGATCTCAGCATGACGTCAGCGCCGCCTTGGAGGCAGAGAGAGAGAGAGAGACAGAGAGAGGGGGAGAGAGAGAGAGAGAGAGAGAGCAGCGCGGCTTCCTCAGAGGAAACACCGGAGGAGAGGCGCTCTGCCGGGGACGCAGAGGTGAGCGAGTCCGCCTGAACTCACCTGATGCACTTCAACATGTATGAAATACTTTTTTTAAAAATGCTTTTGATTTGTTATCGACTCGATCACACAGTAAGTCGCCTCAGTTTACATTTTAACATGGATTTAACATGGATTACATTATAGACTTCATGCGTATTTTTTAAAAAAAACTTCCGCCCCACACATCTGTTTATTTTGCATGAATTTAAAATTAAAGGCGAGTAAATGAACCGGTTAAAGCTTAACCGCTTAGCTTAAACACTAAATGTTGCACCAATTTTAAATACATTAATTTTAATTCCAGTGATGTAAAAATGTTTTTAAGGCAACTAATCTCTGCTCTCGTGTCTCTCTTGTCTACTTTTCAGAAATGCGCCACTCGCGCGTAAAAATGTTGCACCGTCTCCAAAGCGCACAGGAAGCACCAAGTGGAAACGCCGCCACGTCAAACCATAAATAACCATCGTAAAGCTTATGGTGGAAACGTCCAGTCATTAAAAACTCAATTTAAGCGTCCATACCGGGGGAGGAGAGAGTCAGGGGAGGAGGGGAAGGATATATAAGGTGAGGACGAACGCAGCATCGGCAGGATGGGATTTTCCATCGACTTCATGCAGCAAAAAGTGATGGATTAATCCTGCAAGGAGATTAAGTATCATATGCTTTTTAAAAAGATCTGGCAATTAAAAACCATCAACCGTGAAGCAAAACTGATTCTGAACCGCATGAAGCAACGCATCCGGACCGTTTTTTATTATTTTACATCGAGGAGTAAACAGACTCACATTTTTCTGCAGAGGAACCATCTCTGGAAAATTCATCTGAGGGGATTATTACTTTTTTTAATCGTCAGGATTTCCCTCCATCCCCGTGTAAGTGTGCAGTAAACAGGGGAGGTAAGAGTGCATGGGAACAGTTTAATTATTCTCTCTTTTTAAATCATCCCAGAAACTGAAACAAGAGAAGAAATATTGACCCCAGATGAACTGGTGGACCTTCTCAGTGACCTTCTGATGACTGGAAACTCTGGCTCTTAACGCTTTACTCTGTTTTCTGCTGAAGGTCAGAGGCTGAGCTCCTCTCCGGTGATGTAATGGAGGGTTTAATCTTAACATAGCCTTTTTTTCTTTTGGCTGAACTGTGCAGAGGCTCCTTTTAAAGCTCACAGACAAATCACTGATGAATCCTGAGTGAAACCATGTCCGAGAAGAAAGACAAGTGCACTGATTTTACTCCAGTAAACTAATATTTTCATTTTAAAATCATGGATAATTCTCTCTTAGTGCTCACAGACTCCTAGTTGGTCAACTTCTATCTCACTTGCCCTCAAACATGGAGAATATTTCCCTCCCCAGTGGCGCTCCGCCCATCTGCAATGACTCTGTGGACTTCTACTCCATCATGTCAGGGAACCACACTGACCCCAACTGCGTTCCTCCCACTTTTTACTACGCTGACCTTTACGTCATTTTGCCGGTCATCTACTCTGTCATCTGCGCGGTGGGACTGACGGGCAACACAGCTGTCATCTATGTGATCCTCAAAGCCCCCAAGATGAAGACAGTGACAAACATGTTCATCCTGAACTTGGCCATTGCTGATGATTTGTTTACGTTGGTGCTGCCAATCAGCATCGCCGAACACCTGCTGCACTTCTGGCCTTTCGGTGAGGTTTTGTGCAAAGTCATCCTCAGCATAGACCACTATAACATCTTCTCCAGCATCTACTTCCTGACAGTCATGAGCATCGACCGCTACCTGGTCGTTCTGGCCACGGTGAGGTCCAAGCGCATGCCTTACCGCACCTACCGAGCCGCCAAGATCATCTCGCTGTGCGTCTGGATCCTCGTCATCCTCATTGTCATGCCTTTCACTGTTTTTGCCGGCGTCTACGTCAACCCACTCGATGGGAGGAAGACCTGTGTGCTCAGCTTCCCCAGCCCCGAGAGTCTGTGGTTCAAAGCCAGTCGGATCTACACGCTTATCCTGGGCTTTGCCATCCCGGTCTCCACCATCTGCATCTTATACACCATGATGCTCTACAAGCTGAGGAACATGCGGCTCAACAGCAACGCCAAGGCGCTGGACAAGGCCAAGAAGAAAGTCACCATCATGGTGTTCATTGTCTTGGCTGTGTGCTTGTTCTGCTGGACGCCGTTTCATCTCAGCACCATCGTGGTCCTGACGACGGATCTGAGGAGCACGCCACTGGTGATCGGGATCTCCTACTTCATAACCAGCCTGAGCTACGCCAACTCCTGTCTCAACCCGTTCCTCTACGCCTTCCTGGACGACAGCTTCAGGAAAGCCTTCAAGAAGATGTTGGAATGTAGACCGGCCTGAATGCAGGAGAGTACGACGCAGGAAACCCGGACACGGAGGTCTGCAGGAAACTTGCTGAGGGAGCAGATGAAAAAAATGAGCTGGGAAAGATTGTTTGGTTTGACTTGATTGTTCAGTTTGTCAAAACACTTGTTGTTTGACTGCAAGAGGTAGCTTTCTTTTACTTTAATCTCTAGAAAACATGTAAGTAAGTGTCCATAACCTGCACACAGCACCCACAATGTGACAGAGCCAGCCCATATGCTTTCAGCTACAGCAAACCAAAGTGACAAGGGAGGAAAAACAGTGACACTCAAATAGTTTTCTGTCTGCTGTGAGTTTAGATTCATCACATCCTGCAGGCGGAGAGGATTCTGTGCCAGCATGAATCAGCCTGAAGCCTCGTAGGAGTGAGAGAAGGATTTGTGTTGTCTCAGCAAAAACTGTCGAGTTTTTGCAGAACTTATTTTGAAATGAAGAGAAAATATTTTAACTTGACATACAGGATGAAAATTATAATTAGAAAGCCCCTTCATCATCAGGTCTGATATTCAGACACGGAAGCTCTGATTGGTTTCCAGGTGGAGGCTTCAGATTAAACTCAGGTGGTTTCAAGTATGACAAAGAATTTAGAAATCCCAAACAGTGTAATTTTTGATACTGTTAAATACACAGACGTTCCTTCAACCATTTAACTCACACAGAGACGCTATATTGAGATGATATGTTGTAATACAAAATATCTTCTACCAGAGGTCAGTCTTGACTTGTATAATAGGCAGCTGAGCTGGAAAAGATGGTGACTGCCAGAGGTGGAAAATAAAGTAACGATAAGACCAAGAAAACCAGAAAAATTAGGAAAAAAGTAAAAATGTCTCTGCCTCTGAGTATTTATGGTTCAGTCCTAATGATGAATGTGAAGCTGTGAGCGCTGCAGAGTCATGGATAAAGAAAGTAATATGTCAAACCTTCATTTTGGGAACACGTGTCATCCTGTTTTTCCAGATAAAGCAGATAAATGGGAGAAGGACCCTCATTTCCAATGTATTTATTATTCTGTGAGCCATAAGAATTTAAACCCAGCAAGACATATTAGGCTGAATGCATGTAATAAACACAGCTGTGTGTGTTGGAAAAAGTCACACATGCAACAATGACTTTCATCACCAGAAGCTCAACTTTTCATTTGAGTTACAAACCACATACTGAGGTGAAATGTCAGCAAGGTATTAAAATATTTAAATGAAACTGTTAGATAGTAAAAAAAACCCTCCAGTTATGATGCAGAGAGCTACGATGAGTCACTGCATCAAACAGCTGTGACTCTCTCTGGACTCCATCTGACCTCTGACCTCTGAGGACTGAGGAAGACCTCTGAACCCCCGAGGGGATGAAGATTTGCCATGTGGAGGAGAATACAGTTCAGCACAGTGTCACAGATTTACACACTGTCAATCAAACGGAGGTCAGGAGGACAAGCAGAGGGCGTCAGGATGAACGTCAGGAGAATTACAAGTGTCAGGCTGGAATTCCTTCCTTCATCTTTCAGGAAAGTGTTTTAAAATCCGAACAGGTGGGACGACGTGTTGAACCACGTTGTGATCGTGTATGCAAACACTTATCTGCCTTTTACTGATGCTGTGTCATGAGCAAGATGATCTTAAGTGTGCCAAATGAGGTTGAAGACTTCGGAAGAGCTTTTAAAAAATGGTTTGAATGATAATTTTTGCAGAATGTAAAGACGCCCTGCAGAAATGAAAAGATACTTTACTTCAGGCTTGTTGTAGAAACAGGCTCGGGACAGGAGGGCTATTTAAACTGTAACCTTTCTCCATGTCTTTATTTTGTGTGAGCTTTTGTCGCCCCCTGTTGTCGACAGGGCGGTATTTTCTAAAAAAAAAATGCAGCCAGAGCCATTTAATGCAGAGACCCTGTTTGTTTTAACTGTGTCAGACACATTTAATATGATGTGCAGTTTCTCCTCTCACTTCACGGATATTTGTGTGATATTTGTGTGTGTTTAGTCGTTGGTTTTGTACAAACATCTGCATCTGAAGAGATTCACAAACACATTGTGCAAATCCAGCGTTTGTCTCCATTCAGTGGCCTTGAATCACAGTTAATATCAGAGTTTTACACATTTTAAGTTTTAAAAAAAGGTTGAAAACATGATGGTAAATACAGCCAGTCCTCTGAAACCTGTTAAGTATGATTTGATTGGATGGGATGAGAGGAAATATTTAATAAGATTCTCTTTAATTGGTTGTTTGCAGAAGTTTTGTAGGATTCGTTTGCATGTTATTTTAATTCAATCATTTTGAAAATGACACATTAAAGCACGTCATCCTCAAATTTACTCAAGAGTCACAAAAATATTTGAATACTGAAGTGATGAAACTTTTAATGGATAAATCACCAACAAGATTTGATTTAAAGAAGTTATAAAAGTCTCTTTTTGCTCATTTATGTTCTGTTTGAGTTTCTCTCTGAATGTTGTAAAGTTGAACAGGTTTTTTTCTTCGTCTGTGGGGCTCCAACTGCGACAGCTGAAGCTTTTCTCCGTGTCCTGCTGTAAATATCCCGTCTGTTCTGTCATTTCACTGTACAGGGGAAATGTGTGATCATAGAGATGTAAAATAATATTCTTCAAATTAGAACTTGTGTCATAATGTTCGAGAAATAACCTGAAATTTGAGTAGAAAAAAATTATGAATCATCGTCTTTTATGCAGCTTGTAATTAAGAATCATGACATCACATGTCAATTATTTATGTACCTTAGAAATCTATCATGTCTGTCGATATATAATTAATAAAATGTTTATTTTCTAACTGGTGCTTGTGCTTTTTTTTTTACTAGTTTTCTGAAGGAATTTGCTTCATTTTGATGAAAATAAATTTGCTGCAGTGAGATTTGTGCAGGAGTTGTGAAAGATATAATCCCTTGCAGATGAAGATGTTTTCTTGTCGTTATCAGCGTGTTTGTGTCGTGGTCAGAGACTCTTAACGCGGGCGAAGACGTCGGCTTTCAGCTGAAGGACGGCGGGGTGGATTAGTGGTTAGAGCCTCTTGTCAGCGAAAGGTCACAGATTCAATCTGAGCAGCAGCCTGTTGAGCCTGTGATGCGCTGCCGAGCCGTCCAGAGTGGCTGCTTTACTGTAAGACGGACGCATCTCAGAGCAAGAATCAGAGTTAATAATAGAATAATATAAACACACCTACAGCTCTGCAGGCGGACAGAAAGCAGGTGGAAAAAAGCTTGTACATATTTCAAGAGGCACTGATGACAAAAGTTGAGATAAAATGAGACTTTAAGATAATGTTGGTAATATTTTAATAGCAAATCACTTGAAAATCCCCAAATCAGCAATTAATTTTTTACTATTAGCTTTATGAATGTTTTAAGTGTGCACCACAGGACGCCACTGTTGTCCGAAACTATCAATAATGCATCAGTAAGTCACATCAGTGCTGCAGGTGACATGTTCCCTCATTACTGTGAGCACAAATATATAAAAGTAGATTCAATCACAGGTTTAATTCACACGTTTGGTGTGTTTTATATGTTTTATTTGATAACACAACATACTGAAACACAAAGATAGATAGATAGATAGATAGATAGATAGATAGATAGATAGATAGATAGATAGATAGATAGATAGTTGTACTTTATTGATCCCAATTGGGAAACTCCACTGTTGCAGCACTCCACAAACAACAAACAATACAAGCTATACAAGAATCACTAGAAGGAATCTTCAAGTGAATTAAAAAGGGAATTTACAAGGGAAATAATTAAAAAATGGGCATTTGCAAGGGACATTTTCAACAACATAGCACAAAATGTGTGCAGAACAAAGAACAAGAGCAAGATGTGCAAATGGCAGTCAGTTGTGCAGAAGCAAAGATGTGCAAGGTTCACGAAAGCAGTAGTGCAATATTTGCCATTGAGTCCTTAAAAAGTCCAGAATGTTATCTATCACACAGCGGGAAAGAGTTGTAAAGGGTTATGGCTTGTGGAAAGCCCAATCTATAGAATGAAATTGGCTTGAACATTGGCGTTTTCATTTTTCATTTGTGTATTTGATTGCTTTCAGCAAAG
Source organism: Acanthurus leucopareius (assembly GCA_029814765.1). NCBI lineage: Eukaryota > Metazoa > Chordata > Actinopteri > Acanthuriformes > Acanthuridae > Acanthurus > Acanthurus leucopareius. Next base: position 3,762,544 of record JAQMCX010000012.1, on the reverse strand, counting down.
CTCCAGGTTACAAAGATTTTAGTGTGTTTATTTTTTTTCCCTGAGTCACTAAACTTTTAATCCATCTCACAGCCCAGGCTTTAAGACCTGAGTGCCTGTTTTAGTTTTTTTCATTTGCTTTTTAAGACATCATATCATCCTGACAAGACAGCAAATGAACTATCACTGATTTTAAAACAGGCATTTTGGGAAAAATAGAATATTGATTTTGTGAGTCAATATGTAATTTAATATAACAATGCACTACATAAAAAGGCAGAGTTTTACATTGAAGGATACAGTTACAATGTGAATGCATTTGACTTAGTCTTTCTCTCTAAATATTGTATCTTTTTATTATGATGACTGATGTGGTTTTAAATGTCAAAGCAGATGCAGTGAATCCATTTGTAAGTGTTTCTGTTGTGACCACAAATTAAGTTGTTGGTGGTGTGATAGCGGGAGGTCGAGGGTCTTGTATTCATATGCAATTTTCTTTGACAAAATGAAGGGTTCTTTTCTTCTGAAGCTCTCCGGGTTGAACCTGTGGAGAGTCAGGGGAAGAAACAAATCATCTCCACTGCGTTCTACCCCCCCCCATTTCTGCTGACACTGCACTAAATGGAATAATTTGACAACCCCTTCTATTCAGCTTTTGACTTTTAAAAGCCAGATGTTCTCTGCATGTCTGACTCCTTATTAAGCCTCTGAAGACTCAAGGGACTGTGACATTTTTATTTGTGGACTGTGAGACGATGAGGCAGCCACGCTGGTATGGAATTTAATTAATCTGTCGCCGGGGCAGTGTTGTAATGGTTCTTTAAGGAAGAAACTCTGAGCTATGAAAGAGACAATATCTGAAGGATGATGGGATGGAATATCATTATTGATGTTACATCTCCGATCCATTTTAGATGCAGAGGCTTCTTTGTTTTTCCCAAAGCTGGATTAAGCATTAAATCACTACTTATATAACAGATAAATTAGCCCTGATGCTACATGAGAATACATCATGACATGAGTGTTAGAAATTCCTTCCCTGGATGCTAACTAGATAGTTCCCTCCACATAAAGGTTATATGCTGAATTTTATGCACATGTAGTATTCTAAACATATGGAAGGGAAATGCACTAACAAGCATATCCAGACAGTGCATTTGGTTTTTGCACAGCCTCACCCAGAGGACGTTTGTATGAGATGTGGTGGAGTTGGATTGCTGGACGCCTGGGGGGAGCAAAGGGATGTCTCGTGTTGGCTCTTTGTTCTCTAACGCCATGAGAGAGACCCCCTAATCTGTCACCGTCAGGTACCCTGGGGGAGATGAGTCTTGATAAATACAGGAGGGGATTGGAGAGGACACTTAAGAGGGCTTCTTCATGACTTATATATGAGTGTAGGGAGAGAGGTGCTGTTAATAAACTACCCCCAGCCACAAACAGCTTTGTGGTTTGTTTCATGTGTAGTTTTTTAAAGAGATATTTCTCTGCTTTGTGTGAGACCGCTGTAGATAGCAGACACGCTTTTTACCAACCATGAGAAAGTTTTACATGTGCTGCAGCACATGCCTAAGCTTAGTGTGTCTGTCCTATGAAAAAGATGGAAAATGGTACTGTGATCATAACAATCAGAATAAAACACAGGCTTGAAAAGCTGAAAGAAATAAGGGAGAGGAGAACAGAAAAACATTTCTGAATTCTTTGCACTGGCAAATTCATGTGCACCCACAGGCAGTGAGATATTTAAAAAACAAGAGGTTTGGGTGCTAATAGAGTAAAGCAAAAAGACTACAAAGTACTCTCTGTAGTAGAAGATCCAAACAGATTTATTAAACTGTTTTCATGACCTCTGAGGATGTTTGACAGTAAAGCAGACCAGAAAACCTCTGTAGAAAACATCGATGTTGTAGGTGAGAGAGATAAAGAGAGTCATTGATTGGCTCTAAATTGTAGCGCTTCACTGATATTGTGAAGTTCATTAGCATCCACATGGGTGGAAGGGCAGTAATTTCCATTCCATTCATTTCCATTCTCTGTTGGATATAGTTTTTGTGTTTTTTTCCCCTCTGCTGCTAATTAAAACTGTGTTTAGGAGTCAATTTTTCCATCCATGTGGTGTTTAAGGACTGGGTCGTTCCCCCTCTATTATCACTGAGAGCAGACAAGTCCTGGATTAATTAAGGACCATTGCCAGATTCAGCAGTCTGCCTCCTTAATGCCAGTCATCTGAGCAACACTAAATGAAGCTCAGCACAGGCACAGAACTTGCAGGTTGTGCATAAAATTGTAAAAAAAAAATTGTAAAAATAAATTTTGTATTTTCTGGAACACCAAGATAAAAAGGTAAAAAGTAAAGAAAAATCTAATAACCTGACTCCAGAAGCTCTCATTTGAGAAACTGTATGATTTAATTTTTAAATTACTAATTCTTATCCATCTGGGAAAGAAACTGACTCAAGAGGTAGTAGTACTTTGACACATTGCATTAAAGAAATTGAGTATTAATTTAAAAATTCTCTTTTATTCTGTAATACTGCAGCAGATGTACTGATTTGTAACAGTGTATGTAACTGTTGTTGATAACTGTTGCCAGTGTATTTTATCCATTTTTCCATCCATTCCATTCCTAGCCAAAAGCACAGAAGTTTTTCATATTTTTACTCCCAATGCATTATTAGTGGTGTATTGATGGATTGCTTCAGCAGTGGACTCGGAGCTTGCATTGACTACAGCTGTATTACAAACTGAATAGAATTTTGGCTGCCAACTGTGAATTTGAGCTTTAATACTGTAACTTCACACATCATGTTTAAGACAGAGTTAAAAATGGCATAATGCGTGTGCCTGTGTGCGTGTCTGTGTCTGTGTCTTTGTCTTGCTGTCTCCTTAGAGGCTTACAGTGGGGGGGTTTCTAGCTGTCAGCGGAAAATGCTGATGTAGGTGTTTCTGTGAAACCAGACTGTAGACATTTCCATACGCTCTGCTAAGGCTTGCTGTGGATCCCAGACAAAAGGATAATCTAGGTTTCAAGACCTTATGAATATGCAAGAATAAGTCTGCGGACATTTAATGAACCCATCCAGTCTTTTTGTTGATAGGTAACTTAAGTCCCCTACTGTGTCAAAAACACCTGCTTTCTCCTCTCTATAATGCCTGTAACGTGTACTTCACTGTTTGCTCTCCTTTCATCAAGACACACCAAATACTAATTAATACTGTGATGATAGATGTATGCAAATAGTTAATTTTTATATTTTGATTTAATAAAAAGACCCTCTTCCCATATCTTTATTTCAGCTGGTTACCATTTGTAATATTGGAAATGACATAAAAGTGCAGTAGTAGACTTCCTGGTATAAAGGAAAAATTAAATAGAAAAAGGCACTGTGGCCCTGGAAGCTTAATGTTCTGCAACTAAAGGAGGCACATAGTGGAGACAAAACCCAAGCAAGTGCAGAAATGTTCAGCAAATTAAAAAATCATAACCAGATCTGAATTTGGTTATGTTGTCTGTATTTGCCTATTGTTATGTTAATATTTCTTTAACCTCACATATTTAAAAAATCCATCTAAACAAAGACTTGTCTCACAGTGAGAGTGCTCAATTAAATATGAAGATTTGTCATAACAGACTGGTCTCTGTCTGCTATTTCTCTTTAATCCATCTATGGTGTGTGTGTTGCTTCATGCAATTAAAGGCTCAAGAAAGGGGTTTCAAACCCTAAGCCATTTTAATTCAGACCCTTAGAGGCACATAAAACAGCTTCTGACCCAGATAATCAAGAGGCAATTTAGCCTGCAGTCTTCACAAAGGCCCATTCTCGTCAGTGTCAGCTTCTTCTAAATAAGCAATGCAAGTGGATAGTTAGTAAAATGGTAGTTGTAATGTTTCACCATAATGATATTAATTTATTTTAGCATTCAACTTACAGTTAGATTGTTTCATTTGACCTTTAAAACTTTAAAACTGGGATTGAAGTGACTGCATCGCTCCAGTTGCATTTCCTAACAAGGACAGTAACATATGCTGGCGCTAGAGCCACCTGCTGTGTTGCCAAATTGTCACAGACATGTGATAGTAGAGTTTGCCCTTCAGTGGGTATTCTTAGAGTTTTGAGTACAAGTAAAGTCCTTTTCACAGTCAATTATCTGGGTTAGTGTCTTTCACACATACAGATCTCCCATACAGTGTCACTCTTGGCTCAGGTGTGAATGTGAAAAGGGCTTCGGTTAGAAAAGCTGTTTCACACACCTGAAAGAATAACTTTCTTTGTGATAATCTGAAAAGCCCGAAGTGATTCAACTCCTCTTTTTAGGTAGAGAAAGCACCAGAGAATGGAGTTATGATGAAAAGCTGACCCAGTTACCATAGAGGGTTTTCACAGCACAAAATATCTCGCACAGCACCCTGCTTATCAGCTGCCGTTGCACAAGAAGCTCTCACAGCAAAATCAGTCAAATAGGACTGTGACAGGAATAGGCAGTTTTGGCTAACTGTGGTGCTCATTTATGGTTTTGCATAATTATGTCTTATTCAGATGAAGTATGCCTCACTGAATTATGGATGCAAACAAACAAACAAAGAAAAAAAGAGAGATTCACAATCAAAAAAATTTTTTATACTAACAGCTGTTGCAGTGAAACAAATCAATACAATGATTTGCTAAAAATGCCTAAAAAAGTTTGCTCGTACATGATGATGTGTTCCAGATCCTAAAATGTGCTTGTATTCACAATTAATGCAGACAGATTCAAAGAGAGCATAGGGAGATGGCTCCATTGAGCCCGTCTGCCCTGCCCAAAGGCTCAGACTCTCCTGACAGACGTTTGTGTACAGACCCCTGCCCTCCTCCTAGAGAGTTACATCTGCCTTGCTTACTGAGCCAGGCCCATGTGAAAACAGCACTGCTGCGAAAGGAGAACTGACTGAATGCTAAAACACTGGCCTTGAGTGGACCTCACCACCTGCAGCCCTTTTCTGTGGTGGCAAGAGAAGCAAGGACAGGGTGGTTTTTAAGTTTGTAAAGAGCCAGCATTACCTCATGCCTAAAGAAGAGCCTCCAGTGTATTTTTTAGCATGATTCCCAGGGAACAATTACAAAACATGGACAGACTCCAAGATCATTAGAATCATAATGGAGGCAAGCGGAGGCTGAGTTCACTCTGGCTGGCCTTCATCTGAGGTGATTGATTGGGCTTTAGCATCGTCCTCCTGAGAGGAAGAGTGGGGAGTTGGGACAGACTGAGTCTTCCAACTAATGGCAGAATAACTCTCAAGGACACGAAGGTTCATGTGAGAGCTGAGGCTAACTCTCTGAGCTATTTAAGAATGTTTGCTGCGTAGAGAAGGCAACTTATACAGGGAGCAAGGTAATCAGAAGGCGATGTGGGTGCAGAGATCATCTCAAGAATACACTGCTCTCAATCCAAACCTGCAGTTCTTTTCCAATGTTCACAGTTGCATTTCTCTCAGAGGCCATATTTGATTGAGTAAAGCCAGAAAAGAACAGATCAAAACAAAAAAACAAACAAGAAAAGTAGCAAATGTGAAGGAGTTACTTGCTGCTGCATCGTTTCTGTGGTTATTATCTCTGCCTGAATCTAAAATATTCATTCAAGCTGGGTTGGGTATAGTGCTTGAACATCCCTTTGGTAGTATTTGGTTGTATTATTAGGTGCATGTGATTTAGTGCTTTTTATTTAGCATGTTCCCATGTTGCTACCTCTGTCATGGTGCTTATAACACAGCATGGTGTATCTGGTGGCCTTAAGTTCCGACTCTCATTGCTAATATTAAAACTTTCATAAAGATCATTTACTTTTACTACTTTACATTTACTACCTAATTCTTAAGTGGTATTTCATTTTGTTAGAATTTATTAGTTACAATAAGACTAAATTATTTTGAGATATTTAATTTAATCAGATTTTAACAGATGTTTTGACCTTAAGCTCTACCTTTTTCCTAACATTAAAGCATAAGAGATTAATCAAAACAGGACAGCTGAATAAGTACTGTCCCTGAAAAAATCTTGTATCATCAACACAGCAGATATTCTGGCCATGAAGTTCTGTAATAGTTTTTTTTTTTTTTTGATAAGCTATACAGTTTTGTGAACAGTTTCTCCATATGCCCTGATACATCATCTGAGGAAGGTTTCATTGGGCATGTGACCTTGACCATGAAAATAGCTAGCATTAGCTGCAAACATACTAGAAGTCCCCAAATGATGCCACATGCTCGTCAACATATCTAATAATTTATTATTTTTAATGCTTTATCTATTTTTTATCTTTCATCTCTTGCATAGTTTTGCTGGGAATTGAGCAGGATTTCTGGATGTGGGCAACATGTTGTAAAGTTTATCAAAGTTTTTTTAAATTAATACCCACATTGTAATAACACACATAACCACAACACCAGTTTTGCTAGTAACAGCCATTGTGTATACATTTAATACACATTTACTGCATTTCTTCAGCATTTATGATAGTAAATCAAGGTGCTGGACTGTTTGTTGCATAAAAGAAGCAGATGAAAATTTGGATTTTTGGGCTTCTTAATTATCTTATTGTACTACAAAATATGTTAATTATTTCATCCTTAATTTCTCTCAGACAGTGTTTCTACTTGGCTTGTTAGATTATTTTATATCTTAAATTGTCTTAACCTATAACTGTGTTAGTTTTTGTGGGGGGGGTTTTCTATGTTAAGGAACCCAGAGAGATTAGAGGCACACCAGTGTGCTTCTAATTGAGATCAGACGGTCAACTAAGGCGGTTTTTGACAGGATAAAATTGTACTTGTATTGTCTTTTTTGCTCTTATTCAAATGTTTCAGTAGATTGAAACACATGTGAATGCAGGGAATCCAGTGCGGTCATGCTTGACCCCATCTCTACTGATAAAAAGTACCATATATGATTACAAAACATAAATACATGAAATTGCTTTTGCAGAAAAGATACAGACAATAAAAAGTATCAAGAAAGAGATTTGATTTTATATTCTTAAGACCAAAATGTAAATGTTAAGTGCTGTATTGCCTTCAGTAGATTCCTTATAAGTGGTGCAGTCATGCTAAAGCAAAATAATGAGATAATCTTTTGTCTTACAGTATCTTTGTTAGTGCCAAGTTTTGCCCAAGGAGAGCAGTTTAGGACATTGGGAGAATGTACTTGCTGACTGAACGCCTGTATCAATTATAATTGTCGTCCATGAGGCATCTTTTCTGCCTGCAGTTACAAATAGTGATCTCATCTTTGCTTTTACAGCAAGCTTATCTCAACTTATTTAGACAGTATAGGCAATTTTTGTACTTATTTTGGGCTGCAGCAGAGGGTCTGGCCATCACCAAGTGATTTTACATTATAAGCAGCATTGCATCTTTTGACTACCTTAAAAGTCTGCCGCTTAGATACATAGAAGCTTTACATATTAGTGTGTATCATTGCACATCGTTTTTTTTCCCATGCTGCTTCCTACACAGTTTTAATTTTTTCTTTTTGTAAAAAATCTTCTTCACTCAAATCATGTGTTCATTGTTTTCAGTCAAAACACAATGTGTGCTAGTCTGTATTGTGGTCCCCCTAAAACATATGGTCCTGGTTTGTAACCCACTAACTAGATAGATAGATTCAGACAGGATATCCAATATTATCATTACAATATTGGAATATGAACACACAAAAGCCTCAGCTGCTGGCTTAGCAAACAGCTGGTCATTAGTGTCGACTTAAATAACAGGTACGGTAACATTAGAGCCCTCCAGAGGGCCAAATCACTCATCATCATCAGTTGCCAAGACAACATGATCTCACAAGATGATGGTCACATGATTTGTGTATGGCACCATGTTTCAAGAATACTTGATAGAACATCAGTCCATGTGCTGTTATAAAAATGTCAGTGTTATGGCTATTAATTAGATCCCAAGTGTATCATGGAGATACGATGGTATAGATTATAACTGGTGTTTCACATGTGGAGCCATGTTTGCTTTTATCAGTCTAAGATATGTCGTCTACTGCAGTCAAGGAACTTCATTCTCTCTTCCTCTTTTAGTGCTGCAGTAGTTGTAGGTGTAGGTGTGGACACACAGACTGACTCTAACTAGTCAAGCTGACCACAGTAACATGAGCCAGTACTACTTCTCTCAAAAGCAATGGCTTCTATGCCATCATATGTAAGAAGTTAAAGACAGTTCAGTTGATTTTTGAATGTGGTTGAATGTGTTTCAAAGGACAAACCCTCCCTTTACCTCCAGCTTATCTGTCTGTCCATCTGCTCTTACTGCAGCTATTACATCCATGCCAGGTCTGCCGTCAACCCTTCCCTCTGAGCCTCAGGGCTCATTTAGAGCATCCCTGTCACAGAGGCAGGATGGCATCATTCCTATTCAAATAATCCAAAAAGACATGGTTTTCCTCCACTGGGATGATAAACACCCATGACAGTCATGATCCCCATGTTAACAATTTGCCTCATTGACTATGTCCACATCTACTGCTGCTTTAGATGCCTTCCTCATTCTTTTATTTCTATTCAAAACCTTTAATCACAGCACAGTGCCATGAGATGTTTCCACCAACTCATTGTATGTGGCTACTTTATTAACATGCTAATTTTTCTGCAATGTGTCCACTGTTGTAAAAATCATCAAGAAATGAGAGATGTTAAGTGAAAGTTTGTCTTTCTTCACAATGACATGCTTAGGCACACAGTTAAACAGCCCTGAAGTGACTTTTGGACAATTCTCGTAATGTTGCTGAGAGAGACAGCTAAGACTTGAACTTGAACCTCAGCAAAAATTGAATAAGAGACCTGAAGGTTATCAGTTAATTTATATCCTGTCCAACTTGAAAGGGTTTGAGAGCATCTGCAAGGAGCAAATAAGTTTTAAAAGGTTTAGGATGCAGATTAATGACAAGATATTAATGTAAATCATCAATAGACAATAACAATTATTGACAATATGTGGTCTGCTGTATGCAATCCCCTTTTCCCCCCATCTCTTGCTGTTTCTTTCGCTCTCATGTAGCTTAATATGATAGCAGAGCTCTGCTTCCTCTGATGCTCAGTTAGTGTGGAATAATAGGTGTTGAGTGCCAGCGGTAGGCTGATTGAGATGGTGTAATGAAAAGCCTTGTCAGTGCGCTGTCATCTGTCAGCCACCATTAGATAGCACTATGTAAACATTAGCTGACAGCAGAGGGAGGCTTAACTGTAACCCAGAGATGGAACATGATTAAAACAACTCTGGAGAAATGAAACGCTACCCCCGGTTTCACAGAATACAGATATACTGGCACTGTTGAGTCTCACAATATTATTTAAAAACAAATAAGCGATAATTTAGTAAACTCTGCATCTTCATTGTGCTTCTTTTTCAGAATGGTACAGATTATGGCTTCCTGGTGCGTCAGAACTCTGAACTCCTGCGAGCCCTCGATGAGCTGGAGAAGACTTGTGCCACACTGAGGGAGGAAAATGGCCTGCTGGTGAGACTAAAAATAACAGAGAGTTTGTAGTCTTCTCTGAAGGCTTTTTAAAAAGTAGGCCAGGTACACAGAAAGGGTGTACAACACATTAAAATGTGCTTTGTCTCAGCTCAGTGTTGTATCCTGCTGTTTGCTTTTTTAAAAGTCATTATTTAGCCTATAAATAGGTCATTATTTTGTCAGCATGCAGTCCTCTCCCTGTGTCGCTAATAAATTTTCCCTGGTAACACACAGGTGATATAAAATCATTGCTGAATCCCTCTTAAGACAATTAATGAGCCTTTGTGAGTATTTTTGACTTTCTTGTTTGCTGCGTTGGTGATAGTTGTTGCTGGAGGCATTGTCTGATGATGATATTTGTTTTCTTTGTGTTTAGCGGAAGAGCAGTGCCCCAGAGACTGAGGAGAAGGTCAGGCGGCTGAGGAGAAAGAACACAGAGCTGGCTGTTCTTGCTAAGAGGCTGGAGGAGAGGGCTCGAAAACTGCAAGAGGCTAACCTCAAAGTGGTATACCACACAATAAAATATGTTTAACTTTTTCACAGCATACTTCATTGCTCACTGCCTTTACCCTCAGTCTGACCCGAAATACTGGCAATGACTCATTATTAAGTACCACCATCTAATTCATCATATCACCATAATGTCTGGTAATGAGTAAAATGAAATAGTTCAGCCTGAGAGGAATGGGGGCCTTTTAGGAACATATCAGCACTGTATGAAATAACTGAATGCAGTTTTAGAATTGCTACAAGAACTCAGTCTTCAATAGAGAGTCCAGGACATCTCTTGGGATTTAACAAGAGATAACGAAAAAAGAAAGAGCAACAAAACAATTGGCTATGAAAACATTTTAAAACATTTCCATTCCATGTTAAACATTTCACAAATGCGTGATTTTAAAACCCGTATAGATGGCAACTTATTCAGATAGGTGGTTTCTCCTACTGTAATGGCCACATTTACTACATAGTTTTTCCACAAATAGTAGAAGGATGAGGCAACATGCAGTTGGATAATATACAGTAGCTTCAGCAAAATGGATGTGTGTAGTCCCTGAATACTTTTTAATAATATAGTAAGTATAAATGGTTTTACTGTGTTTCTCTGCAATTTTTTATTGACTCAATGTATCTAGATGTTTTTTCAGATCCCTTTCAAATGGAGACATGATTGAGCCTTTTAAAAGTATCATGCTGTAACTCACACATTAATTGTAAAATTCATTAGGTAAATAAATGTGTATAAATAAATAAATAAAAAGTTTACAACGTGTTCAAATCTAATCCATTACAATCACATGGTACTCAAACACTATTTAGTAACAGTTGCTTGATGCACAGTGTCAGTCTTTGAACTCCGAAGTAGTAAATCTCTCCTGTCCTGAGGAGCAGCAGTGAAGGGCACATTGGTCTAACAAACAATTTAAGGACCACCTATCTCTGTCCCGGCTGCTTTGGTCACTGAGTGCTGTGTATTTGGACTGCACCTGTTTCACCAGACTGAGAGAGTGACCTTTCCCATCCCCCCTCACCTCCTGCTGTTTGTCGAGGGACAGAGAAGTGTAATTCTGATAAGTATACACTAACAAAAGTTTAAAAATATGCAAAATGCAGCCACACTTGCTAAACTATTGTTTTTAAGCCTTAATCCATAATAGAATGTTTCAGAAACTAAGCTAATTTACTGCTCAGTTGGAGTTGCTTGCAGTCAAAGTAAGAGGCAGAAATTCCTTATATAACACTGAGAGCTACATGCTCGTTAGCTGGACAGCAGTATAACTGATCTACAATGCTACACTTGTCTAACATTATATGATTTTCTGGCTGTTTCTTGGCTGGTTTTTGACTGCAAGTATTGTCATCAGCAGGACTGTACCAGTACATCTGCTTCCCTTTTACCACCAGCCAGTACTGCAAGTCTACAGTGGTCATTCCTGCGTACCACCATCAGACCTAATCATGTCAAAAAAGCTTGGGACATGTGGCAGTTTAAAGACATTCAGATAAATCAAAGTCATTTGATACTTTTTCAATAAATTATTTTATTATCTTGTCAGTTGTGAACTGTCAGTTAGAGTATATTCCAAGCTTAATCCATGAATCTCTTTCTAGTAATTGATAAACATATATATTTCCTTTCTGTGTAGGTGAATTCCCCATCACTAATGAGACCTGGGTCAGTGGAACAGTACAAGAGGGCCTTTGCTCGTCAGCGAGCTCGTGACCTTGCCCAGCACGCCGATGCACTACTGTCTAAAGACAAAGAGATTGCTGCCCTACAGCAAGAGTGCAGAGAGCTGGAGGCACGGCTGGGCAGCACTAAGGTATTTATAACACAGCTCCTCACTAACTAATTTACTCAGCCCACACTGAACTGCTGTCACTGATGTGGACTTTTCCCCCGGCGTTCCCCCCATCCCCACTCATCATCTCTGCCAAAGGCTCTTAATGCCACAAGCTCGCTCTCTGCTGGGCAACATGGATACTGCTCATCCTAACGCCCTTCTAAGCCCGTATTACAAAGGCTGCGTCACTGCTGATGACTAGATGACTGTGCAGGAATAGGCTGCCTTTCTTACTGCCTGTTTTTAATTACTGGTCTAGTGACTTAGGAGCTTGCTCTCCTGAATATGGACATCTGCTGGCTTTAATAATGAAGGTTCTTAAAGGGTGAGCTGTGCATTGAGCTAATGGGAATGTCTGTGCTGGATCCCATGTTCAATCTAAACACATTTCATCATGTGATAAGGCTGACAGGGATGAGAGGGGGAGGGCGAATGGGTCTCAGCCTTAACAGGATCATTTATATATGCTCAACTCTGATATGACTTTGATATTTCTATGTTCATGACCCAGAATCAGTTTTATCAAATGTTTATGTGTACTGCCTCCTTTATATTTCCTTCACAGGGATGTATATGGATATAACACAATTTCTGAGTGTTTTTCGGCTTGATCTAAATTACATGCAGAATGAGAGGTCCATTTTAGATCCCAATAAGTATTATTAAATGTAAGCACTGTTTAAGAATATTAGTCTTTGATAGTTTTAGTACTTGTGAAGCAGTTTAAAACTGTTAAAAACTGAGGTTAAATGTACCGTGTTGAATCTTTGATGTTACGGCCTCATCACTGTCTTTGATGCATATGTCTGTGTAGGGCTTCCCCGTTCCATCTGGCAGAGTGGAATTTGAGAGGCTTCTCAGGGAGTCTCAGAGGGAGGTTCTGCGGCTCCAGAGGCAGCTGTCGGTCACATCATCCAGACAGCAGCACGACCACAGTCCCGACCCAGGTGGCCCAGAGAAATGTGGAGAAATTAAGGAAGAGGAGGGGGAAGAGAAGGTAAAGTCATCCCCTCATATCAGAAAGCAACATGACTCTACACTGACCCCTGTTGGTCTTCAGCGATTTAATAAGGGAACCTTGTTGATGCACACTAAAACTAATGACATCAGATTAGCTGTAATTTTAAACATGAGATTTAAAAGAGCAATATTTAGGCAAATTTTATCAAAGTAGCAGTGTTGAGTGGATCTTTTTTGTCAGGAAAAAAAAAGATCAAATGTAAGCCTACACGTACCTATGTCAGTGCAGAGACTGTGGCACTTAGAGCAGGTGTGATAATACTGTTCAGTGTATAAAGGTTAAGTATGTGATTACAAACACAGACCAGATCATGTTTTTACACCTAGAAGCGTTGATGATTGTGGTTAAGCGATACACTTTGGGTTAGACATTATTTGTTCAATTTGAGCCCACTGCATTTTTCTAAAACCTGGTGTATGTTTATGGAGGCATTGATGCTGTTTTGCAGTGTTATATAATGGCTTGTCGTTGGACCCAATACTAATCTGCCGCAAGCCATAATGAGATGATTCCCTGTCTTGAACTTGGGCCTGATCAAAGATACTAAAGTCACACACTCTGATCCTCTCTGCATGTAATACTGATCTTCTCTCTGTTCAGTTCTTAGAAACAGCACCTCATCTGTGAAGTAGCGCTCAGATAAATCAGTAACTGGCCAAAAAATTTAATATGAACGTATAGTATAAGTATATGAGTAGGTTACATAAAACAGAAAAAATAATATTTATAATTGTGAAGTTTCGGGAGCCACACCTCTGAACATCTGTAATAGGTTGTGCATTGAGTGGTCCATTTGAAAGACACCATTTTTGTGTGTTATACACAAAAATAAGCAAAAATACAAATACAGCATATATCTTATTTCTGGATTATTTTGTAAAATTCTCCTATAAAGTCAAGTAAATTCTCTGCCCGTGAAGCTCAGATGAAAATGCCGATTGTGGTAATCTCTCGTTTGTGGGACGCACACACGCACTCCCAGTGGCACGCGCACACCCAGAAAGGGGCCATGTTGTGTGAACTCTAATCCCCTCTAACAACAGAATGGTACAGTCCAGTAATCCGCTCTCTGTTGCTGTGGCAGCGGTGAGAGGGTTTTGGGTGGTAGGTAAGACTCCAGCCGCACTAAAGACTTTTCTATCTCGCCCTGCTCTGGATAACTAGCAGGCCAAGGGAAGCCTTGACGTTGGCACAGATCACACGACAGGGGTAGGTCATCTTCTGAGTTTTTTTGGTGTCTCTGTGCGTCGCTCTCAGTGGTTCATTGTAGATTTCCTTGGCTTACTACATGGTGTCTGCTTGAATGTAAGACAGAGGCTATGCAGGACTCAAAGTTGAGACTAAACTAATCAGTGTCATGACGAATCGGGGGTGCAAGAGAATTGACTGAAGGCTGTGAGTGCTGCATTTGTATTAGATATTAACTCTAAAAGATTATTAGTATGTTACATCCCCTGTATTCATAAAACAGTATGTCTTGCAACTAAGGAGATTTTTTTCCTTCAGGTCTCATTGATGTTGTTTTTTAATATTAATTTCAGTAGATCCTGTGGGAAATCCCACTTCAGTCTGTGGTGGACAGCCACTTTCTTACAAATTAGAAAGACGGGACATGTATGAGGCCTAGTCAAGGGCAGCCTGTCAGACACCAGGTTTTATAACAGTCATATTTTGGAGCTTCCAGATGTAGAATTTAGACAGGCCGACTTAGCGACAGGGTGGTAGAGCGTTTGATTGGTGGACATCGATATGCTCCGTATTAAAAAGAAAATCAACGGCCAGGCCAATCCATTAAGGTGCTTTTAAAAGAAGTGATCCAGTTACCCGTTTCAGTAGTCTGCAGGGATTACACCAATGTGCTTATGGCATTCGGGGCCTGCTGAATGGGATCTGACCCTGCTTTAGTATGCATGGGCCCAAGGTGTTCTTGATCCTTTAGTGTACATGGACCACATCAGTTTGAAGTGTACACAATGGCACCTCATTGTTCAAGGCAGTGTTCAATTAGAGGTGAGCTTCTAAGCTCAGACCTCATCAAACAAAAACACACTAAGAGGCAGGATGGACTTTAGACATAGCTGCATCCTGCACACCTTAATGACTTACATATTTGTATTTACACATTTAGTAACCTCTGTGTATTTACTAACTATTTACACTAGCCATTACTTAGTTATTATGTTTCTTTTCATGCAGTGTTGATGTTTATTTCGATTAGTTTTGTCACACACCCTCAGTCCAGTTTAGTTCTAAAATACACATGAGAGACATTTTTCTAGGACTGAGAAGCCAACAATTACATTTTTTAAAATATTTCTAATAATTGTAAAAACCATGAGATAAACTTTTAAATTGTAATTGGAGTTCAGATCACCATGTCATATTAGAAATTTGCATTTGAGAATAAGACTGAAAAAGGCGCTAGTTAAACAAGCACTGGTATTTTATGTTTTTACATGGGAATTTATTATTCTGTCTAACACAGCCAAGGCAGAAGACAAGCAAAATCAGGATGCCTGTAGAAGATTCAGTCTGTGAAATCTAACCTAAATTCTACACTGAAATAAAGCAAACAGGGAAGGAGAGGAGTCATAACTTCAAGCTAAAAAAGCACAAACTCACAACTCAGGGCTTGAATGTAAATAAACAGGAATACTGTAAATGTTAAAGCTCATATGAACTCTTACATCATACAATTTATAAAAAAAAAATACACTAATAAGTTATATTCATAATGAGAATAAGTGCCACTTTAGCATAATAAAATCACATTTTTCTCAACCAAATTTGTGTCCTAGGAAATATTTTGATCCTCTGTTCTTCTTCTAAACACCACTGCTCATCATTAAGGACTTTTTTGTAGAATATGAATGTTTATTATCCATGATTGATGACAGCAATTGCTGTGTAATATAATTGTGGACTTGACACATTTTTACTCACAGCTGCAACAAGCTCTTACCTTGCCAAATTTTATTTGCTGATTTGACTTCAGACATTTTTTCAGGGACATAGTGTATTTGCCTGCAGAGTGTGTCAGAATGCCTTGTGCTGCTCATTGAGAAGGTATTGTATTGTTAATACTTGTTTGTACAATAAAGAAAACATTTTGGTTTTTCAAGTTTGCACAGTTTCTGAGTGTGGGGTATTGGTCACTCTTTGAATCTAATAAAATCTCATATATTTGGAGCCAATGCTAACCATAGCATCTATGAACTGATCCTTTACTTGCCCAAATTGCCACAACGGGATTGATTTGTTTTTAATTTATATAAAACAGAGAACCAATGTTGGCACATCCCATTCAGCAATTCAATATGCAGCTCAATTATAACATATTAGAAATAAACACTGTCTTTACTGATGCTCGAGTCTTTTTTATTCCCTTAAAGAAGGGAATTTGTTATTATAATTCTTTATTATTTTCGCTGAGGGCAGGAGTAATTGTATCTTAGAGTTGGTAATTTCTGTTACAGCACTTACTGACTGTTTGTTACTGGTTAAGGCCAGTTCAAGCACAAAATTCTTGCAAATATACTGGACAATTTATCTATTCAACTTTGTCCATAGTCTACAGACTGATTGATCCCTTTGCACAAGTCATGTAGTTGAATGTACAGATGTTTCTTCTATTTGATGGTGGAATTGTAACAATAATAATAGTAACTCCTTACTGTACTAATTCAAGTATATGTGACGATCTAAAGGATGATTTTGTCCTTTTTCTGCAGAATAAATTTTAATAGTTATCTACTTAAAGAGGAATCACTGCTGCTCAAAAAGAATCAGAATTAACTAAATGTTAATAGGGATTTCACTGTAAAAAATCAACCCAAAAAATCTGTTAAACCATCTGAAAATCTAGTTTGGTAGTTCTTGAATTTTCATTAGAAAGAAAATATTTTACTGTAAGACATAACTTGACTTTAAGCACTGTATAGTATGTACATGAAGGCCACATGGGCCTGTAATTAATCAAAAGGGCTTTTTTTATTTTTGTACCCTGTCAATACTAAAACAAAAAGCTCATGTTTTATAAACAATGCACTAACTCTAAATGAAAATCATATCTATGCTAACAGTTGAGCAATAACACAATGTACTAAAACATTTAAAGTCTTGACTTAAACTTCAAATGAATTAATGTTTTTATTGTTTTATTGTTATTATTACATGCTTTTTAAATTGTTGGTGCACTAACATATGATTCACTTGATCTTTTCTCTTAATACTCCATATGAGAATAGAGAATTAAACACTGCTCAATGACCAAGGACATGTGCAGCTTGTTAGGTCACACTAAGTTTTTGTCAGGTTAGTGTGTTGGCACATAAACCTTTGAAATGATTCATAAAAGCTTAAGCCATGGTCTAATGCTCTCTATGGCAGTCCCTTTATTCCTCATAACATTGTATAAATGAGGTGTTATGTAATATTCCCCCCCGTGCTCATTCGTCAAAACCATCTCAGAATTATATCACACGTCGCCTGAACACTGATTATATTTGCTTTGAACTCATCATTGTGAGCTCTCACATTTTCTTAACATAGAGGATTGCTCTTTTAAGGGATTTGACCTGTAGACTGACATTAATGTATGTTGTTATGATCATGATATGTTGTCACTGTGTGGTTGTATGAAAAACATCTAATCCTCTTGAGAGAAAAATAAACACAATGACTGTTTTTGCTAAGCAGGATTGTTTAATTATATCTGAGTACAGCCAGAAAAAGATTGGGATGCTAAAAACAGGATGCAATCATTTACAGTGGGAACTGTTGCTGAGCCCATGTAGTAATATCTTTTCTGCAATCATGTGTTTCACAAAATGGTGAACTTTGCCCCATTCTTGCCTGTGAACGACTTAGCCTATCCATGATCACTCTTTCATGCCCAATCATGATGCTATCACCTGTTACCAGTGAACCTGTTTAACTGTGGAATGTTCCAAATAGGTGTTTTTGGAGCATTCCACACCTTTTTTACCAGTATTTTGTTGCACCTGTCCTAACTTGTTTTAAGTGTGTTGATGACATCACATTTATATATTTTAAAAAAGGTAAAACATTTGATAGACTGTCTATATATTTTTTTTAATTATGTAAGTGTCAAAAAGTATGTGCATTTAAGTAGTCAGTGTCCTGACTTTTTTGGAATCAGGGTCGTAACTCTGTAAAAAAATTTAACTCCTCTCACAGTCACTTTACCTGTGGTAGTAATAATTAATTGGGTTTACTTAATGCAACGATGGAGAAAAAAAGAGGACATTTAAAAACAGTGGCGTGTTATTTAAAATAAAAGGGCTTTGCTTTGGGATCTTACCTTGGCCACCACTTGTGTGTCACTCCCACTTTGATGCATGCTGCCAGATTGTAGCAGCAGTTCACTCACTTAAGCCAGCACACTCAATGTTATGAAGTGCTACAAGCTAATTAGTCCCAAGTAGACAAACTAGTTTAAGCATGACTGACCAAATACAAAGGTTAGGCATTTTGCCAGGATACAGAGCTCACCAGGCACGTCTGCACTTGTGATGGATGTGACGAGATCCTTAATGACCACAAACAGGAAGCAGGGACAGTGAAATCTGCAGTGGGCTTGTTCAGAGCCCTCATTTCTGTCTACTGATTTTGTACAGGGGCCAATGGAATTAGTGCCTCCTGCTGGCCTTTCGTCACCACTACTAACACCATCTGGTCTCCTTTCCAAAAGATAAACCAGGGACAGCCTCACTTAACTTCACAGACATGCTGATTTGGTGCTGAACAGCCACAGTGTGTTTTATGGCAAATATTCAGCATCCTTGTATCTGCAATGATGATTACATGTGTGTCTCAACAACTAATCTTCATCGTCTTTAATGCAAGCCTCTTAATGTTTAGATGAAATACAAGTTACCAGCATGAAACACCTTCATGTTATACAAACATTTACAGTATGCTGATACAAAACTTCACATTATTTTAATGTTTCAAGTAGCACTTACATGACAGATAGAGTGAAAGAATTCTGTGAATAGTTATCTCGGTGTATGGAGTTTGTAGAAATGAGGGCTGTCTTCCATTAAAACCACCATGTCTGTAAGTGATAATTTGTTGTTTCTAAAAATAATGATGACTGCACAGATCAGCCAACAAAAGCACTCCTTTCCAATCTGGACAGAAGTCTTGCAGTGTTTTAATTTTATACTGCAACTGCAGAAGGACTACAACTCTTAGCTTCTTTAAAATGTCTACTCCAGCAGTGAAAGATGCAGTATGTTCAGATTGAATTAGGTGGCTTTTTTAAAGCCATTTCACTGTATCTGTATAAATGAATGCTTCTATCTCAAGCATGAACTGTTTGAAGGGAGATCACTTGTTGTATAAATAGAGAAATTTAAAATAAACTATTAATTTGAAAAGTAGAGCACACTGAAGAAGTTTTAGTCCAAATGAATACCTCGGCACCAATTCTGTTTTTCTGTTAACTCTTTCATGATAGTATCATCATACTAAAACTGTTTCTAAATATTAAATGCAACGCAGTTTGTTAATATTAAAGATGCATTGCAGATAAATGCTGTATCTATGTTACCAAATCATAGATACAAAATCTTTTTTGCTGCATTTACTGGAATTGACAGACCAAATCATTTTCTTTTTTCTGTAGATGTGAAAGCCTTAGAAAAAAAATGTAGTCTTATGGAAAACTTTATGAGCACAGATCAGAAAATAAAATAAAATAAATTAATATTATTTTCAATGCATAATCTAATATATCTTATTGCAAACAATTTAAGTTGATCTGTAAGAATTTTTATCTTCTAATTTTATTTTTTGCTGACTTTGTTTGCCGGTACAGTATCTATTAATATCTCCATATGGTGTACTGACAGTTCCTGGAGAAGTCACATTTTTTAACAAATAGCAACTGTGGCTGAAGTCTGGAGTGTTATGCCCATCACTGAGTAACAATGTAAAAGGGAGGAGAGTGTAAAGGAGAGATCCCCTCTGCAGCACGTGGCAGAGCGCCTTTGATCCTGTTATTGGGTCATGGCCTTGGCTGCACTAGCACAGTTCTACTCTGAGCATAAGTAGGTTTGCTCTAAAATTAGATACTGATTCCCGACTCTTAACCCTTCAACAATGTCAGCCTGTCCCCCACCTAGATTCTAGATACAAAAATCAGACATTTAATTTATACATTAATCAGTTAAGAAAAGTAACCTGCTGTGATACATTCAATCATTGCTAATTGAGAAGGACAGACTTTGTGCTTATGTGTTATAGTCATGTTACCCGATAGAGGGATTCCCCCTGGATTATTCATTGTTTGTAGGAGGACCACTGAGAAGGAGACTTGCTGCTAATCCCCCAACCACAGTGGGGGAGTATAATGTCAAGGGCTACTATATAGCGCAACACTCAGACATTTCTTCCCTTTTCAGTGCTTGGTAAGAAGTTTACTTAATAATTAAACCAATAGTTGACAGTGCATAATTGCAGACTAATTGTTCATGGTCTATGATTTCATCATGGTGCTGTTATGAGGCAGTGGGAGTGCATCTACAGCAAATATATAGCTAAGGACAACCACTACGTAGTTGTTGCAGACAGTCATAGTTGTTATGTGACTTTAACATTGTGCAGTGTGGTGGACTGCTTAAGCAGAAGACTTGCAGAAAGAAACATGGGAGTGCTTCAACCTCAATCATCTATGAGTGAAAATGCTCTACCAGGACAAAGAGTTATTTAAACAATCATTTTCTATATTATTCCATATTAAACAGAATTTAAGGTATTTAAATAAGGAAAGATTTTTGCTATCCCTGCAAGAAAGCAGCTGCACTGTTACTGCAGTCAAACATGATCTTAAGCTCAGAAAAGCCTGCTGTCTGATGGCAGCTCGCTGTGTAAACTCCCTCTCAGAGCCCATAATGACTCTCTTATTTCACCTACCTTCAAGTTCGTCCCATCTACATTACTAACCCTTCACTGTTGTATTGGAGATAATTTAAACAAGAATTGATCTTTTTCATTGTGTGAGAAACATATGATATATCTAGTGCAAATTATCGACTAGTTGAAGATTTTTTGGAGTAGTTTACTGCTAATATGCAGTAAAAGTGAATGCATATATTTCTTATATGTTATATATTTCATATTTTTAAAATAAAAACAGACACTTTGTCAGTACATTACCTTGAATTTTTACTTTTCAAGATCAGCTTTGTCAGTGCAAAGTGATTAACTAAATGCGAATGTCTGTCCTTGTCAGGTTGGAGGAGAGACCCCGTGTGTGGTATTAGATGAAGCTCCTTCCAGGTGTGAGAAGACTCCCGGAGAGGAGGAGGAGTCGGGGCTCCGAGTGACGCCCCAACCGGGCCTCAGCCCGCCCCCCTCCCATCAGGAGGAACATACAGAGGAGCAGCACCTACAGTTACTGGTGAGAGCTTCACATTAGTACATTCACATTAGTACGTTCAGCTGAAACTTCATCGTGATGCTGTCATGTAGTGCAATATTCAAACAGCATCATAGAACTGTTTAAACATACGCACCAAAGGATCCAGTTTAATTTCCACTGGGGACAAAATTTCACATGAAAGCACTTTGGTATTTATCTAACCATTATTAAACATAATCAAATAAATCAATTTTGGTTGTTGCTTGTTGTTGTCAAAATTAGTGGGTTAGTATTGTGAGGGTAATGGCTTCCAGATGAGTCCTGCACATCTCTAAGCAACAATAACTGCATATTGTGCCTAATTGCAGGTTTCTATCTTTGCTATTCCCTTAGAATTTTTTTTTAGAGCTTGAATTTGGTACTTTGACTTTAGCTGACTGTCACTGAAGGAAAAACTATGGTCAAATCTGTTATGTAATGCTGGGATTATTTTGATCGTGTCGCTTCAAAGCAGAACATTAGCACATTGCCCTTGCTGATTGTACAAGTGGGTCTCTCTCAGCTCTCCATTGACTTTCTTTGTCAGGATAGTGAATGGAGATTGCAAACATCAATTGATTTTGTCTTCTTTGCTCTTTAAGCACTGACACTGTACGATATTGCAGCTAAAACCTTAAGATGTGAGGTGAACTGATTACACATTAGCAATAGTATTGGTACCAGGCTGCATGTCTTCTTATCCTACTCTGAACCATGTACATTGTTTTGAATGTGAATGAATGAATGACATTTATGTCCATGCAGATTGTGTCTACGCTACCCTCTGTGCACCCACTGAGGTGTCATTTTTGAAAGTTGAAGTTCTGATAATGAGAAAAAAGTCAGAATTGATGTGTCCCAGAATGTCTGTCATACAAAATGTATTTTTTTTAATGGTTACTATGGTTTTCTCAAATTAATTATTTCTGTAGAAACTGTTTTCTCATTTAAGTAAGATTCTTAATAAAGCTGCAACATTCTGAATGGAATGAGTAAGTTTGTGATTTAAATTAGTAAGTGTTATGCTGTTCATCACTATATTTAAAACTGAACAATGCAACATCTGACTGCACAAAGAAGTAACTGAATCTATTTTAGCTTAATTTTTCCAGTTTAACAAGGAACATTGAATGTTGAAAATGGCTTAAATGAATGTCGAAGGTTTTTGTGTTTTGTTCAATGGATGGATCTTAACCTTCCAGCATAACAAGCTATCTTTAGTAGAGCATGACTGAGTCATGGGGAGTAAGCAGGATCTTAGACAGTGTGATATGCACTATGAGTTTAATGGCTTACAAATGTAGGACAAAGCACATCAGCTAAGGAGACATTGAACTGCCCCAGAAACAATATTAACCCAGGAAGAACGCAGATGATATTTTTAGCCATGCTAACAACGTCTGTCAGCCCACCACTTCCAGACTGAAATATCTCAATAGCTCAGGGCTGAATTGCCATGAAATGTGATACAGTCAGTGCCAAGACGATGAACAGCAATAACTTTTATGATATTTTCTGTTTTAATCTACTACCATCATCAGGTCAAAATTTCAAGCTGTCCAATACTTTACTTTATAACCAAATAACTGCAAAACTAAGAACATTCTCATCAGCTTCAGCTGCCCTATATTTGGTGTTAATTAGAAAATTGTAGCATGCTAGCAACCCATTAGCGCATTTTTTAACTAAGTTAACATTAATATATGCTAAAAATCATGATGTTAACATTATCATTGTAAGCATGTTAGTATACTGATATAAGAATTTGTGTTGAACTCACAAAGCCTCTAAAATGGCATTAGTCAGGGAATTAGGGATACAAAATATATTGAATGCATGCACCTTTTTAACAGAAATTTTGAAAATTCCATAAAATAGCCTCTGTTCAAACAAAAAAAAAAATTGAGATACACATTATAGTCCACATCCTTCTAATTAGAAGAGAAGTCTGAAAAAATAAAATTGGACCCACAAAAGTTCACTGAGATGTCTTTGATGACTGTGGAACAATCAGTGTAGGAGTTTATCTTCAGGATAAAGATTTGACTGTACAATTAAAAGTCCTTGCCTGATGCACAATACTCAGACCTTCTGAGCTGTGACTGATCAACAATCAAGCTAATCTGTGCACAGATTGCATTTTAATTATTATTGTCTTGCTTTGTCATCACTGGTGAGACTGTAGTTGTTCTTCCAGTCAGCTGCTGGTTGTCTGCAATTAGCTTGTCTGTTTTGTAGCCTCCCCCATCACAGTCACTGTATAATACTTGATTAAGGTCCTGTGGCTGTACTGAAATAAGCTGATTCTTCCTATGCTGGTCTGGCATGTAAGCTGCATTTAGAATAATTAAAGGATGCTAAGCTTTGTAATACCGAATTGCTATCCTGTCAGAGGTCAGTATGGAAATTAAAGCCAATGTATTCTGCATTACAAATGCAAAGCATTTGTCATATTACAAGATTAGATTGATTTTCATGGTTTTGCTCTTGTACAGTAGATCCTGCTTTTTGTATCAGTTTGTGTTTTCTTTAAAAAAAAAAAATTAACATTGCTCAGTTTTAGAGCCATATTAGATTCAAAATAAGGATTAAGTGGAACTGTCTTTGCTTTGTTCTCATTGTTGGTTCAGGAAAGTGAGCTGAACAAGAAGAGAAAAGAATGTGAAGACCTTGAGCATGAAGTAAAGAAGCGACAGAAGAGATGTCTGGATTTAGTAAGCAGTCTTCTTGCTCCAGTATTTCCTTCTCACATGCTTCCATGGCTTTCTGCTTCCTGTCTGAATTAAGCATTACTGTGGTGGACATAACAATAGAGTGGAATACACATTCTTTATCTGAACTTTGTCGTGCTGTTTGGTAATAGGAGAGCCAGCTTGAGGATGAGCGAGGCAAAAATGAGCAACTAAAGGAGGAGGCAGATCTCCTCAGGAGGAAGGCACAGCTGCTCGACCAGGTCAGTGTCTCCCTGCCCACGGTTTTGGCAATCAGTCATCAGTTGTAATATTATCTTACTCACCAACTCAAAATAAACAGTCGCAGAGGATGTAAAACACTCTTTGGACTAATGTAGTAATGTGCTCAAAATTAAAAAAACAAAACAAAAGGGATAATGACTTAAATAATGAAAATGGTTGCAGTCAGTTAACATGCTGTTGTTTTTCAGACTCGGGCTGAGAATGAGGAGCTGAGGGAAGATCTCTCTGAAGTGACCGCTCAACACAATTCAGTTCTCGAGGAGAACCAGAGACTCCGTGCCAAACTGGAGAACCTAGAGCAGGTCCTAAAGGTATTGCTTGGCTCAGATTATATTATTTTCATTTTCAGTCACTTCTCCTTCTTAAAAAAAAATGTGTTTTCTTTGCCAACAGCATATGCGAGAGGTCGCCGAGCGAAGGCAGCAGCTGGAATTGGAACATGAGCAGGCACTGGCTATCCTTAAGTTCAAGCAGGATGAAATCAAGCGGTTACAGCGGGTGAGAACCACATTCCCTTGTGTGCTTTCATGTTCGACAAATATTGTTCTTGCCACAATCAAACCCTTATGTCCCCAAGGCTGCTGTCGGCCTAATTTTGGGAAGTTGGCTGCTTTGTCCAGCAGGAGGCAACCTTTTGGCACCAATAAAGCATCAAGTTATGTCTTCAGAGCTTGCTGTGCTGTGAAGTACACTTTTATGAGCGAACAACCAACTGACTTTGATGTCTTTTTCATCATTAGGCTCAGTTATTCGCCAAGAGGGAGCATGAGGGAGTGGTTCAGATGCTGGAGGTGAGTGTGCAATACACCACCGTGACTGCTCAGCAAATAAGAAAAGCAAATTAATGATTTTTATCCCATGCAGTCTTTTTATTGCCACACATTAAAACCCCTAAGTTGCTTTTAAGAACTTTGGATGACTTACTGGAACAGAAATCAAAGGTGCCAATGTTTGTTACAGTCACACAACAGAGAGAAGCTTAATTTACTCAGCCCCAACATAAGAAAGAGGAGGAGCTCAGTCTTCCTCAGTATTTCTCTCTTGCACTTGTGAATTTCTGTCTGATGGGGTAAAATATAATTTATTATTGAAGGTGTTTCATGTCTTCCTAACATCAAGCAAAAAGGGTATAAATATTTGATTATCTCAAGGTTCTTAGTAGTCAAAAGACTCGAATAAAGCGAAATTAGCTCTCCACCCTTATCAAAACACAAGGCAGAAAAGCTGCTGCAGAAGATACTTGAACTCATATTTTTTTAGTACTTCTTGGCCCTTAAAAAAATTTGAACAGATGGCTTCTTTCCTGCTGTGTGACTGTTTTTTACTTGCTCTCAGTGTGAGTGTAACTCACTTTGAATTCAAAATGAATCCAGACAGTCAATGACAGTTGAAGTTCCCATCTCTCTGATTGGCTGCTAGTTTCAAATGATGAAAAGACTTGAGAACCTTCAGAAAAACCTCAGAAATTTCATCATCCACGGTGGATGACTGTGTGTGCGTGTGCTGTCTGTGCTCCCTTTTTCACACTGTGCTTTTTGTTACGAGAGCTTGTTCCTAAATGAAGTGTGTATTTTATTTTAGGAGTTGACTCAGCTTGTGTTGCGGAGGGAGCTGGTAGAGTATAGTTGCTCCTGTTTTTTGTTTTTTTTAAAAAAAAAGCTCCTTTCCTTCCTCTTGCTTTGTTTCTCTCACTTTCTGTCTCCATTTAAACCCAGAGCATCACAGGAGAAAGTCTCCTTCCCTTCCGAGAACCTGAGCTTTGCTGCCAAGTCAGCACACTGCCTTTTGCAATCTGTTGAAAACAGAGTGTTTGTGTTTGTGCAAAAGGCAGGTGTAGGCTGCTGAATGCTGAAAAAACTTATAGTGGTTCTGGTTCCTGCCAGGATTTTCTTGCCAACCTGTTCTCAGACTGCTATGTTTCTACTTTATTAATATGTTTGGCAGATTCACTGTTTACCAAGCATGTGTTTACTTTGGTAAACCTCTTTTCTTCTTTGTGTTATCGTTTTGCTAACCAGAGTACACTGGACTGCATGCAGGTACTGCCTGACCCCCTGAACTGAATTACTTATCTTTCTATCACAAAACCTTCCCTAGTTCCTGTAGATAGAACCACCAAACCCCAAATATTCTGATTAAGATTGTTCAGGTTGACAGAACTTCACCAGGTTTGCGACATCATTTTTGTTGCCTACATGAGCTTAAATAGAAATTCACAGCCGTGTAGTAATTACTGTAACACACTCTTATGTTACGCCTTATGTGGTCACATAAGCCCTTTTGATGCTGGTGCAATTTTTGAGGTTACCAAATTGTGTGTAAATGAAGCCATTCTCATATAAAGGTCTGTGTGGCACAGCTGAACACATTCATCATGCTGGCTTCTAATTTGACCTTATTATATTGATCCAGAATCTCCTTTTGTGAAAACCCAACACATCACTTAGTCAATTTTCTGTTTTCATTTCAACTTCATTTCAGCTCAGTGTAGCTAGATAACTGACTGTAGACTAGGGCTTTGCGTAGGTGAGAGCTAACAGGAAATGTTGTTCACAGTTTCGTGCAGAGGCTTTTGTCAGATCAGCCTGCCAGGAAACTCTCACCACAACCTGAAGTGAAATCAGCCACATATAGAAACTCTGTAGGGCTAAGACAAACCTCTGTATGTTCTGGCAAATAACCTTTGCTTTGAAAGCAAGACAGAAGCGCAACGTACAACTTTTCATAACCTTAGCTACCCCTCCATCTCTGGTTTTTAATCCTGTTTCCTCTCTCACCAGAGAATTACCTGCCTTTATTTCCCTCTCTTTTGCTGCAAACTAAACAGCTAATTCTTTGTTTTTAGTGTTTGAAGTTCATGTTTCACTGAGGCTTTATATTGTCTGTCTTGCAGAAACACACCTTTGCATGACAATGTATGTACTGATTGTAAGCACATATGCTCAATCTGTCCATCCACCAAAGTAATAATAACTGTGTAAGATCAGTTGAAATTTAGTTTATTAAATGCAGGAATAAAAGATTTCTGCATGATATTGACAATTTAGAAGGAAGGTTACTTTTAACAAAAAGGGCCCTATTTTTGATGGTGCGCAAGCGCAACGAAAAAAAAGCAGAGCTGTTCAGCTTGGGTGCATTAGACAGTGTGGGAGTTCCAAGAGCAGCTGGTTTTTAGCTCTTGTGCATGCAGCAGTGCACAGAGCAAACAGGCTGGATGAATGCAGATCCAAGGTTGTGGACATAAATAAATCCTCTCCCAGCGAGACACACTATGATGCTCAATAAGTGAGGAATCATACTCTTGAAAAATCATTTTGTTGTCTTGATGTTGCTGAGCAGCACCATGTGACCACACAGCACCATGTATCTGCAGCTGAGCCAAACTTTAAGGTCTGCAAAATAGCAAGCAGTTGGAGTGCTGTCTGTGCTCGTCGTTGCGCTGCCATGAAAATAGGTCCCATAGACTTAAATCCTACAATATGATTAATATGTCAAAGCACAAATCCACCTTAAAACACACACCTCCGTGTTAACACATACTTTTCCAACTTATTAAAGGTTGAATGAGCAATTCTTGAAGAAAACTTTTTCAGTCTCTATTGAAGTTCCTTAAATTTACTCAACAGTCTCAATAAATGAAAGATTCAGAAGTCAACTCGTGGCTCAAACCATTTTGTCTGACTGTTGAGTCTCATTTCCAGGTCACTGATACTTGATGAAATAAGTATGAGACTAAACACCATCTGCTCCAGAATTGCTCAACTTACCTCTAAGTGAAGTTGACCTTGTTTACTTTTGTGTTTAGAAAAGCACAGTGTAAAAAACAAAAGTAAATTATGAAACTCTATGTTAAAGCCATGCCTCATATTTATTGTCACAAACTGAAGATATCCAAAACAATCATGTTAAAAGGTGGATTCACCTGTTTAAAATCTATATGTAAAAACTGTGTTTGCTGCACCTGTGTTTATATTGTCTCTTTTAACACATGTCCAGTCGAAGGTGCGAGATCTGGAGGAGAAATGTCGCAGCCAGAGTGAACAGTTCGGCTTGCTGTCCCAGGAGCTGGAGAAGTTTCGGCTGCAGGCCTCCAAAGTGGACCTGGCCAGCTCTAGCCTACTTAATAATCCCAGCCTCTCTGTTCTGACCAATGGGGTGGGCCTGACTGCTGAGCGAGGTGAGCCATGCCATCAGGACATTAACACACACCGGAAAAGAACACCTGCGCAGTCAAGAGAATATCAGATGTTGGGTGATTAAGCTTATGGAAAATTCTTAGCTACAGTTAACTGCTTATCTGAAGTTTCTTTGTGCTTTTTAGGATATTTATTGTTTTAAAATTTATTTAGCAACCAGATAAAACCAAGCAAAAGAATTGGATTGCCTATATTGACTTATAATATCCACACAAATGCTTCCCTATACATAACCACATAGTAACAAAATGTTAGTAAATTTGCATATACATAATAGTGTCAACAATCTCCCTTTTTTAAGTAACAGATTCTGAAAATATTGAGCCCTGGCACAAAGCATTGCTTGGGGAATGGATCAGTCCACTCTTGGACAAAATGCCTTCAAAATCATCCAAATGTCTTTTAAAAATTGTCCCATCAGGGATGCATCCTGTCAGATTTCAGTATAGAGATTTTTCATTTTTGACTTAATATTTTCCTTTGAGACAACAAGGGTGCAGCATCAGATACTATGTGTATCCTATGTCTGTATTCAAGATCTTTCTCGTACACTGTTCATGTGTTTTAGACTGCACTGGTGGCTCATGGGATATGGTGTCTCTGGGCGAAATAGCCTTCTGGAGTCTCGAGGGGGGTGACACTCTCTCCTGCCCTGAGGGTAAAGATCCGCTCGGTCTCTCTGTCAGTCATAATATGTGTTGAACACTGTCATAAAAGCATGGCATGGTCTTACCTGTCATCCCACCTACGCCGCCACAGTCCAACACTGTGTGCTGTTCACCATCACATGAGGGTCGGCGCTCATGGGCTCCGATGAGAAACGAAACCAGTTAAGCCACTTAACAGTGCTGTTGCCACAAGGGAGTTTGACCCCTGACCTCAGACAGATGGAGACAGGATTTTTCCTCCACTGTTTAATCAGCCAGGTTCAACCTTGAGCCTCCTGCATGTCAACCAGTGACCTCACCCACCTAGCTGCTCATGGATTCAATCAGGTTAAACAGCGCCAGGACCAGGGTCGTCTGTTAAGGTCATGGATTATGTATTATCCTCTTCCTCCCTCTCTCTCTCACCTGCTAGATGTGGCCGCTGCTCTGCGGATGGGGGCCACGCCCCACGCTGCAGGGCTGTCCAGGGTGGAGCGCTCACCTGTCACCAAGCACCGAGAGCTGCCCACCATCAGTGTCAGCAAGTCAGGCTCTACCTCCAGCAAGTCAGAGACCACACACCTCACCCCCAAGTCTGACACCCACCTCAGTCCGCACAAATCAAGCCCAACACATGAGGTACCAGCCTGGAGGAGGCACAAGGCGTCACTTGTTACTTTTTTCAAAAATAATACTTTACTCATTTTTTATCAGGGGCAGCACACATTGACATCAGTGTGATGTGAATTTGAATTTAAATATAATTACTGCAATTATTTTTAGTTCAACTGACGCTGAAGCTCTTATTAGATAACATTTTGTATGTAAGCCACTTTCACAGTGTAACAGTCTATGTATGTTTTTGTAGCAAGGTGCCAGCCACTCCTAGTATCTGCTGACCAATGTTTTTTTCCTTTTTACCTGCGTTTAATGGACAGGTTTATGTTCATTTGAAGCCGTGGCTGTCATTTTGCATTAATGTCATGTCTTTGTGCAGAACTCCTGCCTGCAGCTCTACTGCTTTTATTTCTACATAGACTAGCAGGATGCTCCTCAAGATTACCAAGACAGCCATGCATGATCACATTGATTGTATGGATTTAATGGATTAGAAAGCCCCTCCTTAACCTCTCTGTCTTCTCATGGGAGCGCAGACTGCAGCTGAATATGCCACAGCTCCCTCTGCTCATTCAGAACAAAAGTTCTTTGATCTGCTGTGATGATTTAGTATTCTTGTTTTGCCATGTCTCCAAGGAGTCAGTGTCTGGTCTTGCAGGCAGACGAGTTGGTGGTCTTTTCATCTAGTCACTCGTATGCACGTAAAGCTCATATTTAGTGAGATAATCCAGTCGCCATGGTGGATTATGAAGGTTGTACTGTAGTACTTGTGAGTGATTATCCCTAAAAAGGTTCTCTAAGGCAGCTATACATATAAAAGCTCTCTTATTGTATTGTGTGTAGCCACCATGAATGGAAATCAATCAACAAATCAAGTGTCAAGGTGATACAAGTAGTTGATACTAACTTACCATGTAACAAGAATATTTGCAGTTATCTCCCTCCAGCAGTCATGTATAGTAGCTAATAAGTAGCTCTGTGTTTACAGTAATAAGTAACATAGAACAGCAAAAAAAAAAGCCATCTCCTTTGAGTACGTAAAGTACGTAAAAAATATGTATGACATGTTGAATAGGTTGCACTGAAAAAACTTTTTAAAGAATATGCTTGGCTATTTGAGTAATTTCACAACAATTTTGTACCGCTGATGTGGATTTACTGTGTAAAAGTTACGTTTAGTAGACTGTTCTGGCAAGTCACTGTGTGATCATGGTGTTTGTGTTTCACAGGTGGACACTGCCAGTGAAGTGGAGGAGCTTGACATTGACATCGCCCCGGCACCTTACACAGCCATCAGAGGAGCAGCCAAGCTTCAGGTCTTCATTGCAAGATACAGGCAAGTATTAGATTAAGACAAAATTTGAATAAACTGTAATAAACTTCTTAATATATGATCAATATCGAATTCAAAAACGTATTTTTCTAACAGCTATAACCCATATGATGGCCCCAATGACAACCCTGAAGTGGAGCTTCCTCTCACTGCTGGAGAATACATCTATGTGTATGGAGACATGGATGATGATGGCTTCTATGAAGGCAAGTCTAATGTAGAAATTGTTACATCTGTGATTTCATGTTACTGTTTTTTCAGGGTTCTGAGTGTTTTGCTGTGGCTCCTTACAGGTGAACTGATGGATGGACGGAGAGGGCTGGTCCCCTCTAACTTTGTGGAGCGTGTATCGGACGACGATGTCATGAGCACTCACCACCCAGAGACAGGGGACATGTCCCATAACTCCCTGCTAGACAGCAGCCTGCACAGTGCCAGCCACCAGCATCACCTCCACATGGGTGTCAGCGCCTCCGAAAGGCCAGAGGCCTCCGCTGCCCCTGGCCCTGCCTCAGCCCCCTCAGATTCAGCATCGGCCTTGGCTGTCCCAGCCCCCCTCACCAACGGCCTGGACTTGGATTTGGAGGAGGTGGGAGTGGACATTGTGCCTTACCCACGTAAGCTCACCCTCATCAAGCAGCTTGCCAAGAGCATCATCATCGGCTGGGACCCTCCGTTGGTGCCGGCTGGGTGGGGCAATGTGTGGAGCTATAATGTGTTTGTGGACCAGGAGCTGCGGCTCAATGTGCCCTTTGGTTCCCAGACCAAAGCGGTGCTGGAGCGGCTAGACATAAACCTCAAGGCCTACCGTGTGTCAGTGCAAAGCCTGACGGAGAAGGGCCCCTCAGACCAGCTGCGCTGCAGCTTGCTGGTCGGTCGGGACGTTTGTGTGGCGCCCACGCAGTTGCGCGTGGAGAGGATCACCGCCACCTCTGCCAACCTGACCTGGCTGCCCAGCAACAGTAACTATGTGCACATTGTGTCCTTGAATGAGGAGGAGTGTGAGCTGGTGAAGGCTGGCTGCTACTCGCTGTGCCTCAATAACCTCTTGCCCAGCCTGCAGTACACAGTCAAAGTGGAGGCACGGCCACACCGCACGCCATGGGAGTTACCTGTGGAGCGGCGAGAACACAGAAGCGCAACAATTACCTTCACCACGCTGATGGCAGGTCAGGATTAAGTATTTTATGGCATATCAGACGCTCTCTGTAGATTCCATGCTACATGCACTTACATGTAGTCTATGGGTCATAAATGAACAAGACTTATTTGTCACTATTCAAAATGAAATTGTATCAAACATTTAAGTTGAACAAGAGTAAGTACAGAACACATCAGGCTCAAAAGATTGATCCAGATGAAGGGTTTTGGACATCTTTTTGAGAATCTTTTTAAATAAATGTTTGTTGCCTGATAGTATAACCTTTCAGAAACAGTGGATTCCAGTAGTTGATAGAAGTACATGAATATTTGTGCACCCTGGACTTTATTTTGGCAGTTTGGAAGTACATTATTGGTATAGAATTTCTGATTTAAACATAATTAGGTCACAAATTAAAATAGCTTGGTCAACATCAAACACAGATACAAAAGTATGTGTCCAGTAATGAAAAAAATTGAATCTCTTGCAGCAGGATGGAGTGGCAAATGCACTGCATAAGTGCTTGTACCTTCTGATGTACTTCCAAAAAAACATGATCTATTTTTAGTTTGAAAAGAAATACAAACAGACAAACAGTGTCTCTAAACTAAACTAAACTAAACTAAACTAAACTGTCTTCACTAAATGCATTGATTTTCTGTGTGTAAGCTCTGATGTGTGTGTCTGTGTATAAGAATGACACCTAAGATTCTATTTTAGGTCCCCAAAGTTTTGTGTGCAAATATGATAAACAATTTCCTTTAGAAGATTGAAATTCTAATTTTGAACATGAGGCTCTGGTGAAAGTGACTGACATTTTATAGGCCGTACCAAGCTAGTATGTACTACATCGGGAACTGTTGAGGCAACCTCTCCTATTGCCAAAAATATTCCCACAGTCCACTGCTGGAGTTTTTCAGCTTTTCACATACCATTGCTGATCTATTAGGTAGAAGTTCTCCGATTAGAACAACACAGTCAGCAGAGCTGCTAACAGTTAACCCAATGTATTTTATTTCGAAGTCCAAATTAAGAGGTCTTATATTCAGTAGTGGTGATTCTGTGACTCCCAGACAAGGACTTCAGTTTATTCATGAGAGCTGCATTTGTGAGCTGCTCTAACTTGCCTGTCCTTTGTTAAATAACTACACTAACTTAACACGGAATGTGTTGCATCAAAGGGAAGCACAATGGGTGACTTGATTAATCATGACAGATGTATTCCTCTGCTGCACCTTCTGATCAAGAACGGATGAAATGAGTCAGAGAGAAGTAGAGCTCTTTTATTGTGGCAAGTTGTTTTTTATTATCCAGAAGTGCACTCTGCCCTTTTGTTACATAATTTCCTTCCTGGGGCAGAGGCTCAAAGACTTTAATTCTATGTAAATTCTGAAGCTCAACATAAGGTTTTTCCCTGAATTTTAAATCCAAAACATCATTTGATGACATGCTTTTTTTTTATCATATTCAGTTTCTACTTCCTGCAGTTATCAATATAATTTTTCATGAATAAACCTTAGGCCTGTCAGGTGCATATTTGTGATGAGTGCCATATTGGATTCTGAGTTGTATTTCTCTAAATGATCATTGAAATTTGCTTAAGTTCCATGCCCACAGCCTGGGAATGCAGGTATATGGTTTATGTATTTCTTAAGTAGTATTAGAAGGCATTTTTCTTAGTAGAATAATGTGCCCATTGCAATGAAATAATTTCTTATCCCATGCACTTTTTTATATAGATGAGTCATATTTAACCTATATTATTAGAAAAACATTTTTTATCTTGTTCTTTCCACTGACTTTTAGTATATGTTTTCAATCCTTCAGGTCCCCCAGATGCTCCACTGGATGTACAGCTGGAGCAAGGACCCTCCCCTGGGATTGCCCTAATAAGCTGGCTGCCAGTCACTATAGATGCTGCGGGGACCTCCAATGGAGTCCGTGTCACTGGTTACACTATATATGCTGACAAGAAAAAGGCAAGAACTTTGCAAGAACTTTCCTTCCACAGAGAAATATGCTGTAGTTTAATTTCAGCACTTATCTATCTTTCAATGGCTTTTTGTAAGCTTTTTGTGCAGTTTAAAAATGTGATGTGTGAATTTTAAAAACCTATCTGTTGTTCTTCTATCTAAGGTGCTGGAGGTGTCTTCCCCTACAGCAGGCAGTGCTTTGCTGGGCCCCTCACAGATCCAGTCTCTGCAGGCAGCTCAGGAGCTCACTGTCCGCACCATGTCCGCCCACGGGGAGTCCTGTGACTCTTTTCCAGTCAATGTGCCCTCCAAGCTGGCTGCCATCATGGCGGGTCCAGCTATCACCTCCCCAGTCGTGCCACCCTTACCCTGCATCCCAGCATGCTCCAGTAACCTGCCCTCACCGCCGTCCTACGGGAACTCTGTTGCCAAAGTCTCCATGCTGCCCAGCTCTTTGCCACCAGAAACACACATCACTGGCCTCACAGTGGAGGTTGCTGCCAACCCTCCTCACGCCCTCCACTCAGAAGATGTTCTCTCATCTGCCTCGTATGTGAAGGCCTGGGCCAACCCTTCCTCTGGTGCTGCCTTGGCTGTGTGTGAGGCCACATTGCCAGCTGCCTCCGCCATTACTCCAGTGGTAATCCTCAC
Source organism: Acanthurus leucopareius (assembly GCA_029814765.1). NCBI lineage: Eukaryota > Metazoa > Chordata > Actinopteri > Acanthuriformes > Acanthuridae > Acanthurus > Acanthurus leucopareius. Next base: position 3,727,740 of record JAQMCX010000012.1, on the reverse strand, counting down.
TCTGCCATCCTCCTACACAGTATAAGACAGAATTTTTGGATTAGAGCTTTTCTAACCATGAGTCGTGCCCCACCAGTGGTGCTAGAAAGTTCATTAGGGCAGAAGGAAAGACTCCTCATGAGATGAAAGGAACAGTGTCAGGCAGGTGTTTTAAAAACAACAGGAAGCTAGTTATTGTATTGATTTGATTCACTCATCAGCAGTTGAAGCTGCAGCACTGGCTGTGACTCCCAGCTCATAAATGAACTTAAAAACCTTTAGTGTCTTATCACTACAATTTGTGTCAAAATTCTGACTTCTTCTCTGAATTATAACTCAGCCAAATCAAATGTTTAGGTTTAGTGTAATTTACACTCTCTGTTGATGTGACAGATATTTTCCATTACTAATAAACTACTACCAGTCTGCTCTGATATTCAAAGCTATGTCTTATAACTTTAGAACCTACAAGAGAATCTTTATTTTTTAATGTTTCTTCAGCATAAAATTTATCCAGTGATAGTTTTTATGTCTATGAGTGACCTGCGAACAGCAGCTGCTAACAGCTAACTTGGCATATTTCTAATAGCAGCAATTTGCCACAACATGATCAGTTATAGGCTAAAGGAACAAGGGGTTCACTCTAAGGCAACATAGGCAGCCTTCATTGTAAACCATAAAAGTCCTGCTCTGGAACGATAAAGCTAATTTAATCATGTATTGACTGTCCTTCTAATCTTCAGGTTAATGTCACCTCCCCCACAACCTCAGTACCTCAACTATCCCCAGTAGCTGCACCTGCACCACCATCACCAGTAATGGCAGCAGCAGCAGTGTTGGAGCAGCGCAGAGACACAGACAGCCCTGGAACAATACGACCTTTCCCATCCATCACAGAGTTCATCGAGGACCCCAGTGCCAAGCTCGGGACCCCTGAGCGCATCCCCTCCCCACCCAAAGCCCCGATCACAGACCTCCTCAACCCCCAGGACAAAAACCTCCTCAGACCCCCTTCTACTTCACCTCTGGAGTCAGAGGTAGAGGAGGAGCTAGAAAATACCCGCTTGGTGTCCATCGAGGAGTTCTTAAGACAGGACCAAGAGCCAGCGTACTGCAGGCCGCAGCAGGTCAGCCTTGATTTGATGACTCACATCAACTGATTGTAAAAATTTATTCTTCACTACAAAAATTTGTGCTTTATGTACAACTCTGATTCCAGACCAGTTCAGTTGCTGTGCGAAACATAAAATGTAAAATGCAAAATGCAGTCATTTGCAGATAATCTGTGCTTACTCACAACAGAGTCACAAAGATCATGTAGCAGTATCCTTAATACAATCATGTGTTTCACAAAGTTGTGAAACTCATTGCAGTTTTGTTTGTGAACAACAGAATCTTTTGAGGATTTTCCTTTCATACGAGTCGTCATACTATCATCTGTTACCAATGAACCTGCTCACTTATGAAATATTCAAACAGATGTTTTTAGAGCATAAACAACTTTTCTAGTCATTTATTGCTCCTTTCCCGACTTGTTTGTGTGGTTGACATAAGATTCACAAGTAGCTTATAGTTCCAATAATCAATTAAGTTTATAAGTTAAGTCATTAAATGTATTATCTTTGTACTATTTTCAACTGAGTTAATGTAATAAATGATTAGCAAGTTATCGAATCCTGTTTTTATAAGGTCACGTAGCATTTCAACTGATATGGAATCAGGGTTGTAGGTGCAGGTGTAATAAGTGCAGCAATAATGGAATGTACTGCAGGAGGCTATTCAATTGTTTTAAGCCAAAAGCTACTGTACTGCTTCAGTAGTTTGTTCGTTATGAGCTAAATATCTCATAATAAATAAGTTTCAGTCTTGAAAAAAAACAAATAAGTTAAGTATAGCTTAGTAGTATATACATTGAGCCAAGGCCAGAGGGCTGTAATTCCAAATTCCTTTATCCAATAAATTCTGCAATACAGCTTTGTTTAAGTGTGCATTCGTATCTTCAACATGTTATTGTTTCATTTTGGATAATTTCCAGATTTCTTTCACTTAATACTCGGTGGAATGAATTAAGACTCAAAATATTGATCTAACTTTTGTTTTGTTTTTTGCAGAGTTACAGCAGAGGACATGTGGAGCCTCCCAGTGACTACCACGCAGACAACAGCCGCTCAGATCTGTCTGACATCCTGGAGGAGGAGGAGGAGGACCTTTACTCTGACCATGCTGGAGAACCACAGGCCAGAGGCTACACTGTCAGGGCTAACAGGGTAAAGATATTGCATGCATTACATATCTTGCAGCTACACACGCCAACATTTGGATTTTTTTTTGCTTTTTAAATAGATCATGCTCCTTCAGTTTGTTGTGCACAGTTAAGTTCTCATTTTCTTGCCATGTTTGTTCTGTCATATCTTTTATCATGGGTGATTGAGTTTCTTTTTGTTTTCTCTTCCTCTTTCTTTCTCTTTCCTTTGCATCACTGGGTTTTCCTTGTTTTTTCTCCACTTCCCTTATTTTCACTGATCAATATGAAATCCCATCATCACCCTCTTGCTCTTGCTTGCTCCGACCTGTGACCCTTGTAGTCATGCAAGTTGGAGCCTCCAGACAGTGATGAGGAGGTTCTTGAGAAGATCCTTAAGTTGCCCCCTCAGATCGGCCACCACACGCAGCTGTTCAGCATCCCTGAGGTGACAGAAGAGGAAGATAGCAGTCAAGAGGAGCTGATAACTCACCACATTCAGCCTCGATCCAGGGCCGGCCACATTCACCCCAGAGACTCAGAACACTTCCACCATGCTTCCCAGCATCACCCACATCACTCCAATCCACATCCACAGGTTCCCCCTCACCATCACCACTTCAACAGGGATCCCAGGTCCCTGACCAAAGAGCCTTTACTCAGGCACGGACTCCCGGTCAAGCCTAAGACACAGCACAGGGTGCACTACGCAGACACAGTTGACACCATCAGTTACCCTGAAGAAGATGACATGAGTTTATATGAGGGTCCCACCAGCAGGCGGGTCTCAACCCGCTGTCCTCCCCACCCGACCCCCAACAGCAAAGACAGAGTGCTGCTCAAGGGGCTAGGGGACCGCCTTAGGAGGGAGGCCATGCTCAGGAGTCAAATGGCTGTCGCTGCAGCAGCCAACCCCGGCTATGGTCTTACCCCGCCAAGACCCTACCCAGTCAGCAAAACAGTACGGACTGTGAGGTCACCTATCAGTCGCGGGATGGAGATCGATGTGGAGTATGGCACAGATGACAACGAGGAACCTGTGGATTTCAGTCCCGGGGAAGTGGTGGTGGAGCAGATGAGCTCTGAGTGGTGGGTGGAGGGAGCTCAAGTGGAGCACTGCAGGTCTCCACACCGCCGAGGGCTGAAGGCTGATCTGCTGGTAAATGTGGCTGCAGACCAGATGCAGTGGGTGTGTTTTCCCGGCCCTCTCAAGTTCCCTGTAGCAGTGTGGATCTAACCCTCTGAGTCCTTTAGTAGATATCGACTAACCCCACTGCTTAGTTGACAACTAGGATTTCCATCGTCATCACTCAGTGCACAGAGGGAGGTCAGGAAGGAAGATCTGTGGCATATTTTTATTGGAAAAAAGCCAGCAAGATACAGTAAATTATTTAGTGGTGCTGTGCTAGTTAAGTTGCTAAGATAAGGCCAAAGAGTGGTTACAAAGACGTTCAACCAGTGCATCGTTACCCTGTGGCTTCAAACTTCTAATCTTTATTAGATCTTGTGTTGGCCAAAGTGTAGCTGAATCTGTTCTCCCTCTGTTTCACTGCACCTTGGAAACCTCTCAGCTCTTACCCTAAACCAGTCAGAACTGCCTTGTCCTGCATTAGCTGACAGTAGATGTGCTTTGGTTTGTGTCTGCTAACACCACCACAGTGCAAAAATGCAACATGTATGCTGGAACAGTAAAGTGCTGGAAATCCTGGGCTTTGTTTGTGTTTGTGTTTGAAGGGGTTTCCATGTCTACTGACATAAAACACAATTCAAATAGATTATCATTAGATGAAGCAGAAATTATTGAAGATTGTTTTAAAAAGTGCATTTGCTGTTCATTTAGTCTTCTCTCCTCCCCAGTGGAAATTCAGTTTTTTTTTATTACGCATTTCTCTTATTTTCTTGTTTCTCTTTCTCTATGTTGAGCAGGAATCCAGCCAAATCCCTCCAGTTGAGGCAGGTCCATCATGGGGAGCCCAGGCTGAGCTGTCCTCTAAACCAGCATGCCTGCAGGCCAGGCAACTCAAAGGTCAGAGACTCTTTCCTCTTTTGTCTTCCTGTTGCCTCTGTCTCTTGATTTTCTTCCTCTCTTTTAACTTAAACATGCAGTTTTGTGTATGTAAGATACGAGGCTAACACACCTGTTCTTACAGTTGACGAGTCTCCCGCTCTCACATGATGGTAGTCAGATTAGCACCTTGTGTGTGAAGGGAGGGGGCAGGGAGGAGGAGGGGCTGTGGCTGCAGCGAAGAGGAGAGAGAGAGAGAGAGAGAGAGAGAGAGAGAGAGAGAGGGGGAGAGCCTGCTAAGCTGAGAACCAGCTTAAACCAAAGTGGCTTGTCATGACAGGAGGAAGTGACAGACATTAAAATAGTAACCTCCGTTAGCTAGCAGAGAAATGGCCTGCACGGTGGATGTATGAGCCCCTTTCTTCCTCCCCCTCCCTTACATCTTGTCTCACTCTCTTGTGATGACACAGACTGCACACTCATTCAGTAAAGCTGACCTTTCTGGTATGTGTGTGGGTGCACAACACCCACGCACACACACAAATCCTCAAGTAAACACGTTATAGAGGAAGGGAGCAGTGACAAGTTCTGTCCTATCTCCTAGAACATCAGTGAGGATGTGAAAGTGTGCAAGTTGTCTACCCGTGACTCTTGCCACAGATTGGCTGATTCTCCCTAATGAGATAGAGAACACGTCTCTTGGCTTCAGCTTAAAGTCTCCCTACAGCTCTTCAAATTTGTCGCTCGCTGTAAGATGGGCTACAGTTGTAATGCTTTTAGCCACAGTGTGGTCAAGCAGCGTCTCTGTTATGCTGCAGATGGTTCCACAAGCTTGATTAAAAGGCTGCTTTGCATGATCTGAGATGTTGCACCCTTGATTATTTCAGTATATTTTTTTTTTGTGTTGTCAGTAAATGCTCTCAGGTTTTGATTAGAGAGTGGGTCAAACACTGTTTCCTGTATAACTTGCTTGCTGCAGATCATGAACGAGTGCGGGTTTGTCAAACGGCTCACACAGCTTAGGATCAGTGGTTTAGCTTGATTACCTCTTTTAAGGCCTTGCCTGTGCTCAGAGTACACTGTTCACAGAAGCACTGCCGTTGGTGGGTGTTGGGGGAGGGGCGAGCTGGCTGTGTTATTTGCAGAACTCACTGCAAGCTGTGCATGGCTAGTGTGCAACATATATGTAGTTTAATGGCAGTGACAATTGAAAAAACAATGCAAAGTTTAAAAGCAAAATAATTGAAGGAGATAGATAATTGCACAAAAAATGAAGCTTAAATAAGATGATGCAAGAATAAGATCAAATATCTGTTATAATTATTTGTTTGAAAAAACAGATCAAACTTCTTAAAACCATAAAAATGCTTTTAAAAAGTAACTAATATTTGCCTTTACCTGCTTAGTCATTGTATTAACATTACTAATGATTAGATTATTGAAAATATTCCTATGTTGATATTTAGTGAAAGCAACAATAGTTATCCCCACAACACTGCTATAGTATCAATATAGAGGTATTTGGTCAAAAATCTTGTGTTGTTTGCTTTTGTTTATATTGCCTTACCCTAAGACAGAGCTCATAAAATAACTAGAGATCTAATTTCAGTTAACGATGCATGTAAATTAGTCACCTGAGAACACTTTTCCTGATGTCAACCCTCAGCCAAATGCTCCTGGGTAGCAAATGAAGTGAGCATGTGTGTGTGTGTATGTATGTGTCTAAAGGTGGTGTTGATTCATCAAAGATGAAAGGAGACAGCGACATACGCATCTTTGTGGCCCTCTTCCCTTACGATCCTGCCACCATGTCACCCAATCCTGATGCTGCTGAGGAGGAGCTGCCCTTCTCTGAAGGACAGATCATCAAAGTATGTCCCCACACTGCTCAGACTCGACTGGAATACTGGCAGTTTTGCATGTTTTTGGTTCAAAGCATCTCTGTTTTACTCACATTTACAGTGAAAATACAGCAAGGTTTAGTGAGCGTACAGTTGAGTGACATTAAAGGTATACAAAGGTCCTCTTATGAGTTTGATACATTTTTACACTCCAGGTTTACGGAGATAAAGACCCAGACGGGTTCTACCGAGGGGAGTCGGGTGGTCGTCTGGGCTTTGTGCCATGCAACATGGTGTCTGAGATCCAGGTGGAGGACGAGGAGACCCGGCAGCAGCTACTGCAGCAGGGCTTCTTGTCCACAGCCGCCTCCATGGAGAAGATAGGTAGGTGAAACAGTCAAAGTTTTAGCCGCTACCTAAGGATTTTAAACCAGATGACAACAATTTGTTCTGTCAAAATTCAAACTGTGAGGTGTGCCTTTAAATGTCTTATGTTACTGTTGAAAATTGGTGCATTTGGACATCCTTTACTATTGATGTAAATGGTAATGTTTTACTCATGATATCATCGCTGTTCATGTCAAAGTGGTAAGTGAAAATAGCAGCATAAGTGTTGCAGAATCCAGACCTAAAATATTCATTATTTATTTTGTTTTACCGTCCTCAACTGTATATTGATTGATTGATTAATTGATTGGGGGAAAAAATTAAAGCTTCAAAAAGTTAAAAAGATGAGATGAGGTTGAGTAAAAACACAAAAACAAATATAAAAGCGCAAAGAAAACCTCACCAGATCTGGCTGGATATCAAGTTGCCTTAATTGAAGTATACCTCAAATATTCTGTATGCCATATGTTTTTGTGGGTTCTTGTTCACTGTGCTGCTATGAAGAAAATCTTAACCATCTATTCTTAGTCTCTGACTGCATTTTCATGCAGGTGTCTGAAAACATAGATCTAAGTCAAAGTGTTGCCTGTGGTGAGTGGTAGCGAGCCACCCAGCACAGTCAGGCTGACACTTTGTTTCTTTTTCCTGCTTTCTACCCTGAGTGGTATTTGCAGATGGTTTAACCTTTTCACTTCCACTTGTTCTCGCTGCCGTGTCTGCTGCTCACTGGTTGTCACTTTTAAATTGCTCTTCACTGGCTTTTCATTGTCTACTTTGTCTGGTCTGCTTTTCTCAAAAAATGCACCTCTGTGTTTCTTTTTGGTTTCATTTTTTTGTTTTTTGTTCCTTTCTAAAACTCCATAAAGGCACTCGCACACATGCACAGCTTCCACGTCGCCCTGTTCCACCGCCGAAACCGAGACGATCAAAGAAAGGTGTGTCTTGCTGCAGATTGCGGCTTCCCACCTCTCTCCTTTCTTCTCTTGCTTCTCTTTCTGTCCCTTTCACTTGAGCTTAACTGCTGCTTTTGCTGCTTCTCACTTAGCAACAAGGGGGGATTTTTAGATCAGCCACTGATGTGATGAACTCAGACAGCTTCCCACCCATTATGGTAAAATATTACCACTATAACTACTGTGGACCTCCTCTGCAGCAGCTCCGTGTTCTCTAATAAGATCTAGGGTTAGACTTTTCTTTCCTAGTGCTTATAGGCTCCTCAGAATAACTTTGTAATCTGTCCACAGGTTTACTTTTACAGTTCCACAAATGTAAAGAGGCACACACACGAGTGCTAATTCAGTCCTGTCAACTCTCATTGGATATTCATGTAATACAGTGCAGACATAGCAGCAGAATGTGGCAGCATATTGCTTCCTGACTAAATAAAACAAAGTCCTTTTACCAATATTCTGCTCCAATGTCACAAATGCATTACATGAGCCCCCAAAGTTCACTTGCTGAAACATCCATCCCCTCTGATCTCCATCTGTGACTGTGTGAGCTCCAGTGTGATGTGTGAGACTGTAACTTCAGCCAGGATTATTCTCATCACTCTGTGATTCGCGCTTATGCTCTTTTTCCCTCACATCATCTCTTCCAGTGGAGTCTGCAGCACACTGGGAGGAGAGCGTAGACTCCTCCAGCCAAGGTTTGTCGTTAGAGCTTTGACCCTTCACCTCTTTGTTTGTACCTGCATGACCGGACGACGTTCCAGTGTCCACTGGAGGACAGCATGTGTTTATGTGACATTTTTTAATGGATGTGAACAGGAGCAGTGTATTCATGCTGCTGGTAACACCAAGGTCCACCTTCATCCATCCACCTGAGGGACTGTTTGATGTATTGGGGCTCTCCTGAAGAAGTTTGACATTTATTAAGATCCTATATAGTAAAAAAAAAAATTAAATAATTGCATGTTCCTTGAGTTCCTTCTAATATATTGAAAAAAACATTATAAAAACTTGATAGTATTTCTGGGGAACATCAGACATCAGATTTGGTACTTTAATTTATGCTACTCAAAGTTCTTCATGAACCCCTTAGTCTAAAATCAAGCAGTCCCTTTCTCTAACTTCTCTTTTCATTTCACAGTTCAAGTGGCATCATTTAAACATCAAATCATTTTTACTAACAATGTTTTAAAGATTTGTGTACAAGCATCATCCCATGTTGGTTATATTTACTCTGGTTGAAAAACAGCAGCAGGCCTTATGCTGCCAAAACCAGATTCATTAAAATAAAAATGCTAACTCTCACTGCTAATTTCTTTCTTTTCTTTTTTTTACTTTTGTTTCCATATGTTTGACTGCAGTGGTGTGACCTTTTCCTCAGCTTAGCATGACGCTGAGTGAGTTGGACATGCAGACACGATGAGCTGCATGCTGATGAGCTGATGGGAACTGCAGAGACATGTTTTACTCCTCTAATTATCAGGATGTCACATTGTACTGTTTGCCCCCCCACCCACTCACCCTTCCCCGATTTGACTAACAGATCCCAGTCAGACTGCTGCTGCCCCCGTCACTGCAGCTGTGGTAAACCCGGCCCCAGGAGCTCGCAGGATGGTAGCCATCTTTGATTATGATCCTCGAGAGAGCTCCCCCAACACTGACATAGAGGTCAGACTTACAACCGCAGGATATCTTTTGCATGACTAAGTGTTGTAGTACTTTTTTGCTCATTATCTGCCTCGTTTTTTATGACTGGATTCAGGCTGAGCTGACCTTCAGTGCAGGAGACATCATACATGTGTTTGGTGACATGGATGAAGATGGTTTCTTCTACGTAAGTGCTTACAAGACTCAGAATTTGGCTGTATTTTTTCCCCTTATTGATGTCCAGTTGTTTTTCTTTGTGCTCTCTCAAAACATCATGGTGGTTCTTGTGAACTCTGCAATTTTTCCTGTATTTATTCCTAAAAAAAAACAAAAAACAAAAAACTCTAATATATACAGTACATGCAATCTAGTTTGCAGCTGGTGTTGTTTTAAGAAAATTATCTATCATCTATTAACATTTAGACCAACCCTAACACATCCTTGCACCATCTTTAGATGTCTTAGGTTTATTACCAGAAGTAAAAAACCCACAATACTTCATATTAACTAGAATGTAAAACCAGGAAATCTCTGAGCTCTTCCATTTGAGACCCTGGAACCATTAAATATCGAACATTTTTTCTTGAAAAAAAAAACCTAGGTCACTGTGTGACTATTTTACAGGCCTTTATTTAAACAAGACAGCTCAAGAAAGGAATAGCAGTTTGCAAGAGCTAACATGACTTTAACATGTGCTTCAAATCCATATGTTTATGTAAGTAATGTTTGTCAGAGCACAGAAGACCAAAATTAGCACATTGCTTATTTTGTTACCAAAAAAGTTACTTAGTGCACCTTAAAACAATTAATTGAAAATGCTGTCAATTTCCCTGTTGACTGACCTATCATTGCAGCATTTAAGTGTAGTGTAATGTTTTGTTTTTCTTCAGGGAGACTTGAATGGACACAGAGGCTTAGTGCCCTCCAACTTCCTGCAGGCCTTACCAGAGGAGGCTCCAGCAGAGCCTCCCTCTGTTCAGCCTGCACCAGAGCCCAAGAAAGAATCCCAGGTAGCTCAGCCTGTCTGTCCGTCTGTCCGTCTGTCCGTCAGGATGCATTACTGTGTATGGAATTGTGGGTGACCACATTAATGTCACATACCATGGCAGTCAAAATGTTCTTTTTTCATTTTTTTACATGCTCTTTTACTCATCCCTTGCAAGAGTGTGGTTGCTGTCATTTTCTGTTCTGTTTTCTTTTTTTTCTGCACTGACTCTTTTCTCTGCCTCATTATTTCCTGCATGGCCATCTGCAGAAACAGAAAAGAACTGTACATTTTGAGACATGATTGTAAGTGTTTTTGGATGAGACTGTAGCAGCTCAGTCATTGATACTCTGGTCCCTTGTTCAGTGCCTCTCTATGTCCTCTTCCCTCCACTGTAGCTGTTTTACATAGCTTCATTGGTTATCTGTGTAGCTTCCTGCACCTACATGTGGTTTTAGTTGATTTTTAGGTTAAAAAGTCATGATCTCAAATTCACCACCTGCACCTCTGTGTTTGTCCTTTCCTTGTGCCTCTTGTTTGTTTAATGATATGAGCAAAACTAGGCTTTAGATACTGATCATTTTGCTTTGAGAGTCCATTGTATTTGGCCTGCTAAATGTAAAAGTCTTACTTTTCTTGAAGGATCCCTTGACGTCTTCTGCAGAGACACAAGATCCTGAACCCTCAACGCTGGAAGAGGTGTTACCGCTTCAAACAGAACCTTCTGTCCCCGACCCAACACAGCACATAGACCATGAGCCCAAACATTCAAGCCCTGCTGCAAGCCCTGCTGCAAGCCCCACGGCAAAACTGGACCCTGCTGCGGGTCCAGCTTCGGGTCCGACTGCAGCAGAGGCCTGCAGCTCCGCTCCCTACCCCCTCCCAGCAGACAGACCGACACAGACAGACTGCTCTGCACAAGGGAAGAAGAAGAAAGGCTTTTTCTCCAAAGGCAAAAAGCTGTTCAAAAAGCTGGGATCCAGCAAAAAAGAATGAGAGTCAGGACATCTGACTCTGAAAACTCGCGTCACGTTGAAAGCACTTTTTCTCTCTTCGCTGTTAGTCTCAGTTGGTAGTCTGCACGGTTAGTGGCTATCAGATCTAATAACTGAAGCTTTATAAATTATACATTTGCCTTAGAGCACTGCTAGACTGGCTGTTAAATTAAAACTACTTTGAAACCTCAACATACAGCTTACAGCATGTAGAAGTGCATGTTGAAGTGTGCAAACTCAAATATATTCTCTGAGTACTTCCTAATTATCTAAGCATTTGCAAATTTTCAACTCATCAGAGGCTTTTCTTGTGTAATATAAAACACCCAATAAATGGACTTCTTCAGAACAATCTAATACAGAGAGATTTTTAAGAGCAGACTCAGACCCAGATACAGCTAATTTAAACATTAGCTTTAATGTTCTCGTACTGGTGCCACTTTATTTATTTGAAGCGAGTGAACAGAAGCAGCAGTCTTTCTCTTCCTCTGTGTGACTATAAAGAATGCACTACCCATCCTGAATGGATGTATTTTAAACATGTCTGCTTGTCCCTCCTTGTTTTCCCGTCTTTAAGAGTATTTATACAATACTTTGTACAGAACATGGTATTTATTTGTATCGGACTCTTGCCCTTATCATCACCATATTGCATGAAGTGACATCAGGGCAGGAGGTTAGTTAATTAAAGCTGAGAGACAGCAATGATCCACTTTCTGTAGTTTACATCTAATCTAGTTATGAGGTCAACAGTTAATTTATTGAAGTTGAACATACTGTTAAATGTATAAGATATGGAGGCTTGCCCTTTTTTTTTTGGTGTGTTTGTAGTTTGCGTTTGTGCGTGAGAGTGTGTGTGCGTGTGTATGGGTGTGTTGGAAGCTTCCCAGTCAGCTGGTGAGACTGAAAACAGATGCCTTTCTCAGACTTTAACACAGGAACTCTTGATGGTTGTGACCACAGTCACAACTGGCCTAAATGTTGCATACAACATAACTTTCTGTCTGTGTGTGAGTGTGAAAGAGAGAGAGATGCAGTGTGCAAAAACGATGTGGCATGTGGTGATTGGTAGACTGCTCTGCTAGCTACTAGAACTACACCTAATGATGATTCTAAAACCATTATCCATTCTTTCTTTTGATGAATTTTTAAAAACTGTTTAATCAGTCTTGTAGTCTATAATACAAATAAGTCTGTGAGATATTTTCTCAGATGTTTTATTCAGGCAACAGTACAAAACCCAAACATATTCAGTTTACTATGATGTATGATAAAAATTAGGGATGCACGCATTAGACATCTATAGTCCTGATACAATCCTTTTAGCATTAGTTTTTAGAAACACTGTTAAAAAAAACTAGCTGTATGCTTCTCTGTGAGAAAGAGACTGAGGACACTCTTATTTGTGTAAGACAGCATCAGGCTTGACCTAAATGCTGTTTTTCTAACTATGTAAGACAAAATGTAACAAAAAATACATAGATATGAATGTACTGAATTATTATTATTTGTTAAAAATAATGGTATCTGATATCTGACTGGCCCATAGTTATGATGCTCTATCTGTACAAAATCAAACACTTTTGCACCCCCCAAATCTAAAACTCCCACTCTGTGCACAACAAAAAAAAATGTTTTGCATCTCACCCTCTGAACTAACTTATGAGTCGGTTAATTGTTGCAACACAAGCTAATTTGTACTCTGAAATCTAATTGTGTCCTCAATGTGATCACAATAATTAGTCCAATGTTTGACAAACAGTCTGTGAGCCTTTTAAGATTCAGTAAGAATGAACGTAGCATGTTGGTTGTTGTAACATACAACACAACTAAACAGGAAGAACACTTGGTAGTTTTCAGTCACTGGTGGTTTGTGGCACTACTGTACTGCGATTGAATCTGCGATGTGTCAGTATCTTTGTTTGTATCTTTTCTTTTGCCTCCATGTTTGGTGTGTGATGAAGTTTCAACCTGTTGTGTGTGAATTTTGGGTCAGTAACAGTGTTGTAACACCTCTATCAGCCCGTGCAGTGTAACGCTGATTCGTTTTGTGTCCACACATTAGCATCACAACATTGTAGACTGTTTAAAGCAAAATAAGTTAAGCAATATATTGCAGTGTAGAAGCATTAAGCGGCTGAAGTGCAGGTGTTCAGCGTTGATGTGAATGTGTGAACAGGCCTTAGCGTTTAGTCAGTCAGTCAGTCAGTCACAACACGTGCAGTGATTCATTGGTCTTCTCTCTGTGTGACACACACAGGGCTGTTGGGGAACTTCTCAGGTTTTCACTTGTAGTTTCTTATTAATGCTGAGCCACTTGTTGACTCTGGCTGTCAAAAACTGCAGAATATGCCAAAATTCTTAGGTGCTTTGCCTGTTACCATAGCTACAAGAAGAGCAAGCATCCTGCAGCGTTTGGGGTGGGGGGCTGGGGGGGGGGGTGGGGGGGGGGACTTGTACTTGTACTCAGTGGATGGCTCTGGGATGAAGCATTTAGCTTTGTTTAGAGGATCCGACCTGATTTCACTCACGTTGCTGAAGTAGATCGAGTCACACCAGATGACAAAAGAGGCAATTTTTTTTTTTTTTTTTTAATTGATGTTATGAATGTTTTTGTCAGTGTTACACAGATGGAGCATGATGATGCCAAGAATAAAAAGGGGAGGGACAGACAGAGACACTTTAGTTGTTAAATAGCTGGGATAGAGGCAAGGCTGAGGCTGTGCTGTATGCTTTGTTTTTTTTAGTTTTTTTTTTCTTTTGTAAAGGATTATGGACGTTCAAAAGTTGCCGAAATGTACAGCGAATATTTGTACTGATCTTGTATTTGACGGCCTTTAATGCACAAGTTAAACCTGCTGTGTAGTGAGTAGGCAGCTCCACTGTTGACTGAATAGGACCCATGTAGGTAGTGTTTTAGCTCAGCTCATCATATTTAGCCTTACAAGAAGACCTTGTTTAGTCTTAATATGTTGTTTACAGGATGTTTATTGACTGCATGCATACCAATGTTATACCCATGTTCGGCCTTATTTATGTTACTGTCATATTTCTGTTTTTCTAGGCTGACTTGTCTACAATGTTTGAGTTGTAGAGTGTTAATGCAGTGAAGCGTTAAAGGCTGTATGTATATAATGAGCAGTGTTGGGACTTGTGGTATATTTTCATACAGAATGGGGAACTTTTTTCTTTCTTTTTTTTTTTTTGTCTTTCCTGACCTGCATTCATTGTTTAAAACCGGTAAAAGATTTACCTTTTTATATATTAATGTTTTTATTACCCTTTTGGAAGCTCATCTGTAAATATTTTTCTTAATATTGTTTTTCAGATTTTCTTTTGTTTTTGTTTTTTTTTGTTTTGTTTTTTTTGCATGTCCAGGTATTGTGGATGGAGGAACAGTAACTTAAAATGTAGAACACAGAGGACTCTTTGACTTGAAATTGTGATGGTTTCTTTCAATATGGATCTTTTTACAGGAATAAAGTATGTATATTTTCACAGAAAAACGCTAAGTCTGTGGTGAATGTGGTGTTTCAGGAAAAGAGAAGTTGACACAAGATGCTTTTATTTTCATTTTTATTGCACTTTGTACAGACTACACGTCATAAGTACATGACCATCTCTTTTTCTTTCAGAGCAGTTGAAACAGATAATGATTTTTTTAAAAAAAGGGAAGAGTTGCGAGCTTTGCTCCGCGCCACACACCACCCATGTGAACTGACTGGGGCAACACTCTGGGTAATGCATGGCCTTGTGAGACAAAGCAGCTTCCTCTTTTGTGACTTCCTGCGCGGGCTCCCATGCCGGGCCTCTCCTCTCCTGAAGCCAACAGTACACTCATCCATAAAGTAGGAAACACTACACTTTGGCGAGGAGTTTAGTAGTGCTTTCTACTTTATGGATGACTGCACTGTACATCCACTGCTCTTCTTCCATCTTCTGTCGTCTCCCACTTCTCTCTTCTTCTGCACCTGCGTCTGCTCTACAGCTGCACTCACACACACACACACACAAATACCAACCCCCACCCAGATACACATTTACCCCAAACTGAAACCTCTCAGATCAACGCACACCCAACGCTCTAACAGACCTCGCGCTTGCCACACAAGAAAATGCACACTTCCTGATTTGTCGTTAGACTTTGCATGCACAGTTTGCCAGACAGTCGGTTCAAAGCGAAGCCTGTTAGCATTTCTGAACAAGGCAAAACTCGCCCAGAGGTTTGCAAAAGTGCTCCTCAAGCTGTCATTTAGTGCAGTTTTTTGATATTAAAGTCAGAACTTAACCATTTGCCAGAGGAAGCGCTGCCTTCGTGAGGAAGCCATTTTGGTAGGCATGAGTAAGCTTTTCTGTCTGAGCAAAAGATCGCTGAGTACGTTTAAAAGTCTTTGGAAATAAGTCCAACAATAAGTGCAAATAATGTCGTCGACTCTGAAACAACTTGGAAGTGAATGCAGAGATCCAGTACGTGAATAAAACTTGCACTAATAAAAACAAAGAATTACAAATTGAAATATTGAAATATATAAAAATGTCTGTTTTAAGTACAAAGATTTAAAAAAAAAAATCTAAATGGACTTTTGAACAGAGGTCACTTGACTAGAAATTAAAAAGAAACACAAAGAAATGCAGAATTAAGGAAGTAAAAGTCGTAACAATGGCGTTTCTGTCAGATTAAAAACAACTTCATCATCTCTTCACAATTAATCCTAGTTTTAAATAATTATCGCCTTCCATCATACTTTACCTCAACCTTCATTGGTTTTCTCCTGTTTTAAGTTCGTGTGTCCAGCAGCTTCACAGGTGTCTTCTGTCCTCCCAAGGAGTGGATGAAGAAGAAGAAGTTGTCTCCTTTTGAACCCTCTACAACCACGTGATGTAACCACAGGAAGAGGTCCAACAGTCAGAGGCGCTCTTTCTCTTCTTCCGTTCAACTCTGCCTTCTGCAGGCACCCTTCTAAAACGCTGACAAAAAAAAAAAAGAAATCATCTTTACAGACTTCCTAATGGGAAACAAATAATCTCAACATTAGAGATTTCTGAGTTTTCGATACAAACGTTAGAACTTCCCATATTTCCTTTCAACAATCGTTTGTCTTATTTAACTTAGAATATAATTCTTTTAAGGTTTAAGCTCTCTTTGCTCACATTGATCATGTCTGGGATGCTGTGCTGCAAGTCGTGATGTCATTTAACCTCATGTAGACGTTCTGAAGCTTCTTGCAGTTTTGCTCGCAGCACAGTGTAATGTGAAATTGGGTAATAAGCCCATAAAGAAGTGGAGAGAGATTAGAGCACACTGTGAGCACGTCTGCGGCGTTCCCATCAGCTGAACATGAACTCAGAACAGTCTCTTTTACTTTTATATTTCACATTTACTTCATTTTAGTAACAGTTTCATGACTTTTCTGTGCTAGTTCTATCATCAAGTGTGCATTATACTTATATATGTATATATTTATATATATTATACGTATATTATATCATGTATTATATGAGCCTGCCCGCCCTCAGTTGTTCAGACGACAGACACACAAAAAGGTTTCGGTTAAGTACCTGATGAGTAAAACAGTTCCTGTGAGCTGATGGTTTCACTGATAATCAGGCTTTACTCTGCTAGAAATAGAAATGTCTTACAAGTGAATTTACTGTTAGATGAGTAAATCCTGAGTGATAAGAGCTGGTTTGACTAAGACAAAGCCCCCCGACTCAAATAGAAGCGACAGGATGAGTGGCACGGCAGCTGCTTCCCCTTTAGTTTTTTAAGAATGGAACCATTTAAGCTTAAATGAGCTGTAAAAAAAAAATCCACCAGGAGAGGAAAGGTGTGCTCTTTTATCAAGTGTATCTTCAAACGACACACACAGACTCATTCATTCACTGTCAAGGTTACTAAGGGAAGTGAAGGGAGACAAAATCCCCGGTTGACATGTTAGAATGTATTCTTTTACACTGAGGATCCTTCCCTCCTGCACCTGACGCTGAACATTAAAATTTGTGACAGTTCTGAACAAACATACAAACAGGCTCATGAGAATGCTATTCAAACGTGAGAAAATGTGAACTTGTCGTTTAAAAAGTCATCCACATGAGGTTTTTTTCTTGTTCAGAAAACCACTCGTTTGCATGCTGAGCTCCATGTTCGTCACCATGAATACTGTCACCTTTCTGTCGGTTTTCAAAAGTGAAAGGTTTCAATTCCTCGTAAACTTAAATGTCCAACTGTAAGCGTGTGGTTTCTAAGCTCATCATGCTAATAGCAGCACAGAGGACACTGTGGATGATTCAAGTTATACAATATTTAATAAAGACTAGTGCATTTCTTGCTCCTCTGGTAGTTTACAGTCACTAAAACATCTTTGTGAAGAAGCTCCCACAGTGATGAGCAGCTCTGCCTGTGACACAGTGATGAGAGAGGGCTTCATTTGCCGGTTAACAGCCATCAAACACTTGCAGTGACAATAAAGCCACGTTTGGTTTGCTCTGTAGCATACAAATCCGTCTTTTAGCGCTGTACAGAGGCGGCTCACACAGAAGTGACTCTACATTCAACCACTTTATCACTTCATCATACTGTGTTTGCTTAATCTGAAGTTCTCACAGTGTCTTTATATTGTAAAATCTCTTCTCTTAAACATCCATTATGTACAACTGTAACATGGATTGTGCAAGAAGTATTTGGGTCCCTTTCTTGAATTGTAATAATGTCAAAGAGCCCTGTGAGAACTTAAGTCCTGCAAAATCAAGCGAACAGAAGTATTTTATACTCTAAAAGAAAGTGAAGTATCAAAAGTCCTGCTATTTATTATTGTACCAGTATATATTATTAGGTATAGCATTATTAGATTAATACTGTTGCATGAAGGTTTAAATAGTGCCGTTTTTGTTGTAGCTGCTCAAGGTGGAGTTAGTTTCAGCTTCTTCATACACAGATGGGTGTTTTAGTCTTGTGGTTTAAAACTTCAGATAAGCCTCCGAAATATCTGAGAATCATGAGAAGATTAATAAGAGATGAAAAACGTGTTTCTGCAACACAAGTGTACTTTTTTTTTTTTGTGTGTGAAATATCTTTTTCATTTTCCTTCCCTGCATTTTTAAATGAGACCAAGTGAGTTTGTGGAGAAAGAAGATTAGTTGCAACTCTTAGCAACTCATAGGCATCTGAAATGTGACGACTAACAGTGTTGTATGTTTGAGGTCACAAGTTAAAAAGGCTATCTTCATCTGAAAACTAATTATAGCTGTCACATACAGCAACAGGGGAGTAAAAAGGGCAACACTTTCCTCTGATACGTGGTGAAATTTTAGTATAAAACAGCATAAAAAGGAAATACTGAAGTGAGTAGAAACATGACACTTGAATAAAAAGTTCAGCGGGGTTCGGTTCTTTTCTCGCATAGTTTTTCATTGAGGATTTGAAACAACACAGGTGTGCATAGAAAGATGAGACATGGGTAGATCTGTCACTTTGCTCCCTGGACATGTGCTCCTGTCGGGTGTTCATGTAGGTTAATGGCTGACAGAGAAAGAGCAGACGTCAGTGTGACATGCACTCCTTTTAGAAGAGTGGATGTGGAAACCAAAGCTATCTGCCTGCAGGATGTAAATGTGTGTTTGTATCCACTACGTAACAAAGACATAAGAGTAAAGATGACACAGTTATGATCCAAATTCATAAAGGATGAGTAAAGTGACGTCAGCTGGTGGATAAATACATGCTGTGCTCTGAAACATGGACTTCATACTGCATGTAATGGTTTCAATAAGCCTAAACAGAAGGCCGCTGTATAAAGATTTTGTGTATTTATCTATTTATTCTTTTTAAAAGCAAAGGTCACTCACGATGCTATAATAACAAATCAAACAACTGCAATGAAGACTTACTGAAAACATCCAGCATATGGTGTCTGTAAGAGACACATTTTTTTAGCCTCTGTTTCTCCAATCTCCTGACCCCTGCCCTCCATTTTACTAATCCCCGTCCTCTCCAACTTATCGAGGCACCAGCCTCCACTGAAGTGCTGCTGCTTCATCTGGCAGATGACCACCAGTGTGTGTGCCAGTGGGGAAGTGATCCTGACTCCCTGTGTGAAGAATGTGCTAAAGCTGGGACCCTCTCAAGCCCACGTTGCCTCCCACGATAGACCTTATCTGGGCTGCCAGCCATTTCCCCTCCCTGCCTGCGCTCTCCATGCTCGGCCTGGGCCACAGCCGGGTGTCCACACCACAAAGCCACTCGCGTGTGGAGATCCCTCCAGAGTGTGAGCCCCTCAGAGGCCTGAGCTGCTCTACAGGCTTCTGCAGAGCTGCAGGGAGAGAGGATTTACTCAGAGCAGGTTAGAAGTTTTAGAACTTTTAAGTTCAGTTTTATGATAATTCATACTTCCACTACAATAGTTATTAGCAGCTTTAGATTAGATAACACATCATTAAAGATTAAACCAACAGTTCTCACCATTTTGTGCTTATGACCTGAGAAACACAGTGACAGGAAGTCCTTGTCATGTTTCAGACTTTGCAAGTTCTACCAAAGGGACATTTTCCTCTAAACTTCCCATGTGATGTAATTACAACCCTCTAGAGTTCAGGCTGGCTAAGGTTAACTTACTATGCACTGTTTGGTGTCTTCTTTAAGCATCTTTTTAACTGTGTTTGCCCCCACGTATCTGTATCTGTTCTTCCTGTACAAACTCAGAAGTAATTGTGAATTTTCGTTCTGTTGTTTAAATAAAGATTAAAGCTGCCAGGTACCAAAAATACACAAAACAGACAAAATTAAAAATATATAATGTACTCGTTTTTTGAATATGACATCATCATAGAGAACTATTATACAGTATCATATAGAGTAGTAGTATGAAGTTTTATTTCACAGTTAATACACAGAATAAAAATGTAAAAAGATAAGTTTAATTCAGTCTATTTTCATGTAAAGGGGTTTTATCACAACGTATTTGCATGTACATGTCTGTGAAACATCGAGCTTATTATTGTTTTTAATACAGTTTTAAAACCCTTTTACAAACAATTGTTGTAGTCAACATACATAAATACACAAGACACAAGAAGGTGTGTGTGTGTGTGTGTGTGTGTGTGTGTGTGTGTGTGTGTGTGTGTAAAAGCCCTACATCAGCACTTTTAAAGTGATTTTCTCAGCTTGTCACTGTAATTTATATAAATAAAGTTTTGTCCTCATAACATGCTCAGTTTCTTAAAAGGAAGAATAAATAGACATCAGTTAGTTAATTGTTACAAACCCAATGCAGTCCAACAATCTATTCACAAATACAAACTTGAAAATAATTTAAAAACAAATTGGTGTTTCAGAACTTTTTTTTACCTTCCTGTCTCATTACTAATCTCATGACTGCTCAGATTTATCTATGAGTCCTTCGGAGGGGCCAGGCCTTTAGGTTTGAAACCACTGAACATGATTAACTGGCTTTATAAAAAGTAGTTAAAAAAGGGTCTGTTTTGAGCAACAGTGAGGAAGTGGCTGTGTATGTGTCCCACTTTCCTCTAAAACATGCCGGTACTGTGAGGCAGATGCCATCACGTGTAAAAGGAATTGAAATCCTTAAATATGACAAGCTGCTCTCAGTTCTGTAGCTGCTTTCTACACTGCAAAAGAGAGGAAGTTTTGTCAGCCTTTTGAAACACACACACACACACACATACACAAACACGCACACGCACACACACGCACACACACGCACACACACGCACACAAACAAACACGCACAGAACAGTTTCCAGTGTGAGGCCTTCTGTTGGTTATGTCCATCCCCCATAAATAACGCATCCCCTTACTTCCTTATCTCCACTGAATCCCTTCAAGGCAGCTAATTTCTTGCCTGAGCCGATGAAACGTCCCCTTACTTTACACTTTTCTTACAGAGCTCACCAAGCAGCCAAGGCCCCACAAACCTTGAGACAACACCTTGTTTTCTGATCTAATACTTTCCCTTTAGCTTGAAGCCTTGACATCTCCAAATAAGGGCAAAAGCCTCAGCAGTGAGCACCAATGAGGCCGTGGCAGACAGGCCTGTGTTGTCCCTGTATGTGCGGCAATGAAAGGCGTGCATGGCGTGGCTTTGCTCAGATGCTGGTACAAGCGTGTAGAGGAGAGAGCGTGCATGGGCGGAGCTGAAAAGCCTTCCTGACAACGCCTGTGGTTGTGGAAGTCTTGCAGCACAGGGGCCAGTTCTCGGTTTTGTTTTTAGTTCGCAGCTCTCGTGAAATGACTTCACCCACATGTAAGCTGGAGAGTTCACAAGGTTCTAATCCCACACAGAAAAAAGGAATAAAAAATACTATTATTGTATGGAATTATTTTGTTTTATATAGCAGATAAGGAGGTAACTGAACAGTGAGATGATGTTGCACTCATCTTCACACACACTCAGTCCTGCATTGAGTTACACACCCACATGGAGGCGTATGGACTGCTTGTGGTTAACTTCTCATTTGATTATAAACTGTCTCCAACCACTTTATGTAGATTCTCATTTCAAAAAGTCTCTGCTCCGCTTGAGATGGAAAGAATAAGAGATATTTAACATTATGCGCATTTAAATGACAGTGTTTTTTAATTTGTATGATTTCCGGTTCAGTTTTTGAGTTATCATCAAAACAGCCATGACATTTTTTCCAGTAATGTTATTAATATTTTTTAACTACAAAGAAAAAAATCCATTATTTCGAAATAACAAAAAACAATAATATTATACTAATAGTTTAGCACTACAATGAGGCCATCTCTTACAAGTCAGATAACCAGAAAGAATGCAAAGAATAATACAAATATTAAGTAAAAATAATAATAACTGCAACAAAACTTACACATAGAGGCCGGCTGCATCAAAGAGAGTTTCATATTTTAGAATAGATGTACAGTAGGTGTTTGTTTTTTTTGGCTGAGTGATGGTGTAACTTAGATTATGTATGAATGATTTACATTTTCTCATGTTTCTTGCTTCTTTTAATTTTTAAAGTGTCTGACTTGCAGGTGCCTGACAGGCAGACAGCATGATAGGCATCAGATGAGTCAGTGACTGGTTGGCCTCTCTGGTACCTGGAATTAAGGTGAGAATCAGCATTTATGTAACTGTGAGTTTCAGTGGAGTGAAATTTTTGCAGCCGCATATGCTAGAATATTTTTATAGCTATGTATTCCTGTTAGGACTCTCAGGGGTGACAATTTCCCAGCATGCATTAAACAGAAGATGGTGGAATAACCCTGAATATATTAACATGCAGAGACTCACACTTTTTATTCACACTGTGTGTCTCTGTCTACCTGAGCCGAGTTACACCTCTGTAACACAATGAGATCCAGGCTGGTTGCTTAATGCCCACAAAGCTGATCACCTAACTCCGTCCTTTTTAGTTAAACGCATTCAGAACATTGTATCCTCTTCTCTCTTTCACGTAGACCTTCACTTAGAATAAAGTTTATAAGCCTGATAACCAATTTTGATCACACAGAATTTTCTTATGTGGTGCTTTACAAGGGCAAACGCTGGGGGATGAAAAGTTATTTTTTATATTAATTATGTTATGACAATAATAATTATTATTATTATTGTTCAATATTAAAATGAAGCTTTCTCTTACAAGTCAGATATCTGGATGATAAGAAAATGCAAAATGGGACAAAAGATGGGTGAGCGTCACTTTGGAAAATTAATGTTAAAAATATTAATACTGGGCCTCCATGGAAACTCTTAATGTATACACACATAGGTACGTCATACATTATTTTATGTCTGAAGATTGTTTGCATCAAACGCACCTCAAACTGACTGAATCTTCACAAGCTTTAGAATCTGCTTCTAGTGGAAACCTGGCCACAGTGTCACGGTCTGCAAAGAGCCATGTGACAAACCGGCGTGTGCTGCTGCTATGCATCCTGTTGTACATGACAAAAAAGGCAGAAATGTTCCTGCACACATGAAACTAGGACAACTTTCCTGTGTATCATATCACAGAAACGTTTGTTTTTGGCTGCTTTTATTAGGTGTTATTTTACTGAATTTATTCTTTTATTTTTGTGTTTTCAAATCCCCATTGCTCCCACCTGTTTGTCATGAGAGGTGTATATAATGTACATAACTCGTAAAATTCACAACCCATATTCTTTATTGTCCATTTTAAACATATGTATTAACTTTTAACTATTATAATTTTATATTCTGATACTTTATTTTATTCTGACATTTTATCTTGTCTGTTATGTCTATCATGTATTGCCCTCCCTTTCTTCCTATACTATATTTATTGCTCTGCTGTAACATGGGAACTCCCCCGGTGTGGAAATACAAAGTTCATCCTATCTTATCTGTAGGTCATTCCTTTCATCTTTACATGCTTTAAACAATTATTATGATAATTGATTTTTGTAGCAAAAATTAGAAGGTAAATGTACACTCAGTCAGTTGTGAGCTGGTTGTATCAAGATGAATCCTGATCTAAAAACATCTGCTTAACTTTACTAAACCTTAACCTTAGTTACCAAAGGTAGTTTCACTCACTTACTGTGTGTAACATAATATTAATAGCAGGTTCCTGTGCAATGATAGCAAGAGCTTTCTGAGCTCATTGACAGAGATTTAAAGAGTTCTCAGTGTGCATGACCCAAATCTGTCAGGTAACAGGGAAATTGAGCAACATCTAAACCCTCTGGCAATAAACAAATATGTTTTTTCCTTCCCAGTATAGAGGCAAACAAAAGAGTGCTCCAGCTAAACATTATCTGATACACACAACAGCACAGGATGTCACAAGACCTACAAGTCTGAGGTGTTATAACAGGTTATTGTACAATGAAACTGTAGTCACAGCAGTGACTGACTATGGAGGGT
Source organism: Acanthurus leucopareius (assembly GCA_029814765.1). Lineage (NCBI taxonomy): Eukaryota > Metazoa > Chordata > Actinopteri > Acanthuriformes > Acanthuridae > Acanthurus > Acanthurus leucopareius. The sequence goes on along the minus strand of JAQMCX010000012.1, from coordinate 3,703,843 downwards.
ACTTAAAACTTAACTGAAGGAACTATTAGTGACAAACAATAGGTGAGAATCATGCAAACAGCTTTACACCACTAAAATTTTCGTTTTATGGTTACCCCCACTGGCTATATATGGTACTGCATGTAATTCTGCCACTAAGCAAGAAGCACCATCTTGTGGCCCCTCATAAAAGCATGAGTACAAGAATGTTTTGCTAAAATTTATTCAAACCAGAAATGTTGGCCTAGATTGTCTAGATTTTCTCTCTGGTGAAACAACTCTTGTTTAAATAAAGTAAAAAGTGATGCATTAAGGATCTAAACATGTCTGTGATAATACATTAGAATATGGGAAAACACATTTTAATTCTGTATTCTGCAACAATACAACACCCTATTGCAATGATAGCAGCTCAGACAAGACAGTAGCAATGCTGATGATTAGCAGGAGGCTAAGTTCAACATGCTCACCATCTAAGCTTGTTAGCATGCTAACATTTTCTGATTAATACTATTTTACAATCAAAGTACAGCTAATGATAATGGGACTGACATTAGCTTTGCAGTTATTTGGTCATATATCAAGGTATTGCATACATTAAAAATCTGACCAATGATGGCACTGAACTAAAGGGTTTATCAAAGTGACTACAAGGCGATATGGCAGAGGCAAGAATGTCTTAACAAAATTTCATGGTGATATATATAATGGCTGAAATGTAAATCTGAACCAAGCCGTGAACAAAACTACACTGCTACCCCCTAGAGCTTTGGTGCTTGCATTGCAACAAAAAAAATCAAAAATTCTTACATTCAAAAGTTAAGTAAGATCAAATCCCTTTGTTATTTTGTTTATTAAAGTTGCTCTTTTGTAGACACTTTCTGGAAAACTTTCAGCGTCACTTTGCACTGAGACACCATAGGACAAATGTGACACGCACTGAGACACAATAGGACAAATGTGACACTCAGTAAACCCACTCTCTCTTAAATAACAGAATGAAAAGATTGACCAGATGTAAACTTGTGATCCTCAATAGTTACTATGTTTGCAGAAAAACTTTGAAAAATAAACTGATTGAGGAGTCAATAAGAATTATTCACATTTCTTATAAAACAGATCTTTAATTTTTGCAATTTTTCAAAAATAATATAAAACATTCACTTTACCCCCCCAAAGCCCTCATGCTCACTTTTCTTTTCAAAACACAAGACAAAAAAATTGAACAACAGAGGCCAGTTTAATATAACATCACAGACACGATCAAATGTAGTCCCACTGTTGTTTTTTTCTCCCCGCTGGTGCTGCAGTACAGAATGATCCCGCTCTGGTGTGGTAAATCAGGTATTGTAAAATGGAAGCAGTCAGGTTTATGTCTTCACTGCTGTATCTCTGGATTTGTAGATCACTCCTCTGCTTTTCAGCTCTCTCACCACACCTTTAGGGATTAAATTAGCGAGGGAAATGGCAGGAGGGCCAAATTAATGTAAAACTCAATATAGTAGGAATAACAAAAAAATATATTACATGTTCAGTTTGTAAGAATCTTTTGCTTGCAATGCAGTGAGCAGTAAAGTAACAAAGTGTACCTGGTGGCAGTCTGCCAGTCACTGACACTGCATATACACCTGGTTTGAAGTTGCCTGTTGGATGGAGCAAAAAATAAACACAGATACATAATGTTAGCAACTAGCAATAAAAGAAGAAAATTTGACATATAGGAGCTAAATTTTTTTGGTCAGGATTTAAAAACCAAATTAGAATTATAGCTGCAGTGAATTTTGGGCTTTATTTGCCAGGTTGCATGAAACTGCAGTATTTGCATTAGTATGGTTAAGTTGCTTTGTGTGCTATATTTTATGGCACCAGCTTTTTACAAGTTAATTGTAAAAATTTAATGAACACTTTAGCTATTTTTTAGTTAGGTATGTATGTGTTTCTTGGCTTATTGTACAGTTCATAGTCAAAAATTTATCATGCAGCTTTAGGAACAGGCAGACATCCTTACCTATCCTCTGCCATTTAGCTACCCAACTGTCCTCGGGACTCATCATGGCTATCACACTGTGGACATACAAACAGCACTGGTAAACATTTTAGAAAAAAAACTCAATCAACGTGAAGAACCCACGTCAAAGTTTTTACATAATCAATGCTAAACCCGTGGTTACCCATCAAACGAGGAGCTTGTGCATTCGTAGACCATCTCCCGGTTTCCTTTCATCTGAAGGTACGACTCACAGTTGTCACAACCATCGTATTCAAACTGGTCAATGGTCTGAAGAAAAGAAAAAGATTAGATAGGTAATGGTCGGGACAACTACACTGATTGATCTGTAGCTAAAACATTTAAAGTTAGATACAAAGTATTTTTGTTAACAACAGAGGACGGACTAAATTAATAAACTCTGGGGCAACAAGATCAAGACTATTTCTAAACAGGGTCGACAAACGTTGATCGACTAGTAAATGAAAAGGTAACGTTACTAACGTTACTTTATTTTCAGTTACTGTGTCGTCTGTTTGAGTTACGCCGAATTACCATGGCACATGAGAAGACGAACAAACAATTACCAAGTATCCAGCCGTATATGAATAGGCTTCACAAAGAATTGCTTTAACGTTTTAGTTTATGAATACTGCACAGAAAGCGGCTACATGTTAGCAGAGGCGTTAGCGTTTCTTTTTACTCAATTCATGGTTTACCTTCACAAGAGAACAAAGAAGACAAGCTCGCAGATGGCGAAGATCTTTTGGGACAGTTTCCAACGCCATTACGTTAAACTCCTCGAAGAAATACTTTAATAATATCGAGATACCAAGAGATTAATACTTTAAGAGCTGCAGTCGCAGGGGAATTACGTCACTACCTGAGGACCTAGCAAAACACGAACACAGAGGCGTCCCTGTTGTGCGCCTGTCCAAAAATGTTTTTATCTGTTTTTGTCTCTTTTTTTTACGTTTTTTTTCTTGGTTTATGTTAAATATTATGTCTCGTGTAATCATCTAATTTAAAGGGATTTTACTGAACTTGTTTTGTATTGTACCATATGCCATATTATCTCCTCTGTGACCAAGCACAAATTGTTATTTATTTGGGTATCTATGGGATCCTGAACATTGAAAAAGTTTATATTTTTAAGTCAATACAATTTTAGTGATTATCTCAAAATAAGGATATGTTCAAATACAAAAGTCAGATATGACATGTTTTGTACGTGTGGATGAATGAATAGGCCACTGGATGGATTCTTACTCGTGTTTCTTCATAGAGACCATCTGGGGGTTTTATATAACTGTATACTGATAACTTTAATCCAGGAAGATTTGAGTTTTTTGACTCCCTGGTGGTTCTAGGATAAAGTTTGGGATCCAGTTTAGCTATAATGTTGATGATGTTACCATGATTATATCCCTCCTCGAGCCCTTTGATCCCCATCATTTCCCGGTTTCCCCTTGATAAGATATTTCATACTAATCCTCATCTTACAAAAATCATTTGTTTCAATCCCACTACCTTTAAATTGTGCAAACAGGCCAGTACTTCTCTATCCGTTGCATATATTTTAAATTAACTTTAAATTAAAGTTAAAGTTTTAAATTGTCCATTTTCATACCCATACTTAGTATTCACCATATAAATACACCACCATGTTGCTATATAACTTAATGACACTTGTCACTCTTTCAACAGATATTTTTAACAGTTAACTCAGTGATTCTAAAACTGTGTGGCAGGCCTAACAGGTGGAGCATGGGGCCACTGCAGGTGGGGCATGGATGACCAGGGAAAAACATGAAGCAAAAAGAAGCTGAATGAATATATGTGGGGGAAATTAACAAACAAACATTTGCTGATTCTGTCATGTTGACCTTTATCTCAGTAAAATTTAACTTGGATATGGAAATGGACTTCATTAATAAGTTGTTTCTTCTGCCTTTGGTAGTGATTATTAAAAATTGTTGGGAAGAGGACCAGAATTTTCATTTCACTTCTAAAGGGGGGCACCACTGAGTTAAAGAAGTAAGCAGGTAATAAAGTTTGAGGAACAAATCGATTCATGGCTGCCTGTATTCTGTTTATAGCCATTTCCAGAGTGTTGTTATTACCAACTTGTTATTGCTCACTGGTACTGTCTAACTTTAATCATGGAATGGAATAGACCTGTCTTTGAATTTTTAGGTACACTTGTGCTTTTCTGCTATGATGAGCCAAACTGTCCACAGTGAAAAAGACTTGGTCAAATTGAAGCCTAACGTAAACCTATAGGGGTGTTAAAAAATGGTGAACTTTGCAGAGCACAACATTAAGGCAGTTGATTATTCCAATGAAGATGTGGATTTTGATATGTGTCTGTTTACAGCCATTGCATCCACATCAGACAGCCTAAAAGACCTCAAGTATCCTCAGTTAGTATCAATCTACATTAAATATCAACAACAGACTCCTAAGATTTTTCTACCTCTACAATTGCTTGCTCTACCTTATTTTAAACAGTAAAATAAAGTATTTTTGTGAGGTTATTTAAAAACTTTTCAAATAAAAGGACTATGGACAACTTGTCTTAGTAGTGAAAAGTAGCTAAATGCACTGACTCAGGTAACTTCAATATTAGAATTGTTTTATATGTTATTTAATACTTTCACTCCATTTTGACTCCAACATTCTTAATATACCTTTTACTTATTTAACTTTGTTTTATTGATGAACATTTTCGTGCAAAACACGTTATGTTAATTAAAAACTATTAGTCTGAACATAAAAATGCCTCAAGAGCTCCCTCACTCATGTTACTACATCAGTAAATACAGGATATGCAAATAATGAAATGAAAGCTAGAAAATAAAATAAACCTGAAGCACAATATTGTTCAAGGGGCACTTTTACATCCGATATTTTTACTACTAATAGGCCTACATCGGTACTAAACACCTTGATAACACTTAACGTTAAACATTTTGAATGCGGACCTTGAGGTTTCCATGGAATATTTTTAAATTGTATTGTATTAAATTGTATAAACTGCTTTTAACAAAACAGTTTTTTCCCCTCATCAAACAAACATACAAAACTGCCTTGAAGTCTTTTTGTCATCTCCAGTTGAAGGACATTACAGAACACTGGCAGTTGGTATCAGAATGTTATTATCGAACTTGAACCGATGGACTTCAACAGCTCCAACGGTTCGGGAACTTCCAACGGTTCTGAGAAAAGCAGAGGGGTCTAGGTACGGTTATTAAGGGTTTCTTCTTGGTGTAATATGACCAGAAATTACAAGACAATACCTAAAATATTGTATGCAACTTTAACCAACGCCTCACATTTAAGAATTATTTTTTATAAACAACGAAAAAAATTCATTGGCTGTATTTCGCCTAGCTGAGGTTGCCATAGCTAGCTAGCGTTAGATGTGTTAACATTAACCCCAAGAGTTACCGTTAGCATTTATAAGTGTTGTATCTGGTCTCTGAGTAACATTACCGCTGGATATTTACAATATTTTTAATTTTAAACTGAAACCAAAGTTTAAAAAGTTAAAATTCAATGTTACGAATAATGCTGGGTTTCTAGTTTACTACAAATTGAAAGAATCTGTTTTTCATATCTTTAATGTTAGTTAGTCCTAATATTAATTAACACTATAAAAATGTGCAATCTTGGCTAACCTTATTTTAACGAGTCACTTTTAACTGTATAACTGGTCGAGAGTGTTTTTTTGTTAAATTATTATCTAACGTAGGTAACGTGTAACTAACTCTTGACAGCTGGTCTGAATGGGTGTATTATCATGTGATGAAGCGCTGGGTTCACGGTCGTTAATGCTACCTCTGTTTCCAACCCTAAAGACAGAAGCATGGATGCTGGTGGAAGCCCAATCCCTGATAGCATCAACCCCAACAACTTTCCTGCCAAACTGTGGCGTTTGGTGAACAACCCGGCGAATAAAGCCATCCACTGGGACAGCAATGGCGAAGCCGTCATCATCGATCAACATCTCTTTGAGAAACAGGTCTTGTGTCCAAGCACTATCATGTCAGACAATGCTGACGCCTTCAAAACCACCAATTTCTCCAGCTTTGTTCGCCAGCTCAATCTGTATGGCTTCCGGAAAGCCGATCCAGCGAATAAGGACAACCACCATCCCAGCGGGGATACTGGGAGGTATCATTACTTTTGCAATCCAAACTTCAAGCGAGACCACCCTGAACTTCTTGTAAGTCTAAAAAGACTCACCGTCGGCAATAAGGCTAAGCTGCAAGCTGGTCTCGCCGTGACCTGCAAGCCACCGAGTCGATACCAGCGATTCAGTGGGGGCGGTGACAGCAAAGACACAAGTGTGAGAAGAGGCAAGTGGCACTGCATTTCTTTTACTTTGCTTTTCAACATGGGAGCAGGTATAGATAGTGGAACCCTTTGTAACAGTCGCATACCTTTCTCAGGGGATACATACATGAATACTGTAAAATTAAATAATTAAAAGACTGGAAGAAGACCAAACAGCCCTTTAAAAATCACTGTAAATTCTACATATTGTATCACTTTTTATTTGAAACAATCCTCTATCTGTTTTTTCTTTCTACAACACAGTGTTTTAAATTTCAATAATTTGTGTCTGACAGGGTTTTATGATGCTTTGCTTTTTTCTGCAGGCAGTTCATCACTGTTTAGCCCCACACATCAGGAGTCAACTCATCCTTACTATTTAAATAAAGTCCAGCCCATAACAGTACACAATGGAACCCCAGTCCCACCACGATACCTGATAAGGGACCATGTAGCAGCTCTTTCTCCTACTGTCTTTGCTACAGACAAAGGGATACCAGTGTCTTTACGGCAGCACTACACTGGAGTAGCCTCAAGCCCCAATGCTGTGCACATTCAGCAGGGCTTACAGGCACATGCAAGCCAAGCAAATCCAAATTTTGCCATTTTTAATCCATCTAATGCACAATGTCAGCCTGGCTACTGTTCCCCAGGTGAGCATGACATTAGGTTAAGTTGAAAGGAAAGAAACAAGTTATGCACTTGAATTGTAAATCAGTGAAAAAACATGATGTACTTGTAAGAATCTGTATGTTAGATTATAAATATTATTTCTTAATTACAAATGCAAAAAAGTAAGTTTTAAGTCCACTAGGAACCCCAAATATAACTGCATTTTGTAATCTTAAAATATTGTCTTTTCTCACTCCTGAAGTTTTTCACTACTACCAGCCAAACCTTTTAGCGTCACATCTGACAGATAGTGATCCTCAGACAGGGTCATTCTCTCCCCAAACTTATTACCAGGTAGGTGATTTGGAATATATTCACTGTTTCATGTGATCAGTATCAATGTTCCTGAAAATCGTTACTGGTCTAGAAGGATGAGTATTTTAAACAGATACTGTATCTGAAGTGTGTTTTTATTTCAATGCTTTAGGCAAGAATTCCTGTGAATGTGTTTTGTCACGGCGATCACAACCAGCACCCACAGGAAAAAGAAGATCAGGAGGTGAAAAAATATGACATTAATTTGGACACAGTTTTCCAGATTGCAGATGAGGTTATGCAGACTTCTCCAAGTAGCTGCCTGGTTAGAATTGTGACACCAGAGAAGCCAGGCCATGTGTTAGTGCCCTCCTCCAACACCTGTAACACCATGCTGTCTGACAGCCCTGAGCCCATGCAAGCTAACCCAGTGTGTCGTGGAACTATTTTAAAGGCTGAGACAGACAAAGCTGATCTAGCCACATACAAACAGCAGGAGGAATCTGTGCTTTCAGTGCCTGAACAAATGCCTGAAGATGCCATATGTGAGGTAAGCCTATACATTGTAGATCTCCTTAGACATTTAGGTTTATCATTTCTGAAAGTAAGAAATCCAGAAGGCAGGGTGACGTCAGTCTAGCAGTTTGCAAACAGAAATATTCATCTGAGATGTGTATTTGCATATTTGATATGGTAAGTGTTTTATATTTATTTAAGAATGTAGAACAACAGAAGACATACACATTATTTGCTGTGGTCTCCTTTGTGCCCTGGCAAGGTTACAAGTGATGATGCAAAGGACACTGAGGTCGTAGATGTCCAGGTTAGCAACATTTTCAAGGTTACCAGTCACACTTAACACAGGAGCTGTACAGGAGTTGCTTAGGTAAGGCATTGTTAAAAACTTAGGAAGCTCTTTCACAGTAATACTTGTTTAAGGACAGACATTTATAACTGAAGTGTACATATGTTTGCAGGTAATCTGCAACAAGTTTACTGACAGTTATATTTCTTGTTGTAGATCTCAACTTGTTGATTTGAATGTCATGTGACAGGAAGGCTTGATTCACTCTGGGACGTGATCTCTAGTTATCACCAGACTATTGTATATTTTACTCATTCTTTTAAATGTAAATTGTGTCGTTGTTTTTGTTATTTGGGTGCTATTTTAACAAATGCAAATGGGGTGAATGTACATTTTAATAGATTTTTTACCCTAACTGTTTGTGCCTTTAGACTTTTTAATTGAATAAAACTTAAAGTAGTATTTTTTGTTTTCTAAAAATTAGAATGTTTTGGGCCATGGTACACCATCAACAAAGGTTTAATCTCTGCTTTTTAAAGGTATAATTACCTAAAATGTTATTACTAACCTGTGATGTTTTTAAAGAATGAAAATTTAACGTATGCTTTATACAGGTTTTTAGCAAGTAAGCCTAACTTGACTCAGCCTCTCCCTGTTTTAATGTACATATCTTCGACTAACAGTTTGTTTTATTAACATTATCTGGTGATATGCATCATAGCAAGTTGAAGAAGCTGCTGTAATCGGGGAGAACTTATTCAATAATTTGATGAAAACGCGATTACTAAATCTTAAAGTGATTGATTGCTTTTTAGTGGTGACTAAATGGTAGTTGCATTTCCCACCTCTTTATTTTTCACTGCATTACTTTAAAGATTCAGCGTTTTTAAAACATGAAATGTATTTAAATGCTCTTGTTTAAATGAACAAATATTCAAATTAAAAATTTCTGTGTTGCACCTGCTGGATGTTTTGTTTATGTGGATTTGAGTATTTCTTTGTGCCTGTGTGGGATTTTGTACACTAGAGGGAGCCACTCACTTAGTTTTGATATGCGCTGCTTCTCGTTAGCCGCTCCGCCCTCAGCGTCCAATGTGGCCTTCAAGTGCCACTTGGAAGCTCCTGTTATAATATTTCTTTAAATATTTTTCAGTATTTATCATTCAGGTATCTATAACGATTGGAGCTGGAACCAATCTTATTTTAGTTATGCAAAATTTTATGGTGTGTTATTGTGCAAAACATTATGTTTAAAAAGTAGTAAACTATGGGTGTTATTTGAAAATAAACACCATATTTTGTGAAAATAGGAGTGACATCTGCTGCAACTTTTAATTAGTATTTCGAAATTAGCATTATAATATATACGTTAAGCGCCTATAACACCATGTGGTTCTCTTTTTTACAAACAAGTGAGGTGAGAAAAGTATTTTTTTCCCGAACACAACCTGTCGGTCATGTAAACCATTTCTTCAAATACCCAGTCTCCGACAGTACGGGAAGGCAGCAGGACAGTGAGCAGGTAGGGACTGTCAATGAGCTCCCAGGAGAGCCAGAGACAGTCCGGGAGGTAGACTTTTGGGACGGTATTATAACTGTACACGGCGTCTCTCCACATTATCAACTTTAAATGGAGATCACAGGGAGTTTGGACCACTTTTATCCCGTACTTTTTGTAGTGCTTATGCTCTTTAGTCGTTGATGAGTTTGATAAACGATTCATTTTTTTCTTTGGCGTTCTCAGGAGGATCGTATCTAATTTCTCAGTGTGCAGTTGAGGCACTGAATTAAGAGGAATGCCTGTGTTTTCTTTTTCTTCCAGCGAGTTGGTTTAATTAATGACGGACTGTAAAAAATAAGTTGGCTCGGTCCGTTACAGAAGTCGCGTTGTTTTCTGACCCAGTGTAATTACCACGTTATACGTAAAGTAATGCAACGGTCCATTTTCTTTAGTTAATAATTAGATAAAGCGGTGCACTGAATTTAACAACTTCAAGCATTATTTTTCGCAACTGCGTGGTTGTAAAGATATTACCCAACTCGCTGGCACTGCATAATCTGTCAGTATGCCTTATAACTTTTCGGCGGCAACCTGTAACGCAGCCTTTGAAGTTCAAGTCGTCGCTCTCGAGCGTTTTTGTGGATTTATCCAGAAAATGTGGCGCCCGCAGCATGTGCTGCCTTCTGACGCTGTTTGTCCACTCGGGTTTGGTCGCAAAATGTGACTTTAAAGTGCACTGCCTAGTGTGCAATATAATATTAGTGGTAGTTTGGATACAGATGAAGATCGATACACTGTTGCCTGGACCTGCCCTTCTGAGAGAGGATACAGCAGTTCAACTCTAAGGCAAACACGTTGCAAATGAGGACATTTGTTTATCTCATGAAGACCAGGCTGTTGGAAACCAATGCATACTTCAAGCTCGAACACAACACAGCGTGTCTTCACGGTGCATTTGGGCAAACAATGTTTCGGCTCTCACATTAATGACACTGGATAAGATTTCATTGAAGCCTATTCCTTCTTGGAAGATACAGTTTTGTGAAACGAAGCGCTTTGCTCCATGTGGGCACTGCGTGATATGCATTTCTAAAATGTGGGGAGTTTGAATATAAACTCTAGTACTGAATGGAAGTTTTAGGACATTCACGCGTGAGTTATGATGGCAGTTCTCCAGCTTTAAAAGTTTGGATTGTATCTGTTTCGCAGTAGTCGTCGAAGCTGAAAGAAGAGGGACGTATAAGCATAAAAACATTTTTTCTGTTTTGTCTATCCGTGGCGCTTGCCTGCTTTGAAGTCCACCATGTGCGGCCAGGCACCGCCGCTACAGCCGAGGCCATGACCGTCCCCCAGCGGCGCCTGGCCGGGCTCTGGCCGTGGCTGCTCATGGCGGCCCTGCAGGTGGTGCTGGGCCAGCCGGGCCTGGAGTCCGAGCGGCCGGTCCTTCGAGCGGTCATCAAGGTGACACTGCTGAATCACGAGCCGACGGGGAAGCCCATCACCCTGGAAGGGGTGTTCGTGGGAGGAAGTGCTGGTTTCGCAGAGGGAAAACTAATGCAGGTAGGGTGTATGTATACTGTATAAGCACCCAAAAGCCTTCACTTTCAAACGTATCATTTAGTTTCACACATATCGAAAAGAACAGGAATTCTCTTAAGTTTTTACAGAGTTGCAGGGGTGCGGGTGGCACCTGTTGTCAGGAGTTGCTCAGTCGTTTCAGGGGGCCCAACGTTTTCACAGGCTACACTGATATGAGAATAGCTCCCTTAAATCTTTTGAGAGTTGCTCAAAGACACCAAGCAACACAAATGGACAAGAGTATTTCATCTTCAACCCATGTTTTGTGTTTGAAGGACAGCTTCATCATTTGGTATCTTGATTCTTAATATAAAATTATACTGGTCTGTGTCCAGTAAAAAATGCTCTTGTTGTAGATTTTCTATTGTTCATCTATCTGTACAAATGGACAGGTTATGACAGACTCAGAGCTTATATCAGGATTTTTAAATGTTGTCCAATAGTACATTATTAAAAAAAGCATTGATAACGTTAAATGGTGTCATGCTAAGGGACCCCCTTAAATCATTGAGTAATGATTCAACATGCAGTTGTTAGATTAGAAGAGATATGTGTAAAAAGCATTCTTTTAGAAAATTAGTTTTCAGAGCACACCACCACCTGTGTTTCAGTGCATAAGTCCCCCTTTGGAGTAACTGCTGCCCTCACATGTTTCTCTAACTTTAAAAAACAGTTTACACAGCATCCACTGTTTGATAAACCAAATGATGTTAACACCTGTACTTGTTGCTACACGCCATCAAAATACTGTAGTGACCATGGGTTACAGCACACTGTATCTTTCCAAGAGCCCATAACAACACCACACTTTCCACTCAGCACTCAGCACTAGATGATAGAATTTCTAAATTCCTTAAACAATAGTGATGACAGGCAGGTGCTATTGAGGTTAGTCTGTTTTTAGTCTATTTTTACGTACCCTTGATAAATAGTGTTTGCCTGGAGTTCCCAACCTTTGTAGGTGTATCTTTTCTAAGGTGACAGATTGGTTTTGCAATAACTACAGTATTTATGGCATCAAGTGCTCTTCCAAAATTTATAATATCAAGGTGTGGTCAAAGACTGGTAACAACACAACAAATCATGTTTAGACCAATGCAAAGTTATAATTTAAGCAAAAATTTTTTTTGTCCAAGTTGGAAAAAGGTATGCTGTTATCTTAGATGTAAAGAATGTGCTCTTTTCAGTGCACATTTGTAGGATTCAGGAGTGGCTTATGGGGTTCCCGGGCCATAAAGCTTGGCTGTTTTAATTTATTTGCCGTCTCCAAAGAAACGGGACGACAGATATAAGGCACTGCAGGATCTTGTCTCTTCTCACTCACCAGGCGTGGGAGGTTTTGTGAATGGCAAGCCAGATGCTGCAGTTTGCCATAATTGATAAGGATTTACATGGTTTGTCCACGGAGAAAGCCCAGTATTAAGCACAGTGAAAAGCCATTGCTGTTTTCCCTCTTTATTTAAAACCGTTTTGGCTTTAATGTCTGTGTGGGATGTTGACAAGATGTTAAAGATGAATATCAGAGTGTGGCTGAGATCAAAGACACTTCCAGCTCTCTGGGATTTCCAGCTTTCTGTATTTTTTTCCAATAAAACCTTGCATGGTATTTTACAGTGTTCCATGGGCTAGAAGTGCTGTAGAGAAAATACATGAAACATTATTAACCCCCTGTCACGAAGTGTCTTCTCAGCAAAGAGCTTCACAGCATACTGTACTTTATTAGACTTCTGTACATGAGAGTGACAGAGCTTGATCAAGATTGTAGGGTTGATATCTGCTTGGATGCCCTGAAGGTGTGAAGGAGGGTGCACCAGTGGCACATTCAAACTAATGTTTTTATCTTTGCCTAGTCACAATGGAGACAGCCTAATCCTCTGCTGATAAGATCCCTGTTTTTTTCTTCTTTTTGACTGACTAACAGGTCTGTACAGTGGGTTGGTTTCGTCCGCTCTTCTGTTTTCATGTGTCCCTAACTCAGCCTGTTGATTGTGGTTCGGTCCAAGGCTCAGAAGGTGTAGTATTGTGAGACTGTCTCTTCCCAGGCTGTTCCGACAGTACAAGGAGGTGGTGTTGTGCTGCAGGATGCTCTTTGTTGCAGCTTAGGCCTGTTCCAACAGGTCTTCACTGCCTCTGCAGGCTGCTTTAAGTTCCTGCTTTATGTTCTTGTCTTCCAGCGGATGGAGTTGATGAAGGCTGGAAAGAGATTGAGTTTCATAGATAGGCTCTCCGCCTCACTCTGTCTTTGCGCTTTTTCGGCCCAAGATTTCACTCTCCTCTGTGTTAAAAATTTCTTGACTCATTTTAATGATCCCGTGCTTGATGCACGTTATATCTTAAATTAAATTCATGAGTTCAGCAAATCTACTTTAGGAAACCTTGAGGCCACCCCAGATTTATTCTGGACCAAGCTAAAGCATGACAACCACTTTTAATTGATCTTCATCAACATGCGGCCATTCTGATCTTTGGGTTATCCTGCTGTCTTATTAACAATTGATATGTTGAAGAGACTGACGTTACAAGTTATATGAATATTTTATGCAAAAACTCTTAGGCTGTATACAATTTGATTTCTTTTCATTTGAAGCTTTTACTGAAGGTTTTGAATGAAGTTTTGAATGTCTGGTGATATTTCATGAAGTTATTACCCTAAATAAAACAAATATTATCTTATATTACTTGCATTAGTTTAAGTGGGAAATCATTTGTGTTTATTCAACTCAAATGGTGAGATACACTGCACTAACCGTAAGCTAGCACGTAAGGGTTGGCACCGATGGTGTTCGTGTGTCTATGTGTTGGTTTTCAGTTTATTACTCAGCACTCATCATAGACTCATTCTTTGTTATTTTCTTTCATTCTCTTTCTCTTTTGCCTTTTCTTGCTGTATTTTAATAAAATAAAACACAAAACCCCTCTAGTAAGTTAAGCAGTTAGTCAAGAGGGACTAATTAGTACAGCTTTGTAGCTCCATGGCACACTGCTTCAAACAGGCTGAAGTGAAGATAAATCAGTTCAATAATCCCAGAAGTTGAAAACCTAAACTCTGATTCCCTTTCTGCCAGTAAACTGCTCTGGATGAGAGTAGAGTCCGATGTGACTCAGTTTGTTCATTTCTCCAGAAGTTCTCTCCTCCAGAGCTCTTCATCTCTGAGCAGCCATGTACAATTATCATTGTTGATATTATCTCCACTTTGCCTGGTCCTCCAACATTCTGCAAAGTCATGTGATAAGGCATTGTAATGTTGACTTATAATTTGATTATCAATGTTATGAATGAAGCTTTGAATCTTCCACTATTCTTCACGGCCCTATACAAACATAACATCTGTATCGGCCATACAGTTAGGGTTGTTCTGACGCTGATACTAGCATCAGAAATACCTCTGATACAGGCTGAGATACCGGATTGGGTATTTGCAAGTACGCAGTCTATGTCATGATTTGAACCCTTCTTTAGTCATTAGAGACAGCACACTAGGCCTTAACTTAAAAGGTTTTTCAGCACAAGTATCCAGTGCCAGTTACTGGTAAGCAACTTGTCTTTTGATAACACAACATCCACACATCCAGTGTTTATTAGTTGTTTCCAGTGAGGAGGAGGTATATGCAGCAGCATTTGACCAAACTAGAAAAAAAGCATAGCACCAAGTGCCTTTTTTCAGAGCGCCACAACTTTGAAACCTTGGAGGCGCACTGTCATTGCGTTTCTGCAAGAAAGACACACTGTGGATACACGACCCTACTCTCTCTCCTGTTGAAAAATTCTGGATCAATGAAACACAGGCCTCAGGCCCCACCCACCACTGTTGCTTATGCTAAGTTGACTGGTATATGAGCAGTGTGAATCCAGATGGCTAACAGTTAGCGTTAGAGGAGACATCACAGAGTTTGAGAGGTAAATGCTTAAAACTCAGTGGAACCCAGATTAAGATGAGGAACTTGTTGTGTACTAAAATGACTAGTAGAAGTATCAGCATGGAAAGATTTGTTACTGTCTTCAATTTGTTAATGTTGTTTATAAGCGTGTTTGTGTGTAACTGGCAAACAAACTACTGATGCAAACTCTCTCTCTCTGTACTGACAGTTCACTCTGCACTCTAGGTTTCACATTACTTTGCCTGCGATGGCTTTCGAATGTGTGAAGTATCAACTAGCTTGCCTGGGATATGTTTAATCTCAGATTTCAGGGAAGTGCACAGACATCGCCACCTTCAGTAGAGGAAAATATATAGTGTTATGATTTGATAATAATTATACTGTTATAAGTGAATAACATACACACACACACACACGCACACACACACACACACACACACACACACACACACACACACACACACACACACACAAAAAAACACAAACTCACAGTATGTAGCCACGACAGAATCGATTGTCTAAAGAAGATTGTATGTGT
>JAQMCX010000012.1:3643003-3686411 GCA_029814765.1 Acanthurus leucopareius | reverse complement strand
TGGCCACCACAGAGTCCAGACCTTAACCCCATTGAGAATCTTTGGGATGTGCTGGAGAAGGCTTTGCGCAGTGGTCTCTCCCATCATCAATACAAGATCTTGGTGAAAAATTAATGCAACACTGGATGGAAATAAATCTTGTGACATTGCAGAAGCTTATCGAAACAATGCCACAGCGAATGCGTGCCGTAATCAAAGCTAAAGGCGGTCCAACGAAATAGTGTGTGACCTTTTTTTTTTAGGTGGCGACTTTTTTTTGGCTAGGCAGTGTACATTCACTCAATGAAGTCAGAGTCTTACGTCTAAAATCCATAAAATGGCGAGAATGGCAGAAATGTAGATGAGTTGTGAATGATGTGCTGTTGTGAAAAAAAGATGTTGTGAAAAATATTGTGCTATTGATTATGATATTTTGTTCAATATGATTTTTCTATATACAGTTAAAGAGAGTTAAAGAAGTGGTTGGTGGCACATCTAATCTTTCTTGCTCACTGAGAAATTCTGGGTCATTATTATTGACCTTGTTGATCATATTAATCATGTTCGTGGTACCTCGCCCACCTTGCTGCTTGCTCTCGGTTGACAGGAAAAAGAGCAGTGCACATTAAGATGGCGTACTGTAGCGAAAGAGGAAACAATCCAGAGATTCAGCCCCGAGGCTCAAACATATATGACACTCAGTTAAGGAGACTGTTTTGCATCAAAATCAGCAATGAGCAGATGTATCAGAATGGTAAGCGTAGTAAGCATCTGTTATTCTTTTGTTTATGTTGTTTATTAGCTGATTAGCTTGTAAGTGGCAGTGGCAAACAGTGTCTGCTCTGTGCTGGAGGCTTTAGGTTTCTTTGCCTGTGATTGGCTTTTAAACTGTGAAGTATCAAATCTAGATTGCGAAAATTACATTTGAATTCAGATTGTCGGTGAGTGCACAAACATCTCCATTTATCTTGAGAAATTAAAAAAAAAAATTGGGACAAATTTTGCACAAATAAGAGTCAATACAGTCAAGGTCTGACATTTTAGATGACATAAAAATAAGAAAAACAAATATTTCGGTGAAGGGAACCCTTAAAGACAACATGTAACAGTGCTGCTCATGCAGGTATGATTCACATTCCTATATGTGGTTGGCTCACACAATTTTGCTGTCAAGACGTGTTTGTCTTTTGTATTCCATGCGGTCATCAGGCAACCCGACTAGTATTGCTTTTCTATCATCTCAGTCCTCTGCAGTGATCTATGCCTACATTTCCATACTGCCTCTGGCTCTTGTCTTGAATAGACCCCCACGTGTGTCCAACCTATCAGATAAGTTCAGGACTAATGGTTTCTCCTGAGCAGGAATCTGTCAGTGCTGCAGACTGAAGCACAGGAAGCAGGGGCTGGTGTTGTCCTGTCCACCCTCTTCCACAAGGGATGGCTGTTGAGATGTTTCTCAGGGCACTGGGAAGAAGGGAGAGGCAGGTAGGGGAAACATGGCAAATCTCTTAATCCTGTCGGCCTCCTTCTTTTTAAGTCATTAGACCACGTCTGGAATTCTTGAATGTTATACAACACATTCTTTTCTACTTTTCATATCCCTCCTCATGCAAATAAAAAGGGAAAGTCTCTTACTTCAGTATACATTCTCTCACTATTACTGTTTCACTCATCCAGTCACTCCCTCATACATTTGTTCAAAAGAGTCACATACTTACAGTAATTCCATGTTTTCTGCAGCACACCCTTGCAGAGCATGCAAACACACACACATGCTGAGTACACACACATAGTGCAGTATGGTAAATGCATTACCACTGGACTTATCCTTGAACCCGGCCAACAGACAGGGCAAATTGGAGAGGACGGAAGAGGAAAAAAGGGAACATCAGAACAGAAACAAATAGCATTACCAATAGGATGTTCAGATACTGATACCAGCATTGGAAATGCCTCAGATGCTGGCTAAAATGCTATATTGGGTATCTGCAAGTGCACAAGTCTGCACAGATCCAATCCTAGGTGATGTGTTTATTACAACAGAACACTGCTGCTTCCCGGAAACATCTGGTACCCATGTATGCAACTTAGCCGAATTTTAAAAAAACAAAAATAACGCATTAAAGTCATTGACAGTAGTTGATTAGTGTACCATTGTTGGTTGTTGAGTGAATATGTAGCTAACTAACTATTATTGTAGCTTAGTTCTGATAGCTAACGTCACTTGTGGCTGCCCCTATTGTGCCTCTGAGTGGCTGCACCCTTCCTGGCATTAGCCAAGTGCTAACTGGCACTACAAATTAGACTGGCCCAAGAGTAGAGTGACTCAGCTGTGAGTTTACATTGCTAATGATTATTTTAAATGAAGGTGCATGATTGCCTGTCATAGAATACCTTTATTTTTTTTTGGTTTACTGTATATTTTTCATATCAGTTTATTGCGGGGATGTTTCTAGCCAAATTGAATATTGTTGAATGTTCTGGGAATATATCCTACTCTATAGTTATAATTTTAGCCCTGAATGGCACACGCATACATAAACACACACCCATATTAAATGTTAATGATACAGGCTTCATCTCACTCTTCTTTATGAGATCTTTTATTATGTGTCCTGCCGAGAAACAACCAGGGCTCTGAAGGAGTGGCAAATGTACGCAGTTCTTTTAAGTTGTACCATTATGTAGCCACGCATCCATTACAATGGAGTGGAGTGAGTCACCGCTGACTATAAAAGAGCACATACACGCGCTCACACACACACGCGTACATTTGTTTTCCTTTGATGCCACCGTACCTGCCATAGGGCCTGGGGGGGCAAGGGTGCTTTCAGGGTCAATGGAATTCAATTATGGAAATTGTCCACAGTTAAACAGTTGAGAATGCGTTTGCATTTTTGCATTCCCAGTGAGATGGGTATCTTGTGCAACCTTTCTGCATTTGCCCTGACAGTGCAGGTCATGTGAAGCACCTGTCCTCAACCATCCAGTTGAAACCGATCCACAGGGAGTAGAGAGGAAAGTCTGCTGATCCATCGCGGGTGTGGAGGCCAAGCTTTCCCTTCTCAAGGGATCAAGGCCACATTTATAGAGATTTACAGAGAACCATGTTGCAACAGATTCCAACTGCAGCACATGGCAAGTGGAAATCATATGGTACTGGTGGGAAAGTTAAATGTGTCCGTTTTTCGTTCCTCCCCCAGGTAAAACCTAATGATCACTCTGACATGTTGACCAAAGTGTAGCTTCTTATCCTGCTCTAGTTTTCACCATTTACACAATTTATGAATATTTTTTTCATTTTTGTGCCATGCATATAACTTACAGCCTATACTGTGTGAGTTTACAAGATACCCCAAATGACATACAAGCCTGAGGCGCAATGGTGCATATGTACTTTCCAACAAAATGACAACAGTAACAAAAACAAGGAAACCAACTGAAATTATTTTCAGATCAGATTTTTTAAACTGTCCACAAAAAAATGATAAATTCCTGTAAAAATATATACCGTAAAATAATGCAGAAAACAATCGGTATTAAAAAAGTGTTGATCTCTTCTTCTTGTTCTTGCTTTGGAACTAAGTTAGCTAATTTTAAAACCATAAAAATTAAGCAGCCCTTAAACTTTGCAGATATGCTAATGGCATGACTCTGACTCTATGATGGTTGGTCGATCAACTGATTTGGTCTAGACTGAAACATGTCAACAGTTGTTGGATGAATTGCCCTGAAATTTAGTGCAGATGCTCATGATGCCCCAGAGGATGAATCCTAATGACTTTTGTGATCCTTAAATTTTTTTTCCTGAGTGCCACCAGGAAAGTTTTCACTCATCTTGTAAACTATTTCTACATGTACTAGGCAGATTATAGACATTGATTTTACCTTGGGCCCTCACTTATGCTAGCCATCTTAACATTAGGCAGGTAACACTGTGTCAGCTTCAGCCAAATATCTTCATTCACTAATACTTCCACTCTACCTGTAGTGGCAAGAGCAGCCTTTTCTGCTCCTGCTAACATCAAAGACTCAGAAGCATCTCGGCAGTTTTTCATTTCTTTGTTCGTCTCACTAATCTTTCTCTAACAGCGCAGCCTCACATTCCTCCTCCTCACCTCCTCTCCTCTA
Organism: Acanthurus leucopareius; assembly: GCA_029814765.1. NCBI lineage: Eukaryota > Metazoa > Chordata > Actinopteri > Acanthuriformes > Acanthuridae > Acanthurus > Acanthurus leucopareius. Next base: position 3,682,301 of record JAQMCX010000012.1, on the reverse strand, counting down.
ACCAGTCCTCTCTTGTTTCTTGACAGCTCTTTAAAATGGTTGTAATTCATTGCATGTGCTTTAGTTTCAAGGACAAATATGGCTGCGTGCACTCAAAAGGCAGGAAGTGCTTAGTTTGCTGAGAGGTTGGAGGAAAAGAGTCATCACCATACCACAGATAAATGCTCTCTGACAAACTTCCCTCCCTCTCTCAGGCTCCCCGTGGCTCCTTCAGTCACTTTTTTTTTAAACAGCTTTGTGCTTGCAGCTTTGGCACGTACGCCAATAACACCTCTCAGCGCTGTAATTTCATCCAAAGTGGTTTGTTTCCTGTATGGGAAGCTTAAAAAATGATTTACACTATATGTTTCTGACATATTCACTTGCATTAGAGCTTCAGATGATAAAGTTCAAAAGCAGGATCTGTAGTGAGCACAGGGCAGTCTTGTGAGTGGAAGCAAATTTTCTACTTTTCTGCTTGAACGCTTGGCTCAACGATCCGCAAGAAGAGGAGCTTTCACCTGTGTGACGGTCTGATTCTTTATGTATGAGTGTACAAGCATGAGTGAGTCTTTGTGAGTGTGTCCATGGTGTGTGTGTGTTTATGTGTGCACACAGGCGTGTTTGTGTGTGTGTGCAGCGGATGCGGAGCTCCCATACTGAGATCATTTACCAAACTCTATTAAGCAGGATCAAAGTGACTTAGATCTCTCAGTGCTGCATGACTACAAAAGCTATATTGTAACCCCAGATCCAGAGAGATAACGCTGCCGACAAAAAATGCTTTATGTCTCCAAAAGTCACATGGTCACTTCCAAACGGTGACCAGCATGTCCCATTTTTCTCATCAGAAAGGCTTCAGTGTTAGAGTTTGACTTTTTGAATCAGAAGAACTAAATACAAGTGTATTTTACTGTATATGCCTGAAGACAAAGTCTGATTCAGTCTCAGTTCAAAAATAAAGCAATACTGCAGTGATGTAAGAACTGACTGTGGGGATTTCTCACTACAGCCTTGCAGTACTGTAACACACTGTATCACTTTCATTAAGATTATACACTGCTCATTATGGTTCAATTAGTGTTAACTGATGCAGTGGTGTAGCTTAATAGATGTTTTGGGGTATCTGACAAAAACTACCTGCCCAAAACTAAAATAAAAAAATTATTGGAATGCTTTTTTTTTGTTTTTTCAAGCTCGTTTGATAAAACCATTCAAATATGCTGTATTTTTTTGTTTTGTGCTGGTGCTTGTAATGCCTTTTTATGAAAATTCGAAATTGTTCATAACCTTTATTCCAAAAAGAGACATAAAAATGTATCAAAAAAAAATTTAATTATAACATTAATAAAATAAAATATGCCTTTCCTTATTTCCTGGGTAACAGGTGATAGTGTCATGATTTGGTTTGAAAGTGGCATCCTAAAAAACTCCATGCAAGGATACAGCAAGGTTCACCACTTTGTAAAATTGCAGAGGGGAAATAATGACATGGGCTTGGGAACACTTTGTCAGAAAATGTTGTTATTAAACATTTTGTTTGCAAGTGGCTTCATTTAGTTTGTTAATTTTTTAGACAACATCCCAACTCTTTTTGTAATTGCTAAACGTGTTATTAGCTGTTTGCCAATTTTGTTGCAAAAAAAAAAAAGCCAATGTCTCAGGGGGCTCAATGTTGTCAGGCCTGACTGACAGAGTGAGTCAAAGATATAATATAAAAAATAAAACTAAAAAATACAACAATGGAGCAACTGGTCTATGTACAGTGTCGCCAGACTGTCAGATTTTAACAACATGGACTCAGAAGCAGAACACAAAACAACAGGATAGGGAACAAAGAGTGAGCTTTAATGCTAAGAGTAAAAGCTGATATGGGTAACACAAAATGAATATCAGCAAAAAGGTAATCAAAAAACAATGAAGGAAATACAGGAACTGATATTGACACAAACCAGGATAACACTGGGAAAACTGCCAGGGCAGAGGAGACAAAGACTTCTTTACATACACAAGGGAGAAAAATCAAATAACACAAGTGAAACTCAGAGTAATTAAAAAAGGTGGGAAAACAACAATGACAGGAAGTTACAACAAGAACTTGACAGAAAAACCACCAAACAAAAAGAAAATAACTGAACTTAAATGCAAATCATGCCAAAAAAGCCTCTTTTGAAGTGAATGCAAGGCCAACACTGGTGACAAATGCATCGTGTTTTTGTGTTTTTGTTGACTGCTTCACAAAGAAAGCCAGGAAATGTTTTAATTTTGCACTTCCAGAAAGTGAACACACAGGCAAGTACACAACAAAAAGTTTGGCTTTAATCAACTGGAAACAGTGACCCTGGATTAAACGCTTGCATCATTAATTTACACAGTAATAATAATAAAATCAAAATTATGTCTTTAGGGTTTATTCTGGAACGATTCATCTGTGACAGTGTTTGTGCCCAATGCAAAGATGGGTCAAAGAAAGTACTTAACAATTCTACTCAGACTTTTTTCAACAGCAAACCAAATAACAAGCTTCAGTCCTTTGAATTCAAATATGAATATGGTGTTGACAGAGTTCACATAAGCTTTTTCTTGTCTTTCTGATTTAAGATGGCCTGTAACAGATGCAAAAATGAACCATACCTTCCTGTCAGAGCTAGCCAAACACAAACATCACTGAAGAAGTGGTATCAAAATTTTATGTCTAGGAAAGAATTATTACCCTTTTTTTTTTAGAATATGATTAATTGTTTTCCAGAGAATACAGAATAAAATACTGTAAAATGGAAAATTATTTTTTTAAATTTTCTGTTATAGCTTGAAATAGAGCTGCGTTTTTGCCCTTTGTAGCTGCTTGCCTGTTCCTAATGACTGCCGAGTGAGTGGGAGGTGAATGATCGCTGTCTGTGAACATGGCTGATTATCATACATCCAGTCACATGCCTGCCAGCATGATAGATGGTTGTTCTCTCAGTTGGACTCAATAAAAAGTGCATGCTTTTGAATCAGACAAAGGCTTAGTTAGTCTGCCAGACAAGTGTGTTTAACCAATCTGATCATCTCTATTCACCTGCAGGGAGAGTTTTCCTCTTCCCCTTCAGGGGTTTTTGTTTAAAATGCACATTCAGGCCTGCAGAGACAGAGTGCCATGTGACTCACTGAGGGAATCTGAACCAGTGTCACATGGCCTCGGGCGCTACATGCACATATGCATGCACTCACGAATACATTTTACACAGTCCGTCCACTGCCATCAGTACCACTTACCAGCCTGTCCCTGCTTGTTCATTTGTGTCTGTGTTACTGTGCAGCACAGTGGTCCAAATCAAGGTCAGAACAGGTGCTAAATGGGTTTTACCAGAAGCAACAAAGTTTTTAAATCCTTTTTGTGGACTTTAGGTTTTTACAGGTCCACCACATGTATCTGAGGAACTGAGAACAAACTCAGTTGAGCAGGTCCAAATAATGGACATAATTTACTCGATTTACTGTTACTGATCTCTGGTCTGTGTGTCAAAATGACTAATACCTGAGTGGATCCAAGTGCACTTTATTTTTTGTCAACTATATTCAAAAGTAGTTAACTAGTCAAAACTACTAACTAGTGACCAGTACAAACCATCTCTGAACACTTGGTAGATAGAAAAAATAGTTCATGAATTAGTGGGAAAAGTTTAATCCCAATTTATATAATTTTAAATTGTATAATTTCATTCATAGATATGAAATCGGTCAGAAAATCAGTCCCTGTTGACTTAAAAAATATGACCCTGCATTTGTACTTACATGAATAATATAATGCTGCTCTTTCTGAATGCCTTTGATTTTAATATATAGAGCACCATGCTGCTTTTTTTGTTGTTTTGTTGTCAGAGACTCGGGGATGTTTCAACTGGTCAACTGCAGTTTTTGTTACTGACATTACTGACAGTGTAGCATATTAATAATTCTCTGATTATAAGATTATTTAGGACTGGCACTGTACACTTTAAATGAAGATGTTTTCAAAGGCTCTACAGCAGCTGTAAGGCCATCTTAGCGCTCCACACTCAAACACTTGGATGCTCGCTTGCAGCTTGTGATAACAATGCTGCCCCCGCTGTTTATTAGCCTTCCCCCAGGTGGAATAAGTGAATCAGCGCAGCCATGGAGTGACTTTGTTATGCGCTTCAAAAACATCCAAACCCAAACTTTACTGTGCCTGGTGTGCTTTCCCAACAGCCCTCAGGAGTGGACTGCGTATCTAGGAGACCCATTCCAATTGGCCATGACCTCCTGACTGGCTGCTCCTAATTAGAAGCAGTCCCTCACAGTGCCTCCCTCTCTTGTCCAAAGTAAATACCTTGGCACCCAGCAGGAATGCTGACAGTCTGCTGTTTAGGGTGCTCTGAGAGAAGCTTGGACAGTCACTGACTTCCCTCATGTTTAACCCTCTGGAGTGAGGTACAACCAGCACTAACTACCAACTCTTGTCAGCAACAGAAGCTCAAATTACTTAATTGTTGCTCTTGATTAAAATATGTATTACTATCTTGACTTCTTCATGCCAGTAGGCTGTGTTAGTTTTCCACTCGGAATGTATTCAGATTATTCTCTTCAAATGGCCTTGACCACAGACTGGGACTTTGTAGGGGAGCGATAGAGTGGGTGGAATATCACCTACATCTGGGTTACATAACCTGTGTATTTACATTTGCTCCAGCATTAGGCTTCCTGCAGCCTCCAAATAAAAAAAACAGATCCTCGTTGTTTCAATGTCAGCTGCCCTTGGTGCGCAGCGGTTCACTGGAATCAGGGGGGCGGATCAAAAGGCAGTCTGTGTTTGAGAGAGCAGGGCCATGATGTCTCATCAGGGCCGTTCACCTGATAACCTCCTCTTTGGCAGCCGCTCCAAACCAGCGAAAAAAGTAGTGCAGCTTACAAGGCTTGTTTTTAGAGCCGTATGGAGTCATATGGACTCCTTTTCTACTTTGAGACGGTCTGTTGGTGACTGGAGCTGCCAAGCCTCATTCCCTCACAGCCTGCTATTTAAACCCCCAGATTGCTGTGCGGGAGTGGAGTGGAGAATGGTGTTGCTCTTTGTTCTGGACCCTAGGTTAGGGTTAGCACAGCATTACACCACAGCAGCCCTGAAAGCCAGCTCTAAAGACTAAAGCAGAGCTGTGTGTGGTTTAGTGTTTGGTCTGCTCTCTCTGAGATTAGAGCAGCAGGTTGGCAGAGGATTGGGTAATGACATGTCTACCGCTCTCGAGTCCTTGGACTGTCTGGGACTGCAGGGATACATGAAAGGGACTAGCACACACACATACACACACACACACACACACACGCACACATGCACACACACACGCACCTACACAGAAACGTCGCACTTCTTCTTCTACCAGGGTAAATTTGACCACAAAGAATCACCACTAACTTTGTGGTGACAGAAACAACAAAGCACTCTAATCTTTGCCAAATGAGATGCGACATGGTCAACCATCAATAGTGGTGCACACAGTGATGACACATAATGTTCCACTCATGTCACTGACTCAAAATCGTACTCTCCAGAGCATCAGGTCTGTGTAAATGTTTATAATAGCCTGAAAATAAGGCAGCAGAACATGAGAGGAAGTGCGCAGCGTCCAGCACTACTTAACTATAAATAATGGTCTGGTTATGTGACTGTGCCAGTCCTAAAAGTTGTGTAATGAAAATTACAATAGAAAGGAATGTGGTATTTAGTTTTTCCTCAAGTACCTTCTTGTATTCTCTATGCATGTGTGTTTATAAATACTTGAAATGTTCCTTAGTGAGGATTTTGTGTTTTCCACATCTGTATGCTAACAGTGTTTGACACTGAGAATGAGGTATTTGCCCAGTGTTGGTTCACTTTTCATTCTTAATATGGTTCATTACCCTCGTAGCAAAAACACCAAAGATGCCACATCACAATCTTTTAATTATTCCCTAAATTTCCAGAAATGTACTGTACTTTCATCCTATGACATTGGAGAGCCGAAAGTGGCTTTCAAATCAGTTACATGGGACATTTAGATTCTGTGATCCTGTTAGAGGACTGTTAACATCCCGTGGCATTTTGTGAAGAAAGTCCCGTTGAGTGCTCATCACAGAACTTTGTCCTGTATGAGTCACCAGTGTGTTTATAAAGCTCCGGTTCAAACCTAAGAGCCAGGAGCCGAGCCAAGCATCCCAGTGCAATGCCTGATCTTTCTGAGAGGGAGAGGAGGGGGAGGGAGGGCATGGCTGGACGGGGGCAGCGGTGTCTACTGCAGTTCTCTGACCTACCTCCATGCCGCTGACTTCCACTGTTTGCCCACTCTGTTAACTATTACCAAAAGGCTGTGTACCTTGGCTGCGGCCCAACGCTCTTACACATACTGTGGCCCATTATCAAAGGAGACCTGCACTACAAGCCCTGGAGTCCTTCCAAAAAGGCCACAGCCACAGTCTCTGCTTCAAGACCTAGCCCAGCACTGCAGCACTATGCGAGCACTCCCTCCTGTTTTGTCTCCCCCATCGCACTCCCTCTACCTCCTCCTCCCGTTCCCTCTTTCTCCTAATCCCCTTGCTTGAACATGCACATGTTGGTTAAACTGTGCTTGGCAGGTACCTCACCCACTCACACTTCTTTTTATAAGGTCCCTCATGATGTTTTTTTCATTACAGTGCAAAAACGTAGAAAGAGTAAAAACATGAGTGTTTCGCCTCGACCTACTCAGCTGCTGTATTTTGGGATTAAAATGAACTGTTTCAGTTTTGTATTATCAAAGGTGCCTGTCTATTTGCAGTCAAGCTGCTTATCTTGTGTGATGTCACAATATGTTTTTTAGAGTCTTAATTATTTCAATTAGTTATAGCTGCTTGGTATAGTGCCAAACGGGGCTGTTTATAGTTACTTTTACTATTGATTTATCTGACTCTTGATTCATTTTCTTGATTTGTTCAAATTGCTTACTTAATCCTTGCAGATATTTACTACCATTGAAAAAAACCCAGAAATTTTTTAACATCAGAAAATCATCTCATGCTTCCTTGAATAACAAATTAAACTATTTAGTGATTGTAAAAATAGATGCAGACTAATCCTGCGGCAGTTAACTAATTGATAAATTGACTTGTGAATTCAGCTTAAGTAACAGAAAGTTCTGTGAAACAGTGTGTGAAACTTTGAGCCCTGTGGTGATATGAAGAGCTTTTCCACTCCATAACTAAAAAATAAACAAAAATTAATTATTAAAAAACTGGTCACTGCAAAGCTGGATGTCAGCGGGATGTTAAATAATAAATATGATGGTAGAGATTATGTGGAAATGCTGCTATTCAACTAACAACATCAAGACTGCTGCCATACACCTATGATCAGAGATATGGTTGCTCTTAAATGTTTTATACCAGTTCTCTTAGACACCATTTGTGATCCAAATATAAACACAACAGTCGTCCCTCCCCCTAAAACCAAACAAAGAGGCTGAAACCTGCCATCACAACTTTATTATTTCATTATGACTGATTAAAAATTTCAATTTTGTGCATATTTAACTCTATTTTGTCAATTAGTATGAGATTATATTTAAGTTACAATGCTGTCTTAAGATATCAAACATTAATATGAAAAGATAGTCATGACTTTAGTGTCTTGTTATCTTGTGATGACACATCCGGCCTCATTGCCAAGTTAATTGTGACTGAGTCTAAAATAAGGAAGTAGCTGTCGACAGGAACAAGATAAGTGATCAGCTAATCAGATTTTAACATCAATCCATTAATGACTTTAAGTCTAATGCCAAGTAATGACTAACCTCAATAAGATTACTGTTAGAATATAATTGGATGTGGGCCACACATTTGCTTTTGCTAAATATTTACAAATATAGGTCATTAGCAGAGGAAGACAATTTCACAAGAGCCAATCATATGATCGTTTTATTAAACAGAGCTTTGAAGAGCAAAACAACCCCCAGTTAGTTATGTTAAAATTAGAAAATTTACTTAAAGATGTCATTTCAACATAATAGAGAGAAACGATAAGAGACACCATGTCCAGTTTCATTTTTCTTAACTGCATTAATAATCTAATAATCAAATCTAAAATCATTCTAATCTTTTTCACAGTGCCAGAGACATTAATACACAGAGCTCTCGCCTTTTTCAGATTCTTACAAATACATCTTTGTTTCCTGATATTTAATTTAGAGTGCATGATTCAAATAAAAGTCCTAACAGTTTTTTTTTCCAAGTTTTCTAAAGTTAATTTTGTCTCTTTGATGCCTCAAGCATTCGTTAAAGCCAACAAATCAAATTTTGGATTGCATGGAGACTGTGTGTGTCTGGCAGGACACTCGTGTTATCCTCTGTCTTGTCAATTGGTCTAAAAATTGAAGTCTGACCATAAAAATGAAGCCTCGCTCCTTGGATCTGCTCTGCAGCATATTTGTATTATTTATATTTTGAGAGAAATGTGGGAGCTGACAGCAGCTGGATGAATGTGTCCATCTGTGTGTTTATTAGAGTCTATTATGTTGCTTATTTGATCAGGTGGCAGCCTCATCGTGCTGAAACCAGGTGCTCACCCATATTAGGTCTAATCTGTCCGTACACATGGCATTCTTGATGGCATGTAAACATACTTTGAAGTGTGGATAGTTGTGTGTGCATTAAACTTGGTGTGTGATTCTTTATAATTGATATGTAAACATAAAGAGCTTTGAGGTGTGTGGCATAGACTTTAGATATGCTCGGGCCATACACTACTCTCTCTTGGTTCAATGAAGCCTGTTAAAGTGGAGATTTTATCCTTGGACCCCCTCTACTTCTCCCAAGCTCACTTCCTCTCCCCCAGCAGGAAGTCCCGGCTGTTTCATACTCTGACAAAAGAGTGGAGACAGTAGCTTCTCATCAGAGCTTGATCTCTGCAGCTTTTAATTAACTCTGAGGTGTTTACTCTCTGCCCTGTCATTGTCTTTTAATACCAGGGACCAAATTATTAGGCACACAATAGGAGCACAAACTTTACAGCTTGGATGAGATTCTTGATGTAAATTTAAGTTATTTTAGCTTCGTGATAGGTCACCTGCAGCTCTGTAGAGCCAGTTCTAGTGTGATGGAGCTGCTTTCAATTCACTTAAATTAAATCTGTTTTTAAAGCATAGCAGCCCAGGCAGAACATACTGTACCAGCAGCAGATATCAACAAGACTTATTTGGTGTTTAGACTGAAATCTGCCATGTGATAACACATCACAGAAGACTGTGTTGCTGTGAATGTGCTTCTATGGACACTGTGAATTCCAGTTTGAGTGACAGATTGATGATTCTAAAGGCTACTCAGATGCCAAAACACTGCACAGCAATTCACTTTGAGATAAGACTTTATTAATCATTGCAGCTTTTATTTACATTTATCTAAGAAATACATTGGAAATATGGCTTTCATGTTACAAAATAATCAAGCAGGGATGTACATTTTGCATTGGATTCGATTGGCCGGCATAACACTTTGATAACGTTGTGTTGGGTTGCAGCAATAGTTCAGCCCAGGTCAGCTTTTCAGCCTGACCCTGAGTTATTTTGCTGGAGCACTGGCTTCCTACTGCGCAACTACACAAGCTCCTTTCAAATAAATTAGGGGCCTGCATTTTTTTCATGCAGAGCTAAAGGTGCTTTGAGGGTCTGCAGCCATGTTAGTGAGACTGTGCTTTGGGACAGCTAGCTTTGACATCAGCATGCTCCCGTACGCACAATGACTTTACTGATATGCTGATGTTTAGCAGGTAGAATCTTTACCATGTTCATTGTCTTACTTTAGCACATTAGCTTGTTAACACTTGCTAATCATCACTAAACACAAATTACAGGATTTGACTGGATTTTTATTAGTTTTTTCAGGTAATTTTAGATATGAAGCAAAGTATTGGAGAACTTGGATCATTAAACATCAAAGTTCACCATGAGGGGACGTAATCATCTTAAACAAATCTCATGACAAACCATCTAATAGTTGTTCAGGTATTTCCCTGTAAACCACAAATGTCATCCCTACGGTGGCGCTGGAGGAAAAGTCAGAGAATCAAAAAAAGGATATTTAACTTCACTTCAGTCTTCATGGTTCATCCTCTGGGAACTACGAATGTCTGCACCAATTATCATGGCAGTTCATCTGATAGTTGAGATATATCAGTCTGGACTGAGTTGTGCAAATTATAACAGGCCAATAGATCAACACTGCCGTCAAGTAAACTATAAAGCTAACATTACTTATAGTAACTCAGCTCTCTGAATTGAATGTGCTTGTGAATTTACTTGTCAGCTTGCTGTGTTATTGATAGTAATAAAAGCTAAATGTTACAAAACAGGTACAGATTTTACAAGCATCAACTACAATTAAACCTATCTGTTTTATGCTCGGTGCCTATCAGCAGTAAATGTCTTTCATTCTTACTGTTGTTGTGTTGCAGAGCTCTTTGTAGTTTGTTATATAACAGTTTTGTATATAGCACTGTTGGAAGTGTCGGTTGCATGAGACCTCTGCTGAAGGGCTGGTTAGTTGAGAGCTGGCTTTGAGAAGGCCGACATAATTTAACTGGTGTCTGGTTGTTGCCCAGAGGACAAACAGTAGCAGCAAGCCCTTTGCAGCTGGATATTGCTAAAGACTTCAGAAAACAATATGCACAATAATACATAGGCCACAGTATGGTATAATTACAACTCTTAACTTAAGTGTCTGTAGTTTCCAGTACATAATTATGTGTAAAGCTTGCAGTTAGTCACCATCTGTCTAACACAGAGCTTTCGCTTTAAACAGTCTAATTAGGCATAACTTGGAGACTGTCGACTAGTGAGATCTCAAGCACACCACCCAAACACTTAGAGCACACAGACACAGGGAAATATTTCACCCTGCAGAGTCCAAGTGCTTCCAGTCTACATGGCAAGCAGGGTGAGAGGGCAGTACCCTTCAGAGGGTTTCTCCTCCACGCCTACGACGCCTTTGTTTTCTCGCATAATGTTTTCCTTTTGGGTCACCTCTCCAGCCTTTTAGGGCAGTGAAAGTGGATCTTTCCAGGGCCTCTCCATTACATAGCCCGTCAGATAGGGAGCACTAGATAAGTCCCCCCTGTATAATAAATGTCTCATATTTGATCTTCACAGGTGGGAGCGGTCTCACAACACTGTAGCCAGGGTGCCTCTCCTGGGACAGCTTGCACAAACACCTGCTCTTAGGAAGAGAAAGACACGTCTAGTTCCCTTTTCACACACACTGTGCGATACAAACACGACTTCAAAAACAAACACCATCGTGTAGCTGTCACCTGTGACCGTGTACTGTGGGTGCAAGAGAAGGTGAGGGGTTAATAAACCCATTCTTATTCCGCCCAACAAACCTCTCAAGAAGCTTTATGGTGCGAATCGTAAACAGGTTAACCCCCAACCTACAGCCCTCTCCCCGTGCCTCACCTCCCTACAGTGTACAAGAGAGAGCGCCTTTGACTTGTCGGTTCAAAGTTCAGACACAGGGCCCAACAATCATTGACACAGTAAAGCGACACCGTTTTAATGGCAGGATATGTGCCAGGAGATCAAAAGGGAACATAAGAAGGGTTGGCTCCAGAATACACAAGAGATCATAAATACAGTGGAAAGTAAATAGTGGAGGCAGAATGTCAGGCTGCCTTGTTAGCAGGTATAGTATTGCACGGCTGTGGTCTGAATGGTAGGCATCAGAGACATGGGAGGCAACCCTAGCTGTGAGTTATGTTTTCCTAGCTGCATGGGTATGCAGTACTTGTTCCTGGTATACTTGTCCCTCCTTAGCATTCACCAGCAGTCAAGGCTGCAGCTTGTCAGTCATTTTTTTCAGGGTGACATTTTCCTTGGAAATCATTGGCCATCTGTGTCAGGGGTGTGTTCCACTAGACAGCCTACTACAAGCCCTCCCTCTCAGCCCCACCTATTGCTTCAAGTTACTCTTGGAAACTTAGTAGAGTGGCATTATGGAAACATAGTGACCTGTTTTTGTGCCATGCCCACCACTCTGATTGCATATGATTGTGCCTATTAACAAATAGACACATTTAACAATGTGTAGTGTATCTTTGCTGCAGAATTTTGAAGCTGCCACACAGTTTACCGAAATCTATTGCATTTATTTACATTTTTGCAAGTCTCACAAATCTTTACTTACTGTACTTAAGATATGACTTGGAAACTTTGCATTGTGCGTTTTTTATTGTTATTCAGATGGCTTATCTTATGTAAATAGATGAAAGGTTCTTTATATCGGTCAGCTATTTTAAAACTACAATCAAAGTTTGTTTTTCCAACAGTGGGACTAGTCAGCTCCCTTGTTAAAGAAATATGGATTACAAAACAATGAAACTGCATTTAGACAGTATTTATATACTGTGTGTACAGAAGTACCACAGATCCTTCAGGCAACTGAGGGATAATCCATACATATATAGCCTTTAATAAATAGCAAAGTTAACTGAGGAGCTGACCCGAGTCCTGTGTTGTTGTTGCCAGTGTTTGTATCCAGTAGCAATGGAAACAGGCATTTCCCTGTTTTATCTCCCTCTGTTTCCTCCTCTATACAGATGCAGTCATTGTATCCTGCACGCTTTACTCTGTCATCGTCTACCTGCTTCTTGTGCCCCTTATATTTTTAGATCTCTTATCTGATATTGTCATGGCAATGCAGAATAAACAAACCATTTTGATAGCTGCAGGTTTTTCAGTTGGAACCTGTCTTCGAGTCCTTTGATCAGAGAGGCCTTTTATTCTGCCAAGAAGCTTGAGGAGCCAGGAGGGGGCTGGAACCACAATGGAGCCGCGGTGTGTCACAACTCTTCCCTGAATGTGCAGAGAAAAGTAAAGCTGACAACTCTTAGCAGAGTTTCTTAGTTTTTAAATGAATTGACCTTGAGGTTACTTTAATGCTGTGTTCAGACTATATAGTGTCAGCCTTGTAATAACAACAGAAAATAGATATGGGAACGTGAGTATAAAGCGTGACAGCAGCTTGATATGTGCCAACAACTGTATTGCAAAACAAAAGACGAATCACATTTTGTTTTATTTTAGTGAAACCATTAAGTTGTCACCCTCAGATTAAGAGCATTTTATTAAGTTCAGTGGCCCCATTCCCTGTAGTGAGACCCCTCTCTTAACACTGTGGAGTTACCAATGCTGGTTTTGAGCAAAAACAACACACAGTCGTCTTGCAAAAAGTTGAACTTAGCTCAGCTTTTGCCACCATGCAGCATCATCCAGCAAAGTGCTCTGACAGCCAGTCTGGTGAGTGCATGCGCACATACCTGGTAGATTTGTAACATCACTGCTGTATTTCTAATGTATTAATTTATTTGTCAGTCTGGAGTTAATGGATCTAGATTTCTGTGTGTCACCAGTACCTGAAACAACGCTCCTTCGACACAGCCCCTAACACTGTTTCAATGCAGAGCATTTTCAGACTGAATTGCTTACTTACACCTGTGGGTGTGACGTCATCCTCTCCACGCTATGGTATGTTTATGCTGTGCGCCCACACATTCGACCTCTCTCTACCAACTGGAAAGGAAAGAGATGAAGCACCCTACTCTGTGACGATGAATGGTGAGCATGTCAAGTGGAACAGTGAAGTCGTTCTTGGCACGATCCCAATCACTCATTTATGTCATGCAAGTTAGTAGAAACAGCAAGGGGGTAATTGGTCAGGGTCCAGCTTGTCGTCTGCCATGTCCCCCGGCCAAATCATGGCAAGAGTTCATGTCAGTATGATCGCTTAAATATCATGTGGTCTAATCTGGGAATAAGTGGCAAATGTGGTAAGAGCTAGCCAGATTTTTTTAAGAACAAAATGTTCTTTATTTCTTACTACCCCGTCTGTTTTAGTTTAGGAACACAGCATCATGTTCACAAGAGAAAAGAAATATTGCCATCTTACACATTGTTGTTAAAGCAGTGTTTGAAAGACAGCGCACACTTTGGTGTTTGGAGTTTTTGTGAAACTTGCAATGGCTAAACCATTTTGTTACTAATTGACAAAAGTGATGTGGAGGGTGATGACATGTTTACTTGTTTATCCATGTGTGATTGTGCATGGTATTGTGAGTGAAGCAAAGTGATTGAGCCCTGATTGGAGAATGCATCAGCTGGATTGAATGAAAGAAGCATTGATGATAGGGGGATGGAGGCATTGATGGAGTAAGTGGGTGTTTGTGCGTTTACGATTGAGTTTGTGTGTTCCAGAATGTTGGTGTTTATGACAATGTGTGTGTGTGTGCGCATGTGCGTGTGTGCGCATGTGTGTGTGTGTGAAGTTGTGCATGAGCACTGAGCCTCTACATGGTGAGGTCATTGCTCACTGGCCCTTTTGTGGGGGTAAGGTTGGGGAGCAGTGATGCCTGCTACAGAAGGGGAGTGTGGGAACCAACTGGTGGGTGCACAGAGGATGGGGGTGGGGGTAAGAGATGAGGTAAATGTTCTGGAGCCCAACAATCAGCATGTTGATGTCTTCACTGGGTGGCCTAGTTCTATGGGGGCTGCAGGACAGATCAGGTCGCTGGGTGTCAGGGCACTATGGGAGCTTTGGGCAGGGACACAGTGCACCATCCTGCTGGGTGATGGATGAGCTGTGCTCGCTGCTAAAAATAACAAGATGGAATCATTCCATGAGGTGTCAAAATATGTACTCCACTTGATACTGAAACCAACAACATCACTGAAGAGCTGCTACGTGTATGTGTGTATGTTTGGAGATCGTAGGTTAAGCACAGAGATTCTTGTTGAAAAGCATAAAGAGGTTTAGTGCCATAAGGCTGAAATTTAATTATATGTCCTCAAATAAATGTTTATCCAATCATGCAATCAGTGTCTCCTTGTGTGCATAGAAGAAGGTGCATATTACTCTGTGAAAGCTGCTTCACTGCAACTATTGTAATGGCAAAGACCTAAGTGACAAATAAGTAACTGAACAACATATATCACAAAAAAAAAATATATACATATACACAGTGCTCCATCGCTGCACTTTGTGACAGGTTTTTGTAAGTCTTTTGTCTTATTTAGCTGCTCCAAGCACCAGTACTGTAAGAGCAGAGAATAGATGGTCATCAAAATCCAAGCAGCTACTGCCTTTATTAGGTTTCTGCAAATAATCATTTATTTTACTGCAGATATCCTTGCTAACTATCCTTTTTACATGCTTGCCCCAACTTATTTGAAGAGTTAGATCTTGAGATCAACTGCCTTGTGCTGAGTATACCTCAGCAACACACTTCAAACTCCTCCCATTCTGTTGAAAGGCTACACAATCGAATGTTGATTTAGAATTCAAATGTCAAGGTTATGAATGAAGCTTCAAACTATTTTGTAATGCACTAGAACACAGATAGATCAACTTATCAGAGTTAACTTGCTTTCATCAGTTTCGCTAAGGGGCTGATGTTGACTGACCATTTGTTTACTCCATATTGATTTTATTCGGGAATTTGGCCAAATGCTTCTGTGACGGGAAAAGTTAAAAATCCTTCATCCCATGTGTTATTATGTTTATATTCAGAACGTGCATGGAGAGGAGGACTTTTCACAGACAGTTCAGTTGTCAATGTCTTAATGAGACAATGGGTTAGAGAGAGAGAGAGAGAGAGAGAGAGAGAGAGAGAGAGGCATTAACACAAATAATGCTCTGCAACAGAGTTCTGCCTTATGGACTTTTTTCTAATCTTTGCTGTTTGGTTAAGAAATAAATAATTCTACCTTATATGAAGCTGTTGTGATTCCTCCAACATATTTCATTTGTAGATGTCAGCTGTGATAATAAACATTTACTAACGTCTCCTGGTGGCAGACGAGAGCAGTTTGTTCTGTGCTTCGCCCGGATGTGATTGTACCCAGCTTTTATTTTAGCTCTGCTAACACAACCATAGTCCACAAAATCCTTCTTTTATTGTGGGTTGGGCTGCACCATGATGGCAAAACATCACAGATTAGAGTCTTAGTTCAGTGATTTGTAGCTTTGGCATAGTTATTATTGCTTACAAATAATGATTAGCTTTTGCTCCTCTCTAGAAATAGCATGCACTGTCATTGTGGTAATAGCCATACTCCTCCCACTAACGCCGTCCTGGCTTGACAATACCAAACCCTCTAGTCTACAGCCTACAGAGCTGCTCTCTTTAATATATATTTATATTTCTTCCAAGCACAGTTGGCTCCCAAGCCCCCTCCCACCTCACTGTCCTCTTTGGAGTGAAATCTTAACTGTCACTACTCAGAGCCTGTCAATGAAAGGCCAGCTGTTCCCCAACCCTCTGCCCGCCTGCTCAGGGTGCTTTAGATGCTCGATTCCACGTCCGAGCCCCCCAGCTCATACGCAGTCTCACAAACACACACGCACACACACACAGAGCCAAGGCTCGTGTGAAAGAATGAAATGCCATTACGAGCAGGCGTCAGGTTACGTGGGCACAAAACCAAGCCATGACCCCACTGCTAACGAAGGATGTGGTGAGAAACTTAAATGCTACATGCTAACTGCTCTCCCAGCATGGTGCTGTTGCTCTGCACACCCTCTTTCACGCACATCCACACAGTTCTGGAGGCCCCCGGCTGCCGGAGCACAATTCTGTAAAACTTAACCATATGACAGAAATAGAACTTAGCAGTCTTTAATGTTAGTCTCCTCAAGAAAACACAGGCTGCTGGTGGGACCCCTTGGAAGAAATGAAGGCTTTTGTGGGCAGCTCATATGTTACTGTAAGAAAAGAGATCTTTGAGTGTCTAAGCTTCAAACACAGTGTGGAGAAATGTCACTGCAAATAGCAACCTCTAGAAAATTCAATATAATTTCAACTGATGTGAACTATGTAGGTCACTCTCATTTTCAGGCATTGACATCTTCAAACACATTTTATCAAGTAATTTCTCTCTTTTTTTGAGCTTTTGCTAGCAGTGTGGCTAAATAGCAACAACACTAAAGACAATGCCAGCAGCCGGTCCTCAGTACTGCAGGACACGCCCACTTCAGGACACATCCTTCAAGCGGTTGCAGTTTGGTTAGGTTTTGGCTAGTCTGACTCACTGGATGTACATTGTGGGTATAAGCCTGCCAACGGGCTGCTATTTCAGGCAGCATTCTTCCCCTCTTCTGCAATCTGCGTGTTAATATTTTGCAAGGGCACCATCGTGGCATACCGGACTTAGCTGCCTCGGACCATTGCCATTGGTTTGAAGAAGTACACACAAGCCAGAATGTTTTTTTTTTCAGCTAGTGCAGAAAAATAATGTGTTTAACCAGAGCCTTCTTTAGCGCTGACACAGTGCTGTGAAGATACAAATAAATGACTTGGTTAGGTTTAGGAAAAGATCATGGTTTGTTTAAAATAAGTGCATAAATGTGGGATGTGTTCTCAGGGATGTGTCTTGTACCGTGGTGGGTGTGTCACTTAGTTAGCCAGACTGCATATTGGTTTCTACCAGCCTGAGCTGTACTGGTTAGGCTAACAATGTTAGCATGCTAAGGCGTTAAACCAAGATGGTGAATACAGTAAACATTATACCTGCTTATCGTCAGCATTTTAGCTTTGTCATTGTGAGTAGCCGAAAGCCTTCCTGTATTTCTAATGAGTCTCCAATTAAAAGTCACATAAATCATTTTGGCATGTATGCGGAAACCTATTAGATTCAGTTGCTAAGTTGACCTTTACAAAAATGGAGGTAGCATGTTCGCTTCTAATTTTAAGTTACATAGGTAATTTATAATTATATTGGTTCTTTATTTGGAGCCTTAGTATCCATATAAATGTAATGTTACATTACACAATGTCCTTTAAAGTCAGTACAACTTTGAGCACAAAATAGCAATATTTTTTTTTATATCACTAGCACAGATTTCCATACAGAGTAGGCTAAGAGTTTTTCCACAGTGATTTAAATACTGCTATATGTCATATATATCATTTGGATTTCTGAACACAGTAAGAAAAATACTTGGTTTCTAAATGATAATACGATTGCACTCTTTTCAGCTATAGAAAACAGTCAACCATGTGTTTGTTCACAAGTTGTTCAAAGGTTGATTACCCATGTAGGACAGTAAAGATATTACAAGATAGCAGTATGTTCTGTTTTATTGTAAATATTTAATTACATCATGCATGGAAACAAATGGCATTTTGTAGACTGATAGCACACTGTTGCTGCAGATTGTAGTGGTGGTGTTTTTGAGGGAGTACAGAGATTAGTTTCATTTCCGCACGTGGGAGGCATGCTCTGCATAGCCAGAGGATACAAAACCAGATATCTTTTGCATCTGATATCAGCTCATATCACCTCTTGAGTCTCGTCCATGACAGGCTGGGTTACTGTCTTTCCTCTCAAGAGAAGCTATTTCTCTGTGTGAATTTTTTTTATGTGTCAAATAACAATTTATCCTGCTTCAATATTATTTAGCATCAATTTAATTGATTTCTTTCTATGTATACGTCCATTTTTGGGTTTGTTTGTCTCTTACTCTTTCCCCTCGCTTCTCTTTTGTGGGATTCGGGTTAGCTTTAATGAGTGGACTCTATTGTTACTTGGACCGGCCGCCTGCTTGCAGCTGTGGATGAAACTATCCGATGTATTTGGCGTGGCGCCCGCCTTCGGCCTCAGTTTCTACCAGGGGGGGAGGAGGAGTCGCAGGAGGAGGAGAGGGGCCAACACATTGGATTTGCTTGATGTGGACTGATGGACAGCAGACAGCTTGCCATACTCTGCAGGAAAACAAAAGTGCTTTCCTAATCTACTTAGACTGAAGTCCATGGAAACCAAATGCTGGTGGAGGAGACGGACAGGAGTCACAATAGATGAGAGACTGGCTGACAGGACTGGAAGTGAAAGTAACCCGCTGTTGAACTTTTTTTGCAGTTCAGTGTGT
Source organism: Acanthurus leucopareius (assembly GCA_029814765.1). Classification (NCBI taxonomy): domain Eukaryota; kingdom Metazoa; phylum Chordata; class Actinopteri; order Acanthuriformes; family Acanthuridae; genus Acanthurus; species Acanthurus leucopareius. The sequence continues at coordinate 3,663,407 of JAQMCX010000012.1, read as the reverse complement.
CTCTTCCATTTGCCGTCTCTGATGGTTTGCTTGTTTCTGTAGCCCATACAGTGTGATCTGCTTGTACTGTACAGTTTTCATGCTGGGCTATGTGACAACATCAGACTGCATTGTAAACTCTGCTTCAAGCTGTGGGCACCACTGTCCCCTCATTTACTATCATCATTGTCCATCAGATGCTGCTGACAGTCAAAACACTAAGATCTCTTATCATTTTAATCCCCCTGCTGCAATACTTTCTTTTTTTTTTTAACCAAGGAAGTTAGCTTGTCATAGGCTTTAGTAGCATTTCTGGAACTTTATAAATCATCTCTGACATCAGCTGAGGGTCCCATTGTCCCCGTTTTAGCTAGATGAAAGCCGTGTCTTGGAACTCCCATATTACATCAGCAAAATTAGATAATGCAGAATGTGTGAAGTCATCTACTTTCAGCCTTTTGTTGTGTGCTCTAAGCTGCACTGTGAGAGTAAAGGCACCGCCCCTCTAGAGTAACCTTTGTGTGCAGTTCAATAAAGTAAAATCACATTTTTATTAAAATCACTTTAAATAATAGTTAGTTAAGTATTTAATTTGACAGTAACTGATTAAAAACAGATCTATTCTGACACAACTGTAACTCCACTGATCTTATCAGGCTTGGAATTGTTTGAGCTGTTTATTATGTAAGTTGTAATTAAAATAATGGCTCTTGGGCTTTGTGCCCTCTTTCAAATCACGATATCAATAATGAAACAATTAAATCATTCAGCCCTTGCTTGAGATAGATATTTATTCGGTCAATTCAACTATTCCTTATCAAGATTAAAATCTGTTGTGGGTGTGTTATTACCTAGAGCCATTATATTATTATATAGTTATAGCTGAGGGAAATATGTAGGAAAAACTTGTTTCTGTGGAAAACCTGATGCTTGTTAGTGCATTTTTTAACCTTTGTTACTAAAATGTGATTTAACGGTGTAGCACAGTCAGCTAAACTAAATACATGAGGAGAGGAAATCACATTGAGGAGGAACTCAGTGAACACTCTGTGTGTACGTGTGTGTTGAGAGAGTCTTGAAATTCCAATAGCTGGGAAGTTTTATATTTGTTCCAAAGCAGAGTACAGGCTGGACAGTCTGAACACCTGGAGAAGTAATTGTTGAGTCATTGCTATTTCTCAGCATTCATATTGTTATGTTGTTTTGTGCAATAAAGTCGAGTCTTAAGATTGTCGTCATGCTTGATGGTTTGGCTGCAGGGGGAGATTTGACCCTGTGGCCTGTCTTTTGTGTGGCTTGTGTACAGTATATGGTGTTGTCATGCCACTTGGATCAGCTGCAGAGCGGGCTACTGTAAGTAGCCAGGATGAAAATAAAGGTTTTGGATGAAAGGGGACAGATTGCATATTCATCTGGCCCATTTAGAGGAAGCGAAGCCTACAGAGATGCATGTCGAAGCACACTGACGAATTCAAGATTACTCACAGGTGCAACTATGGGACACCGACACATACACACTTTCATCAACGTCCCCCATCTCTCTCTCTCTCTTGCTCGAGACCTTGGTGTTTTCTCTTCCAGTCTTTTGGTTTTGGACTCTTGTGTTTCGCCACCTTCAGCTCAGTTTGTTTTATCGAAGGCCCTCATCTCGCTGGTCTTGGCGCGTTTCTGCATGTACAGTCTTTGTGTCCTATCGCTAATCTACCTGCTTATCAGTCCCCTTTTATGTGCAAGTTTTTTTTTTCCCTTTTTTCCCTTGTCTGTTGTCGGCATGCTTTTATTTTTCCACAATAAAAATGTCCTTTAGAGGAAGGTTCTCCGGCAAGGCCTGTGATGTCTCTCTCCTGTCTGAGAGACACAGTCAGGGTTTTTTATGTAGTAATTGCATGTAATCATTCTGTGTTCTCCAATAAAGTTTGAATCTTTGACCTGTTTGCAACTGAGAAGATACTTGCTTCTTTTACTATAAGGTTTTTGGCCTTTTTTTCACATTTATTTATATGCAATAAGTCAATACCAGGCAAGTCAGACAACACAGCCTGAATCAGAGCTTTCCCATAATGTTTTTTGTATTGTATAGAGTCCTGTAATATTTTTGATAATATTAGAAGAGAGCAAGTGTCACTTTCAGTAGAAAGGTTTGGCCAGAAGTGGGAGCTTCTCTCCCTCTCCATGCATTAACCAAATACTTAGAACAGTCTTCCACCAATTTAGCATTGCACTCCTAATTTACATCAATGTAACAGAGCCAGAGATATTGTCTTTCCTTGCATCCTCTCAGTCCATCCCTCCTACAGTGTAACTTGAATGCTTACAGTTCCATCAAGCTTCAGATTTGTTATGCTTGTAGCAGCTGATATAGCCTGTGGCTGTTAACCTCAGTCAAAGATGAGGGGCAGGCAGACGCGGTCTGGTAAGCTAACTTCTTTCTAATGCCACATCCTCCAATTTTTTTATATTTAAACTTGTGGTATTCAGCCTCCACTGACATGCTCAACTCAAACAACATCACTCGAGGGCATTTATCTGACACTTCACTGCTCCCTCTGAAGCCACAAAAGCCTTAAGATGTTTTTCTTTCACAATACACTCACTTAGAGCTATAAACAGACTTTGATGAATTGATCAGTGGAGTTCAAATGCAGCTTTTGAGCATCAGCAGCACTTGAAGATTAACATAAGTGGACTTTCTTGTAATTCTAAAAAAAGAAACTGTACGGTAGATGACTTCTTAATGGAATTTTTCTGTGCTAAAAGCAGCATTAAAGGGCATGTTTGCTGATTTTCTATATCAAAGTATTTGGATGGATCTTGTGGAGCAGCACTGGTCATGTGAAATTGTTTTTATAGCTCATTTTATGGAGTTAGTTGAACAAAATCCTACTATGATGCTTACTGATAAAAGTTTTTTTAAAATACATTCTCACATAGCAATTTGAGATGCCAATTTAAGTTGTGTATATTCTTTAATTTCTCTTAAATGAGACATATGAATAGCTCAGAAGACATAAGCACAACCATGTGCTGCTTTGGAGTATGTAACATTCCCTCTGCAGCATCTTTCATATGGGGGAACAGAATGTTTGTCTCTCTTAGATGAATCAGGTAGCAGTGCAGTGAGTCAACAGTCCAGAGAGATTTATTGGCCAAAATCCACCTGTACTCTACACTGTTATGCACTGACTGCAAGTGTGTGTGAGAGATCTCTGGTGCCCTCTCTCTGTAGTCCACTTGGTCTCTACGTTTGCAGGTAGCCAACTTTCTCTGCACCACATCGACAGATCTCTGACAAAGAGTGAGAAATGCAACTTCAGGATCTTCTAATTTATTTTCAAAGTCCAACTCAGATAACCATCCACACAGTCTTAAGATCTAGCTTGGTGGCCTTAGTGGTTTTCTTATTTTCCCAAGTGCTTTGGAAGAACAGCAGAATGCAAACTGTTTGTAAGGTTGGATTTTATGTAATAAAAAAAATTCATCTATTCCAAAAAAACATCAAAACAAATGTTCAGTCCTTGCTCTGAGAAGAGACGCAATTCCAAAAAAGTCACAGTTTCAGTCGCCTCTCATGCAGTGGCCTTTTAATGCACCATTTTTTATTGAATTGCTGTTGTCACTGATTGAATCATGTTGGTTATATGCTTGCAATGGCTCATTTTGTACTGAATTGAATGTGACAGCCTGGTCAAGAAACACACTACTGTCTTGTTGACTTCATGTGCAGTTGTCTCTTTTTAAAGCATTATGTCAAACATGGTTGTCAGGCTCATGGTAATGAAAAGCCTTGAGGATGCCATTGCACCTGGCTAACAAGTATTCCCTCACACAACCCCTCATAAAACTGATCTCTGTTGGTTTTTCACAGTTAAACAGTAGCTGTAGCATTTCAATAATAAGCTTTAGGGATGCTGGTAGAAAGTTGTTCCTTGTGGCTAAAGCCAGGCTAAAGCCGGGCTAACAGTCTTTGAGTTAAGCTAAGCTAATGCTCTCTCTTGGTTTAGCTTAATATTCAGCATAAACATATTAGAGTGATATTGGGTTTACCCTTTAATTCTTTACAGAAAAGGCAGATAAGCACATTTCCCAACATGTTAAGCAATTCTTTCATCAAGCTGTGCCATTCACTGCACACAGAGCCACAAATGTGTGAGGAAAACACAGGATGCTTCTACCATGAATCTTGTTTCCCTTTGGGGGTCTCAGGAGCTTGACAGGCATGTTCGTGTTTTTGATTCATACCCGATCTACGTGCCTACTTCTCTCCCACACTCTGCCACATTGGCCTGAAGGGCCAAATAGACGGCATGCTTCTGAACAAATCCTCACCAAAGGAGTAGAGCAGCTCTGCTGTCGCAGGTCTGCGCCTAGGGCCAGATCCATCGCGTGCAACCACTTCAGCCTCTAATTAAGCTTCTGAAGAGAGCAAACGCCTTTATTAGGAATAGAGAGGTTTTTTTGCCTTCTTCGTATTCCACGCCCCAGCTCCTATAAAGGCAGGAAATTAAATGAAAAGGCCTTTCCATTTAGGCCGTCTTTCAACCTCCTATGTAGCTTTGTGTTTTTGATTCATAGGCCTAACACTGACCTGAGCATGAAGAAAGTTGAGCGTGTGGATGTGACTGTGTTTTTGCATCATGTTTGGTGTCGGTGGTGGATGGAGGGCCACAGCCACTGCTGGGGATGACTCCTCCAGATGATTCAGTGTGTAGCAGCAACAGCGACGCAGCTGGAATTGTTATCTGCTTTGATATTAGGGCTGCATGTAATGTGGAAAACACCCTGGGCCCGTTCCACTTCCTCCTCAGACGATAGGGGTTTCACATGCCAGTTGGTTTTTATAATCCCCTCGAGATTTGTAGTTTATTCCACTGAATTCAACCTTAGCTATGTTAAATATTTCCCCATTGCTGTTTTTTTTCAAGAAGAATATGGGGATAACATTTTGTTTTGCTCTTTCTGAATCAAATCAGCTGCAAATGCAGATTGGCGTTAAAAATAGACATCAAGTCGCTTTAAAGGAAATTATTTTAAAGGGAAATTAATTTGCACCTGCAGTTAAACTGGAAAGTCTGATAAAACGATGCTGAACTCAATGACCAAGTAAGTGGGACCTGATAAACAACAATCATGTCGGTGTTCCCTCAGATGAATGTCTGAGATTCTCAGTCTGTCTCTCTGTACCTTAACAACATGTTCCTTTGGAGGGAGGAAGTGCTTTGGATGTCATTGCCCATCTACCCAGAGGGGCTGCGTGTTGAGGCACTCCCCTCTCTACTCCCCGTCCTTCCCTTCCCGCCTTCCTTTCACACCCCCTTGCTCTGATCTCCCATCCATCTCTCCTGAGGCGACAGTTCCGTCTCCTTCACTGGGACTGTCTGCCCTGTGGGGTCCACACCGAAAGACAAACACACACTCACTGCAAAACACTGCAAACATCAGTTCACCACCCAAAAAAATGCAGACTTTCTCATGGTCTTGTGCCTGTAAATGTTTGCGTGTGTGTGAATGTGTGTTGGTGTATATCATCAGTAGTGAATGAGATGTAGGCAGCTCCCTGATGACATACATATTTGCTTGTTTCTCAACACTGATCACTGACATTGAATGATGATCACTGCATCACACCCATTACGCAAAAACCACATATAGCATGTAAAGCCCCTGCAATTTCTGTGCATTACATTACAGTGACTCATCCATGATTGCTATGCATTAATGGGACAGCTAGTCTCTCACTTCTTTTCACCATGAAGTATTTCCAACTATAATTATGATACCACTTACACTACACAAGCTTTTATTAACAGAACCATTTGGCCTGTGTGTCGGTAGCATCAAATATACACTCAAATACATGCAACCAAAGGAGTCCATCTGCCCTGGATTCCAGTTCAACCAACCTTGATTACTTAAAACTTGAAAAAAATTTGTTTGTATTATTAATTTAAAATGTGATGAAAGTACTTAAAAAATTACAGAAAACCAAAATAACTTGATTATACTGTAAAACGTGTTTCTGTTGCTTGGCTCACCTCTGTCAAAAGTCATGTTAAGTAGCTCCAAACCCCCTCAAACATTATATATTCAGCTCTTGTAGACATATAGAACAATTTCTCTAACACAGCTTGATTTTTAAAAGAAAGACTTAAAGCAGATAGAAACTGTTAGCCTTGCTACAGCAAAAGTAATTAAATTAACAAGCACCTCTGAAAGTCACTAATTAACTTGTTATGTCTCATTATGGTTGGGGCTTGTGGTTTAGGTTTAGAGTTTATTTCTTACCAAAAAACAAAGTGTGACAATGGCATGTTCCATCTAACCTTTTTGCTGAGCTAAGCTAAGCTGTTGATAGCCTCAGCTTCTTATTGGATGGTTTTACATAAGAGTACTATTTATTGTCACATTTAACTTAAGAAAGCAAACATGCGTATCTCACAAAATGTCAAGAGCTGTTCCTTTAAGATAGTATCTAGATGAAAGAAAGCAGCCTGGTTGTATTTTTGAGTTGAAAGAGTCTTGGAAATTGCTTGTTTGCAAGACTATACCAACACAGCAACAATGTTTTGTTACACTTAGTTTATTTATGAGCTACTGCATTTAGTTTGAGTGCAGGGGTTTTATTGGTATACCTTCAGGCGAAGTGATAAATATTTCCCAGCGTGGGAGGTCTCCAGGGTTGGGCACATGTTCTGCCTTAAGAGTTTCAGAACTATGAGAAACAAAATGTTATTGAACAATGGATTAACAATTTATAACATTAATGCAAGAGGGAATGTAAGATTGGCTTGATAGTCCATCAGTGCCAAGTTACTCTTGAGTGTTGTTTAGGAATTAAGAACCGCCAGTAAGACAGCCACTAGATGAAAGACACCCTGGGGCTCAGCAGTGCAGAGTAACAGAACAAGAGCCTCTTTTTGAGGTCGGGATGGTGGCAAGAAATTCTTGATGATTTATTTTTGTTTGTTTAGTGTTAATTAATATTGTGAAATGCTATTTAAAAATGAAAAACAAAAACCTACTAAAAGCTGATGACAGGCTATATTTCCAGACCTAGCAATAAAATGACTAACCTCAGTCAGATAAATCTTGAATATATATTGCTTGTAAATGTATAAGGGCATGAGGAGTAGGACGTTGCAGTAGGATTAATGATATTTCACTGTTTTGTTAACCTGAGTGACGCGTCGAGCTGGCACCTTAGTGAAAAGTGTGTCTGAAGCATGTTTGTGTGCCAAGAATCACAGACAGAGTAGAGATAACCACTTAAGTTTTCAGTAATACTGTCTAAGCTTGAACACCACAGAAGCCCGTGCTATCAGGATGACTCACATCAGGTTCTTTCAATATTATGGTGATAATAGGCTGGCAGGGTGTCAGAATGACTAAACATCTGCTTGAATCACACATGTCTGCTAGTATTGATTTAACAGTTCATTCCAGGCTACAGGACTACTCTAAGTACTGAGAAACATAGAGGGACACACCTACTGCTTATGTCATGAGTATCAAACAGAATTAATGCCTCTGCAGTTATTGAGCTTATTGAATCCCATTAGTCACACCTGCATACAGAAAGATAAGGTCAATTGATTTAAATAGAAGGTAGAGCAGCAAGTAAACACTACAACTGTGTGTTCAAATTGTGATCATTAAGTAATTCATCACATTTGGAGAACAGTGTACTGAAAAGTAAGACCGCTTTTCATTATGTTTATGTGCTTTTGCATGTGTGGTAAAACCACATGCAGCACTCCCTGCATTGAGGAAGGATGATGTAGTAAGACTGGAAAAAAACATTTGTTGCTTCTGTTCCGACTGGTTTATTTATGCAACCAAAAAACATGCTACAGTAAAGACTGTTGATTTTGTTTGACATAAAAAAATAACTTAAATTTAGAAACAAAACAACAGAACTCATGTTTTTTCTGAAATTTAATCATAATTTTAAGTCCACAGTATATTATAAGACAATGATTGCCTCCTAAAAATTATATTTAACCATATAAATAAACCAAATTAAACCAGATAAAGAAACCTGCAGTGTAAATATGTCAGTGTAGTTAGTATTTATGATTTTGTGTTGGCAAATACAGTCTGAATAAATGCCTACTTCCACAAACACAAACTTATTTAAACTTACTTAACATACTTCCAAGTCCATGGAAGACACATTTATCTATATATAATATAGAATAATCAGAAACATCAAATATACTTTATATATATAAGTGAGAAAAAATAAGTAAAAAAGGGAGGAGTTATGTTGCATTCTGTTTCTGCAATAAACAGATGAGGGAGTAATTGAATTGCACACTAGCTATAAGAAGAAGCATGTATGTACATTTGTAAACTCCTCAAGTGCAGAACCTCCGCTGGAAATACAAATACATATACATCAATAATTCAATGTGTATTCTTGAAATCAAGCCAAAAGCATTTCTTCATTACTGCTCCCAGGACTCTCACACTGCAAATAGTTTATCCAGCATCTCTTGGAGCAGTTTCTTCTCCTTTTATTTTATGTATTTGTTTTTTTCTTTATGGACCCTCTGCACATGTTGAGTTTACATAAGTACATACCTGTGTTTTTTATTGTTAGTGTTAAAATGAATCACTCATTCATGTGGATGTTGCCAAATGCCAGAACAGAATATGCTGTGTTTGTTCTTGTGACTTGAACTTTTCTCAGAACTGTTTGTCAAACTTCTCTGCAGTGTTTTTAGATGTTTTAATGTGTATCAGCTGATCTTTTATAACTACCAGGTTCATGGCTCCTATTTAATGGGAGTCACACCCACAAATGTCTCAGTACACTGAAGAAAGCCTAGGGCTGAAACGCCTCCGTTTCCCTCTTCTTATGTGCATCATTTAAGTGTTGCATACTTATTTGTACATGCTGACTAATTCATTTGCTAAGTTTGTGATTTGCAGGTTGCACTTATCATACGCCCATGCTTTTGTTCTAATATAGACAGTAACCAAATGTGTTTAACACTTCAGTAGAAACTGAGCAGCATGAGTTTCCCACTGGTGTCCACTTTCCCACAGCTAATGAATGTAAGACCATTATTCACTGATGTTGTAGCTCATGTTTGGTTTTTCCAACTCCTATGAAAAACATCTGTCTGGCTCAGGCTGTTTGATGCCTTTACAAGCTTTTTCATATTATTTGGCTTTTGTTCCTTTTCCCCAAATACAGCTGCAAAGATTGGTTGATTCATGGATTAGTCGATTATGTGACTTATGGAAAAGTAGTCTGTGAGAATTTGGACTACCGAATAATCATTGAAGTCACTTTTTCAATCAAAGTTTACAATTATTATCTAGTTGCAGCCTTTAAAATATAAAGATTTGCTGCTTTTCTGTGTTTGATTTCAGTTTAAACTGAATATCTTTGAATTTTGAACTTCTTGACCAAGAAAAACAATACACAGAAATCTGAAGATGTAACTGTAAGATGGACATTTTTTCACTTTTTTAAATTATGTACTCTGAAACTTTATGTCCAAAAAATTGGGAAGGAGAACCTCATCATATCAGTCTTGATAAAAGAATCTGCAGGCTGCTATTTTTCTCAGCAACACTGTGGATCAAACTAATGTTTCTGTCCCCTTAGAAACACCTTCCTTAAGTGTGTCTAAATACTGACATTTTACACTTATGGAGAAAATAAATGGCAGATCAATGAATAGTGTAAGTAATGGTTGGCTGCAGTCTTAACATTCTCACTGCCAAACTAAAACCATTAGCCTAAAGTGGCTGAGCTAAGCATTGTTAAGTTGCAAAATCAAGAACTGATTCCTAATGAGGTGAAGTTTTTTATTTTATTAGATTTTTTAAAATGTTTTTAAAGGTACCCCTTTCCATGTTATCACAAAGCCACAAAGTAAAAACACATGATTAACATGGGAGTTGCACTTTCCTTTATTGTTACCTTTCAGCGCACAGACAGATGTTAAACATCAGCAGAACACCCACAGGAGCTTGTTTTAAGCTGTTTAACTAAACCATTTAATGTTGATGCACTGCCCTCTTTTCAACAGCTCTGTTATTTTACAATTATCCTGCAGTGATAAGCGGGTGTGAATGGAGAATGGGAGGGATGCGACAGTCAGGAGGTGATGAGTGTTCTCAGAGGTCAGAGTCGCTGTTGGTTTGGCTGTGATACGGTTTACCAGGAGAGAGCCGGGGTGTGATGCATTGAGCCAGAGTGGCAGCTGGCCTTTGCCACACAGCACTGATTGCTCCGAGGGACAGGACTGTAAAGGCTGGTTTGATTTGCAGCCCACCCACATAGCAGCACAGCTTGAATGGACCTGACTGAGGGAATGCAAGCTTTCCCTCACTCTTTAACATTTCCCTGCCAGGAGTTAAATTTATTCGGTTATTTACTGTGGTCTACAGTCGAGTTCTATTGCTTTTTCTTCCTCTCTCCTCCTCCTTTCCGCTGGGTGCAGGTGTGTGTGCACTCGACCGAGGAGATGTGCTGGCTTGTCTACAAAGGCTCCGACATTAAACTGGATCAGGAAATTCTGGTTCCACTTTATATGGAGTCCCTCCCCTCACATGGCGGTAAATGCCACAAACCAACCCCCTGACCCACCCACAGCTGCAGGAAAAGCTGATGAAAAGTTATTGCCACATTGTTGTTGTCACCTGCCCGCAGAACATTCCATTTCCAGTAGTCTTCAATTAGCACTACACTTAAATGATTTGATCAGTCGGGCAGGAGGTAGGAAAAACCCGATACAGGTTTTGTGTTTGTGTGCGTGTGTGGATGTGTGTGTGTGTCCTGTAGGCAGTTCAGCAGACAAACTTGACTCAGATGACAGTTAATAGGCAACTACAGGACTGTCAGCATTGTGGACCCTCCAGTTGACTCCATTTGAGACGGGACTCTCAAGTCTGCTTTCATGTCATGTGAGGTCACCTTCTTTTGTGTCCCCTGCACACACACCTCACCATGAACACACACACACACACACACACACCGTCACAGAGACTCACAGATACCCATGGTCCTCACACCCTCAGGGCCAGAGGAAGGAGACCCAGCAGAGGAAGTGTAAAGGTCTAATGTGAGACTGCTGAGTGACTCTGCAAAGAGCATGGATCAGGTTGCGGGGCCGGCCAGGTCTTCATTGTAAAGAGGAGATGATCTGTCTCTGTGAATGAGTCTTGTCTCCATCAGCAGGGTCCTGTTTGTGCCGTGGACCCCTGGACCTGCCCGTAGGCACTAACCGCAGAATGCACAGTGGAAATTTGAATTCCTTTATAATACAGAGGAATCCCATTCATGTTTTTTTGGCTTGAAAAAAGATCCTGGTTTCAGCGATTCATGAATTTGTTATTTTCTTCCCTGGTCTGACACATTTTGACACATGAACCAGGATGTATAGGCACATTTTTAGGGTTTAAAAGAGGGAACGGTTGCTAAGGTCATCCCAGCATGTTTGTGTTTTTGTATGTTATTCTTATGCACACCCCCAAATGTGAGATATCAGTGACACTGTGGTGCAATTTGTGGAATAAAAGAGGAAAGGAAAAGAAAACTTAATATAAAAATGTATAAAAAAATAATTTTTTGGCATAAAATGTATTATGCATTTAATGGCAGATAGCTTAGCAGTAAACACTAAGACATGACAGGAGATTTTTTGTTTTTTATCAAGAGCAATCTGGTCTTGGTTTGTAGTAGTATTCTGCAACTACCAGCCATTTTCATAATCAATCAATCTACCAGTTATTTTCTCAATGAATCCAATAATAGTTGTTGTTAGAAAAAGAAACCAAAGACTTGCAAGCCGAGTCACTTGTATTTTATAACCCAAAACACCTAACCCTTCACTATGTTAAAAAAGAAAGAGAAGCAGCAAATCCTTACTTAAAAAGCTGAAAAAAGCTTTCTTTTGCTATTTTTGCTACACAAAGTGACTCAAATGATAAATAACAGTTGATTATAAAAGTTTTTATCAAATGACCAAGTAATTTTTCATCTAATCACTTCAACAGTTTACATGAGTTTTCATGCCACAATGTCCACAAAGAAATGTAGTGATATGGAGAAAGTATAATCAGGCATGTATGGGTATAGTTGATTACTTCATGATGTGTGGCTTTGTGATGTTGCATTGTCACTCTGTCATTTTTATCTGCCAGCTGTACAATCCTTGTATTATGAATGAAGTGTTTATGAGATTTCAGTCCTTCTGGTTGCAACGTGCTGGCATTTACGTGCTTGAGGCTAACTGGTCTAGTCTGTCAAATTGTCAGGGAGGTGTATGGGAAGATTGCCAATTTTCTGTCTGTCACTGATGAGTTAGGCCAGTGTCCAGAGCCACTGCGTTAGCCGCCATCTCAGAAAACAAAGGAGAGTCAGAGATAAATCCACCCTTAAAGACAAGACAAGGACAGAAAGAGGAATGTTTTGATGGGGCATAGAAGAAAGGACTAGGTAGTAAAGAGGGTGACCCCGTAAGAAAAGGGATTGAAATAAATATTCCATCAGGAAATAACTTAGGGAGCTCCCTGGAACTGACCCCAGACTGGTTTAGTCATTTGCTGAAGGCCAAAAGAGAGCAAAAAAACAAGGAAGGCACACTCTCTGTCAGGGACATACCTTTTCTCCTCCACAGTGCTCAGTATTCAGAATCTCTGTTTCTGATGAATCCTAGCCAGTGATAGTAAAATGAAAAAAATGCATGCAAAACTAAAGTACAGTCTGGTTTGTCTGTGATTGAATTGAGAGGTCTTCTCTGTCCCCGCCAAGGATCTGCAGAAAAACAGCAATGTTTGTCTCCAGACCCAGAGAGCTTCCAGGTTAGGAGGAAGAGGCAGAAAGGCATGGCAGAGGTGGATGAGCTGCTGCTGCTGTGGCTTGTTGTAGCCAACCCTCCTCATCAAGGTCTCTCTCATTGTGGGCCAGGAGTTAAGCAGTGCCCACTTGTGGCATCGGCAGGCCCCTAAATCACAGACAGACTGTCCATGCTGAACAGATTTATCTAGCTGGTACGAGAATACACCAGCAGACCTGCTCAAACAGGCAGCACAAGTACCAATTTAAAAGCTTCTCGCTGATATGGCAGCGCAACAGTGATGACAGGCCGCACTCTGCTACAGACCCCCTACCTTTCATCCCACAGAGTACAGAGGGAGAGCAGACCTCTAAAAAGACCTCAGAAGTATGAAGTATTGACGCTACAGTAAAATGACGACTTGTTGGCATGATTCTTGTTTAAGAACCTTTAAGTTATAATTTGCTAGATATATTTTTAATTAGAAATGAGGCCTAATTATATGTCATTTGTGCAAAGTGGATTTGTTCTCTTGAACATATTCTGGATGTTATTCAATCTCAATAGTTTTGGTTTTTTTTTTTTTTGTTTTATTTTGCACTGGCATCTGGACAGGCGTGCAGCATGTGAATGTTGCAGAGTCCATTCACAGGCCTGATGATGATGGTGATGGCGCAGCTCTGTGAAAATGGCAGAGAACAGCAGCAGCGTTGGCTCAGCTTCGCTGTGTTAATGTCTGCGTGTGTGCTGTATACATACTGTTACCAAGTAGGACAAATGATTTATGTGTATATACACCACATAGACTTTTATGAGTGTATATATGGATATGTTGAGTGTTTTGTGGTAGTGGTGTTTAGTGGGTGCTGTCATGGAGCAGGAATATGTTACCTTCTACATTAAGTATTTAAGACTTCTGTCACTAAAGATAAGCACTATTATTCACAGTAATAGGTCTGACTGTTGGAGGATCCTTCAATCCTTCCTTCACTTCAACTCAACTTGCTTATAGAGAGCTTACTGAAATGCTACAAATCTAGTCTTGCTCAAAAGTTTTACAGTTCAGTTTACTCCAGTTATCTAGACAACAAATGACAACAAAAATACAGTCTATTTTATTGTGTTATTTTATTTGCTTGTTTTAAGTTGCCTTTAACAGGCATCATGATGTTGACAAAGGGACACAGGACAGGTAGGGCTGAAAAGCATAGTTATATTTTAGGCAGCAGCAGCTAAAAGGTTTGAGATATTAACAGTAGAAGAGTTTTGGGAAACTATGGATGTAAGAAACCAAGTGATATACTTGGGAGGGAGGGCAGCGGTGGCCTACAGATTAGAGAAGTGAGTTTGTAACCGTTTCATTGCTTACTACTGAGCAAGAGATGTGACCCTCAGCTGTTCAGTGTAGCTGATTCGTGCTGAACAGATCAGACTAAAGTTGCACAGAGCAGCTTCTGGCTGGTTTACAGTAAAGCTTAAAAAAAAGTTCACTTTCTCAGGAAAAATGGATGACAGAAGTGTGCTATGAAAGGTTGTACTCAGTTACAAACACCAGTGGGACAGCAGCTAGCCAGGATTTTGGTCACAACATTAGATGAGATTATTGAAAAAAACACAAACAACATCAAACATGTTTATGTACTTATGTTGCAGTCCAGAGCCTGTGGCAACACTCAGCATATCCCCATGCTCGAAGAGCATCAATCTTTTTATATATCGAGCAGTGCAATTAGAATGTAAATTATATGATTAAGTTACAGTGTCACCGACATCTTTTAAAATTCCTCTCTGTTTTGTTTTAGTTTACTAACACATCGTTTGCAGAAATTTACTTTAAGTTTCTGCCTTTTTTTAAAGCAGTTATTGTGTCAGTAAATGTTAGTAAAATGAGTGTTTGTTTTTAAAATAAATGTTTATTTTTATTGTTGTTGTTGTTTTTCCATTTTTCCTGCTGTTGAAAGCAAACCAAACCATGACTCGAAAAGCACAATCTGTGTTGAACCTCAGCTTCGCAAATGTGTACACTCCTGGTTAAGAGTGGTTTTGATGTTCCACTCCTTCATTTCCACAGTCCTTCTCTTGCTCACTCTCTCTCGCTCTTTCTCTCTCTCTCTCTCTCTCACACACACACACACACACACACACGCACACACACACACTGGTTGTAGGAGAGAGTGGTGTTCCAAAGGGCAGCAATGTTTACCTGCCCACTTGAGTGGATTCCTCAGCCGGCTGGCTCAGACGCTGAGGTAGATTCTCCGGTGCCTGCGTGTCTACTGTCTGCAGTGGAGACATTCTTAGTCTGATATCACTGCCGCATGCCCAACAAAGACGCTGAAAGGCCATACTGACTCAGGGCAAAGAGGAGGGTTGTTGGGAAGCAGTAAAGGGAGCAGATAGATGGCCTCTGCACATGAAACCCACTATCGTCAGTGAGGCCGGAAGCCTTGAAGTGTCGTGCATGCAGAGGGAGAGCAGGTGTGAGTGTCTGTATATGTTTGTGTGTGTATGTGTGTGTGCGGACGTGCTGTATGTGACTGCCAAGGCATGTGCGTGGGTGCATATGTGCGCGTGATGTGTTGAAGAGAGTGCATCTGTGTTTGAGTAATAAATAGTGGTGTAAGTTCCGGCCTGGCGGACATGGAGCAGGGCTGAAAATGCACACACACTGTACATGCTGTGTGGAGGTTGTGTTTATGTCAGCGGCCAAACAAAGCAGAACTTACTGACTTACTGGTCACAAGTTAAAATCATGCTTCCTTGGTTAAACACAGCGGTATGTCACATGTGTGCGTGTGTGTGTTGATGTGTGTGTGTGTGATGGGGAGATGAAGCGACTTCAAAGCGGCGTTGCAGCATTCTCTCAGCCCAGCCTGTTTACACTGCTCAGTGGAGTCTGCATTCCTCTGTCTCATTTTTCCATGGCATTCCATGAGGAGCTCCCTGCTACTGGCTGCGTGCCCACGCCTCAGCGTCATTTACCCTAACACCCCTCCCCATATAGTACACGCATACTTCTGCACACACAACTGTGTACTCCATTTGGCCGTTAAAACAGGACAGGACCCAGCTGGCACCGGAGCATGCAGCATCAACCAACAGGGCATCCTTAGAGGAAAGGAAGGGAGAAAAAAAAAATGGAGGAGGTGAAGGAAGGAAGGGATCACATGCACTGAAGCACCGCAGGAGGGCAGGAGATTTAGTCTCCCAGCCGTCTACCCCCCCACCACCCTCACCCCCACCCCCATCCATTGACGGCCTCAGGTGGATATCCAGACACACAAATGTCAGTCGGACAGAAACATCTGCGCTGGTCCGTCTTGAAAAGCTCTCAGCACATTCCCTGACTGTAAATCAGGCTGCTTCAACGCCTGCCTCAGAGCCAAAGTGAAATATAGCAGCAAAAAAGAAAACAATTATGCTGCCAATTACAAGGTGTGTTGCAGGCAGTTGGTGGCCACATCAGAGCAGCTCTCTGCTAATGTTTTTGGGACTATTTACATGCAGGGTTGCTAAGGATGCAGCATGTGCATATGTCTGTGTGTGTGTGTCTGTGTGTGTGTGTGTGTGCCCGGACAATATGGTCTCATAAACATTTGCAAAGAGCAAAAATAACATGGAGAAGCCCTTTACTTAGGTTGTGTTTACTTGCTCTTTGCCTTTATGACTGCATTTCTCCGACATCGGCCACAGGTGATTATGGGATTCCCTGTGGCGTGGCGGGGAGGGATGGTGGCAGACGGTGACATCTGCGGAGAAGTATGTCACTTGTTTTCCTTTTTTTTTCATTTCCACAAGATCCTCCCATGGATTTAATTAAAGATCTTCCATGACAGAATAGTAGGTAACGACAGCTGCACTGGAAAAATATTCATCTGAGAGAGAGCGCTTTTATGGAGTTTTTAATCCTAAAATCCTTTTTATTCACTTGGGAGACCTTTCTAAGAAGTTATTTTCTCTCTTTTGTTTTATGGCAGATTTTTTCTTTCTTTCTAGGAAAAAAGATTTAAGACTTAGCATGCAACTACATGACTTGTTAGTATGGAAAATTTTTGCATAATATAATAAGAGTGCAGATGTTAGAAGAATCATCTGTAAGGAAAGAGGAAGTCGTTGGGTTGTGTTTTTTTGCCTGTCGTTTGTTTGGAGCAGATGGGAGGATGGGGATGCCTCAGAGGGTATTCCAGGGAAATGATTTACGGTTTCAGTTCTAATCTGAATAACTGAGCTTTACGTTTCTCCTCCTATAGTTTATTCATATTTGAACTGTGTTCAGCAAGCAACAGGTGAACCACGTCTGCTGCCAACTCAAAGACAAGATGGAAAACAATATGATCTGTTTTGCAGAGCCACCACCAGAGTTAGATTTCAGTCAAAAGCATATGTATATATAATTTGCACACTTATAAATCAATTTAAAAAGCAGTACTTTTCATCGTGAAACAACAAAATGATCATAAAAAAAGCATTTGTGAAAGTGAGTAAACAACACTTAGTAACAAGCAGTTTAAAAAAATTGAAATATGTGGAAGAATGACATGCAAAGAGCTAAAGTTAATCATAGTTTTTTTAGTTTTTAAATGTAGTTATGTTGTTAAACTACCTCATCAGGCTGTTCCTGACCTCACATGGGGCTTTATGAACAAATTAAGGCTCATCTGCTGCATATGTCACTGGCATTCGCTTTCAGCCCTCAAGCTGCGTTTAGGGTTTTAAGCTTTATGAGGTTGACAGGAAGAGCACTTGGAAAGCGTTAGCAGTTAGAAGAAGAGGGAAGAGGGGAAAATGGCTCCCTCTCATGTGCCATAATAAAGTTTGACCCCTCATTAAAAACAGCATATTGCTGCAGAGGAGACATGTCGGTGGGTGGGTTTAGGGGGGCAACGTGGGATTGTATTTCCTAATGAAAGAAGGATGTTGAAAGCAGCCCCAGCAGCCTACTGTTTGTTTTTTTATTTTATTTTATGTGCAAGTGTGTAAAAAAGGGCACCTGTCTCTCGTTAAAGAGAACCATTATGAAACCGTCCTCTGGTGTCACCGTCCTTACTTCCTGTCGAAGACTGTATCTGCACCGGTTGCTAAAGATGAGCATTTCCTGAGCAGCTACAGCATCAGTTTGTGTTAAAATTAGCCTTTCCTCGTTGGGGGTGAGTGCATATGTTTGTAGTTGCACCAGTAGTGATGGTAGTGATGGTCGCTCTGTTGGTTGGTCCACCCATAGACAGTATATAAAATATGTGACAGCGTGGCGATGATGTCACTCATTGGTCTGTGGGCCATCATTTTAGAGCCTTGAATTTGGCATCATGGTTGCCGTCATCTTGCTTTTATGGAGCAATAAGTGAGCATATTTGGGCGAAAGGGTGGAGCCACTTTGCTATTGTGTGATGCTGTCAAGCTGTCGTCAACTCCCGCACAGTTGTCTCAAACAGGAAAATTATACAGAAGACATTTTTTGTGCCAGGCACTAAATATGTGTATTTCTGCTGTAAATATATTTTTAACATGGGGCTCATGTGAATTGACTCGCATTTGAAGTTAGACTCAAGTGGAGGAACTGCAGTATTCATCACTTTAACGCTGGCTTAATTTTTCAGTCCTGGAGGCAGCTGCCCTTGCTCACCAGTTCAATTTACACTGAAATGTCTCTAACTATTTGCTGGATTACTGTGGCAGTTTGTACAGACATTCATGGTCCCCTGAGGATAAAACCTGCTGACTTTGGTGGTCCCCTTACTTTTCTTCTAGTGCAACCACGAGGTTGACGTTTGTACTTATCAGTGAAATGATCAGATCAGTCACCATTAAATTTCATACAGATATACATACCTCTCCCTAATAATGAACTGTGATAACTTTTTAGATAATGTCAAATTCCTAGAATATAATTGACTCTCAAATTACTAACTCAATTCTCCTGACTTATTATTACTTAGAATGTGAATACGCTCATGCACTTGCAAGCCTTGGAAAACCCAAGAAACCACAGATTGGTGACCTCAAAAGATTATGATTAAAGTAAATCAAAAGCTCATCATTTACAGATAATAGTGTACATATTAACTTACAACAGACTGCTCTCTCTCCTGTGTCTTTGTCTTGTATTTCTTTTGTGACCAACCTTCCCCAGTCTCCCAGCTAATCCTCTTTCACATACCTGACTTAAGTTCTTAATGGTGAGTGACTGACACATTGAAAAGTGTGGGTTTTCCCTCTGACTGGTGTTGTGGAACCTGAGAGAGTTCGAGAGTCGTCCTGCAGTCCAGGGATGGGCTGGAGGAAGCCTGGAGGACGTGTGGATGTGGCCTCTGTGTCTGCAGGGAAGAAGGATCACTGCAATACTAACAAACTGCTGGGTTACCAAGCCACTGACTTGTTATGACAGGGAAGTGCTGTGTTTATGTTTAACTCAGAGCTTTGAAATGTATAGTGTAGTGCTGGCCTGAGGCTGATGGAGTGGCCCTCGTTGTTGGTGGTGTGTGAGTGTTTCGGCGTATATATTTGCGAGCATGTGCGTTCATGTAAGACCATAGAACCTGTGCAGGAAGTGTGGAGGAGACACTGGGATCCAGCTTTAGGCTTTTTCCATGGTGATCCCAGTGCAGCTAGCACACTTAGCCTGTTGAGTGACTCTAAGTGTGTTGTCACCACATGCACACACGCACACAGCAAGTGGAGCGAACAGACTTATTTCTTGTTTGACACCAACAAACTGATTAAAATATGGGACTTGTGGCTCTCTCAAACTTTTGTCAGATAATCTCCAAAAATTTCGAAGCCAGTATCACACATTCAGACCCAGTAAAACAGCATTGCATGCAGCATTAGATCCTCCAGCAGAGGTCTGCTGGTGAATCCTTGGTTGAGACTAAAAAGCTGCTGCAGACAGACAGGCTCTGTTTCATCTGTGAAAATGCTCTGTAAAATCTACTATTTTTTGGGAACTGCTTTTTCATGAATGCCTCAGTTTTTTCAGTTTTTTACTTTATTTTTACTATTAATTGTAGCAGCTATAATAATGATGAAACTGTGATCGAACTGTCACAACACACACCTTCTTGTGTCCTCATGTTTAATTCCCCTCAGCTGATCAGCTGAACAGTATTGACTTTATTATGCTTGTTAGACAGCCATAGATTTCCATGCAATGACTTAAAAATGCCATATTCATCTTATTTTGCTGAATGAATCTTCCAAGAAGTTACATTTAAAGTTCTCAAAGTTTCAGTGGCTGTCCGTGTGTTGTATATGGGTGTTGTCACACTTTAGGCTCAATACAAATACAGGCTCAGAGGTGCTTAAAGGGTGTGTCCCTCTGACTGTCCATTCATTCTTTAATCTAAAACCCAAATCCTGTTTGACTGTCTTTGCAAAGTGTGTTTGTCAAACACTCAGTACATTTGCTATCAGAAGCTGTAACAGAAGAACTCGAGAGACATAAGAGTTAAAAACTAGGGCTGTCAGTCGATTAAAATTTTTAGTCGCGATTAATCGCATTAGTGTCCTGAGTTAACGCGCAATTAATCGCAAATTAATTGCAAATTTTTTACCCTGCTCTATATGTAACTTAACAAGATATTTATTGCATTTCTTATACTCTAGGAAAAATTGGAGAGGACAATAATAATTCC
>JAQMCX010000012.1:3631794-3642903 GCA_029814765.1 Acanthurus leucopareius | reverse complement strand
GTTTAAAAGTCCCTTTTCTGTATCCATTTCTGCTTTGTAACCATTTGCAATGTTATTTTAGCGCCACTTCCTGAAACCACAGGAGCTGGCAAGGCACAGACCGTGCGTGCGTTAATCACACGTTAAAAAAATTAGTGCCGTTAAAAGGGGTTTGAGTTAATGCGTTATTAACACGTTAACTTTGACAGCTCCAATAAAAACCCATCTTAAGTGCATGTGAGAAAAATTAAGATTCAAAGCTGCTTTCACACAGGGCATTGTAACTCCCACAGAGATCCAAAATCTGGTATTTTTAATGACTTTGGTCATGCCCGAATGAAAATCTGCTGCACCGATCAAAGCACAGGTGCAGCCTGAAGCACAAAGTTCATCCCAGTTCAACTTTTGCGATGCATGTCACAATGAAAACCTTGCAAAAAAAGTTACAAAAGCACACACGTACGAACACAATAAAAACCAGGAAAAACAGAATCCACACACTTTTTAATGCTCCTATAAAAATGTAATGCTGCACCTCCATGTGGCGCTTTGGGTCTAAGCCTTCTTTAGATGTGAAACAAATGCAGAGTATCACCCAGCAAATACCTGTCCAAAGGGGGTCACCTGACAAGTCAGGTAACTACAGAATGTTAAACCAAAACAAGGCAATAAAAAAATATAGTAAACTTTATTTATTTATTTTAATTAATATGTGTAATGAACTGTGTAATTATAAGGATGTAAAATATATTCTAAATCACCTCTCAAATAAATAGAAAGTTATAAGAATTACTGTGTCAGCAAACCCTCCTATTTTTCCAAAATTTTTGCGGAGAAAAAGCGACACCACATGTTAGTCAAACATAATGCCAAGTAAAAATGCACAGAATCCTCATGATAAAAAAAAGATTGATTTGAATAAGCAGGAATCAAATTATTTCACTATGTTGCAGCATCAGAAAAAACACTGGCATCCTACCAGTACAAGAACTCAGAAACTTTCTTTAAAGACAACATTCAAGCTCTCTCCTCAGCCTCCTTTCTTTAAGCCAACTCCTCTTCCCTCTCCAGGTTCTTTCTTCTCTCCTGTCTAATCCCTTTTATAGAACAGAGAGACAGTCTGACGGGCCTGGAGTTGGGGGGAAGCAATGCTACTTAAAGAAAGCGCCTGGGCAAATTTAGGGCTGGCGGTAATTATTTGGGCCTCATTATGGGATCACATTTCCCCAAGTCATTCTCTGTGGTAACCGTTACTGGATATGGGGCTGACACTGTCAATAAAAGCTGGGCGAAAGATGACACGCCTTTTGTTTTGACAGGACCAAAGCAGTAATGCGTCTTGTTCGTTTGCATTTGCAAAGAGAGATGAGGCGAGGGCCTTCGGAGCCCACTTTTCCAGATGCTCTGACAGAGACGGCCCCTCCGCTCTGCTTCTCTGGCACCGGTCAACCTGGCGTCACTCTCATATCAGTCTTTCATGTAAATCTACTTAGTGCAGGGTCATGAGATACGAGGCTGTTTGATTGAGGAGTGCGGTATGAGGGGTGTGTATCTGTATCATCTATGGCACTTAGAGCTAGACCACAGTGTGTGTGTGTGTATGTGTGTGTGTAGAAGCTGGCACTGCTTGATTATTGGTCCAAGGACAGATATGACATTTGACTAAAAGGCTCAGTGCCTTGGCTTTCCACGCCATCCCTGAAGTAACCGCTCAGACTTCGACACACACTCCTGCGCTGAGTTACTCGCTCCCTGCCAGGACCACGGAGGGACTTTTTGCACCCGTGGACAGCCTGTCCTGTCACCACAGGTCCCTTCCTCCCTTAACGAATACACACGCAGAGCCAAATCGAAGCAGGGATCCACAGTAAATGTTGCCCAGTAACCCGGGCAACTAGACTCAGATCTTTTGACTATTACATGCGGTCTCGTTGCTCCTTTTGGCAACCACTTAAAACAAACATTGGCCCTCGCAGAAGAATTGTCTGCCAAGTTGAATAAGAGAAAGCTTTGATTTACACCTCCAGAGACAGACATAGAACCTGAATAAAACTCATTCAGGATGGGTGAGGCTAAATCACTTTTTGAAGCTCTGTGTGTGCGTCTCTGTGGGAGGGAATCAAAACAGAAATATACTTTTGCAGTACTGTTTTTTTATTCCAATAAAACTTTTACACTTTGACCAATTATGTAAAATATAGGGGCCATTCTGTTAACTTTGGCCAGCAAAAGCTGAAGTCTGATCCTACAGCTAAGCTGTTTCTCACTTCGCCAGCATGCAAAGAAGATTTTGATCTTTTTTATGTGTGTGTGCACTGTAATAAGAACTCCACTACTCTTATGGGCTCAGGCAGCTTGGTTGGAACCACAATACTGGACTCCAGGAGTTTCAATGGGTGTCTGAGGGATAAAGGTTGTGGTAGTTTAGGTTAGTGTAAGGAACAAGGGAATGCATTTTACCAGCAAGGAGTCCCCACAAGGATGGTTGTTCAAGGATATATGCATGTGGGTTTGTGCTTGTGTGTGTGTATGCATGAGCACAGAACAGGTGTGTGTTTAAGGTTGGAGTTTCAAGTGTGTGCAAGAGACAAAGAGATTTCATTAGATCTAGATCCCAGACAGCTGAGTCACTGGCAGAAGAAGTGGGTCAGAAAGAGCTCAGGCGAGAAATGCTATGTGTATGTATTAGGTGTGTGTGTGTGTGTGTGTGTGTGTGTGTGTGTGTGTGTGCCTGCAAGCTTGCATGTGGAGGGTTGATTGAATTTTTCCCTGATATGCACCAACCTGGCAGGCTTTCCAGGCCCCAGGGGCAGAGCTGCAGTGAAGAAGCCTTTTGCTTTCCTCACTCTCGGGCCTGATTTATAATGCATAATGGAATAATCACACACTAATATGTTGCTTTCATCTCCCACTTAAACAATCTGCTTCATTTAGATAATTTCACATGTTTGCATTTCATCCAACAGTTCTTAACCCTCTGACCTGAGCAGCTGGTAGTTGAGTACTGGAGCTTGATGAGAGGTGCGAGCTCGTTTCGCTTCCGTCTTCTGACACACACTAACATAACTGCCCAGGCCTGGTTCCCTGCTGGCAGCAGATGAACTGGAAAGCTCTCTTGCTGATTATTGGCAGATGAAAAAAGAAGATCCAGTGCTAAGCTAAGCGAGTGGAAAAGAAAATATTATTGACTTCTTACCGCAGCTACTATTTATTCTCCCCTTTTTCTGTCCATGTATTTGTTTTTGAGGCTGTTAGATTCTTGCCTTGGAATATTTTTGGGGTAGCCTTTGATTGAGCTGGAAAGGAATGCCTTTAATCGTGGCTACAAAGGAGCCGAGGGACACGTCCCCATCAGTTTTGCAACAGACCTAGAAAGATGAGGAGGAGGAGGCGGAACGGAGGAGTGAGCATTGTTAACAGTCTGTGGGGAACTGTTTGCGTGCCCTGTGGTTTCTAGTCCCTGTGAAATGGAGACTCAGTGATTTGGTTTCCCAGGCCCCTTTTTCTCAGGGCCATACAAAAACCATGCACCAATGAAGATGTTTCAGTCTGTCCTGGTTGCCATTTATAGTCCAGTGGCAACATGTCTCTAAGTGGTGGATGGCACCCATGGTGGCACATGGAGAGTGTTCACAGCCATCTGATTCTAAGTGGTGTGGGCATATCTAAAATAGAAGATAATGCTTAGTTTTGACAACGATGCAAAACATAGACACTGTGACCATAGGTGGTTGCCCTCAGTGCCTCAGAGAGCCGCAGGAAACTGAAACCAGCCGGTCCTTCTGAGCCTGTTTGGCTCAGCTTTGGGATTACTATCTGCTTTATTAGCTTTGCACAGCCCCGTGCGTCAAGATGTTTGACCTTACGACAGCATCCAAACACAAGGGAGTCAGCCTGAAGGTTCAAATTAGTATTTTAATTTCACGTTAAAATCTGATTCTTCCTGCTGGAAGTTGAGGTCATGGCATCAGTGGCGTGGTGTCATTAAAGGATTTTATTCTATTTTCTTTCCTTTTTTTGTTGAGGGCCAAGTTCAACTCTAGGCCTCTAATTTGGGCCTAGTAAATGTAGACTGTTAGAGGCAGCTGGCGATGCAGCGTGCAGGCCAGGCCAGGGGTTCATGCTGTCCTGCTGCCCGCCTTCCTCAACAGGGGCTGCCACTCAGGCGACATTCAAGGGTCCGAAAAACATCATGCAGGGCAGGAGCTTCAATCAAGATGATTTATTTTCTGCTTCAGTTTCAACTCTGACTATGGAGAGTTGTTTTGGATGTGGTCATAGGGCATTTTAGTCCCTTTGAGTTCATATCAACCTGTATTTAATAATCTATGGCAGTGGTTTCCAACCTTTGTATCGAATGTACAGCCACATCCGTATCTCATGATCTCATGCACTCCTCCACCGACAGAACCGGTCATATTTCAAATGAGTGGATGTTAAAAGTGTAGCAATATTTTTCCCATGCAATTCTCAGTGTTTAGGTCAATAAAGTCAAGTTTGCGAAATTTCAAACAATGCTGAGAGTTCATATCGGAAGGAAATCATTAATCTCGCAAAATCTGGCAAAGAGAACAACAAACTACCCAACATCAGCAAAACCAGTGAGATGATGGTTGATTTCAGAAAAAAAGAAGGCAAAGACACTCATCACTGTCTACATATATACTTTATGTAAGATCATTAAATTTTTGTTACACAGTTTCAACTGTTAACTGTCATGAGATAATGGCCTTTAACTGTCAATTAGGCCTAAAAACAAAGCATGAAAAAAACGGCACTGTTTATTGTTATGTGGATCTTTCAACGTAAAAAACCTAATGTCACTTAAATGAGTCTTATTTTTTTCAAATTCCTTAGCAATCTTAAGAATTGTTGCTGATGGTGAATTACAGAACTTTCTGAAGACTCACAAAGGATGTCGAGACACAGGAGTGTTGAGCCGGTGAGGGTGGTGGAGATGTCAGAGCTGGACACACTCAGCTCCTGTGTTCAGTTGCAGCAGCACCAAACACACTGCAGCATGCAGTGTGTTTAAACAAGATGCTGTGTACCTGTGCTCCCCTTTATATCTAATTAACACTCCACTTAGGAAGGATTCCTCTATCATCCTGTAAGTGTCTCATAAAGGGGTTGAGCTCTGACCCTTTTTCCTGTGGTACAAACACTCTCAGTAAGACTTTATGCCTGTTGGCCTGTATTTTTATGTGGTACCACTTTTTTTGTTTTTAAGCCTGTCATTTGCTGCATTCACCACATGTTGACACTATAAAGCTTTTTCTGATTTATAACTCTCCCAGTTTGTCCATTAAACGAACGTCTTCTTTTTTGTTTTAGCCCTTAAAAAGAACTTAAATTTCAAACTGGGAATAATTTCATTCTTCAGCTGTTTTTGTGCAGTCAGTATAGGTTAATCAAAAATAGGGGCATTTCAATTACTATTTATCGGTAGCTGAGTGTTGTGAGGTAAAGACAAGAAATTTGCTCATGTTCGCCAAAATTTTTGTCTTAGTTGTGATCCATAGAGGGAAACTGATGTAGCATGTGTGTGGTGTGTCATAGATCTTGATAAACTTTGTGTTTCATACGTACACAAACTTTTAATGTGAATCCTAGACACAAGTTTAATAAATTAGGCCCCAGGGAAGGAAAGCTCTGCAGCAGGTGATTAAAACGCTCAAAACATTGTTTTCATCCATTTACTGAGCATCAGTGATGCCAGAAACCAAAGGACACAACAAGACTACACCCACCCCAGCTCCACAATGTTCACTCTAAAGCCATATTTTCTTTTTAAATTAGCTTAGCTACTCTTTAGTCATATAATAAACTGGTAACTGCAGAACTGCCCTCTAGGGGAACAAGTACCCTAAGCTAGTTATCTGTCTGTAGGTCATCATAAGTGTTGATTTTACCTCCGTGCTCCACCTCAGTCCCCAAAGTCTGCTTTCTTTCTCCACTCCTCCCTCTCCTTCTGACAGACATGCACCAGCCCTTTGCAGCACATTACGTCAATTCCCTTAGACTGGGGTGCCAGCTGTTGATGTCACCCTTGGGTCTTTTTAATTTAGTGATTTCCGCTGGGTGAGATGAGGGGGGGGCCCATGATCTCAGCCCAAAGCCACATGAAGAGGCCCACCAGGGCAGAACCAGGCTGGGAAGGGTCTAGCAGGGCAGGGTGGGACTAATTTGTTTGGGTGTGGGTGTGGGTGAGCGCTGGGACCAGGCACAGCAGGGTGATCTGTGAGGAGGACGGATCTGAGACTGATCTAGGAGCGCTGTGTCGGTGCCCTTATTGATGTCATGTGAGCAAATTAGTGATGCGTGGGGGTGTTTCAGGGGCAGTTTACTCCCTTCTGGACTGCCATGCAACTCCTCCCATGACAGCATGTCTATGACTTGCAAACACAGCTTCTATCCTCTGAGCTCTTAAATGCAACCTTTCATCAAGTACGAATTTCCTCCCTCTTAGAGGGGATCAAATGTTCCTACCAGAGAATATCTGGTTCTTTGGTGCTCAGGGCTTTGAATGGGAGTGATGATCGCCATCCGTGTCATCGATTTTACAGGGTTCTAAAGTTTTTCCCCTTGATATCAACTGGGTACAGTGTGGAAAGGAAACGCCTTCATTTAACGCTTTACAGGCTTCTATCAAGAACTTTCTCTGATGGTGTGAAACACAGCTTTAGGACATCTGACTAGATTGTCATTTTGGTTTGATCTTGATGTCCTTGTTCCTGTTACAGTGTGACACATTGTAGGTTATATGTTGTGTTTTTTGTCTGTGTTTATGGGATATACTGTCTGTTTTTACTGTACAAACATTGAACAGACATGTCAGTGTTATCTGCCTCATTAGTCTTATTAGTTTCTAGCTCACCTCCTAAATGGAGTAAAAGGATGATTTCAATCATTTCAAGTTAGGTTTGAAAACACAGCAATTTACTCAAAAAATTTTTTTTTGCAAAACTAGTTTAAATTTTAGAGATTTGTATTTGACACGAGTGCAACTGCTTTCCAACAGAGCAGCACATCCATTCATCCAAACATTTATGATATAGGACATTTATCTATACAATTTATTTAGTATAAATTATCCTTTGTTATAATATCATTAGCATCCCTATTGGAGGATAAATGTCTTCATTCTTTACTGCAAATGTTTGAATTTGTCTTTTTTTTTGTCTTTGGTTAAGAATTCTAATAATGAAAATATTATACTGCAGTAAAAGCCTAATTAAAAAAAATAAGAATATATATATATATATATATATATATATATATATATATATATTTATATACTGTATATGTACATGTACTTAATCTCAGGGGCTGCAGATGTTTGTGTAACTGAGCATTCATGCTTCTCACACTTTTAATGAGTGCTGCACATTTGAAACTGAGCAGCTGACATTGTAAAAAATATATTCCTTTAATCTTTCAACCAAAACAATAATCCCACTTGAGACATCTGCATTGTTTTAAATTTCACAAAGTCATAACTGATTACTTTCTTTCTCTCTCGCTTTTTTTTGCAGTATCACCCTCTGTCTCTGTGCAACACAAGTGAGGATGAGCGACAAGACAGTGACTTTATCACCATTGTCAAACTGGAGCACAGGGTACCCCGCTGTCTGCCGCTGTTCGATAAGGTACAGTCACACACATACTCACACACAGTACATGTGCTGTTTCAAATGTTTCATACTCACATTCCCTTGTGCGACCCCTTCCCATTCTCAGACATGGCAGCCAGCAGATAAAGCATCGTGCCATGTTGTTCGCTCTCCAGCACCTCTTCCGATCTTGGATTTAGACTTTAAAGAGAAGATGGTTTTAGAGGGAATTATTTGGCAGGAGCTTAATGTTTTGTTCGGGACAGTGATCTTTCAGAGTGTGGGCTTGGAAGGGAGGGGGTGGGGGGGCTTAGCTCAGTGCTGCTATGTAGCAAGTGGCAGTGAGCCCTGGCTTTGGATGTAAGGCTTTCAAGCCCCAGCTGTCATTGGTCCGATCCCAGCCAGCCAGAACCAGACACTCGGTGTTCTCCATTTCTGCTTCCCTCTAATATGAACGCAGCCCGAGCTCCATAGATTCCACCCACAATGGTTCAAATGTATGTGCAACTGCTATAGAGTTGACCTAAATCTCCCATGTGTTTAAGTATTCTAGCATACACACACTGGCTGGCATATTCTGAGTTAAAAGTAGTGTGATTTAAAACTGTTGCTATTTTTTCCTCGTTTTTCAAGTGGTGACAAATTAGCAGGCAGGAGTATAGTTAGGCGACTGCCTTTTTTTAGCCTGTGTTTTCTTTTCCCCTAATTTAAAGCCATGTTTAGGAGCTCGCCCGCCGTGGCGACGATGTAGAGACATTCCCACACATCCCTGCTTCTTTCTTCTTCCTCCTGTTGCTCCTTCAGTGGGAACCAAACCAGGCAGGCCAAAGCCAGGCGGGGGGGAAGAGGGGTGTCACTCAAGACTGACTCCAGAAAACAGTTCTGATTAAAGCCTTAATGGCAACACTGTGCCGTCCCATAAACAAAACAGGGTCTCTCCCTCATGCAAAAGCCCCCTTGGACAAAAGGCTGTTGCTTCCGAGTGCTTTCTCCCTCCCTCCAGATCGCCTTTGAAATCAGGAGAGACGTGAGGGAGGGGAAGGAGGGAGGGGAGAGGTGGGGAGGAGAGGGGGGTCTTTCTTGTTGTTTTGGTTGTCTGGAAAGTATGTGTTGCAATAAACTCCACTCCAGCCACCTGCATCCTCACTTCCTTAGCGAGATTCAAAGCTTTTGGCCGTGGTGGATTTATTGGGGATTCATCGTGCAGCTGTTGAGGAGTTTGCTCTCAGCCTTTTGAAGAGGATGAATCAGACGG
Source organism: Acanthurus leucopareius (assembly GCA_029814765.1). Classification (NCBI taxonomy): domain Eukaryota; kingdom Metazoa; phylum Chordata; class Actinopteri; order Acanthuriformes; family Acanthuridae; genus Acanthurus; species Acanthurus leucopareius. The sequence goes on along the minus strand of JAQMCX010000012.1, from coordinate 3,634,056 downwards.
CCGGGGATGCGCAGTGCTGGGTCAGCCACTGGTCTCTGGATGGGACTTGTTTACAGTTTAGTCTGACTGTAACCCGCCCCTCTGATCTATAGATATTCTGACAGCCACAGAGGGTTCATGTTGCACCGCACACACTCAGAATAGACTGTAAACCAAACAAAGCGAGGCTGAAAACCTTGATGGATAAGGTTTCATTGTTGTCCTTTGTTTTTATTTTGGTTTTCAGAGGCTCCTATCATGAACAAGGCAGATTGCCTTGCTGATTTGCAGTGATTTGTATGTTCTCTCCGATGCTCTTTCACTGAACGGACCTCACAGTATTTATAAACAACTTGAACAGCTAAGATTTATCTTCCAGGATGTCTTTGCTGTTCTTCAAAACATTATTTCAACAGCACAGGACATCTTCAGATTACAGTATCAAATTTGTCAAACACTCTTAATAATGCCTTCCTTAAATAAGAGGTGGTGCATCAGAGTTCCTCCTATCGCCCTCTCCTGGTTCACTCTGCAACTGCCACCACCTCTCACCCACTTTTCGAGATGTGTATGAAACGAGCAATTTTCTTCAGTTGAAGTTCTGCTGCCTCAGTTAAACTCGAAGATTAAACTTTCTTTGTGGCTCTAATGCTGTAAATTTTTATGGATATTATTCATCACACAGTATGAATAAAGTTGAATTTTAACTCAGTTTAAATTTTGTTTCCATTACATTGAGAAAATTGAGCATTTTGTCTAAATTAGTGCATGTCACATGATTTGGCTTGCAGCTCATTGAGGTTAGTGTTTTTTCTCATGACAAATATAATTCAAACGGCTCCACTCTTTTTACTTTGTGTGATGGTGCTCCACTGCATTCACTTTGCGGGTTTCTTTACACATATTGCAAAGTAAACTTTAAAAAAAGATCTCCAGAAAATTCCAGAAGTGTCCAAAAAGTATGCAAATCTACCACTTGCACATTTATTTCCCATCAATCTCTGTCTCAGAAACAGCTCTCTCTCTGTGCAGCTGCTGGGATCAAAACCCTCCACTGCTCCAGTGGTTTTGCATCATTACACAACACAACACATGCAGTCTTCTCGTGTGGCTTTCTCTGCCAGCATGTTGTGCTAGAAGCGATCCATCTTCTTTCCACTAGCCAGCCTGCCTTTTTCTGTTTACACTTAAGCCCTGGAAAGGCTCTCAAGCTAAGTCACAGAGCAACACATGACTCAACGAGAAAAGGCAAAGCGGCGGTGCCAGCATTGCTACTCAAACTCCACACCGGGCTTATGAGGTCCTGAATAAATGCTGTAATCTTTGCTTTCTCCCACTCAAACTGCTGCTCTGTGAGTCACCATCAATAAGAATGCAGGGTTTTGTGAAAACAGCTTTTACAGTGATTGAGTCTTTGGCCCGTGTCTGAACTTGTTGACTCTCATAGAAAGCCTTGCTTATTGATTCTGCTCCTCTCAGATGAAAAGGCTTTTGGCCTGATTGTGCAGTAATCCTGTTTTCTTTAACTAGGGTTTAAATGTGCATGTGCCTGTATGTGTGTGTGTGCACTGCATGTGTGTTTTTTGTGTGTGAGTGCTATTAGATCACATTACTGCAAATGTGCTTTCCCCAATTTTTGATTAAGCCATGGAAAGGTGGCCACTTTCTGAGGAGGCAGGTGTGAAGATCCAGAGACTGTGTCAGTCACTGGGACAAGAGGCAAGTTCAGTGTTTGTGCCGTCAAATGATGATAGTCAAACTGAATGTGTCATCTTGGTATAATTACTGGTGACATCAATTTAATCCTTTTTCTCAAAAATGAGATCAGATTTTCCAGAAAGCTTGCTTATCAAACTTGTTTGCTCATCCTTCACGATGGATGAACATGAACCAAAAATGAACATAATGGCAGGGTTTTCTACAGGACTTCTGTATCAGACCAAATTAGTTTTAGCCAGTTGTCAGACAGGTCACACACACACACGCACACACGCACACACACACACACTCACACATACTCCCTGGATCAATTGCTGCCCTGGGAATACATTAACCTATTTATCATCTCACTTACCGTGAGATATATCACATATTTTTTTCTGCAATGCTAAACATCAATATTCTAATTGATTCCAATATTGTATGTTTTACATACAAAACAAAATTAAAAAATTGCATTTGGAGGAAGACAGAGAGATTAATCTTGTATGATAGATAGATAGATAGATAGATAGATAGATAGATAGATAGATAGATAGATAGATAGATAGATAGATAGATAGA
>JAQMCX010000012.1:3597956-3631694 GCA_029814765.1 Acanthurus leucopareius | reverse complement strand
ATAGATAGATAGATAGATAGATAGATAGATAGATAGATAGATAGATAGATAGATAGATAGATAGATAGAGTTTTGAGCATAAGAATAAGTGAAAGAAGAAGTGAAAGCTGGTTCCAAATGTTCAATCTCTCTTCTGGTGTGGCCTAAACTTTAAGAGCAGGAAAAGCATTCCCAGTGACAGGAAGTGCTTGAAAACAGGGGAAGCCCGTTGAGGGAGAAATAAATCATTGTCGTCATGACAGTGTTTTTGTCCTGTCGTGTCTGATTGCCCGTAGGGGGTGACACTGACCTCAGGCCATTCCTGCCTGCTGTTTTTTAGCAACAGGGGCTGGAAATGCAATGTCATCTGCCTTTGGCTTCTTTTCCTTCGGTAGCCGAGTCCAACGTCTCCAGTTCATCAGAGACAAGTCAAGGAGGAGGAACACAGGGGAACATCTGGAAAAAGGGGGATATTTCAGCTTTTGAGAGTAAATGCAAAAAGCAGCAGGTACACAATGGACATTTTGGCTAGTATGAAATGCATCAGTGTTTGCAGACTTCTGGGTTTCACTTTGATTTCACTCCCAAGAAAATTCATTATTTGCTCTCCTGTGCCAGACGGTTGCACGGTCGTCCTCAAAGGGATAAACTATGACTCTCTGTTTCTTTCTTCTGTGAGTCAAAGGTGGACTTAACTTTTGCAGCATTTGCCATGCTCTGCTAATAGACCGAACCATGCGCCCCTCAAACCACTGCATGCACACTAAACTATTCTTTTTAATCTTCAAGGCATGTAGAACACACACCACAGTGTTCCTACAGTTTCCTTTATGAAATAAACTGTAACTCACGGCAAAAAAAGTTTGAAAACCACATGTAGATATTTCAAAATCAGTTTTTCAGCCCTCTGAGCAAAAGGAGCAAGTCTTTTCTTCCTGTTATCCATTGTGTCATTTTCCTTCTGCTCCTTATCAGGTTTAACGCCGCTGTAACAATTCCAGCTTGAATGCATCAGCTTTGAAAATGATGCAGAAGTAGCTTTGGGCTTATCTTTCTTTAGCCTCATTTTCTGTTGAAAGTGAATGAACAGTCTCATTATTTGGGAGAAGTGCCACACCCACTAATGCTCCAAATATTTCCTCAGCTTCAGTGGTTCCGTGTTGCTGTGCTTTGTCAGAGATTTGTCCCTTTGGCACTGTATTGATATTATTCCTTCTCTCTCAAAAAACAACAAGACTAACTAACCACTTTCCTGTGTGTGTGTTTGATCCTGACGACACAGTATTTTCCCTCCCATTTCCTCTGTTGCTAAAGTTAGGCCCTGTCATAGCTCACCATATCAATGTGAAGATAACTCAGTAGGAAGTACTTAGATTTGAGCGCAGCAGCCTAATGACGGCCTTCTCTTCAGTCAGGGCACTTAATATGGTTCTTTTCCTGCCAAAACCATGATGTAATTTGTAGTTTGATCAGTCTGTCTCTGAGTATTGTCTCATTATTTGGTCTTTTATCATAAAAATAGACTTTGTCCTGTGTTCTCTGCCTCTTTTTCTTTCCAAGATGATGCAGATATTAAAGGAGAAATCACACTCACAGGGTTTTAAATGAAGCAGAACAATGGGCACCATTGTCAGGCCGTTCCCTTATCCACCGTCCCACACAAGCAGCATCATAACCTCCTGGCAGTGTGTTAACATCAGCTGCAGTCTCCTGTCTTCCTGCCATGTTGTTATGGCGGTGGTGATGGTAATAGTGGTATGCATTTGTTTGTACACGTTTCCTCATGTGTAGTCTATGAAGTGTGTGTGTGTATGTGTGTGAATGTGTGAGTGGTAATAAAATACTTTTCAAATTGATCTATGCAAGAAATGTAAATCTACATGTAATGAAAAGGATGCAGATTTTAGGAATTTCATTAAATGATAATAAATATAAGTTTTAAAAATGACACAAAACACAAAATACAAAATATACTCTTACTTTTAAACTTCTGTAGTAGCTTTTAATTGTTAAACGAATTTCCTCCTTCAAAAAGATATCAGCAAACTTTAAGGATATGGCTGAAATAAAGTGTTAAGTTGTACTTGTCAAAATAAAAGTTTCAACCAAATTCACATCAGTTTTTACAGGAAGTAGTATACGTATAAAGTATGAGTATAAAGCACTGGTTATAAATTAGTACACACAGGCATTATTACACACATGTTATATTGTAGCTTTTTATTCTGTGCAGACAGAGACTGCTTTCTGTGTCTTTAACAACTGGCTGCCAAGCTCCTAAGGTCAGTCTGCTTCCTCTGAGACAACAGCAAGGCTGAGTAAACTTGAATAACTGTTTGGTACAATTTGTGATGATTTATTCTTAGTGAAATAATTGCTCTGAGTTGAACAGGCTCCTTATTTTAGACTGCTCCCCATGTTCACTTTACACAAAGTTTTATGCCTCTTTTACTTCATTATCAGGATATTAAGGGCAGTTGAGTTCTGTCTGATCTCTATCCAGCTGGCACGGCTCTGCTCGTGGATATGTTGGTCTGTTGGTTTGGCAGCCCACCATTTTGGCCCAGAAGTTTTGCATAGACGTTCATGGTGCCCGGGGGATGAATCATGAAGACTGTGGTCCTCTGATGCCACCATGAGGTTCACTTCTGTGGTTTTGAGCAGATTGTCTCAACATTGCCAGGCAAAAATGCCAGGAGGTTTGTTAAGGATAGATAACGATAACGTACTAAATTAAGGTGTTAAACATATACATCTGCACGCTACAGTTTTCACTGTGAACATGTTAGCTTTTAGCTTTAAGTACTAAAAGCGGCACAAAACTACTGGCTTGTTTAGGGTTGTCCTTTAGATTCATATATCATTGTAAAAATAAATGCATGAGTAATAGGGTAAGAAGGGAGCCAATGCATCATTAAAAATGGAGTGTCTGTTTGCTCCCAAGTGAAACTAGTCACACTTCAGCAATTTAGCTGTAGTATTTATTGTCACTACTTGACTTAATATTAAGAGTGACGAAGTCCACTTTTGGAGGTCATCTACTGTGTATTGGGGTTCAGGTGCTGTTTGAAACCTTAAAGTCATGCTGACTTTTTATAATTAGACTTAGATGACTCCTTATTTTGGAACACCCCCCTGTGTAAATTGCATTGTTGGCTATGGACACCTCTGTGCATATAGCATCTGCCAAATAGAATAGCTTTGACTTGACATCATTTGTATGATAGAAGCCTATGTATCATGTCAGTCTTCTACACTGTCCAAGAGAGCTGAATGCACTGCAACTTAAGAAAAACATGCAAGTAAACAAAACACATGCAAATTTAGAAAACACCTTCGGCATTTTGACAACGTGTGCACAGAATACAGAAAACACCCTGCTAATACACAAAGCAGATGCAAATACCTAACACAACACACAACAACGTGCTCATGTGTTTTCTTGTGTAATGTGTTCTCATAGTTCATCTGGGTATTGTAATTTTTACTTCAAAACTCATCATTTCAAACCAGATACACTGTAATTCATTTTATTCAACACTGCCTGGAGAATTCATTGATCAATGTATGCAGAGATGTACTCAGAAACAGTTCTACTGGGTTAATTCCACCTCAAACAGAGTTTTTGAGTGAAAATCAGTCATAGTCATGGATGATTATGAAGTATCTGCTGTGTTAGAAGCATAGACTGGAGAACATGGACATAGTCTCAGTGACGTCACATATGATTTCTGAAGAGATACTGTGAAGCTAAGTATGGTGGCCCAAGCATCACTGTCTTGGTAGAACTTAACACACAGCTTTTAAAAAAATGGCCAAAGTGGTAGAGAGTTTGGAGCAAAGTCTTCTTGGATGAGCTGTAAGTACAATTAGCTGCACAGTATCTATATTTTCTGTCCAATATTTGCATTAAAAAATACTCCAAAAGGGGCGCCGATTTAGCTCAAATGGTAGCGCAGGCGTCCCATGTACGGAGGCTTAGATCTCGCGGTCACGAGTTCAACTCCAGCTCCGACCATTTGCTGCGTGTCACTAACCCCCCACCCTCCACCCCCCGTTTCCAACTCTGTCCTATCAAATAAAGGCAATAAAAGCCCCAAAAATATATTTAAAAAAAAAAAAATACTCCAAAAAGCACCAACTCCAAGCACTGAGAGGTGGAGTTCAGAGGGGTGATGCTCAGCAGATAACGAGCAGCTGCTGTCATTTAAAGCAGCCATGCCCTCAATAATGCATAACTTTGAGCCTTAACATATACATAACAGCTTAAGCCTTGACAACATAACAGTCGACAACAATGGAAGATGAGCTATAGAGACCAAATTCTTATTTTGTTTAAGCCTATAGATATTTAATTCTGCTACAAAGTTTTATTTGGCAATAAATTGGGATTTGCTGGCTTCTGGAACCAGCCTCAAGTGGCCATTCCAGGAACTGCAGTTTTTAGCGCTCCCACATTGGCTTCACTTTTCAGGCCCGTTGTGATTGGTTAGAAAGAAGTCCAAGGACAAGAAAACAGGGTGACAAGTCATCTGTGTTGTAAGACAAACAGGAGAGCAAATACCCATGGGACTAAGTGAAAATTTTGGACAAGGAGGAGCCCTGAGCAACAGGAATCTAATTCCAGCCACCAAGATGAACCTTGTTGATGCTTGTTGACCTTAGCTTGTCTAAGAGAGCATGTGCACAAATTTAGGGAGATTTTCTGTTCATTAGCTATAGATAGTTGTTATATTCATACATACTTGATGCCAAATATGCCAAAGGGAAACATGATTTCTACTGTTTCATCACAACCTTTTGCGAATTCACAGACATGGTGGAATCTGTGGATATTGGCAGGGCATTGACTGTACTGTACGGCAGTGTATTTTTAACACAAGCTCACAGCAATTGAGGGGGATTAGCAAGCATAGGAACAAGCCTTTATCGCTGGGGGAGACCTTTCACAGAGAGCTTGGCCTTGTGAGCGCCTAAACAATGGGAGGAATACTTCAGGTTTCCCTCCTCAATGGGAAAGTGCATTCCTCTTTTTCTCAACACTTCAAAAACAAGTGGTGTGCTTTGCATTTCGCAGTCGTGTGGTTTTTGTAACACTGGCTTTCTTTGCAAGGCCAAAAGAGAGATTTGGAAAACATGCATTGAATTTAATCTGTCTGTTCAGGTGAGCAGGTGGGTTACAAAAAGGACAGCATGGTTGCAGAAAGGATATGAATGGAATTAGACCCTAAAGTCTCACTGTGGGGAAGCAATGTGGGTTGGGCTGCTTGATGAGATACCTTTTGCCTTTGAAGCAATGAGGTGAATCTTTACAGACAAATGTACAGGAGCATGTAGAGGTCAAATTAGCTGATTGCAGAGGGAAGGTAGGTTGACTCCATCCATCCATCACATGGCACATTTTACTACTGATCAGATTTTGGAGTAAAGGTGCATCTCGAGTAAAGGTGCATTTCACCACTGCATTCCGACATTGCACTGCATTACAGTGCATTCAAAGTTGTTGCAAACACAGCCATAAGCCAGCAATAGGGCTGTTTATCATTTTTAAATTTGACACCAGTACCAACACTGATACCCTTAACATGATATAGATATTGATAATACTTTATTATAAACCTTTATTTCTACTTTATTCAGTACCCATCAAGTAAAATGAATGGTAAATTGACTGCATGTACAGTATATAACGCTTTTCTTATCTTTTAAGCACTCCAAATGATTTACACCACAAGTTAGCATTCACCCATTCACACACCAACAGCGGGAAGCAGTATTTTGCCCAAGGATGCTTGGACATGCAGACTAGAGGAGCCTAGACTAGAGGATACCTTCTGCATTTTATTCATTTATGTTAATCAGATGTCACAGGTGTCACAGGTATGTAGTGTAGTGATACTTTTAAATGATGCAGTTGCATCTTGGCAAACTGCACTGCTGATTCCCTCGTATTCACTGCACTCGACTTCACCTCACCACAGACTTATGTAGCTGTTCCAGTTTGTGATCCAATCACGTCAATTAAATCAAAGAAAGAATTACTTCAATTGATACCTTAACTCTTTTGAATACTGATACTCAGCCCAGGTAAGCAAGCATACCTCTGAGTGAATTAGTAATCAATCATACGCAGTTTAACCTCAAGGTGACCAGAAGCATTTGAACTGCTGGTCTTCAGTTAACAGAATCACAACACAGCAAGAGTCGAACCTCAGAGGTTAGATAGGCTTACGGGTCACAGCCTAGCAGATGTCACCTTGACCTGCAGCATTGTTGTCGTTCAGCTCAGTTCAGTGCTGTCATCACTCCAGCCAACGAGGTGTGAGTGATCTGCAGAGGGTCTGCTCCTCTACTGCACTCTCTCCACTCATCCTGTCACCTTAAATAGGTGGAAAATACTCTGGCCTAAAGGTGTGCGTGCGTTACTTCTGCGGCATCTGTCGAGATATTTCCAGCCTAACACACCCCAGCTGTGGCTGCAGCTCTCATCAGCAGCGTGTCTTGTCGTCTCACTCAATTACTTGCTCGGTGCCAGCGTTGCTAAGCTAAACATTGACTCTTACCCCGATGGCACAAAACTGTCTTCCCCACATGTACATAGCTCTGTCTGTTTGCTTTGGGACATGCTGTTTTCAGGTGCTGTCTCTCTTCTCCAGGCGACTAGCGATTAGCAGCTTGTTGCTCTGATGTTCTCACTTTTCTGCTCTTTCCTTTTCGTCTGCCCTGGCTGAAATGACACATGGGCTGTGTGCTGGCTCTGCACAGTTACTGCAGGAATGCTGAACGAACGCAGTCTTCTCTGATTCTGCAGTCAGACTTGAACTTGTCCACAGCATCACCGCAAAACTTCTATAGACAAACAGTGAGATGACTGCGTTGCCACTCGGTGGGAAGTACAATCTCCAAAATAGAAGCTGTTGGAATATCACCTGTGTGTCTGTATGAGTGGATTGCAAAAGATGTCCCACTGAACACGTCCAGGCCTGTATTTTGTACATAGTTCTATATTTTCAATTAAAAGGAAAGAAAATCCCATTATTTCTTCTGGGGTCTCACTTCTCAGTCAAATTTCCTCACAACATTATAAAACAATTACAAGTAGGCAGATCCTTTGCTACACTTTGCTGCACACTAATGTTGGCTTCATGCAATTTCAGGCCCAACATGAGTTCACTTGACTTGACTTTTGACTCAAAACTTTAATATAGGGGAACACGCTAAAACTGTCTTCCTTGCAAGGGTCAATTTTGAGATTTTAGAGCTTAAAAAAAGTTATATATCTCCTTTCAAACCAGTTTTTTTTTAGATTTCTGTCCTAGAAATGTATGCAAATATCACATATTAAATCAAAAACATAATTTGCCCACTTAAACAGAAAAACTTGTAGTACAAAAAATGATTGTCCCATGATTGTGCACGCGCACACACATATAAACAGCCTTTTTTAAAAATGTTTATTTAATCTTCATTTCAAGCATAAATGTCCCATTTAGATACAAATTTCTTCGGTTAGGAAGCCTTGATCAAGATGGACAGCAAAATTTACTAAAAAGGTTTAGATTAAACTTTGAAAAAGGACAGTTAAAATCACCAAATATACCAAAACAAAACACACACAAAACAAACAGAGATCCAGGGCTAAAAATATTATTGGTAAATGATGACACAGTTAAAAACTATAACAAGAACTGATTTTAACATATTAACACTGTACAGTTGCCCACATGGGCGTCTGGGCTGCGTAACTGCTCTCTGTGGGGAAACACGCCACAAACCTGCAGGGCTGCTCCCGTTATTCGAGAATGCAAAGTGTTTGCATCTCAAGGCATTCATATTAGAGTGGCACATCTCTCACTTGTCACTTCAAAGGGAGCGCGCAGAGGTCAGGGTTTCATCAGCCTGTCGTCGCCGCAGACGATCGCAGAAAAGTGCTGCCCTAAAAATAGAGCGCCGTGTCATGCTCGTAAAGACTGACAGAGCCCAGATGATACCATTCTGTGCCAAATGTCTGTTATTAAAATGCCTCCATCCCCACCGGCTGAGAGAGACACCTTTAGATGACTGTAAGAGAGGAGGGGAGGGGTTACTGGGGCGCGTAGAGGGATGCGCGCAGAGTTAAAACAGATTTGAAGATTTGAAATGTTTGCAGTTTCGTCACAAAAATTATGTTTGTGCACTGTCTTATCTGCTCAGCTTTTTGGCATCACTGGTAGGAGTTCATTCTTCATTCTTCATCTGCCTGCAGAGCTGAAGATGTTTTTCCACACAGGGACGGCAAATAGAATCATATGATGAGTGCTTAATGGCCCTGCAGTTACAACTGTACTATATCGCTGCCTCTCCCTGATGAATGAGGCATTCATAGGGCAGTAACTTATTATTACCTTAGTATTAGGCCTTTGATCTTCCAGCAGTTTGAACCCTGGAGTTTTTTAGAGGGGTGGCTTGTCAAATAGCTTTGCAGATGGGATCGGGCCTGGTCTTGCCCCGGCTATGGGGAGAGGAGGCCTGAAGGTGTACAGAGGCACCAGTGTGTAGTAAAACCCGACTACAGAGGCATCACACTGCAGCCCAAAGGACCTTTGGTTTTATAGTGTTTGTATGATCAAAGAAATCATTCATGATTTTTTTATGTGCACCTTATCTGCTATGTTGTTTTTGGATCGGCAGCAAGAAAAGTCTTGATTCTCGTGCTTACTGTAGGTTTAACAGGAAAGAAAGTCAAGCTTTGTCTTCACAGACTGCATCAAAAGTCAAACTCTTGAGTGTGAGGGTGCTGCCGCTGAATCCCTGCTCGTGAGCCACGATTAAACACGAGATGCCGTTCTCAGCCAGGACATTCCTCTATTAATGACAAAGGCGGCTGGTAAGCCTCATGGTGAAACATGAAGAGGGAGAAGAGAAGGGAACAGAAAAGCAGGAGAGAGTCACAGAGGTGGGGAGGTGAATGGGTTGATTCAGAGGAGTGGCAGGAGAGGCCGGAGGGCGACCCACACCAGCCCTACCCGTCTAGTGCTTCAAGGTCAGGTCTGCGGGGTCAGAGAGAGGACTGTTGACAGGAACGTTTGTTGCTTTGATTTGTCTGTCTCATGTCTTTCTCCTCACTTTTTGTAGTCGTCAGTCCCCTTCTGCTGCTCACATTCCCCCCTGTTTACCTAATTCTATTTCCACCCTCCCATCCTCCGTCGGGTTCGTCTGGCACATCCCAGTTCTCATTGTGCAGGCTGAGCCGCTGGCCCTCTTTAAGATCTGCATTAGAATGTTGTTTTTATATAGCAGCAAGCGGAGGCATGTGGAGTCTCTTTTGAACTGCTCGGCAAACAGATGGAGGTTTTCACGCTGCCTTTATGAGATTAAGTGAAACATTCCCATGAAAAAGACATTTCCCTGTGTCCCTTCGCCCTCAACTGTCTCATTTCTCTCTGTCTTGCCTTTTTCTTTTTTTTGTCTCTGTCTCTTTTACTTTCTCCTTTTTTTCTGGCTTGCCTCAGGCTTGGGCAAGGGCAACCTGCTGCTGAAAGTGAAGTGGAAAGTAGACAGGTTTGTGTTACCAATAACTACTTCCCCAGGCAAGCAAGTGAGCACCGAGCATCTCCCAGAGTTCAGAGCAAAGCGGCAAACAGGTCTTGTGAGTCCGACACTGCAGGCAAAGGGAGTGAGTTCTTGTTTCTTCTCTGCAGTATGAACCTGTTTGACTCTGACTCAGGTAGGTTAGTGCCAAGGGCCCCCTCCCCTCCCCTCTGTCTTTTAGCAGGGGTTTGACAAAACAGATTCACAGGGCAGACAGTGTGGCTCTACAATATGTAATTCACTGGGATACAATGAGACTATTTAGACACAGATTTGCATGGGATAAAAGCCTAACAGCTTTCAAGCATGTAAAATTTGGAATTTTGTGGATTTCTTTTTAATTTGGATCCACAAGAGAAGTGTCTCTGAGGCTAGATGAAATTTAGAGAGTCAGGAAGTGGAGTGCAGTTTGTAGAGACTTTCATGGTCCATAGAGGATGAATCCTGCTGAATATTATTGATTCCCTGACTTTTTCCTCCAGGGACATTGTGAGGTTTTCATTTTTGGTTTTATTTGAAATGGACGGCATCTCTTGTATTGAATGGGTAGGGGGTGGGACAAAATACAATACAAGATACAGGGAGACTTCCTCTTGTGATATTTGCAAAGAGTATTACCAAGTTCTAATATTTTTTATTGAAACGTGCAGCTGCTCCTTCCTGCTGGTTCCCCTGCCAGTTGGATAGATACACCTTCATGATATATTTCCTCATTTACCTGATTTCTGGTAGTTGGACCTTTTTGCCATTCTCTAGAGTAAGCAATAGCAAACATGAACAAGTTGCAGTCAGTGTGTGTATAAATGTCAAGAGAGTACTAAGGTGAGACTCTGTGTACTTTTTTGAACATTGTTTCATCTCAGTTGTCAAATTATGTGAAACTGACACCACAATGCAGCAAAAAACTTGATTCCTGCTTTTTGCCTTTTCAGTTAGTATTTTTTTTCTTCTCAAGTTACACAGATATGGTGATCTATCATTTAGGATTGCCTTGCAATGAATCAAGTATCACAGAATCACTGTATCAGCAAGACCATTGTTATTATTGGCAACATATCTTAAACATCTCATAATGTGAACTGCTCTGTGATTCCTGCTCTTGGAAAGGTTTGCCATTGTATTTGGTTCAAACATTCATCCCCCTCAGGACTAATCACAGTAACCTTGCTGAACCCTAAACTTCCCAGGAGCACCATAGTGTATACAGCTGTAATTAAGTTTACTAAATTTCTGTACTTAGTGGTCAACACAACTTTGAGTTACTTGTTCTTCATTTGACCCTATCTATTTTAAGTCATCGTAAGTCCAGTCTGTAGAATTTAGCGGCATCTAGTGGTGACTTTGTAGATCGCACCTGACAGATTGTCCCTCTGCTCACACCTTTCACTCCCAGCCACGCAGGAGGACCTACAGTGTCAGCAAACTCAAAAAACTTAAAAGTATAGAGCGAGTTTTTGGCTTTTCCTGGGCTACTGCAGAAACACTGCAGACTTCATATAAGTGGATCCCTCAGTCTGTAGATACAAAAAGCTCATTCTTGAGCTATTTAAAACACAACAATTCATATTTTCAGGTGATTATACACAGTAAAATAAACTTTTTATCTCATTTAATGTTATATCTTATTTAGATAGGGATATATTGGACTATTCACACAACTATATTTATTTGACAGCTATAGTTACTTGTATTTTTGCAGTGTAGAAAATTCAATTCAAAACCTTCATTAAAATAATGAAACATGATACAATGTTGTAGATTAAAAACACCACAGTATTTAAATGACCCTATTAAAAAAAAGCTCCACCTTAACCAGTGACAAAATTCGGCTGAAATAATAATAAACAAACAGTAAGATACAGTTGAGAAGGAATGCCAACATAAAGCGATATAGATTAAAAATAGTTTTCATTTTCAGAACGCAACCTAGTGGCAGGCATTAAGCATAACAATATAGGGATAACCATTCTTCTTGCTGATGGTCTCATTTACTTACAGAGGTCATAAAAAGGCATCAACATTACATTGAGACTGTGTCATAACTAGTAAAAAAAAAAAAAAATCCTCATAGCATATTTAAGTAAAGGCTTTTAAACACTTTTAAACACTTCCACCACTGCCAAGAAAAGATTTATGTGCTTTTCCATTGTGGAAGCTGTCATTTGAACAAAGGGAATCAAAACACAGTATTTATCTTCTATTGTTTAATACAGTATCTATTTAGGATGCTAAAGCCTTGAAGTTTGAAACAACATACTTGTAAAAATCAGTTGTTTTTTTACTGCTTGTTAAATGCTACCATAAATGTCAAGAGGTCTTTACAGATGTGTCTTATTTTCATAAACAAACCAGTGAGCTCACTGCCGTGCGATTTGCATCACTGTACAATCACAGAAAAGTAAAACACCACAGAATCAAAGATTTGCATTTTTATTAAACTTTGTGTCTTTGGTTTTCCTCACATAAAGACTGCGTATGTGTTCAGTTATCGCTGGTTGTGTGCGTGTGTGTGTGTTTGCTCTGCAGAAACACGAGGCTTACTGCATGGCCTGTTCCAAGAATAAATTCCTTGAGGCTTACAAGAGCTGTTGAATGAGATGGAGGGCTCAGGGCAGGAATGATGGGAGGGAAGGAGAGGAGGGAGGCTGCTCCACACTGTAGGAGGGTTGTCAGGCTCTCACTTACAGGCCTGATTAAATAACAGGATGCTTTATGAAAACAAGAACATTATCTGCCTCTTAAAAGGCCAGGAAAGGCCCTCTAATTGGCTTCCCCTGAGTCTCAGTGTGGTCGCCAGTTGGTGAGAGAAAAAAAAATCCTCTGCCATGCCCCGGCTGGCCACAAACTGAGAGAAATTACCAGGACACTTTCTCTCCCTCCTGTAGTTATACTCTCATCAGCACTACAAGAATGTATCAACATACCGAGACCAAGCTGACAAAAAGGGTGTCTTTTTCCACTCAAAGGAGGATTATTCTTGTCTGAATTCTTGATTGGGTGCAATACAAACAATAAATAGACAGTGACTCCTCTGTGGGATCTGACAGTTTCTCATGTGGCAACTTAGACAGCTGAGGTTTTTTAAAAGGCCCTCTAGAAGTTTGGAGGAGCGAGAAGAAGGCTTCAGAGGTGGGGTTTGGTATGTTTGTGCTCCCTGCGAGATCAGAAGAGTCTATACATCCAGGAAACTGACTCTCCCTCTTTACATCCCTTTCTCTGCCATGTAGCCTAGGTGGTTTACTTAATTATACCTATTACAGTCAAGTACAGCTAATTAAAGTGTATCATGATAGTTACAGCTGAGATTAATTTTGGAACTATTTAAAATGATTACATATCTTTACTTAATTATAGTAATTGTTCAGTGTACCAGTAGTCATTGTTGTTAATACACTATTAGACTGAAAATGCCAAAAATATATTGTAATTCTCTGCCATATCTGCCACTTTTTAAGTGCACCTTAATCCCAAAAGTGGATACAGTTTTGCCTTGATTCACACGCAATACGACATTACATCATAAGACTGCCATACTGCCTAAAAAGTCCTTTCAAAATACAGCTGTCCCATTAAAAGCAACACATTTCATGCTAGTTACCATATTCATGCACTAAATCAAACAAAGGTTTAGTAGCGTCACACTCAATGGCTGGTAAAGTTAAATTAAGTTAAGCAGGGGCTATTTTAAACGGTAGTGTAATCTTCTAACCCTAACCCTAACAAAGGGCAAATTGTTCAGAAACAAGCAGATTTCACCTTGAAGTTATAAAGTTGATTAACTGACATTATATTTTAATCAATATAGCCATGGTGTATAAATGGTAACCCTTAATTTGAACATCATGCATGTTCCTGTAGTTACTGTAATTAACTGAGTATTTACTGCATGTTTTTAAAAAACGTGTACAGTAACATATCTGGAACAATTTGTTGAGTATTCTGATAATCTATTACTCATTGTAGTAATTTAGTTAACAAAAAAAAGCCCTGGCTAATCTTCTTATATTAAAGCCTCTATGTATATAATTATTCAAAAAATTTCACACTTTGGTGCCACCCAGTGGTGATATTGTAATAGACATCTGGGCAGACATCAATTCAATTTACGTGTCATGTCTTCTTTATTATATCTTTCTTGACTCCCTTGTTCATATTCAATATGTGTATGTGAATGTAGTGCATTTTTAGTCATACACATATTAAAGCCTGGAGAACTTCTCGGCCTGGTAAAATCACTCTATTCCAAGTCATGTTATAAACAACGGTTTTTGCAAGAATGCTTATTTGCTTTCTTGCAGTCTTTGCTCTCATTAAAAGATTAATAACACTCTCACAACTGTTTAAATAATTCAAACTTAGAACTAAGAGACAGACAGACTCACAAAAACAAGAACAAACAAGCTTTGATTTTATCAGGTAGTGAACTTTTACAGTTTAATTTTACAGGTAGTTTCTTTAATGTATTAAACACACAAGAATTTTAAAGCTTATTTGGACACTAAGTTGAGTGCTGACCTCTAGGTTCAGTGGTTCGTCGAAAGTACAACTCCGTTGAACTTATTGTGTACTTTGGGCTGCGTATGACACTCATCAGTGCCAAAAACCGTTGTTGTGTGGCACAAGCCATCAGAAATAATGAGTTTTGGAGAGAAGGGGTGCCATTATCTCATTGTGTAAAATGGCCCGTAGAGGTGATGGTAGACAAATGGACAGCGTTTGTATAGCACTTGTCCACTCTATTGACAACCTAAAGCCCATACTGGATGTCAACAAGTACTCCATTCACGCAAGAATTCACTGATAGCAGGGGACACTTTCACATGTGGACTAGAGGAGCAAACCATCAAAGAAGAGGACGGCTCAATCTACCTCCTGAGCCACGGCCACCGCACTACTTGATGCTCTCTGCTCTCAGTGTTCATGCCAAACAGGGCTAACTGACCATCTCTCTCTAGCTATATATTTAGCATACTGATACAGCAGTAGAGAGCAAGCCGTCTTTTCTTTTTGTACCCATCAAGAGTTGATAAGTATATTTTCCAAAACGTTGATCTGTCCCTTTAAGAAGCAACTCAGGTTGTAGAGTCTATTAAAGTTAAAGTCTTACTCTTCTTCTTGACATGTTTGCTGGCTGTCTGTTAACACCCTCTGCACCAGGGCAGCAATCTGGTTAGGTTTAAAGAGTGAAATAGGAGGTCACATGTTGGCGTGTTTAATAACGAGCCGGGCCTCTCGGCTCCATCATCACTCTGTCACCGGTAGCCACATCAGTCTCATCTGCCCTCTGGGCTGTAGGCGCTCGCTGCCCGGCTCTTTGATGTTTCGAGGATGTGTTTAGCAAGCGATAGTGTATCAGATGACATCGGTCTTTCTCTTTCACCTTGTGCTTTGCATTTCAAATCTGTCACAGTGTAGCCTGCTAACGAGAGGGGGCAGGGGACAAGGGAAGTGCAGAGAGAAGAGGGAAAGGGTGGGCTCACCAAATTACCTCGTTTACCACCAGGCAGGGACATTGGGTTCAAAACTTTTATCTGCTGTCTTACTCTTCTTCACTAGAAAGGTGGCCAAACCCAGGTTCTGTGTGTGGGTGTGCATATCTGTGTGTATGTATATGTGTGTCTGCGTGTGGATGAGTGTGTGTGTGTGTGCCAGGATAAATGCAAGATAGAAGTAGGAGGAGGAGTAGTGTGTGATTCAGGCCCACCCCCTCAGGCTCAATACTTTTCCTGAGAGCGTAGAATCTGCTCACCTGCCCTGACATGCCTGCCCTGCCCCTACACCCCCACCCCCTCCCACCCCATCCACCCCTCCTTCATACATTACTCGCCCCCCTCCAGCGGCCCCACATCAAAGTACCCCTGTGAGTAATGGATACCCAGCAGGGCCACACCCTTCCCTCCTCCAAGCGACTCAACTGCTGCTGAGCCAGTAGCAAGCACCCGGCAATCACATAGCATACACACACACATAGTAATTATTCACACACAATTAGACTTAAATATACAGTTTTCAAAGCTGGGCAAACAATATTTAAAACAAAGCTTTGTAGTTCTAGTTAATAAAAGAGGGAGGAATGTAGTGACTGGACGATTTTAAAACTTTCTCTGTGTTTTCTTATGTTGCTTTTGCAATTGTCTTGTATTCATTTTGTGGGACTGAAGACTGTGGATTTGGGATGGATCAACTGATATTTAAGTCAACCAATGACTCATTTTTTGTTTAAAATTATCTTTGTAGATGTTAATTAACTATTTACTGTTCATCTGTAATCACTTTGGTGATCCCCTGACTTTTCATCCAGTGTCATCTGGTTGAAATTTCAATTTTTGCGTTAAATACCAGCAAAACTAAAGACATTCCCATTAGTCTCAGTTGTTTTTTGTTTATTAAATGTTAGCAAGCTAACATGCTAAACTTAGTTGGTGGCCATGATAAAAATTACTTCCAACACATCAGCATGCTAGCATACTGTCGTTAGCTTTTGCTGCAAACAACCACAATGCTAGCCGCACAAAGCAGCTAGCATAGCTTTAAAATCTCCCTCCTTGTGTAATAATTAGTTTAAAAATGCTACCATATCAGGTATTGTCACTTTCAAAGTAGTGCCTACATACATAGTGAATGCCAAAGAGCCTGCATGAGGCAACTTATTTGGCCATTCTCTCCAAACAGATGATTACCTCAGTCATAACTTCTCCTTTTTTCCATTTTACAAAGAGAGCTGCACAAAACCTGCAGACTTTAAAATGGATGCTGTCCTTAGCATCAGTTCAGACTGCACCTGTTTTCAATGCCACTTTACCTCCACTTCCCACTCCCACCTATTATCACAAGCAGCCCCCGCCTACCCCCGTCTGCTCCTCATTTAGCCATGCGGCTTGTCCCGGTCCCTCAGTAATGGTTCCAGTGTGCCGGGCCGGTCAGGAGAAATGACAGAGCAGAGAGTCGCCCTTAGACCTGTAGGCTCAGAGCTCTGTACTCTGTCATTAGACACTTTAATGCAGCAGCACCACAGCCTGCTCGCCTCACTCGTCTCCCTCCCTCTCTGTTCTTCTCTTTTTTCTTTACCTCTTTCACTCTCACTCTTTATTCCCACACACATTATTCCATGGTATAATTTAGTCATGCTGGGATTGATGTGGATAGTCACGCTGGGAAAAGAGAATGCAGATTGAGTTAAATAGAGTCTAGTGGCATGTTTTTAAGAGGCAGGAGGGGTTATCGGAGACCAAGGAAATGCAACATCATCAGGTTTATGGCCAAGTGTGTGGTGGTGTGTAATTAACAGTAGTAAAAATTTTTAATAAGGACAACCATGCTGAGTAATTAGTTTAAATTGAGGTTAAAATGTCTTACTTGCTGGTTGCACTGTTAAAAGTGTCAAAAGAGTGATTTAGTCATAGTTTTGTTTTTTGTTTTTTTTTAACAGCACAACAAATGTGCTTGTTAGAAGTGAGGGGAGTTACATAATTTTGTTCCAATTCAAAACAGGCATCTTCTTGTTAGTAGTGCTTGATCTTACTTGTTTAATGCTGAAATTTATTTCTAGCAAGTTCCTGACTCAAGGGAAATGTTGAACTCTTCTGGAACAAGTTAAAGTATTTCACTCCATGAGCAATTTTTTGTTCTGGATCCTGGTATATGAAATAAAAGAAAATAAATAATTGACTTCAAAGATCTTACTTGCTGCCCCTGTAATGCCCCTGAAGGCTTAAATAAAAAAGTCAAAGGTTATGAAGCCACTGGGTTACACACTGGGACACAGAATATAGTAGTTCTTCAGCCATAGATGCTCAACTAATACAACAGATGTTTCTTCATGGCAAGACTGAATGTGTCTGTTTGTGTCTGTTTGTAATATTCCCATTATTGCCTTCTCTATTTTCTCTCCGTTACGCGACGACATGGCTGCAGATGAAGGGAAATGAACTGGCCTTGCTCTGCCATCCGCACCACATTAAACCCATGACAAACTCTGAGACATTAGCAGGCTGACCGATCTTGTCAGGCAACGGAAAAACCTTGGCATAACCCTTCGGCGAAATAAAAACATCAGGACAGCGTAGTTTGTCTCTGCCCTGCTGAGGACACGCTGTGATGTCGGGGCCTGGATCACAGACCGCAC
The DNA here is from genome assembly GCA_029814765.1 of Acanthurus leucopareius. Classification (NCBI taxonomy): domain Eukaryota; kingdom Metazoa; phylum Chordata; class Actinopteri; order Acanthuriformes; family Acanthuridae; genus Acanthurus; species Acanthurus leucopareius. Next base: position 3,614,020 of record JAQMCX010000012.1, on the reverse strand, counting down.
TTCGTCAGGGATGTAAACAAACAGCGCTCACTGGCCCCGAGCAGGCCACCCAATGCTATGAGAGGGCAGATCGCTGGCTTGATGTGGTGTTTATGCAAGATGAGCTGGGGTTAATACTCCAGTTCGCCGAGTGCTGCTCATACTAAGGTGGAACACAGATTCTTGAGTGATTTGTTTGTGTGAATCATTTTCTCCTGTAAGCTTCAGAACTATATGTTAGAGCTGCCTTTAAATTATACTGATGGCGTTTGTATTTGCTTGTAGAAACATGGGGTAATGTTTAGTAAATTTTGGTGCAGAATATGTGGTGTTTTCAGCCAGTTGGTCTCAGTGTCCTCCTTATTCCCAAAGGATTGTACCACTTACTGATTGTAAATAGTTACAGAAAAAAAAAGCTTTTTCGTGACTCCAAAGAGAGCTATGTCAAGTCTGATTAATTGCTATAAAGATATAGATAAAAGTATAAACATAAAACAAATCTGTTGGTGTGGAGTTTGAAAGAAATGAGCTTACCAGACTTCAGTTGCCTGCTCCTGGTCTCTGCTTGAGGTGAACTGTTGGTGGTCGAGTTGCATTATAAGTAATGTAGGTCAGGTTAGGGATTTTTCAAATTCTTAAGAAATAGTGACCTTAAGAAAGACTTCCAGATAGATTTTACTTGGCGCAATTGGAAAACCAGGTCTAAATAAAAAAAATGGCTAATGGCCTATTATGACTTCGCTGCTTCAGTTTCAGGATCCTTGCTCACTGTCACACTGAGGCCTAGTCCACTCATACAATGGGAATTTTTTTAAAAGGGGTTTTTCCCTCCTTGGCTCAAAAAAAGAATCTTGTCCACACAAGCACAGTTTTAAATAAATCTCTATCCGATTGAAAACACAAAAACACTACTAAGACTCTGTTATGAGCATGCCAAACCAACTGGCAGCTATGTAACTTCAACCCTGAAGGCAGATTGGCCAACCAGAAGCCTGAAAAAAAAAAGCTATCGCTAGCAGCAACACTAGAGGTTTGACCGGTTCTCTTTTGAAGCTGCAAATTTGGCTTCAGGGACAGTGTTGTAGAAGTGTTGAATTATGCACTGACCTCCAAGGTGCATTGTAATATCACTGCTCCTCAAAGGAGTAGAAGAGTAATTCTACATTTATGTGCAAACATGTCAGAGTCTCATGTAAACTAAGGGGAGTATGGCAAACTCTTAGACTTTAAGTGCAAGTAAAAATGGTGCACAATCTGTCATCACAAGTCAAAAAAGCTGTTTTCTCCCTCTACACGACAACACTGCAAAAGGAATACTAAGATCCTGATCCTGGCCACAATTTTCCAAAAAAACCCTTTTAGTGACCTAAAACTACATTTTTCTCTGGATGTAAGGCAAAAACACATAGAAAAGGCTACGTTTTGATAAACAATCATGTGCGTGTTAACAAGGCATGTATTTAATTGAGCCATTGTTAATGATTTTAATTACATCTGTGCTTCTACTATGTGAAAATGCCTGAGGGCAAGCTTAGTAATAAGACTAGATAATAATTCCATATATTCTAATTACATTTGTCTGTTATGGTTGGTTACCATAAGTGAAAGAATGCAAAAAAAACCCTAATAAGACTTTAAGCTGGGGGTTGTCGGGTTGTTTGTGTTGCATGCCGCATACCTGCCTGTGTACTCGTGTAACCCCACAGCACTTCTCTCTGTGGCCTCAGGTGTGTTTGTGTTTGTCACAAGTCTCTTGTGCAAAATGACCTGCTTCTACTCCACATCAACCTCATCCCAAATAATTCCACTGTGCCTCACAAAGCAGCCGTACTTCACCCGTGTTTGCCCACACCTTCTGTCACTAACCCATCCGTGTTAAAAGTAGAAGCAGACTGTTGTGGTCTGTGAATTGTTTGTTAGTTTTCCAGTGATGACGTCCTCACTGTATAACTATGTGAACCGCAGTCATTTCCGAGAGTGCAGTTGTTTTCACTCAAATGCCAAATAGTGTTTAATCAAATGTGTCAGGTTGCACCTCATGTGGATGGGTGTTTACCTAACCACAGCGATGTCTGTTTCAGTTCCGACAATAACAAATGTGGAGATGTTGAAGCCCTTGCGCTGGCAGTCCTTTTAACTGTCTTGTTAGCGTCAGAGCTGCGCTTTTCATTGCACCATTAAAGGTTAAATATATCTCCTATTAATCATGTAATGAGATCTCTCAGGCCTCTTCCGGGTGTGTGGCTCAGTGGAGGCATATGGCTCGGCGACCACACTGTGGTATTACTGCTACAAATACTGAGATATAATAAGACCACAGCAGCAGACTTTGGAGGAATATATTATGATATACCCTTGACTGTTGGAGACTTTTTAAAACTTTTCAGCTTCTTGTGTCTGTCTTCGAGTGTGTATTTGTGCATGTGCATGCTTGACCACAAGAGTAGGCTTTCCTGCATTTGTTACCCCGATTAGAGAATGTTTTTTTGCTAAGCGCAGCTAAGGGAACTTTTGAACCCAGGTAAAGCAAATTCCCACATGTCAAAGATTCGGCTTTCATTTTTTTTTCCCTTCTATGTGACCGCACCCCATTTAGGCCCATGCACGTACTACAATTACCGTTCTGATGAAACAGGGAAAAGGCTGTTGCACCAGAGCTCGAAGCCAGATCAAAGAGAGTATGTTAATTCCTCATTTGACCTGTTTCTGACCGCCATCACTATGGCTTTTAGACAGCAGGGGCTGCATGTATAAACTCTGAACTGCAAGTTTCAATGTGCAAAAACACGCACACACCTATATGCACGCTCACAAATTGGTGTTCAGTGTACACAATGTTTTTAATACATGCTCTGCAGTGTGCTTTGAGAAAATAGGTGTAGGAGTACACTTCTGACATTTTGTATTTACAAAGAAAACTTTTCTTATTCGTCATGCATTGACTTTCTCTTATTGAAGTGTTAAAAAACTCACTAGTGATGACACTTCACAACAGAAGCTTCTCATTAACTTGATTAATGGGTCAACTGAGTGATGTTTTTACCTAAATTCTTTGTCAATATCTTGGGAGTGTGTGTGTGTGTGTGTGTGTGTGTGTGTGTGTGTGTGTGTGAGCCTACTCCTTCGTGCCCTTGGCTGCCAGCAGCAGGCTAGAAATCACTGTTTAGTGTTGTGTTTGACCCAGGTGATTAGGTGTTTAAACTTGTGTCTCCTGCTCATTAAGCGTTGGCAGATGCCAGACACTTGAGAGCATGTGATGAGGTATTGATGAAAAAGCTGCTATTTGTTTTCTTGCTGTCTTCTTCTGATTCTCGCGAAAGTATTTCTGGGATTTTGCAGAGCACACTGATAACAAAAACAAAGTATAGCGCCAGATGTAGAAAACCCCAAAAAGCAGTGTAAGATACACAAGATACACAAACACACAAACCAAGACACAAAATATCTACAGCTTGTCGAAATAACAATATCTCTATGCTAGTTATGTGCATTAAAATTGTTAGCAAGTGTGACTCATGTTGAGCTGTCCTCAGGTTAGCTATCAAACTATCAGTGTACACCATTTTAATGACAATAAATCTCTGTCTTAATGGCATTTATACCTTTTAAAAGGGGCCATCTCCAGTACATTTGCAGTATATTCCGTTAGGTGACTTCTCTGTTTGGGGTCGTTAAAGGGATACTATGCAAATTCTGAAGAATAAGTAGAAAATTCATTTTTTTATATAAATGAAATAAGGAACCCAAGAAAATGCACCCTTTCCCAATTTAAAAAAACTTAATGCAAATCACACTCAATCTACCAGTAGCGAAGAACAGCTAATGTTAGCTCACCTTACAAAGTATGGGTAGGTATAGCGATGCCACTGACATTACTGAGTTTGCAGAAAAGGCAGAAATTTTGCAATGTTATTCATTTTACCAGTGGATCATTTGAAGGTTTAAGTGAAGCTATACCATCTTTTTGATCCTGAAAGTGTAAAAAACCATCTCCAAGCTCTCCTCGTGCTGGCAAACAGCTTAGGATCAGGGGAGAATTTGAAGTGATTCTGTGTGTTTATTCTACCAGGAGCTTCGGTCTTCCTCAGATCTTCTTGAAGGTGCAGTCATCATCACCGACTGTTTGGCGGTGTCTGCTTTGAACACACCTTACAGCCCACAATAGAATGTTCATTTAGAACATAAATGTCAACATTATTAACAAAGCTTCAAAGCTTCATTCTATTCATTACAACCCTACACTTGTGGCTTCCTTTTTTCCTCGTTTGGCTTCAGTCTTTATTCTTTATAAACAACATTACAACGTGTATTTTAAAAGTGCTGCTCACAGCGATGAAGGCACATATACAGACCAAGATCACCCAGTTCCCTACAGCTCAACAAAGCTTTTGTGGCTTCTTTCAGTTGATTGTTTTTATTTCCTATGGTGGTGCTGATAGGTCAGATTGTTTAAGTGGCAGTGCGCTTCACAGATGCCAGATTGCAAGCACCCCCTTCTCTTTCACTCAAGGTACAGGGCACATTGCACAGAGGAATAGAACCTTCTGCTTGCTAGCTGCTTTTAATGCAGGTTAGGATAAAAACCATGGCACGAAAAAAAGTAGTTATGCGGACACGTACGGGTTAAGGAGAACGCCTTCTGCCTGCCTTTCAAGGCATTCATACAGATCACCAGCACACACTTTGTCATTACTGTTGACGATGCAGTACATAAAGTGTTTGTACAGCCGCTGAAGAGAGCTGTCACAGCAGAGACAGGTCCTTTTCATCTCCTCTTGTGGTGCTTGATGCCTGCCCCAGTGACATACATGTACTCCAAAAATAAATTGTCTCCTATGGTCCCCACTCATAACAAGATACACTGTTAAAGACTCTCTCAACTGTAAGTCAGATAAATCAGTGCATCACTTATACACACTGAACTCTACGCTCCTGCTCTCCTTTAAATGGTAACTGACTGAATTGTTGGTCTTTAATGAAACAATATCAAAGCCCTGCACATATTTCCTGTTACAATATTATGATTAAATGGATGTAGTTTTTATTTGGTGTGCAATTGGATTTTATACTGATGTCAATCTGTTTGTGTGTTTTTATTATTGTGCCAGAATAAGATCAAGTGTATTTTTTTGACATTATGGAGCATTGTAGTGCTAAAGTTTCTTTAAAGTTCCGCTCATTGTTGATTTATGATGCTGTGTTCCCAAATGTTTTCCTGGCATACAGATCTTTCTTATCCCTCATTTATACTCAACACTTAAATTGACCAAGGATAAGATTTCATAGGTTTTAATATTGTACAAGTGCAGGAAGACACACTTGAAACAACCTGATCTCTCAAAATTTCCTCATATCCCACACTTCCTTAAGACTTACTATAAAAGTTAAAATGCCACACAAATGAAAGGAGATAAAAGGATTTAGGCATACGGTGGGACGATGGACAAAATTAGAAAGTGTTTATAAAAGTTTATGGAAGTCGATAAAAACAAGAGGATTACTGCCTACATTGCCGCTGAGCATCACTAATCAGTAACCAGTTAACTGATGTTTGTTCAGACAAAATTATTGTTTAAATATTCTTTTAGCTTAAATGAAATGATGAAGACAATAGAAGAGGAGACATGCAGCACATCCTCAGAGACTTATTTGAATACAAAATGTTCCTTATTTGCATGTTAGGCTGATGCCTCACGCATTTTATTTCATTCAGTAAAATTCCTTTTCTCTATCCTCCAGCAAACAATCCTCAACTCTTCTTCTTCCTCCTCTTATTTTCTTCTTCTTCTTTTTCTTCATCTTAGAAAAAATGTTTGGATGAGGCAGCAAAGTCGTGCTGTGGCCTTCAGATTCCTGGTTACAGTTTTAAGCCAGTGTGTGGCTTCCAGGGTCAGGTTGAAAAGTAACAGGACAGGAGGAGTTGTTCTTTGGTCTGTGCTGTGAGGTCTGAGGCTCAGTGCGTGGCTGCCACCTGGTGGTGGTTCAAGACACTAAAATAGACCCATATGGACTTATATATGAACTGCTCATTATACAATTGACCTCGTGTAAAGTGCTTTTCTCTGTCGCTTGATTGACAAACTTATCTCGACGAACATGCCATTTTTGTCTATTATTCAGGTCCCACAATTATAATAAACTCATTTAACTTTTTGTTGGTGTGTTTTGGTTCTAACTGTACTCTCTTCTGTGTTGTCTCCTTCAGGCTCGCATGGCACTGGATAAAGGAGCTCAGGCTGTTATCTTTGATGTCAGTGATGATGCCAATGCTGCTGCTGAGGTGAGTGTGCAGACACAGCGACAGCTATATTCATTTATAAAGTTTATAAGATGAAAAAACACAACTTAATATGACATTGATGTTCTTGTGTTTTTCTCTTCTTACTATGTTTCCCAACTTGTTTGCACACACACACACACACACACACAGCTGCGAGAAAGAGACTCCCTTCCCCGTCCAGTTGTGCTGGTGGAAGCAGAAGATGCTGAGGTGCTGATGGGTTTGGTCAACAAGAACGAGGAGGCCAAAGTTGGCATTGAGATTATGGTGGAGCAGCCTAGATGGGTAAGCACTGAAACACACAAACACACACATCTGGCTTTCTGGTTAATTGGCTGGAAGAAAGGGACCCCTCTGGGAAATAACAGAACATAAGGAAGTTGATAAGAAAAAGCTCAGAAGATATCAAATTACATTAGCTGAGAGATCGACTGAGGCTCTGTGTTTAATTTTGATATGGTGTGAAATATCAGAATATATTTATGTACTGCATGTTTGGATGCAAATGGATCATCTAGTGTGAAGAGTAAAGCATGGGAAACAGATGTAGGTCGTGATATGTAGGGGCAACAGGTCTCGTGTCTCACCCATGGCTTCTCAAAGGATATCTTACAGATTTGATAGACTCAGTCATTGCTGTGCTCCACTTTCAGATGAAGTTTTTACAGTATTTTTTTATTAAAGGTCCAGTGTGTAGAATACAGGGGGAAATATTGTGGAATACAGCAGAAATGGAATATAATTTTCATAGGAATTTTTTTTAATTAGTGTGTAATAACCTGAAAATAAGAATCTACAGTAGCCTGGAGAGGACAAACCAAACACTGGCTCTGAAGAGACCCCTTGCATCTCTTGCAAGTTTCATAGCCAACTTAGGTTCCCCTAGACTCTTGAAAGGGGTGAGGGACTGGAAGAATATAAGATTGGGTGAATTTTGTAACTTTATTGTTACATGCCACTAAATCCTACACACTGGACTTTTAAGTACTTTATATTTACATTTGAGATACTTAGAGAATCTATGAAATAAGGTTGCACAAATGGTCTTGCTCTCTTCAGCTTCTCTCCATCTTCATTTCCCTTTTCAGCCACACTATGATGTTGGCATCCTTCTAACAATCGTCTTAGCTATTCTGACCATTGTTCTGATCTTCGCTTTTCGATACAAATGCAAGTCCAATAGAACATGGGTAAGTAAGCTTTCAGTGGATCATCTTAAGCTAAGTTAGAGATCTCAGAAAGGGTTTTTAATGACTTCTTTTTGGTGCAGGACTCTGTCCATCAGCAGACCATGCGGGCCATTAGTCGATTGGAGACCAAAACCTACAACTCTCAGGGCTGCTCGGGCTCTCAGCGCCACCGTGCTGCCTGGGGATCAGCTAGCAGCTCCAACTCAAGCCCCGTCTGTGCTATTTGCCTGGAGGAGTTTCAGGATGGACAGGTACAAGGAGATAAAAGCAAGGAACATATTTTATGAGTAGATGTTATTGTCTTTATCAGCTGTTTACACTGAAATCTACCTCTGTCTCTTTTTTATCTCAGCATTTGAGGATCATCTCGTGTGCTCATGAGTTTCATAAGGACTGTGTCGACCCCTGGCTGCTGCAACACCGCACCTGTCCCCTCTGCATGCACAACATCATGGGTAAGGAAAAGCATATTTCCACATTTGATAAACAAGGTGACCATTAAACTGATGGAATTCAATAACCTTCAAAGCATTTCTAAAATATTCTTTTCCCTTTTTCTTCTCATATTATATTCCACATTTTGAATTTACGTTTGAATATATGTGAAATTTTAACTAATAACAGCGTTTTGCACAACAAACAGCCATATGTTGAATTTTAATCCCTTCTGAATCTTCTACAAAAAGTTTTTAAGGTATTAAAGTGATTGTTATTACAGCCTGTAGTATTCTGTGTTCTGACTGCTGCTGTGATCCGCAGGGACGGAGCGGCAGCCTCAGAGGAACAGACTCCAGCAGAGTCCAGAGCAGAGCCAGGGTTTCCTACACGCTCAGCCTTACAGCAGCCCACGAAACCACCCCTTCCCCCAGCATGCCATCCCCTTCTCTATGAGGCCCCACTATCCTAGTGGACCCTCTGGACCCTATCCCTCTCTGGGCCACTACACTGGCTCTTCTCCCAGGGACGCTCAAACACTACGGTTTCTCACCAGCAGGCCGCTTGGCACCAGCTGTGGGTACCACCGTCCTGTAGAGGGTCCTGGGCGGCCTCACAGGATTGGAGGTAACTGCAGGACTTCCGCCCACCACTACAACCCTCGTCGATCCTGCCACAACTATCGCTCATCCTGTCCTGCCCAGCGCAGTGCATCCAGCTCTAGACTTCACCATGTGGCCTCCATCCCACCGCAGCCCCGCGGAGCACCAGCCCATAGCCGGCAGGATGAGGGCAGCTGCTCGGGTGGCAGCTACCACACAGAGCGCAGCGGATACCTGGCTGATGGGCCAGCAAGTGACTCGAGCTCAGGACCATGCCATGGCTCTTCCAGTGACTCAGTTCTTAACTGTACTGATGTGTCCCTGCAGGGGGTTTATGGCAGCTGGTCCACATTTCGTAGTTCTCTGAGTAGTGACTACGATCCATTTGTGTATTATGGGCCAGGTCGTGGGCACGCCCCCCACAGGGACAGCCTGGAGGCATGTGCCCAGGCCCGGCCCAGGTCTCTGGATTCTGTGGTGAACAAAGCGGGCTGCACCGAAGAGCAGCCACAGACTGTGTTCAGCCACATCCACTACCACCGCCACAGACACCACCACTATGAGGAGGGGGAGCCCAGCCAGGGTCTGAGCAGAGGCTCTGATGAGGAGCAAGGGGCTTCTGCTGCTGCAGCTGCACCTGCTGCTCTTGTCTTGGACAAAGACTCACCAGTTTGCCCTCCAAAGCACAGCCCTTGCCAGTGCCCAAAGCCAGAGCCCACAGATAGGCCCAGTCCGGGGGCAGAGTGTCAGGACCATGAGCCCAGCAGCCCTACAGGACCTCCTGTACTGGTATCCCCTATCCCCTTACAGCTTCAGCCCCACTGCTGCCATCAGGGACATGGACACCCTCCCGCTCCTCGAGGGCGAGTAGGTGGATGTGTGCTTGATGGCCCTTCTGTTCGTTTCCACCAGAGCCTTGATCTGCAGGATGACCGTAGCATCCACATCCACTACGGTCAGGGCCCGGGCTTCTGCTGCTCTCCTCCTGAGCTGCACCCTGCCTTGCTCCCTGTGCCTCTCATTCTGGACTCTGGAGGCATGGAGGAATGGCCTTGCTGTGCCGGGGCCCATGTTGTGTGGCAAAAGCGGGTGCAGCAGGCACACTCAGAGCCTCAGCTCCTGGGGCCTGGGACCTCTATGGACAGGCAACCCTGCAGGTTCCACCACAGCCCAGCAGCTGCAGCTGAGCGCAACACAGACATTTGTTTGTACTGCCAAACGTTACACCAAAATCAGGGTGGGTGTCTCAAGTATTTATCTTTAGTAAAGACTAGCAGTTGGGCTTGAAGGATAATTTTAGGGGGACCTGCATGACTTTTCATTGACTTTTTGATTATTTGTTCATTACATTTAAAGGGTGACTTAAGCTGTCTTTGTGTCCACAGGATCAGAAGAGGAGTCTGGTGTGTGAGAACTTTGTTGCATCCCCGTTATCATACGCTGCTACACAGGAGCCAGAATGGACAAGCCTCTCATTGGCTATTGCTCTCATGTCTTCCACATAATTCCACCAGAAACGCCTTCATTCAGACGATTCCCCAGCTTCCCACAGGATTCAAAGCTCACAAGCTGAAAAGGTCTTTCAGCTGAGATAGACTGAGTTAGTTACATTATTCAGTGAAATTATTTTTGATTAAATCCAACTAAATTTTTTAAATAATGCTGGACCCTTCATAATATTATATATCAGAATATATAGAATGATTTAAATGTTTGGGAGTCGCTGGGGAAACAAATAATACACCACAAAGGGGAAAAAGTGCTTTTGTTGTTTCTCCTTGTCAGCTATAGGAAAAATATACATTACCAACACAAGTTCCCATGCTCCTTAGTGACAACTAGCGGACGATCCTTGATTAGGGTGATGAGCCCTCATGAAGTGAGACTCCAGCTCTGCATTTCTCACTCTATTACAAAATAACTTGATTTATCTTAGAGGTACTTACTTTCACTTGCGTGATCTTCGTCTTCCTTCGCTGAGTCCGTCTCAGCTGAGAGAAGCTTTTCTCTCCAGCCTACCTCAGCTCAGATTTCTTAACAAGCCTCACACACGGGGTCTTTAAAAGGTACTGCTGTAGTGATTTTTTTTTTTTTTTCACGACCATGTAGCTCCCATAAAAATCAAGAAAAAGTCAGACCTATCCAAATGGAGAGAAGGGTTGATGCTCAGCCCCTCAAACAACAAGCATTCACTGAGGTTGCTGAGCCTTGCATGGGCCTTGTTTTCATTATTTCAATAATGGCAGCTGTTTTCAACATGTTTTTTTTTGTTTTTTGGATCTTCTTTTTTTTTGTAGTCTGTAATTTTTATTTTCATCATTCAAAATGAACCAGTTTGACTGAATTATGCCGTCATTACAAGCTATTGTCTTGTTCCTGTCATTTCTCTTGCCAGTGGTTACTTCACACGTTTGACCTCAGAGCTGTTAAACCTTCTGATTAGTGCAAAGTCAACAGGACTCAACACAAGGACATAAATCCATCCTTTGCTTCTCGAATGCCTAATTCACCTTAACCCCCACCCCTCATTGTCCTCCAGCAACTAAAGCTCTAGAAAAATGTTCTACATTGCAGCCACAGAGAAGAGATATTGACTATTTAATGATGTAACTGGAGTAAAGCCATGCTAAGTAGACCTTACAATCCCCAGTGTCAGCTCCGTCTGTTGCCTTCACACCAGTTTAGTGAAAGCTTGGTGTGCTTTTCCCATGATTTCAAACTGTAGGGTAGGTACAGCCTGAGAAACATCTCAGGGACAATCAAACACTGGAAAAAGAGGAAGAATTTATTATAGTTACAGTAACGATACCCCAAGCAGTGAACAATCCTGTCGGGATAAATGTGCATTGTAAATCCCTGCTTTTGAGCTTGCAGCACTTAAAGGAAGATCCACCTTATATCAGAAATCAAATACAGAATTTTAAAGATTATTTTTTAAATCAAATCGGTAATTTTTTCTTTTAATGTTTAACCACTGCAAACCACAAACAACAGGATTAAAATCTAAATCTTTTGTTACCTAATATTCCCTCCCTTCCTTTTTAGCTAATGATTGAGAGAAAATGTGTTTAAACTCATATAAAAGTTACACTAAACAACTTAAACACTACACTAAATAGTCTGAGATCAGAGGAGTAGGAATTATGTTATTGGGGGGATTTTTCCTTTAAAGTAAAAAATGTGAAAGCAGTCAAACTTCAGATACAGCTTAGCTTAGCACAGACAGCAGACAAAGAGCTCATGGGTATTGCAGTGTAATTAGTAGCACTTAACTAAAGCCGCATATGTGCCTTATTCATCAAACTGTTCATGATCCTAAATCAGGAGCCTCCCAACACTTTAAGCTCTTACCTGTCTAACCAAAGACGCAAAATCTTGAACACAGTGAACTTTTCGCAAAGTAAGTGTTGTGCCTTTTTTTCCTGCTTCAGCTTTTTCGATAACTATCAGAATTAATCAGGCTTTTAATGACATGAAAGAGCATACCAGGATTTAAGTAGGAATCATTTTGGACTCAATATTTTGGACAATCATGCAGAAATTTTCAACTGCAGTCCCTTGTACTAATACCTCAGTTTGAATGTGTCAACACAGCGTCCTCCAGCTGAAGTGTCAGGATTTCCTCATCTGTTATTTTTTTGTACCCAAAAGGTCTGTGAGACTGATAGACGGAAATGACTGAATTACAGGCAGCACTTTGGATTAAGCAGATTTTATATAGAGAGAAAAAAATCAGATAGTATTAATTTTAAAACTGGCCCAAAACCATCAACACATGAAAAATATTCTTTTGTGATGCCGGGGAATATCCAATGTGATTTAATCCTGTTCAAGATCTTTCTCTTTGTGTTGTTTTGTGTTTGTTTTGTCATGTTTTTTGCAAGAATAATGAGCTGAAACTGCCTTTTCTATGAGTCAAAATCCCTCCAGAACTCTAAGGGATATGTCAGTATATTTTGGATACTTTGTGTACAAAAAGAGAACAACAAAAACAGAAATGAAATAGTGTTGTATTTTATATATAATAGAACATTTCAATATAGTGACATGTCACTAATATATTTATTTACTAATATATTTATCCATTTTGTCCAGGTTTGAAAGAGTGGTTTCTGTATAGACTGATTGTTTCTATATGGAAACTGACCAGTGCCATCACAGATGTATCAACCTGCCTTCATTCCAATTATATGCAAATAAATTATTTTGAAATAAAAACCTCTGTGCTGAATGTATTTTACTGCCGGAGAATCAGGGACACTCCCACTTTGTCAGAGGAGTGTTTTTAAAGGAATAGTTCACCCAATTACTCACAGCTTCAAATCATTTCCTTTTTTAAAGTCATTAAAGATAGTTTGGTCAGTCTATTAGAACAGGATACATCTATTAGATTTGTCTAAACACAAAGGGCACAAAGGAAATTAAACATGTCTCTGAATTTGTTATGCATAGGATTCAATCACCCTCATAACATCAAAAAAAGTTCCCGACTGTAAGAAACCAGGTGCCTCCAGCTAAAAGATGCATCAGTCACAAAATTAATTTAGAACATAACCTTTGGAGGAGGCTCTGTTAAAAGAAGGGGAGAGTAAACTATGGCTAGAATCTACTCTTAGAATTTGGTGCCTGAGCCAAAAGTACAATCTGATCATTTAAATGTAAAAATGGTATAATGGCTGCACCTGCAGCTGCTTGGAGCTGGGGCATTTTCTCATACATGAATTATAAAATAGCTCTTTTTAGTAAGATTATGACCAAAAACCTGTGGGTAAAAGCATGATAGGAGTTAAGATTCATCTCAAAAAGGACACTGTGAGGTAAAAGTTTTAAGTACAGCAAACGTGATCAAAACTGCAAAATTTGAAGTCACTGTTTTTTTCTATCATTGTATTCATTTCTGTAGTGTTTTGACAAACAGGGAGTAGATTGGATAATAACAGAACTCTCATTTTGATTCAAAATACTTAGAGTCATATGCCACAGTAATTTAGGTTCAATGGAGATTAACACAAATAAAATACGTATTATGAGGAAAAAAGTTTTGGGAAACAATTTTAATCACTGTCTTAGTTAGAGTCAGGTCAGAATATTGATGTTACTCTTATTTCCATACACTAAATATCAAACAAAAGCCAGGAGATACTTGGTTAAGCACAGAGACTGGAGCAGAGGAAAACAGTCAGCAAAATCTGAAGATTTAATAAATGAGGCTGTAGTTTTACAGGGCTATGAATTAAAATATGTCAGAGTGTATTGTAGAGATGTTGGTAAGCACATTTGGTTACCTTTAGACAGATCCAGGTTAGCTGTTTGTTTTTTTTTGTCTTTGTGCTAGGCTACGGTAACAGTCTCCTGGTGCTAGCTTAATGTTTAGCACAACAGGAAAAAATAACCATATATGCCAAAATATCAAATTAATCCTCTAAAACTTGTACAAGCTTCCTGAACACGCATGCCAACCCTGATGAACATGAGTTTCCTTATTGAGCCGTGCAGCATGCATCCAGCAGGCAGCTTATCTGATTGCACCTGCAGCTTGTCACATGAAGATATTAACACTCTGCACATGTGTTTGATATACTGTAGTTGAGAAGGTGCTGTTGATTGCCTCTGAAGTGAACAGTCATATATGTTATAACAGTCTAATTGTGGTTTGCCAGCAGCAAGCGGAGGATCAGTAGAAGGCTTTGGCCTGCCCTTGGGGTGTCAGCACTTTGAGGTTGCCCCTGGCATCTTGGTCCTTCTCAATGGCCTCAAAGAGGGACTTGAAGTTTCCTGCCCCGAAGCCCTGGAGGGAGAACAAACACACACAGATGGCTAATTATCCAAAGATCTGCCTTCTTATGTGTCATTTTTTGTTATAGCTCTGGGGATCTTCACACAGACTCTGTTAAACACTTTGATGTTGGATCATGGCAGATAAATATTCTCATTAGGTTCAAACTCAACTCCGTTCTGACAAGGTGCTTTAACTGGGGGCTCGCATATTAATCATGTAAATATTTTCATAGAAAATCAAAAGATTTAGTATAGGGGGAGAGATTCTTTGCTGTGGTTCAGATTCAGTTTTTCACTTTCATGCATTGTATACACATGTATAGACTGAAATGCTGAAGAATGACAAGATGTGCCTGTTCTGACAAGAGAAATGGGTGCTAGGTGTTGGAGCTGAAGTGCCACAGGGTGCAACTCAATCCAAAGATCCCCCTCGCTGTGAAGCAGGGAGCCTTTTAATCTGTATCTGTGATAGATTTACTGAGCTTTTACAAGTGGGCTACTGTTATACTGTTCACAGTGGGTGGGAGCTGTATACAGATGTTCAGACGGCTCTGTCTCGGCTTCTTAAAGGTGGTGAAGGTAAGAAATACGACCACAGGCCTGTAAATCCTTTTACAAAGACACTGAGGCTAAAAGATTACCAGTTCCACTTGTGGCAGTTTAGCTGGTGTGTGGCACTTACAAAGTGGTTGTTCCGCTGAATGACCTCCAAGAAAAGGGTCGGTCTGTCCTGCACAGGTTTGGTGAAGATTTGAAGGAGGTAGCCCTTGTCATCAAAATCAACTAAGATTTTCAGTTCCTTGAAAGGAAATAGAGAGTTTACATTTGAGAGCACACACACACACACTCACACAGAGGCTGTAAATGATTTCAGGCCTGTTGACATAAAACATCTCCTCACCTGTAAACGGTTGAGGTCCTCTTTCACCTTGATCTTGGCGGTTTTGAGTTTCTCCCGCAAGGTGTCGTAGTACGTGTCAGGTGCTTCCAGGAACTCCATCCCTCGGGCGCGCAGGTTCACTATCTGTTTTGAGGCAATA
Source organism: Acanthurus leucopareius (assembly GCA_029814765.1). Classification (NCBI taxonomy): domain Eukaryota; kingdom Metazoa; phylum Chordata; class Actinopteri; order Acanthuriformes; family Acanthuridae; genus Acanthurus; species Acanthurus leucopareius. The sequence continues at coordinate 3,598,716 of JAQMCX010000012.1, read as the reverse complement.
ACAGACAAAAAAAGGCAGGATCTTCAACTTTCATTGCAGATTTGGGAGGGCTTTGCAAAAATTAGGCTGAAGATTGTCACATTTGTGCTTTTGATGTTGATCAAAGTCTCACAGCTTCAATGATGTTTGACGTGTTGAGGGCGATGTGCTGAACACCTGGTCCCCCGTTATAGTCCACATATTCCTGTGAAGAGGGAGATTTAGGACATAAAATGCATTGAGGCGGGGCTGTAAAACAGGAGCTGTCACATATTTGCTTAAAGTTTGACCCAGGGTTCTACATATACAAAGATAATTTAATTAATTTTGTTCACTTGAAACTAAATGGCATAACTGCCTTTCATGTTGTTGGGAACCCAAAGTGATGAACCACTGGATTAAACAGAAAGTCCCAGAAAAAAAAGAGACTGTTGAAGTGATAAAATGAGCTGATGAAGTCACACCTGGATTTGTGATATTCTTTTCCCAGGTGCAGGTTCATTGATGGGCATCTTGATGGTCTCTTCATAGTTGGTCACTACTATGGACCTCAGTGAACTGTACTGCGTGTGAATCTGCTTGTCATCTATGGACCAGAACCGGTGGAACATCAAACACTTCTGATACCTGAAATTTAGAGAGCACCAACAGAAAATGTGACAATAAGCTAAATGAACAGCCACCCCTTTTTAAAAATAGTTTGAATGTGTCTGTGGAGATTCTCAGTCATCCAGGTCATGATTATCTTGAAGAGTCATTAAGACAAGGCAACTGGACTCTG
>JAQMCX010000012.1:3549001-3597528 GCA_029814765.1 Acanthurus leucopareius | reverse complement strand
TGGTGGTTACGCCCCGAGAGTCGTTAACCTGAGTGGGTCGTTAGCTTCCTATTCATGTGAGGTGTTGTGGTCACATGGTCCCAGGTATGAAAGTTTGGGGAACTTTCTGGGGAGAGAGCTTAGCAATAGATTGTAGGTGGCTGAGAGATTGTGTCTGAGTTTGAATATGTCCTTTTGGTGACTCTCATTGAGTTAAAATTTGAACTTTTAATTTAATAGAACAGTAGGGTGGCACTGTAGGTTTTGAACATCTGCACTAACATTTCAGCCTACAAAAGAGGTGGAGTTAGAAGTGTGTTTACTTATCCTTTTACCCTGTGTGAGCTCTGCCTGCTGTGTGTATACGTGCGCTCAAACAGGAGTCTTACCAATCTGAAACTGGCACCATTTGATCGTCTGGCTGGTTTCCAACAATGTGATCAATAAAGTTCAGACCTCCTGATGGACTACAAAAAAAAAGAGGAAAAATACTTGATATGGGTACTTTTCCATTAAAGGTTCAGCAAAGAAAAAAGGGAATTTCTGTAACAAGCAGGTAAAGCACCTCCCTTTCACATCAGCTCAAAATGCATGTTTCCAAATTTTAACCAAAATACTAAAAGAATTTTGGGTTAAAACCTGGAAATGACTCCTCATCCTGTTTAATATAATTTTTGCAGCAAACTTCAATTTAAACCATAAAATCTTTTTAAATGTATAAAAACATTCAATTTAGAATTTAACACAATACACAAGATTTAATTAGAGTATTAAAGAAAATTTAAGAAAATACAGCCTCATCATAGATTCAGTATGACTGAATGGTGGCTGTTTTGATGAGCAACATCAAGACTTTCTCCCAGATTAAATAAAATGTACAAGCAATACGAGATAGGTCTTGGCAAGTTTTTTAGACCAATAAATATCCCCTAGTGAATTTTGTCAATTTTTTTAGGATACTCACAGTTTGGCTAACAGAGGATCTCTGAACAGAGGCTCCTTGTAGCCTGGAAGGAAAAGGCCTTTGTAGGGACCAAGGTACTCAATGAGTGTGTGCGTTGTATCTCCATACTGGGGACAATGCATGAGCACAACATTATTATACATTTCAAGATAAATGTGTTTCTAATGAGGCTTTTCAGTGTGTGTCCGTCTTTACACACCGTTTGAACCTTGGCATACTTGACCCTGCCGTGGCTGTCCTGCTCCACCCAGGGCTCCTTAACGATCACAGCTCCTCGCTCCTTAGCTGTCTGTCAGTGAGGAAGTATTGGAATTAGTTGGAAAATAGTAGAGTATAACTACAGTGTTTCTGACTGAAGGTAGCTCCTGGAAGCCCTCTAGTGGCTAAAGACAGAATATCTGTCTATACATGCTGTGATGCACTGCTTTATGTAACTGGAGTGATGCTGTTGGTGGTCTCAGTGTGCTTCAGTCTGTATCTCTGTAGCCATCCGACAGTCAACAGACAGAGTTTATCCAAACCTTTAGTCTGACCTTGACTGAGGTAAAAAGTTCAAATGAGCCAATAAATATCAAAGCTGCACTGTCATATATGTTTGTCTCTATTACAACACACACTGAGCACACCATATACTCACATTTTAGCCCTTAGAATGTGTGTAGTTTGATCATATAAATCAGGTTGGGTTCATTATTTGAATCACTTGTAGTGAAACATTTCATGTGAAACAAAATTGCAGTTTAAAATGAAATCAATCAATCACTGTGCATACTGAACATAATTAATGGTGTGAAAATAAGCACATTCACTCAGGTTCAAAGTACCTGAGTTACTTGTACTCAAGTAAAGTGCTATATTACTGTAGGAATATTGTACTGCTCTTTCCACTACATTTATTTTATTACTGTAGTTACTCATTACTTTTTAAATTAATAAAACAATTTATAATCAGAAACTACATTGTAATGTAATATTATCATTATTAATATAGGTCGGGCTAAGAAAAGATTTTATTGTTTCCTGGTAAAAGAAACTTCTAAAATTACCCAAAGTAACCTAAATTAGTCCCACCTTGGCCAAAATGGTAAACATGTTATTTCATTGATATTTATAATCCAGTTTTATATCATTCTTAATTGGGCCATTTTGCATAACATGTACTTTTACTTTGTATATTAAACCTATGTTAATGTTCATACTTCTTTACTTTTATTGAAACTAAAAGTTTGAATGGGACATTTTACTGTACATATATGTATGCAAATATATATTTATATATTCATATATGTATACACACACACACACATGCACAGCTTTTTGAATTTTAAGAGTATTTTTTGAGATAAAAAGGTAACCACTCTACTCATTTCTGATGTCAAAGAATATGAAACATGTTTCTTTCTGCCTCTTGTAAATTTCAGTTGACATTGTCTCTGCAGGGTGTGGCCATTTCAGTTCACACTGTGACCTCATCAGTACAGTTACCTTGATTAAGAAGTCACAGTCCTCCACTTGGAAAGCAATGTCTTTGGCACTATCTCCATGCTTCATCAAGTGATGTCCCATTTCTGATAAAACATAAAACTATGTTGAAAAGCAGACATACTGTGTGTCATGTTCACCTCATTTCATCTTTTATTAAAAGACTTGCCTTCATTTCCGGGATTTAAGGGAGATTCAAAGACAAACAGTATCTGTGAGGAGAAAGGAAGGGTTGGTTGCGTTTGTGGAGAGGATCTGTACTCATTGAACATACTGTGCATTCAAGCATTTGAATGTTTATTCAATCAACACAAGATGTTAAACTGCATACCTTGTCCTGTCTGACAACATGAGACACCACCTCTCGGCTTCCAGTCTCCAATCCTTTGTAGGCCAAGGGCTCAAAGCCCATTTTATCACAGTAGAAGGTTGCTGCCTGCAAAACAATCAGACTGTCTTTAGTATGAAGGAAATCTCTGATGAACTTAACAAAGAGAGACACACTCTGAGTTAGAGAGTTCGTCTTCTGGCAAAAACATATTGATTATAGATTGCTCAATCTGGCTGTGTGTTGTCTGGTCTGTGTGCTCAACCAGAATGACTGAATGAACTGAGAACGTCTGGGTAGCAAGTATGTTTTTCATATGAAAGTAAGTAATACAAATGCCATGTTTCACTTTGTAATTTTGATTTAATTATAATTAAACTTACTGATGGGTAATAAATTACGTAAATGTGGTTGAGTAGCCACCCCTTAAAAAATAATTGAGTTTGAAAGTTCCAGGGGCTTCAGATTAAATCATGTATAGTTGTTCTAACTTTGGAGAACAGTCTCATTTGATATGTAACTGTTAACACTGCGCCTGTAAAGTTTTCTGTAAATAATGAAAATCAACACAGTAGACATGAAGACAGGAAGACACTTGACAAGACACTAAATCTATAATTGCAAAATGTCTTATAAATTTCAGCTTGATTCAAACATGGAGTATGTGGTAAAGATGTGATTTTACTGACATTGGTGAAATAATGAAAATGACACATTGACAGAAAGTTAACTCGTTTCAGTATTTAGACACTGACCTGTTTGGCATTGCCGACCCAAAAGGTGATATGATGAAACTTGACGAACTTTCCCCTTGCAGGCTAAAAAGACAGAAGAGTTACAACAAAAGAATTACACTGATTCAGAGTTAAAAATTAAACTTGCCATGTTTTTTTTAGGTTGGTTTTAGAATTATTAAATGATTAGCTTCACCTGACGTCTTAGATTCAAATCTCATATTAGCTGAAGGCTTAGAATGATTCACACAACATTCAGGTACTCAGTTATGATTCAGGCCTTCCTCTGCAGAACCAACAGTACTGTAACACATCATAGACTGCTCTCCACAAAATAATAAAACATCTTCAGAGGCTGTTGTAATCTTACCTTCTCTCCTTTATCTGTGTAGCTCGTCTAAAGCAAAGAGAAGAGATATGCATCATTATAACTGCATCCTCAGGAGCTCAGACTCACCAAAAGTCAGTAGATCTCATGTTTCTAATGTTAATTAAAGGCTTTTATCCACTGAAGATAAAACTATCTCCTCAGTTACTAAGCTGTGAAACTGTCTAATGTCCCACAACTGAGAGCACCTGCTCAATATAATTAGCTCTGATAATGGAGAAGTCACTTACCATGCTGTGATTGTAGATGTACCACAGTTCAGAGAGAAAAAAAGATCTAAATCAGTGTCTGTCCCGCTGGTGTGCGGATAAGTACTGACCTGATGACCAACTGTGATTGGTCCTTTAGGATCTACACCCACCTGTCCGCCTCCTTGCTTCCTGCTGTACTTTAGCTAAAAAGTTCAACAGCAATGGCGTAAGTTTTGTCATCTCTCTCGAGTCCAGTGTCTAATGAGTCTTCAGACATTCAATTGTCATAGAAACATGGATACATTAATCTTGGCGTGGAGAAAGTACTGTACGGATACATTCACTCTTGTCTAAGAGGTTTGCCTGAGATAGTAAATATACTCCTCAAGAAAAAGCAATAGGCCATGTTGAGGAATTGTTTGTTTCTATTATAACAGAGATTCATTGCAGTTCAAAACAAAGAAACTGGGAGTGCAGCACTTACCTTAAAATTACACTGATTGTAGTTTTTAGGGTACAAACTGAGATATAATCCTGTCACACACAAAGCTCCCTGAGACCCCTTTTTGGCTTGGGCTCTTATTTTCATCACCAGGGGGCGCAACATTGCCTGATTCATATTGTCATAAATGAACAAATCTGCAATCATGTACTATAAAGTTTGTTTTCTACTAAACATATGGGCTGATTTTGAATAATTCCTAATTGTTTATGATTTTATGATGAGTCTTTTTTGATCAAGACCCAATTAAAAACTGAGTGCAAAAAGCAAGATTTAACTATAATTTTAGAAAAATTCAACACCTTGCTGTTGTATTAATGTATCGTTAGATATTACAATATCTAGTGTGTAATAAAAGCCTCAGTTGATTGAAAAAATGTACACATGCAGTACTTTTAGAGTGTTTGTGAGTTATTAAAATAATTTGGGAGTGGGGTTCATGATTTGCCCAACTGTGCAAATAAAATGTCTGAGGAATACAGCAAACACAGAGCTGAGGAATTGTGTGGCTGTTAACCGGTATCGGAGAGCATATGAGGTCAGACAGGGACTGTACAGACAAGGCAGATGAATAAAAATAGTGTCTGGCCCCATCTACAGTCCTGTAAACTGAATTGTCAGAATGTATACACGTGCTACCATCAGTGTCAGGGAGACCATGCAGTCAACTATTCAATAAATTTAGTTAAATACTGTGTCACTTTAGAAGTCGAAATGAAATATCACTGCATGAAAGTATCAGACCAGGGTTGGGGGCACCAATTTTTTTGAATACCTGTTTTTTTTAATTAACTAATTAATAGTTTGAGTTATCTAATGTAAGAATATAGTCAGAACTGCGTACTAGTTGACAAAGTGCAATACAGCGGCTAATTGTTTGTGAATTAATTTTATATTAATCATTCAAAATGATCGTTTCAGATATACACCTGACTCTTAATGATCTCTAAGCAAAGGTAGTTAGGCTGGCTTGATCTGCACTAAAAAAAAGCCCTCAAAATACATTTTCCTAAATTACATTTTTCTAAGACCCTGTAAAGACTTCGTTTTAGCTCTACCTATATCTTTTTACTTTAGTAACAGCCTTAATCATTAAAAACCTCAAAAACGAAACCTCATATTTTATTGCTGGGCTGGGCTGTGAGTGTAGTAGGAACTAGTGTGCTGTTGCGCACGTACCGTATTGTGTATGTGTGGATCCAGTTTGTGCCGCGCTGTGATTTTCTATTGGTGAGCTTCAGGAGTTTTGTGGACTCTGATTGGCTCTTTTGTGGGTGTGTGCAATCCATTCTCTTGACTGTTGTGATTGATTATTGGCCAGTACATATTGTCAAGCGCGATTGGTCCAGAACGTTTAGTTCCCGTCTTGACTATTGGCCAGCGCTGTTGTCATCATACAAGAATGCGGAAGTCGTGTGGTCTACTGAGTCACCGTTGTGTCAGCTGATTCTTTCTGAGTGAGTAACTCGATTTATTTATTAGAATTAAGTAACTTCTCATTAACGTATTGTCTGTGACATGTTCTCGGACTGTTAGACTTATGTTGGCCCTGTGAACCTTGAGCTGTTTTGTCGTTTTCTGTTTGTAGCTAAGCGAATATACACACCTGCCTGTAGTAATATTGCTATCCGGCAGCTAGCATGATGCTAACGTTTGCAAACACTGCACACACACACACACACACACACTCACACACACACACAAACACACACACTCTCACTCAGACACTTACATACACTTTCGGTTTGCCTAAACTACTCGCCTTTTAGCGTAATGCTCATGTGTGGTGAGGCTGTTTTCTACTTTCACTTTCGCCTTACATGTCGATAAACTTTACCCCGGTTGTCATATATCCACACCTGTTGTTTTGCCGCGAGTCTAACAGAGCATCTGTAATTCATCTCTCTGTCAATGGAGCTGTAATGAAAACCGGTAATGCTGGAAAATTCGAGGAAGATCGATTGTTTTTTGTTCGGTCTGAGAAAATCACCCGGGAATTCCCCTGATGGATTGGAAGCATTGTAACTTCACGGGGAAGCGGTTCAGTTTTTTCAAAAGTCACCCCAATGCTTATAATAATCACTGTCTTTTTCTCTGGAAACACTTGACAATTTCTCTAAGTAATTCTCCTTATTGTATTGCATCCCTGTTGCTCTCACTTTGCTTCTAATTTAGCCCTTTTCAGCTTTTTTAAATTCTTTCTTCCATATGGTTAAATGATGCATCACACTACCATATGTTTAAGTCGTATAACCATCAGAGCTACAACAGTTAATAGATTACTCTTTTAGTTGTGAACTATCAAATTAATTGCCCACTATTTTGACAATCAGTTGGAGTATTTTTTAAATTCCATCTTTTAAGCCAAAAAAACTTTACTGGTTCTTTGCTTCTCTCTGGCAGTAGACTGCGTAGGCCTATTTACGGTTGTTGAAAAAAACAGGACGTGGGTTTTTTTTTTAAGCTGGACTTTGGGAAACACTGACCAACATTTTTCAATATTTTCCGACATTTCATAACCCTATATATATAAAAAAGCAGCTCTACCCTAGTTTTCCTTCAAAATTTTATCACCACCATTACAAATACCTATTGACCACCAAGTGCTTGTTTTGTTTGAAAAAATAGTTCAAAATCTATATGTACCATTTTTGTCAGCACAAAAGACCAAGAAAAGCAGCAAATCCAACTGACTGGAAGGTTAAGTTAAAGAACATATGTCACTTTGCATGATTAATGCTTTACTGACCCAGAATAATGGAGAAATATATATTTTTGACAAAATATCAGCTTTACTGAATATCGTCCTGTACAGGTCAGGTCACATCTTACAAAAGCAATGTGTGATACTGTCTCTTAAATCAGAGACCAACCTCTATCAAGAACTAATAGAAACAATCTGGAGCAATGAAGATGTAAAGCTTTTGGTCAAGTACAAAAACTGCTTGTTTTAACAGAGGATGTCTTTATCAGAAGACATATCTTTCTTCAACCACCACTCTTCAGTCTTAACTGCACTTGCTGAACTCCTCAATTCTCACACTACCCATACCACCTGCTCCTGAACAAGCTGCCATCAACACTGTCCTTGGTGTTGATGTTTTAGCATAAATGTGTCTATAGCATTAAGTATAAAAAGGTATGCACACTGGTGTTGAATGCTTGCTCAGGTCTTTATTCTTTTTAACTTATTCTTTAATCAGCAGCGACTGATAATAGTAATAATGATATGTTTTCCAATGTTAGACAGTACTTTATCCAAACAAGGTATTTGGATGGCTTATGTAAAGCAAAGCTTAACCTTTGAGTTATTTTCTGAGATGCAAAAAGGAAAATTGGTTTTGGAGAAAAACAGGTTTTTATCCCTCAAAGTAAGCCATCAAAAAGTATCATAGTTGTGTCGAAACTCAGTTGTTGCATAAATACTAATGAAGAAGATGTGGTAAGTACCTGGAATGAATAGAAACATGTCTCTGCTCATGTTTTTATTCAGATATAATTGCCCTGCTGAAAGTTGAATCATATTGTTGTGTCAAAAATATCTCTGTAGAAATGACAACACCCATGCTGCGGCCTCCATTGTATTGTTTAGCTCTTCTTACAAACTGTTCTCTGATGATGGTAGAAAAATCCTTGCACAAATGTGATCAGTGTTTTGAAATACATTGGGTCTTCTTTTTGCTAATTTCCCTAAAGTCTTTGCAATATTTAAATGATAACAATCGGGTTGTTGCAGTCTTTGAATCATTGTAAGTTTTTATAACCATATCATGATAACCATGATAAATGCAGCTAGAGCAGTTGTTGAGGTAGTATCTGTTTACACATATTTTAAAAATATAGACAGTTAATCATCAAGTGCATTAATTGGTTGGCTAATGTGTAGATATACACATTGATGCATCGTAGGAGCTGCAAAGCTGTTGTTCCTTTTGGCTCAGTGGTTTCGGTTCAGAGCCTGCTTGTAAGGTTCAGTCTCATCTCTCTCATCATCCCTGTTTCTACAGCATCAGGCAGCTCTCTGTGGTCAACAAGCTCTGATTAACCTACTGCACACCAGCTGCACAGCATCCAACTACAAATAAAGTGAGCTACTAGCATGTGAACATCTAGCTGAAGATCCAGATATCTTTCTCAGGGGCTGGTTAAGACTAATTCATAAACTGCCACCTTGATATCTCCCATTGGTTTGTTGAGTACCATTTGGAAGTCTGGAGTTTGTTGATATGACCGATATGAGCCAATGGGCATTTGCATCGCAACCGAAGACTGTGACACAAAGCAGACAGCTAGCAACTGCTGTCCCTTAAAGTGGCCTCATTCTTAAATATAAATTAGCTTTATTAGAAGAGTAAGTTATCAAAAGATTCACCCACATACAGTTTTTATAAATAAAACAAAAATCATCTGTAGACAACATGTTACAACAGTTAACTAAAGTAAATAAATGAGGAATTGGTAGCTAACATGTAAGCAACCACAACTTATTTGTTAAGTTGTTGATACTCTCTTTTTCCTCTAAGTGACTATATAATCTTGTAATGCAGCGTTAAAGGTTTGGTCTCCCTGCTATCTTAACTTGATTATTTTGCTTCCACATTTGTGTGGAGTGTTATCCTAATCAGGTTTTGGTTAATGTACATCTCCTATTTGTTATAACTATACTTTATATACTCATACTTACATTTTGTAAACTTAAATTGTTTGACATCAGTTTTCAATCACAAAGTGACTCATATTCCTGTGAGTGAGTGATTTTGTCTATTTTAAAACAATTACAAGTGGTTGCTTGCATCTTTCGATCTCTCTGTCTATGAGTGATAAGCAATAAAGCTGTGTCCTTTTGATAAAATGAGTCATAGCGGAGGTGGGTGAAATGTAGAAAGTCCATGCCCTGTAGTATGGCTTCTTTCATTTTGAGAAGCCTGGCACTTAGAGAGTGGGAGGGAGAACGAGTAAGCAATAGAGATAGAGCAAGCGAGGGAGGGAGGGAGGAAGGGAGGTATGTCATGCACTGGATTACAACCAGTATGTGTTTGGGAGTTGGAGACTACTGCTACTTTGCAAGGCACTGAGCTTGAATTCAACCTTAAAAAGCAGACAAAAGTCTGAACGAACGGTTTGCAGATCCTGCACTTTGTACAGGTAAGAGAAGTCAACTTTGGCAATTGTATTTTGTAAGTTGAGAGTAGTGCTTTTTTTTCTTTTTGTGGAGCTGTGTGCAAAAGGGGGTGTGTCTGGAAAAAAAGTGTAGGGAAGTGAGACAGTGAGAACTTTAGTCCAGTTTGTGTCCTTGTAATCAGTGCATTGTAGTTTGGTCTTGTCCGAAACACAAGGAAGTGAACACTCTGTCCATGTTATGTCTGGCCGCCTGTGTGTTACTCTCTTTATAGTAAACTTACACTAAGCTTCCTGACTGAGCTTGAATAGGCACATTGCACAAGGGGAGAAGGCAGTGCAGTATCGTAGCGTTGCTTTTCATTCACATATTTCATAAATCAAGTTTTGGTTCACAGTGCGTAATGTTTAGCCATGTCGTCATTTCTTGTCAGTGTTTGAGCTTGTTGCTTTATTTTGCATGCAGCCACTGTGGAAATGCACAACACTGTTCAGATATCCCGTGGTTGGAGTAATTTCAGATCCTGCGGGTCATGTTGTCGGACAATCAGGATATCGACCTCAGCATGCCAGCTGGAGCAGCTTGGTTGTGTAGAAAAGTTGTAAAGTTTGTCCACATCTGCTGTCCATTTCTTTTGCACTTATCTGTTTGGCTGCTGATAATCGGAAGAGGAATGTTGAGTTTGCACTTCCTTTTTTTCCTATCAGGTCGAGTCATTTAAGGTGATCTGCTTCAAGGTTTCCAATATGGCGTAAAATATGGCGTAAAAGTCCACGCATGTGCCTGCATGTCTGTATGCAGCCCTGCATGTGTTAAGTTTGTTTACACTGACTATAGCTGATTTGTTAAGAGAACCTATTGTCTAAGGCAGCCAGTTTAACCATCACCTTGTATGCACCAGCCTTCTCTGAGAGCTGTTGGTTAATAGGAAATTTGTGCAAAGGAGGGGTTGATTGATGAAATGAAAAGTACATTTATACATGTTGTCTTAAACAATGAGATGGTTCAGGATTTTAATGCCAGCTTTCATTTTACTTGCTTGAAGATAGGTTTTTGGAATCAAGCACTTTACGCAATCATGCACACAAACAAACAAACATGCACACACACACCCCATGTCTGAATGTAGTGTGTTTTAATGTTGGCAGGAGCCATCGCTGGCACAGCAGAGCCCAGTAGACTGGAGGAGAGGGAGGGATCTGAAGAGGAGTGCCCTGACCAACTGTCGACAGCACTGGCTGGCAGCATGGTGAGCCAATCACACTGCTTGGGAGGGGACTTGTGTTTATATACTCCATGTACTCTGCTGTAGCTTCCTCATTGCTATTGAAATTGATGGAAATCCCAAAATGATTTCTGAAGGGAAAACGACAAGTCGGGACTTTTTCACTCCCGCACAGGAAATGGCCCAATACTCGTACAGGCGTAAACAAAGCGCAGTGTGTTGCAACATGTTTAAAAACCGAATGTGCTACTCAGACCTTCTTTAAGAGTTCTTCAACAAACAACACATACACTTTGTAGCACAGTTGATCGTCCTAAAGTCCATTTTCTTTTAAAGCAGTTTAAATATATGATATATTATAACATCATTCTATTAAAAATACAAAGAAACTAACTTTCACGTGTTCACATCGGTAAGGGAGTGGTCTAAGCTGCTATGTGTATTTTGTAAATGCAATAAGAATAAAAACTGTGTTCATTAGATCATGATATGCAAGACAACTTTATTAGCCATTAACCTTGTTTTAAAAACTGAACATATTTTGTACCATAGAGCAGTCATGTTAAATTCTTTGAGGTGATATGTCCACATTATTATTGGATTCTGACAATCAAATTTAGCTAAAAAATTTTTGTCTGGAAGCTGATGAGGGATCAAATAACTGTCAATGTATCAGAGGCTCCTAATTGTTGTTTGTGGTGACTGGTTTGTGGGGGGGGGTTTGGATCTTCAGGGATCAGCAAATAAGCAAATAAATAACCGGATACAACAATTTAGCCATAGTCAGCACTCAACAGGGATTTGTGGAAAACAAGTTAATTGAAGTGAAAGTGGATCATCCTCAGGCACCATCTCTCTTCGCTGCAGTAGTAGTTTTCTCAGCAGGGTTAGGGCTTTATTGCATTTTTTGTTTCATTCAGGAACATGTTGCTGCATCAGTAAAAGTGCTGTGTACCAGGTAACAGATGTTACAAGTCTTTGATGTAGAACCCTGCCACGAGTCTCCTTTACTACCATTTTGCACATCCAGACCCTATTAACCTCCTATTCACGTGAAGAAACTCAAGGCAGTATGTGACAGTTCAGAGTATTGAATTTGTGTATCCTTGAGCAAGACACTGAACCCAAGCTTTCTTACTGTGTGACCATCGTACTGAATATGAACCTCAGCTTTATGAAAAATAAATGAATAAATCAAGTGCTTATGGTGTAGTCCAGTGGTGAAGGTGTCCACCTAAGATCTCCATGACTTCACTCTGCTGCAGTAAGTACTGATTTTTTTAATATTTCCATTTATGTACTGCCTTCCCTCTGGTATATGCTACTGGCTGTTCAATTCTTCGTCCAATCATGCCGCACTCGTGGGCCTGAAGGTTGTAATTATACTGAAGCATTGCAAATACAATGTGCATGATGCAAGACTATTTGTAGGTCACAACGCTAATTACATTTCAAATGAGACTTGCAAGCTGTGCATTTAATTTTACAGTAATTATTAAGTGCCTGTCTCAACAAAGACTTACATTTGACTAAAGAATTCCATTTCTCAGAGCTTAGGAAATGTGCTTGGATATGCAGAGTTTTTCAAACTAGTTGCTAAACTTATGTATTTTATTTGATTTTAGCAAAGAATAATGTATGTTATGAAAGCTCTGTTACAGTAAGTAGATTGGGGAAGACCAAGAGCACAGGATGACCTGTCCTTCGCTCTTTGTCAGTAAAAAGATTATAAATGCACTTCAGCAATGATAGAAGATACTTTCAGAGAAGGGAAGGAGTGACCAGACAAGTAGCAAATTCCTCTTGAAACTAATTTGTGCAGCTTTTATGAGACAGAAATAGGAAGTGTAACAGGAGGATGTGTCTCCCCAAGGTTCTGGTCAACTGGTTCCACAGAATGCCACCATGGCCGGCTGCCCAGCTCTCAGCCTTTTTATGGGACACACAGTCGAGTACTGAGCTTAATTGATGGCGAGGCTGATAAACAAATAATGTGTCCACTGAGGCATGTCAAATGAGAATGCCGACCTCAGCCAGTGCAGTGCTTGTTCTGTTCTAAAGTCCAGTTTCATGTGTTTCTGAAAAGCATCTTTTCTCTGACCACTCCTTGCTTAGTGTGTTGCATTTTTGGTGTGGTCAGAAGTGTACTCTGGTGCACATGTTGCCACACTCAGCAGTGATGTCCGATTTATTGAACAGTCCAGGATACTTTCTGCTGCAAAGGTGAGAAGTTCAATAACTCTAGATGAGCAATACCCATTTTTGTGGTTAAGTTCTTCTATTATAAACCCCAGGTGTAGTAGTATTTGTTGCACAAATACTATAAAACAATGTGGGACCAGTAACTGGAGATATATTTAAAATCTACATCTCATGATATATTGGCCTGCTTTCAGGTCTTGTTGATTTAAGGGTGGTTTTCTCAGGGGTTGTGAGACATGTGTTCCAGCAGTTTGTTCCACAGGAAATATGATCCTCTTAATCCTGTCTTGTGAAGCAGCGTCTAATTGCTTCCCAGCCTCCAGCTTTTCACTGAAATGAAATGGGAAGTATTAAGTTCATACTGTTGTCCACTCATGCTCCTGTATTGTTAATAGGATATTGTGAGCATGGAAATGGAGACAATGGGGTCGTTTTACTCTGTCCACAGAACCCACCATGTATTGTAATGCTACCTTGATGGGGTTTTACAGAACTAGCAAGAGAAATTGGTGTTTCTGTCACAGCCCCACATGATGTCACCTACTTACATAAGCATTAAGTCACCTGTGTATGTGCCTCTTTTTTTAAAAACAAACTAACTAGACACCAGAAGCCCTCAGTGAGGCCAGGGGGAATATTCCAGGTTGTTACAGATTTGACTGTTGCTCTCTTTTAAGGGTCTTTTGCTTCTGGCACTGTTTGACCCTGCTGTGGTACCTGAAGTCTGGTTGTCGGTGTCTGGTCACCCGCTCCTCTTTTAATTTTATTCAAGTAATGGTAACTTTGATGTTTTAATTTGTGCTGTATGTGTCTTTTTAGTTACTTACTTTACGTAACACTTCTTAGATATAGTGCCAGTATGCTGCAGTCATTTTACCTACAAAATGATTGTAAAAAAAAATGGAAAAACTTGTTGTTAATCACTTGATAAACACGTTTAAAAGACAACACTGAGTTTGTTAACCCTAACTTGAACAAAACTCAGGGTTTTCCAGTTCAGGCTACAGCCTGATACACAGTCAGATCCCACCACTTAATATATACTAATGAAATGAGTAAATCTGGTGAACTATGGACTAGCAATAAGCCTGCATGCAATAATATTTCAATTTCATCCGCTATGGAAGCTGAATTATAGTATTTGAGCTCCATTGTTGATAGCTTTTAATTCATCACACATAAGCTTAAATTTAAAGTAAAAATATTTTGAAAAGACCATGATCAGCTTTTCTACAAACAAAAACTTTGTTTACCATTCAGGGTTTTCCAACTCAGGGATCAGAGATAGGCACAGATTTGTTAAACCTGCCTTCTAAAACAGGACTTCTACAGTCCTGTTTTAGAAGGCAGGCATATTCCAAAATAGTTATAAATGACATATTTAACTTGTTTAATGTATTCATAAATAACTATACTTATTTATAGGCATTAACAGACAATGAAAATGCAAATGTTCCACTGTCTTCAGGAGTTTGAATAGATTTCAGTCACATTTAGTTCCCAATACCTCGTGACTTATTTATAACCGTCTTCTATATCTGTGTGTCAACATGTAGGCTGACACTCTGCGTTACTGCCTCGATGCCCTCCTTTCCTAAAATAAAACCGGAGACACAAGAGGCCAAATCTGGTACTTAGTTTTGCGGCTGGTTTGGGCGGGGTTGGGTGGGCAAAGAGGGGAAATTTGAAGGCCAGTGTTTGAACTGTGGACTCACCCATCATAAATTAGGCTGCAGTATCACAGAATCCCTTAAATGTGCAACAAGCTTTTGTTTTTTATGGATAACTCGAAAATTATTTTGAAAGTCTGAGCTCTACATGTTTGCATGATAGGAATTAAAATTTTCCTAGGCAAATGTATCTTTTTTAAAACAGGATCTCATTTAAGGTTGAAAGTCTGGATACAAAGTTGGGAAGTCTTCTTTTCTAATCTCAGCAGGGAAAGCCCTTTAAACTTTCAAACATGATGAGCTTGCACTTGTCCAAGATATGTATGTAATGTATTGGGACTTTGCCAAAGACATAAACACTTTCAGAGTTAAATGCTGAGTGATATCTGTCAAACAACATAACAAGGCATAAAGTGTAGCATTACTTCTACTCTGTAGCTGCTTGTTTTTATAACGACAGTTCACACAAGCATTTGTGCACTGATAAACAATCATAGACACTCCTACACAGCACAGCATACGGGGAAATTCTTAGGGGCAAATATACAAGGAAAGTTTTTGAAAAGCTGTGTGTTAAGGCTAAGCTGCAATGCAAAAAAATTTTTTTCACTTCTTCATTTTGCCTGACAGAAATAAATGCCACCGACCTTCCATGTGATATGTAAATTAATTCTCTGTAAGGTTCGACTTGATTTGTGGAAGTGAGTTTTATAGCAGCTGGTGCATGAGCCCTTTTACCTGATTAGATGGTGGTCATACAGCACTCAAGCGAAATGCACCATGCCTCCCACAGCATAAGGCTCACCCCTCTCATATGCAGATACACTAAAAATACAAGTTTGAAGATCATTCGGACTGAGAATTTAAAAATGTTTATGAATTTATATCAAGAAAATCTGCTTAAAGTGTTTATAGTGTGACGAATAGAATAGAATAGAATAGAAAAATAAGAAGTAAGCACGCAGTGACAACTAGTATGAGTTTCCATTAATTTTATAGAAGCCATGAGGTTGAATGACATGCCAACATGTCTTGCTGTTATATAACTACATCATTGTGATTTGAAAAATTATCCATGAGGGATTATATTAACAAGGTTATACCCTGTAGTTGTTACTGCGGTGTCTGTACTTTTTTCCCAGCAGAAACCTGGATTGCCTGCAAATTCAGTATCAGCTTCATTTTTACTGACCTGCACATATTGTACAGTGAGGTGTAGGTTTTGTATCTTGCTGATGGCTGTAATTTTGTAAAATTTATAGATATTCTTTCCTGTGTATAAATAGCCTTTCGAACAGAAGCACTGCACAGATATTTGGTATTTTACTAATAAAAAACTTCATTATGTGCATTATTTACAACATGAAGCTATGTGGTATGTTTAAAGCAGTTTTCTAGTTGTGATGACAAAAAGTGCTACCTGCTGCTAAAAATAGCAGCGGGGAGTTTATGTATTCAGTAATTGTTAGCCTGGAGTTAATATATGAACCTCCCTTAAACCTCCTTACTAGTACAACAAGAATAACAGCTCCTTAAGGGAACTTTAATTTCTGGCACTGGCAGTTACAGAGGTATGAGTGGCATTGGGTCTGTCTTTAAAGGAGATCAAAAATTGTTTCTCTGGGCCAGATTCAAATTGTCAAACCTCTAATACACCTAATATCTGGATAGAGTGGAAAAGAAAGCTTAGCCAGAAATGTTTATTTACATGGATTAAACTTAACTGCAATAAATCACTACAATTACGTGACCCTCTATGAAAATTCATCCTGTTAAAATAAGGCTCTGTCTTGTCAAAATTACATTAGAACACCTCAATCTGTAACATTATCCTATTTTAATAGTACTGCGCTGTGCATCCAGCCTATGCTGTGAGTACTATATTACACATGTTACATAATGTGGGGGTCATACAGCTGAAGGCGAGTGGTTGTCACGACTCTGCCAGGGAGGAGGTTGGGGTAAGGGAGGGGGGTGGGTGGGCTCTGTATTCCCCTGTAGGATATATGACACTGTAGTCACCATATACATCCAGTGACCTTCCTTTAATTTTAAAAACAGTTAAGGTGCTGCAGCTAATTGCTGTTCACTGAGGGGATGTACTGCACCTGTGTTGGACAAAGCAAAGGAGACGCTCAGAGACAGAGGAAAGGAAGGATTCGTGGCTGTAGATTGCTGTGTCACTGGAGATCTCCGCATAGACTCACTCTCCTCAACACCCTCCCTCCTCTGTCCTTTGCCATATATTTGACTCCAGCACTAGATCAGTGCCGGCAATGCACCGGTTTTGTGATGGGACGATGTCCAGCCACTGGATGGGGTGTCTCTCTGTTCTGTCTGTTTAGATGAGTTTGCTTCAGTTGCATTTTTTGTTCATTATAGCCTGTGCACACAGCTACTAGCGTACAGTGCGCTGTGGTATGCTACGATTGATGTCAAATGGTGCATGCATGACAGTCAGAGCATCTTCTGGATGCCTGAAGCACACTGTAGGCTTTACTGCCTCATTGCTGAGGGAGAAGCATATTTATTAGGAGATGTCGGTGAAGGGTGAACAAGGAGGGAGTGGGGGGAGGAGTGGAGGAGGAGTAGGGGATGTGAGGGAGAGAATTGTGAGCATGTGAATGTGATAGAAGGAGGTAGATGCGCATGCAGAGGGTGGAGCTTAGCATCAGGCAGTTCCCTCTGTCTTCCTTTCTCTGCTGTTTTCTCTTCTCGCAGTCTTCCCCCCCTCCATTTGCCACTGTTGGGAAGGTACATCTGCAGTCATTTCATCACTTGCTTTTTCTCAGATCTGCTGATCGTGTGGACCGCTGCTCCTGTTTGTATCTCTATGGACTATTCTTCCTCTCTCAGCAGTGCAACAGGGGCTGTCCTCTTTACACACCAGCGTGCTCTCTCCCCCGACTCTGGTAGCGCTGGGGGGGTGGGGTGGGCTCCTTGAATGAGAGCTGGGACTTTCGTGTTGTTGTACAGCACCTCTCGAGAAGCAGGAACGTGCCAAAGTTTGGCGGGAGAGGGGCGGCAGGCAGAGGGGTTCGGAGTGGACGGGGGTTGGAAAGGCTCCGGCTGGGAGAAGAATGGTTATGCCGGCTCCTCGTGCACTGGTCGTGCTGCTGCTCTATAGGCTGCTAGTCATTCAGGCACAGCCCTGCCCCTCCTCGAAATGAGCCTCGCAGGAAGGGTGTCCTGCTCCATGCTCAACTGCTTTGTAAGTCTACAGGCTTTTATTTGGGTGTTCATTTTTATTTGCGAGTCTGGCTTGTGATGGGTGTGTATCAAAGCCCTCTCCTCTCTAACTCGCCTGCCTGTGTGTGTGTGCCGGCCAATCAGTGGGGAATGGGGGGGTGGGGGTGTTGGTCGACACACGTGAGCGCTGCAGTTATTACTAAGTAACCAACAGAGTCCACACTTCACACACAAATAATTGAATTACCTCAGTGTGTTCTCATGTGTGTGATGAAAAGCTACTTCAATACCCTCATCAATCAGTTGTATGGAGGGCTTTGAGCTGCCAGTATATGGATTGCAGGGAGGAGAGAGAGCTTGTCAGGGGGAAGACGTGTAAAATGCATGTGCTGCTTAGAGGGAACACATTGTGCAGTCTCTGCTCCAGCCCTAGAGCAGTGTGTTCAGTGCAATGGAGAACCTGCATTGAGCAGTTCCTAGCATTGGTATACGGTATATGGGATGCAGGAGGATGACTAATGAAACAGGTGTTTCTTCTAGTTTGAATCCTGAGATAGAGAGGTGAAAAGTTTGATGGTTTAAGAACAACACAGGGGATGTGTTAGTGTTATGACTCTGAGCCCAAAGTGGGTAATGTTTCACAAGTTAACCTGTAACCTTTCAGTGATATCCACAGTCCTCTGGCCTCATCTACTATTGGGGCTTGACTAACTTTGAGCAAGTCTCTCAATAAGCAATATTCTATTTACATTCACTTGCAAAATAGGCCATATTATTACTCCAAATTACTCTGAATACAATTTCAAATGTTTTAAACCTCTGCAATAACAGTTTTTTCTTACTCATATATTTAGTTTTGCAGCAGTTTTATTTGGGGATTTTTCTGGAGCTGACAAAATTAGAATCTGATAACAGGATTTCTTAGAGTAAAAACGTACTCATCTAAGTCATATTTCAGGTTAAAATGTAGAGCTAATTTGTATTACCCTTACTAAAACAGTTAAAAGCTTTTTTACACTCCCTGATTCATGGGGAAAAAATACAGGTATATAAGTTTTACATTTTATTATAACTTTAGAGTCTACAGCCACAATAGAGCAACACAGTGGTTTGAGCTAAATGCTAACATCATCACCCTATCATGATCACAATGACAATGGCAACATGCCAATGTTTAGCAGGTATATTGTTTACAATGCTGACCACCTTAGTTTAGCATATAAGCATGCTAGCATTCACAAAAAACAAATAAATAAACTTAAGGTTGAATTCATACACTGAACTGGTTGTAATGTCATCAGTTTAGCAGGTATTTGGTCTCAAACCAAAGTATTGGACAAATTTAAAATTTCAGCCTGATTGTAGCCATAGATGGAAAGCTAAATGATCTCCAGAGTTAATGCAGTTCATTTAAAGGGGGACATGAACATGTGCACCAGGTATCACAACAGCCTTTTCATTAGTTGAGACATTTCACCCAAAACCAAAAATGTTCTTAAGATGACACTAGAAGAAAGATCTGGGAAGCTCCAGAGTCTGCAGGTTGTAACTCATGTGGCAACAACAATGTCTATACTGCATTTCGTGACATTCAGTAGGTGTATAGTTATTTTCCTGGACAGGTCACTTGGAGCTACATGAACGGTTTGGTAATCACTTGATTTGTTAGGATTGATTTTCTGGGAACAATGAATGTCTGTAAAAAAAATCCAAGGCAATCCATCTAAACACTGTCAATCCCATCTATCGAGCCATTTCACTAGCATGACTAAAAGTGATAGGATAATTGAAATAGGTAGTTGAAACAATAAATGGAAGTCAGTTAAAATTTGAAAATAAAACAATAAGAAATCAGTCTCTTGTGTCACATAGCACAGATTTAGTAGACAAACTAACTGCATCTAGACAACATTAAGGGATTCTTAGCATTTTAACATTGCGCAATGTAACGCTTACAATCAACAATATACCAATATTGTTCTAGCTCTACTTTAATTACCCACAGTGCATTAGTCGTAAAGTTACCAGATATATCAGGAAGAGTGCAGCTTCTGGTTCCTCTTCTTGTTTCTTAGTGACCAGACATGGCCAAGCTTTACAGAATTTATGATCTCTCTTTAATATGTCTGTGGTTCAGCTGAGTCGGCAGTTCGCCTTCTGCGTCACTGTCTGTATAATTTAGTATCCACATCCTCTGTTACTTAAATGGGCCACAGCTCTGTCAGTCTTATCCTGTGAAAGAGGGCTGCGATGTGCTTAGTTTCATATAACTTACAATTGTTATGGTCACACTATAGAAAAAAACATCTCCAGTTACTGGTCCTTCTTTCTCAAATATATGATGTTTATCTCCCTGCGATATGTTGTCTGCACAAAATGGAACTATATAAGGCTTAATTGAATTGGTTAAGATTTTTCCATGACTCAGTTTCTATTATACCCACTAGCTAAATGAATCATGGCTTTAAGTGCAGCCAAAAGCTTTTTGGGGTTGTGCTTCGGGCCCTGTACCCTGGTGCAGCCTCTTTGGTACCTGCGGTGGGCCTGGTATTGGGCCTTATCACTCTGTCTTTGCTGAGGCAGTAACACTGGTAAGATCTAGACACGTGACACAGTGGATGTGTTATGACACTGAGGAAGCTATAATGACCACAGTGTCCTGTTAGAGGACAAAAGCAACAACTGGCACAGAGCAGGTTGTGTTTTGACTCACAAGTATATTATTAAATAAGATAACTGACACTTATTTTGTATTTTGGACTGTTTTGCGACTATTAGTTTCTTTTAATCTTTGTCCATTATGACCTGCACAAAAGTTGTCTTTAAATAGGAATCAGTATCTCTAAACATGCCTTTGTTGAAACATTTGTTGACGTGTCAAACTTTTTATAATTGAGATTAATTCTGCTTACCAAAAAACACTGCCACTGCCTACTGCCTTCAGCTGTAAGAGTAGAAAGTTATTAGACTGAAATGGGAGTGATCATTTCGAACACAGTAGTCTATGAAATATTAACCTTGTCAAAAGAAAACAGTGGGAAAGAAAAGTGCATCATCAAAAGGTCGATTACACTCCAGCACACATTTTTCTTATTTTGACCTAGTACTCTGCCTAACTCAGCTCTCAGATGAAGAATATTTTTTTAATCGGTTGTTTTTCATTTCATACCGCTTTTCATCATTTCCTATCCCTCAATCCTCTGTTTCCATCCATCCCCCTACTTTTCTTACTACCTGACATCTCATTTTGTGTCATTGTGCATCAGATAAATAAATACACTTTAGAAAATCACTAGATAGTTAAAAGCAGACATATAAGCACATGCTTGCTCGCCACATATTTAGGAGGTCACCTCTGCATCACGTAGTGCTTCTCTAATCTGCATAACTCTAGGACAAAGCCCTGGCCAGATTAAGCAAATAATCTGGTGACTAAAGACGGAAAATTGTTTCCAAAAGATTTAGAGAGAAAGAGACTGTGCCTCTAAAAAGAGGTTGATGTATCCATGGCAACCAGACAGTTATTCATGAAGACTGTGCTCGTGTCCTTTTCAATCGCTCTACTTTTTCTACCTGCCTTTTTTGCTCACTTGTCCATTCACACACATGCAGAAATGTCAGGGAGGCAGCTCTTTACACATCCTGAGACGGTTCGAACCTTTTTTTAGTGCCTTAAAAATTATCTGTCCACATACAAACCATTAGCCTGCTATGTCAGGGCTGTCTAGTCTGCTGCTATTTGATACTATAACTTGCAAGTCAATACATGTCATCAAAACATTACATGTGTTATCCACTCTGACATTAATATTTTAGAAGTGCATTGAGGCGTATGTGTGCATGTGCGCATGCCTGTCAGCTCCAGCTTTTTGATTGCTGGTTGGACAAAGATGGGGGAGGGTGCGGAGGCTCACAGCAGTGACGAAGCAAAAACGTGGCGGGCACAGGACAAGCTGTGCTCCATCCTTGTGAGTCTGCTGGAAGTGAGAGCATTTCTCTTTTCCTTTTAATCTTCTGTAAGCTGATTGTCTCTCTGGTAGTGGACATACTGCAGTGGACAAAAAAATCAGAAAACAGATGTGCCTCACTGCTTGTGTTTGTGTATAAATGTAATGACAGAGTTTTAATCCCTGTCTTGATCAATTGCGGTCAGCCATGCAAAGGGACAGAGAAAATGTTTTTAGGCTGTCTGCAGGAGATGTTTTCTTGCACAGTGCTATCCTTATGTCTGTGCTTTAATGCAGCTATGTTTTACTCTCTTTATATTTTCTGTCCTTTTTTGTAACTGCAGAGGGAGAAGTTTGGTATCTTTATTCTACCGTTTATAAAGTTTAGCACCAATAGCACCAATGCATCAGTATAAGTAATTCTGTGTGTATAGCCTGTGTCATGGATTTATGGAGCAACACAACATCTACACAACTTTTAGTCAGCAGTTTTTTGTCTTTCAAGTACACTGTGTTCTAGCAAACCTCTCAGAGAAGTGCAATGTCAGGCCTGCTCCATAAGAGAATTAGGAGTAAATGGTGCCAAGTATCTATCAGCTTTTGCAGCACAAGACATATAGGAACCAAGGGGGTGGATGGATTATTGACAAGGGTGTGTATGTGTGTATGTGTTTGTGTGTATATGTGCATGTGTGTGTGTGTGTGTGTGTGTGTGTAAAGGCTGAATGCATGTTTCTTTGAACTGATTAGCATTGAATTATTCTCAGGGGAGGTTCAACATTGATAGCTTATCCAGTAAATTATGAGCACTATCTGGCTGGCCAGGAAAAACTTTTTTCCTTTCAAATAAAAAAAAAAAAAAAAAGCAAACGTTGGCCTGAGGCTTAGACTGCCCAGCAACAGTGTGTGAGATCAGCTTGTAATAACCTGACCCTCGCAGGATGCCTCTGTAGTATTTTACCATACAATTTGTGTGATGTTCAGTAGCTTTGTTTTTATTATGGTGCATTTGCGTCATATCATTTGGAAAGTAATTACAAGCAGCGAGGTAGGAAAAAATGTTAATGTGATTCTTTGAGTTGTAATTCCAAGTTTGAGTTTTGGGAACTTTGGGCAGCAACAATATCTTCCATTTGGTGAAGTTCTACAAGTTGTGGCCAAATGGGAAGCAATATGCCTGGAAAGCCACTACTACTGGCCATTGCATTAAAATACAGTTAAATATGAACACTAATACAATCAAATCAGCTATACACTTAAAGGTAGTACTTTCTTTTGTTTACAAATCACTGCAAATAAGGAGCACAGCAAAGGTAGTTAATGAAGGTTATTTATATGGCATTGCAGCAAAGCAAAGAAAAATGGAGGGTGTCCCCATTCTTCCAGTTCAGTTGTATGAATGTGACATTTCACAAGAAAGAAGCCTCCACCTCACCCTCTCCTTGACTGTCTAATGTTGAAATGGGAAACACATTTTTGTGTGCAGGAAATGGAGCCAATAGTAATAGCAGACAGCATTTAATGTTAGAGCATCTTTCAGGGAGTGTAGACATCTCCATTTGGCACAGCCTTGACACCCACCTTTATTGCTACCATTAGCAAACAGAGTTGACCAAATCAGACTGAATTACTGTTTGACCTGAGTGAAGTAAGGAGGTGAACATCTTATCACTTGAAATTTGTGCTTTTGAACAAATTTGTAATTAGTACTTACCAGTTTTTTCTTAGCATTTTCCTTCCTATCCTTGTAGGGGAGAGGTTATCACTGTATGAACACTATCTCCATCTGTTATCAATAGGTGGTCCTCTTATCATGTGGTTAAATCACCAGCTTGGACCTTTAGATGACAGATTTAATGATTGTAAACATGGCAGGGGGTCTGCATGATGAGGCATCAGGGGGTTTCTTGCCATCATGTATGACATTTTGTCCGTGTCTTTTGTTCTGGGATGCAAGACTTTCATTAACCTGGGTCAGTAGATGTAGTCCACTGAAGAAAAAAACATAGAAGACTACATCCTGCCTCCCTCTGATCCCCCTTAAGGACTCTATTTCTGCTTTCATTAAGGAGCAGCATCAACATACGGCTTTACTCAGATGAAGAAGCCAAATCCAACAGAGTAGCAAAGGTAGCAGTGCACAGGCAGCCAGAAGCCAAACTGGGTCCATCCTAAACCACTCAGGTGACTCAGTGGCTGCAGTAATTATAGAGAGGCTGGATGTGAAGGTGACATGCCTGCACAAGTCATAGTTGTTGATCATAAATCTAGATAGTGTAAACAGAAATCTGTGCCTGATATATAACTCCATGTTCAAAGTTAACACAAGATTCAACATGTATGACACCGGTCTAAATTTAAAAGCCCTTTTGTATATACTTTGTTGTTAAATGACTAATTGTTGTTTACAATAGGTAAAAAGAGGCATGTTCTCAGTTTGTTCATTTGAACAAAAAACTGCCTCTCTGTCTGCCTTTTACTCTCCAGTGATTTAAGTACCAACATGTAAATAAAATGGGTTTGCTCATTGTGAGAGGGGGGCAATGACACTGAGCTAAAAACAGGGTCAGCTGCCCTTTCTGTTCCTCTTTCATTCTGATCTCTGATGTTTCTTCTTGAGGTGTTGCAGTCTAATTTTAGCTAACCATCCATTCTAACTTAAAAGGCCTGTATTTGAGTGTTAAATTTATGAGCACCTCTGGGAATGTAACATTAGATCAATTTTCCTGATCCACTGAAATGGTCATAGAATCAAAGACCTGAGCAAGGTTTCATTAAAACGTTGTAAAATGTCATTCAATGTCAGTATATGACTCATGAAAAGCCCATCAAGTGTGTAAACTCCTTCTCTAAGCTTCAGTGTCTTTGTTTGCACAAGTGTGTAACACCCAGTTACAAAGTCTACAGTTTGTTGGCTAATGTAGGCTAAATCTAATGCCAAGTAATCTATCTTTTCAACATGCAATAACTACCTGCACAGTTCCAAACCAAACAGCATTAATAGTAGAAGTTGCATTCTTCATTCAGCATTATTATTTAACATTTAGAGAAACTTCCGTTTAGGCTTAATGGTAAACATTTTAAAATAACAAGTTCACGTACGCCCTATTTATAGGTGATTTTGGATCTCTCATAGTCAATATTTGATCTCCTACGTGACTGCTGGGAGTTAGCTGGTGAGGATTGTGAAATTCTAGCTGGCATGCGTCTTACATCAGAGGCAAACCACCCAGATACTCAATGCAAGAATACTGAGAATGTTAACTTTGGGTTTTTTTAGGATTGTCCTTCCAGTTGTGCTCCTTGTGGTTTGTCTTCCCTGTTATAGAGTTGAAATGTGTAAAACAACCGATCAGAATTAATGTTCAAAACATTGAAACTGAAATAACATTAACAACTTAACTGTCATGTTAACCCATAACAAGATGCACCTCATTCAAACTTGACAAAAACAAAACAAAATCAAACTCACCAAAACCAGCTAGGTTTTTATTTCTGCTGATCCAACAATCATTAAGTCCATTTTGGTCATAATAAACTTTGATTCTCCAAGTTACATGTGAAAATCCCCACTGGTTATGCCCAGTCATCCTCTAGCTCCTCTCCTGCTTCAAGCATCTCCTGTCCCTGCTAGCTTCAGCTGTAGTAAGCAGTAACTTGAGTAATATGCTACCCCCTACTCTGTACATTACCTCTTTTTATTGTATTGGGCCAGTACTTGATCCACGTTACTCTTTTAAAACATGTATCTTTACATGGTGTTCCACCCTGCTGTGCCGACTAAAATGACAGAAGTATTTATCTGAACTTGTGTTTGTGTCCGACAGGGTGAAGAAGGGCCTCCCAGTCTGGAGTACATCAAGGCCAAGGACCTGTTCCCCCAGAAGGAACTGGTGAAGGAGGATGAAAGCCTTCAGGTGAGCCGAGCAGTTTTCATCAACGTTTGACAGCTACCGATGTAGAGCACAGCCCCCCCATCTGCTCTGACATCCAGCTACATGTCTGTGGAGGAGACGACGAGGAGCTGGTGAAAGACCAAGAGCGGCACTTCTAGATTATGACCTCATTTTCAATCCATGCTCCTGGTGCGGCACCTCAGCGCTCCTCTAAAAACACAAACTGATGAACCCTGGGCTGCCACTTAATAGAGAGTGATTGCCAAGATGTAACTGCAGGAGTCACAACTCAGCAGACTTGATGCCAGACACTTAAAGAGAGATGATGGAACTGGCTTGGAAGAGCATTTTTTTGTCATTGCTCTGCCATCCTTTATCATTGTCTTCAGCAGAGAAAATATCACTTAGGTAACATGATGGATGACAGTATATTTTCATTTGAATGCTGCTGCTGGCCATCATCTCTACAAATAAGGCATCATACTTAAGAAACAAAATTGTCTTTTGTGTTTGTTTGGAAAAGAGAATTTTGGATTTGTCCATCATATTAAGATGAGGCACGTATAATGTTGACAAAGCATTTTTGCATTTTTTATTGCATTTTCAACCATTGAAAATGAACAGATAATCATATCACTTTGACCAGGTTTCAAAGTTTTAATTTCCATGTCCTTTCTCCATTCATGAACATTAGCTAGTCAAAAGCACTATTAAAGTATATGAAATGAATATTGGCCCAGTGTCATCTCAAAATTGACTCTCACAGTAAATTGGACAGTCCCTTTCAATGCTCAGCATGTTTAACTTCAACTAAGACTTTTGCGTGCAGAGATTTATCTCTATTGTAGAGCTTTTGTCCCCAGTGTTCCACAGAAACAGCAGATGACAAAAAACAGGGCAGCTAAAAGCATTTCAGTTGCTGAAGTGAGGAGGATTTCTAAGTCTATTTCACAATGAAGATGCCAGTAGCAGAATTGTGATGGGCAACTTGCACTGTGCCCTCTGTGATGTTGAGTTTGTGTTCTTTGGCTGTCTGGTGGTTAATGGAGCTGAGCATCATGTGTCTGGAGAACTGAACAAAGGGAAGGTGCAGGGATTTGTAAGGCCTGGGGTCACTTTCCGTTGTTTCTGTTTTTGTCATTTTAATTGAATTTTCCTCCCACTTGAGCTGCGTTTTACTGCAGAGAGTACCAGTCTGTTATTATCATTATTATTATTATTATTATTATTATTATTATTAATGCTGTTGTTGTCAGTAAAAAAGCTTAAAACAGCTGTTACAGATAGATGTTACAGAATCCTGTCACCTTGCTACACTTTCTGCACAATTATGCTTCCCCTCCCCCTGCATTCACACGTGCAGTCACACATTGTGTGTCTGCTTTTGTGTGCTTCCCCTTTGCAGGCAATCTAATGATAGTTTCTCTGACAGCTGATGTCTCTTACTGCAGCTTTCCCAGAAGCCAATTACAGACATTCCCCACCCCACCATATTTAATACTGTGCTGCCTGCACTCTACTCCTGTGTGTGCATGCAAGCTGTGGTGCATGCCTGCAGTTGCGTGTGCACACGTGCTCCTCCTCAAAGACAGACTGCTTAAACCGGAAGTCACGACTCACAAGTCAGAGAGTGTTATTGACGAGTCTTTCTCTCCCTCCTTCTCACCCTTTTTCTCTCTTTTTGATATTTCTGCCGCTGA
Source organism: Acanthurus leucopareius (assembly GCA_029814765.1). NCBI lineage: Eukaryota > Metazoa > Chordata > Actinopteri > Acanthuriformes > Acanthuridae > Acanthurus > Acanthurus leucopareius. Next base: position 3,570,012 of record JAQMCX010000012.1, on the reverse strand, counting down.
GAGCTTTGAAGAGGAAACGTGACACAGTATCTTCTGCTGCTCTTGCTGCCTGCTGGTGACTCATGCACCTACTTTTGGAGCACTGCATGTCTAATGCAGCTCCCAGTCAGTACAGCATGTTAACTATGGCACTCTCAGCAGGACATGTTAGGGTGCTCTCACAGCAGACCAGCACATAGACTCAGTGGCAGCACATCTTGCCACATTCTGGTGCTGTTGAAGTAATTTGGAAGCTTTTTTTCTGTCATTGCCGACAACTTCAGTTTTCAGCTTTGTTTGGGCACCAGCTGTGTTTCTCTGCCTGTCATTTTAAAGTTGACTGTGTTAAAGAGTTGAACTATTTCTAAAAGCTTGCACAATTTTACTGTCAGTGTGTTTAGATTTTCTACTTTATAGAAGTCGTGTGCAGGGTGCCAGGGGGACTGCAGCCTATATTTGGCTCTGTTGGTTTCTGAGTACTATGTGCTCCATTTCCCAGGTTAAGCTGTACTCTTTCCCTCATCATGCTTCCTGTCCCAGCTCATGCACACATTTTCAGTTAGAGATGAGCAACAGCAGGTGCAGTAATACATATCAGGGTTTTTTTTAACATAAGCTCTCTGGGCAAACAGTTATCAACAGTCTGATTCTCTGACAGCCTTTAACCTCCTGCCAGTCGACAATGTTCCTGGGGTTTGTATCAGATTTATTATCTTGCTGCTGATTTGTCTGGAGTTGTAAAATAAAAGCTAACAAAGTGGGCATTCACTTCTATTCAGGGGTCTGCCAATTATGTCGAGCTTCTGTACTCATGCACTCAGTAAGGCTGTGCTTTTAACTGTGTTGGCTAATGTTGTTTCAAGTAAGCCTGATTTTCTGACATCTTACCATAATCCCCCATCTGCCCTGCTACATGTCCTCTTTTAACATGCACCAGTGGGTCCTCCTCTGCGTGACTCAGCAGTGCATGCTAATGCAGGATGAGGTAATGTTGTCTCTAAGCAACACTGTTGTCCTCACTACCAGCAACTTAACAACAAGACCCTGAGTTGCAATTCGTGGTCCCCAGCGACTATGAATATATCAAAGCAGCAAGAATATCAGTGCTTGTAGGTGATCATACAAAAAGTGATGACTAAGAGATGTGTAAAGAGGTCATGTAAATGAGGAATGGAATGCATTGGCTTAACTCAGTCCTCAGTATGTCAGATGATAGAGTGATGTTTGAGCATAAATGTATCTCCCAGCAGACTCAGTATTTTACAACAGCCATTAGGAATGTTACTCAGGGTGATTGAATAGAATTTTGTTTCTGTACATAATGTAATAGCTGAAAAATCTCCTCCTCTCAGATGTGTTTTTCTTATGTTCTGTATGTTGTCAGACCTTGAACATGTGTCACTTGATAGGTGTTTTCCTCTAGAGGGGCAAGTTGTTAACACCGTTCCCGTTGACATTCAGTGTGGTAAATTTAAAAGTCAGAGACAAGAATAGAAATCAGAAACCTCCAGATGAGTCAGTACAGAGGGAAAGTTTGCATTAGCAAAACCACTAACATTGAGTCATTCACTTTCAGTTACAAGCTAATGAGCTAACAAACAACATAAACAAATAAAAGACACGAATGCCCATCTGTGTCTGACTGTGACAGATCAGGCTCACAGGACACCCTAGAGAAAGTAACCCTGGTGGGTGGGGCCAGAGGCTTGTGATCTGTAGATGCAAAAATTTCTCAATGAGCGAAAAAAGAGTTTTTTTTATTTTTAATGTACAAAACTATTTTTTATCAGAATTGATAATATCCAATTATTGTTACATATTACAAAAATGTGTCTAAAAAGGAACTTAGAAGACAGAAGTTTTTTTTATGTTGTCATGATTAAACCCTTAAAAAACAGATACATCGAACAGTGCAACAACATTTATCAAACAGACAGTTAAAAAACTGACCACTCCCAAAGTGGCTGGACAATTTCATTTTTACAGGAACTGAGACATTGTTTAGAAGTTGGCAACTGTAGCTGTGTGTCTCCTCTACTGGATCGGCTTTTGAGGCTAATGCCCTGTCTTAGAGTGAAATGAAAAATGTTTTTCTATTAACCTCTGTTGGGATCCAATTATCTTAATGTAGGGGTCTTGTTGCAGCCAAATGCCTGGACTTGGCTTGGACTGTGATAAAATGGTACAAGTAAGAATGTTAATGTACAGTTCGGGATCCCTCACTACCATCAGCACTCGTGCAGACAGTCTCCTGGCCAGTTTTGCCTCTTTTCTGCCTGCTTGCTCATTCAGACTCCCGCCCCCTGTGCTCACAAAGGTCCTTCTCTAAAAGTACTGTGTACTAATTGGACTGCTACACATGCACAGGCTGTTTTCTCCATGTCATTTTGTCATAGCTATAATGTCACTTCTGTCCTCAAGGAGTTTAGCTCTTTGTGGGCAGGATGGCAAAAGCATCAATTGATGGTTGTCTTTATTTTTGACCATTGATTGAAAAACCTTAAATACCATTTCCAGTGGGTTACTAGAGTATAGTAAGGATATCAGAATATACTTAAAATATCTTTTTCACCAAAATGCTTTGTCCTATTTTAAAAAAACCTTTTTTTTTTCTAATGCACCAGTCTTAAAACAAAGCTACTTTACAAGATCTTTGCTTGAATAAAACATGCACTTGAATTAGCAAAGCATTATCTAAGATCAGAAAATGTTATTAATGACATCCACTGACTTTTCCTTAAGTGCTGCTGACAGGTCAAAGTGTAAATGCAGCCAGTTTAGTCTCTCAACATCTATTTGACAGGTTGACACAAGATTTTGTACATGCATGATTCCCAATGATAAATCATTTTGATTCTGGAGATGTGTTCAGCACCATAAAGTTTATCAGTTACATTTCTCAATCACTATTGGGTGGATTGCCATGAACATTTATACATGCATTTGTGTTCCTCTCAGAGTGAATTGTAGAAACTTCAGTGATCCTTCACTTATCCATTTGTCCCATACAAATCTTCATTTGTCCCATACATAGATATTTGAATAAATACCTGCAAAACAAATAACATTCCCATCAGCCACAGCTGTACTTTGGGTAAATGCTAATTAGCAAATATTAGCATGCTAACCAAGATGGTGAATATGTTAAACATTTTACTTGCTAAAATTTAGACATTAGCATCCTCATGTCAGCATTGCACTCAAAGCCCCTCTATGCCTAAATTACCCCTCGCAGACAGCTAGTATGGCTGCAGACTGTGTACATATGAATGTGGATGTTATGATTATACTCCAAGTAGACATAACAGAGTCTGACAATAAACAGGTATAAGTGTCTGTTTTTCCTCCTTGTTCTGCTTAAACTTTAACAATCTTGTTGCTCTGTTTCTCCACAGTTGCCATTCCCAGTTCTTCAGGGGGAAGGGGTGGAATATCTTGGTCATGCTGATGAAGCCATCATTGCCATCTCTAACTACAGGCTCCACATCAAGTTCAAGGACTCTGTCATCAACGTGAGTGCAAGTCACAGACAATAAACACACAGAGGAACCACAAAAGTAGAGTTTCGCTTCAGTACAAAATGGCACGAGTGTCAGTGTGATCTGTACAGTTGCCATGTCATTACAGAGGCCAGTAGGAGGAGAGAAGAGGCTTTAATGTGTAGTTTGGAAGCACATAGGCTTTTTCCCTTCCCCCATATAAATTTTATAAACACATAATTGTGCGAACAAGGCAAATAAACCAACAAGTATTTTGCATGAGGTAGCTGTAAAGCAGATTTTTGTAATATTCCAGAGTAGTTGGCATGAAGTTGTTTGTACCAGAGCTATACCACAGGAGCGGCGGGCCCTCTGATCTCCTGGCAGGGGAGGTTTAATGTGACATCTAGGCTCCAGAGGCCCAGCCCCCGCTGGCACTGGTGTCCATTGGCTCCCTCTTGCTGACGTCAGGCCTTGCTCCAAGACAAACAGGCCAATTGTTTGCATTCACTGGCAGCAAAATTCCTCCGTCTTCCCAAATCGCTGTCATCTTTTCCAAAAGGATTGGGCTTCTGGAAAAGATGACAGGCATTTTGGGAAAAAAGAGGAGGCAAGGACATTCAGGACTCTTCTTCACCTTGACTTAGTTTAGCATAATTTACTTTGGGTGTCCTACTAGGCAGAGTCCTGCCTTGACCCCAGTAGCACAGATGAACTCTGTGTGAACGCCGACAAGCCACAACCTCTCCCCCACACACCCCTTCCCAGCTCCTCCCCCTACTTCTGAGCTGTTTTCTTGCCCTTTGCTCTGATCTATGTTTGTCTTTCTCTCCATGGTTTCCATTTGGCAGCAAGTAGCACACTCCATGATCCACTCGGTTATCTTTCATCTTTCAACCTCTTCAATGTTTTCTTTCCTGTTTACTCTTCATTTCGTTTTGTCTCCTGAATTTTTTTGGTTTAATATTTTTTTTTCCATTTTCTCCTGTCTTGTGTCTTCCCTCTCCTTCTCTCTTCTCTGTGTGCTCCATCGTGTCACTGTGTTTTAGACCTACCCAGGTGTGGACAGTGAGATATCTGTGAGTACCATATGATAAAACACCACCCTCTGCCAGAGTCTAGACTGCTTAAGTCATTAAGCTCCTCTTCACTTTAAATGATTACGAAGCAGTGGGGGCAGATTGTAATTTATATTCCACTTGAAGGAAACACCAAGTTGGAAGTTTATTATAGTTAACTAAAACTAAATAATAGACTAAAACTAGATATGAAAAAAATATCTTAGTGATATGAAAGAAAAAACAATAGTCTTAGAAAAAAAACAATATTAACTGCAACAATGTTGTGCACTCACTAACTGAAACTTACTAAATTCAATGAAAACATGCATGACATGTCCTCAGTTGTAGTCTTTGTCAGTTTGGTCAAATTTGTCAACACACCAAGCATGAGGAGGTGTTGGTGCATCTGTTTACTGAGGCCTGTATGTTTACATGACTGTGTGTCAGTTTCACAAAGTGTTGTGTTTGTACTGTCCCACCCTCATATTACAATAAAAAGAACTAAGACTCATATGGAAACTGATTAAAAACAAAACAAAAACCAAAACACATTCAAACAATAGACACTAAACTGAACCATGCCCACTACTGAAACTGATTAAAATGCATCTGAAATAAAACTAGTAATTAAAATAAAATAAGAACAAATGAAAAAAAAACACACATTTAATAACTCTGCTGGGTTAATTGCAGTTTATTGTGAAAGCGCCTCACAAAATAACTGGTGTGCAGTGCATTGGCTGCTGCTAAGAGGTTAATTTAAAAAAGTACTGTTTTTCTGCTTTAAGGCATGAAATACTATTTTCTCATTCATACAAGACACACAAACTGCTGTTGCATAAAGGTTTGCCCAAAAGTGAAGATGTATGGTTTGATTGCATTAAATTTAAGCAGCACCATTTTTAACACCTCACTTCACAGGATAATTTCAAAGCTCAGAGAGCAGAATAGACAATCCTGTGGAAAGAAACTGCTTTATAACTGTTGTTTGGTATCACAACACAAGTCTAGAGACAACATTAAAATACCACAGGGGCCTTCCTCTCCTCTACAATGAGGTTGAAGCTTTACTTTGTGTATCTGGCCTGGACTGAGTCTGTACTAAACCAGAGGGTGGTAACCTCTTTGCAGCTGAGCACATGTGCAGGCCATCAGACTGATCACAAACGCCCTCTGTCTCCCCCTACAGGTGCCTCTTAGGCTAATAGAGAGTGTGGAGAGCCGAGATATGTTTCAGCTGCACATCATCTGCAAAGACTCCAAAGTTGTCAGGTAAGCAGAGCTGTTCATTAACAATATGAAGACATTATATTAATCCTGCAGGCACATTGATGCTGTATTGATAAGAGCACATACAACACAGAGGTCTGCTACACACTTGAATGAATAATACAGAAGATAAAAACTATCCACTAACTACTATGGGTATGAGGAGGCATTCTACATCACACACCACCACACTTAACCACTGATCAATATTTTCAGGTTTAATAATAGCAGCTATGTCCTTTACAGTAATAATAACATGATGATAACATAATAGTGATATTAGCTCCCTCACTCTTTCTGCTCCTCTTGCACTAGTGGGTATAGAGAAAACATTTCATGTCCTCACAGTTAAACAAAGTTAAGCCAGCCTGTGTAAAGTAACTGGGTGGAAGTACAGTATTATTGTGCTCTTTTACCTCAATAGCATATTTTTCATTAATTATGGTTTAAATTTCTGAAATCCACAAAGCATTTAATTATGTGTTTATGATGCTTCTTTTTTTCTACTCTATAATTTGTCCTTTTGGTTTTTATTTGTGTTTGCAGTTTTTAGAACGGATTGTTGTGGTTTTTTAAGTCATTCATAAAGGAAAAACATTTACGACAACTACTGAGTCTAGCTCCTCCTCAAATGTGAGGCTTTTTTCATACTGTTCTAAATCAAACATATTTGCATTTTAGATTTTTATTACAACAATAAAACTATTTGTAGGTGTTGTATTGAACAGTATAATTCCTGACTTTAACCCTCATGATTTTTTGCAATTCTTTGACACGGTCAAAATTGATGGCTCACAGTTGAAAGTGCATTGTTTAAATGTACAGGTTCTTTATGGTCGTGCGTTTAAGATTCCTTGTTTTCACCCAGGTTGTCAGACTTCAACTCCTGTCAGGGGAACAGTTTCTCGTCTTCTTCTCAACATTTTTTCATGTTGCCATACACTACTGTACTTCCAAAGCAGTGTTTAAACTAGACCTCAACTCTGTTCATACAATACATAGTGCTGATTTGACCTCAGTGCTGTTTTGCAGTATTATATTGCAGTTGCTGCTTAAATGTTTAATATAGCACCTTTTAAAGATATCACCTTGTGACACATGTTTTTTGACATTTATTACGCCAAATCTTTAATCATTAAGCTGTAAAAATTAGATAAACCCTTTACAAAGGTCTGGGATTTAGGCGTTGCCCTACATAGCCTTTGCCCCTGCCCATGCTGCATCTTGTTCCCCTTCAGGTGCAGCTTGATGATAATTAACATATTTTTTCTATTATATGTATAGGTAGCAGCATAATACATATTTTTACAATTTTTATCCCATATTTTCAACTTTTACAAAGTTTATAACTCATCATGATTGACCATTACCCTTAACCTTTCACCTGTACCTTGGGAGCTATGTAAGCATACAAATGTAAGCAGCTGTATGACAGATGGTCATGGGTTCACTGTGTAAATTTGGCCTGTTGCTTCCCTGATTTGGGCTCGTCATGTTTTGTTTGTTTTAACTGGTCTTCACAGATACAAAACTGTGTTTTAAAATTCTATTAAATGTCAAAATTTGCTGCTTATATTTGTTATACTCACTATGATCTCTGAGGAAAAAGGTGTGGTTTTTATTTATTTATGAGAAAACTGTAATATCATTATATGAAAGTGAAGGGCTGCTTTGAAGTATTAAAAAATTGCACATTTGCTTCAAGTTATGAGACTATCCTTTGAATTTCTTGTTTGGCATACTTAAATTGTAGATTATGTTAATCTTTTATTAAATGATTGTGGACTTTAATTTGGACTTACTTCAAAAATGGTCCGTGTGCTGTATAGCATTTGTTGAATTGGAACTGCTGTATGTGATCATTACATTTCATTTTCACTCTCTTCATGGTCATTTGCCAAGATCAGACAGATGGCAAAAATATACAGTAGTTTGCTTGCACTTGGTAGAAAACAGGCTCAAATAAAAATACCAAAGCCTGCTTTTATTTCAGATTGAAATTCTCATCTGTTCATGGACATCTGTAAAGTTCAAAACCAGTGAAGCCTTTAGATTCTCAGCAGCAGATGTGCCAACAGCGTCTTGGTTCCTCGTCATTAAGCAGCCATATTATTACCCCTGTTTAAAGGCTGGAAAATCACTGAACAGCTGAAGAAATGAGCTTGTCTTGCTTTTCTCTCAGTCCCCAATGCTTAAAGTTGTAACAAGATATTTTGTTGTTGGGTCTCACTAATCTTTTAATCTCCACAGATGCCACTTTGCAACGTTTAAGCAATGCCAGGAGTGGGTCAAGCGTCTGAACCGGGCCATAGCTCACCCATCTCGGCTGGAGGACCTGTTCGCCCTGGCCTATCATGCCTGGTGTCTGGGAGGCAGCGCTGACGATGAAGACCAGCATGTCCATCTCTGCCGCCCAGGTCACAGGCACACAAAAACAAAGACTAAACTTTACCTAAAGTTTTGTGACAGTTAAGTCTTATTTCGTAAAATTTTTTATATTCTTAAAATTATTCACTCCCTCCATGGTCTGTTTGTGCGCAGGTGATCATGTGCGTCAGAGAATGGAAATGGAGGTCAAGAGGATGGGCTTCGACACACAGAACGTCTGGAGGGTGTCAGACATAAACTGCAACTACAAGTATGTCACAGATTCCTTGCCATAAATAGCATGACACCTCTGTAGCAGCAGATAGCTGTGGGGTAGTGTAACTATAAAGAGCCATGATGGTTGCTTTGAGAGTGAATGGTGAGTGACAGTGTTTCAGAAAGTGTTTGAGAGCTGTGACAGGAGTAGGACTTGAATCAGGCAGGACACTGAGACATTGTAACCACAATGTCACCAAACTGAACAGATTGTGTGACAATAGCTTGTGTGTGTAATGGCACATCTCAGCACAGTGTGTCAGAACACTGTCGGGAAACAGGAGCTTTGAAATTCTGCTGAATGACAGTTAGTTGGGGGAAAATAGTCAAGTTGGATTTAAATTACAAGAGTACACAGAACAAAGAGACACCACACAAATAGTTGTCATTTAATAATTTGTAGATACAATGTGACTTAAACTCCCTGAGGATATAATTATCTTCAATGTCCATCATGGGAAAACATCCATAATACTTATAAATCAGAGAAGAAATCATCTCATAACTCCAAGACTTGACTGAGAATCTTCACATTTTAAGTTTTCTTCATTTTTAAAGTAATTCAGTGATGGCCATCTCCATATCCACAGGCACATTCCAAACACAAACTGTTAATTCATAATTTATTAATGGTGATTTAATGGAGATAACTTGCCAAAAGAAAATATAGACAAAAAAAATTGAGCTAGAGCATTACTACAGACTTCATGGCAACATCATACTTCCTGTTTACATCTGACATAAGCAGTATGGGAAATGTAGTTCCAAAACATCATTATACCTCAATCAAATTAAGACAAAGATGAATTCTTAGAAATGAATAAATTCATTCAATATTTACTTTTTTCATGTTGCACAACAGCTGTATGAGCTTTAAAGGGTAGATTTGCAGTAAATTATTCCCTTATAAGTCTTTAACAACATAGGTTGATGTGAATCCTTGCTTGCCCTCGTCTCATCTGACCTCTCAGACTAACTGCCCTCCCATCAAATCCAGTCTTTCACATGCACATGCAAACATACACTCACACATACACACGCAAATATGTAAACAACATTATAGCACTCATTGAAGGAGAAATAATATGGTATACCAAGTGTGTGTGTTCATGTATGTACTTGTGTACATGTGTATGTGACTCTTCTGTCTCTTTTTCGTTCGGGGCAAATAACGCCACAAACAAAGGCCAGTCTGCTCAGAGGGCCCAAGAGAGGGCATCCTGCTGAGGGAGACAGACTCTCAGGACTACTGGCTAATTAAACAAGCCGCAGCCTGCTGAGCCAATGACTCAGCACAATATTTCACTTTCCATCCCCCTCTCTCTCTCACACACACACGCACACACACATACTCACTCTGTCTCTCCCTCCTCCCTCTTCAGACAGTCAGCAGGTGAATAGAAATAGAAAAAAGTATCAAGGGAGAGGTGGAGGAGGAGACCAGAGAAAGATGGAGTCAGGCAGTAGCACTCAGTGATTTGTTTTTCTGCCAGAGCTGAGACTTTCTGATGCAGTAATGACCCTGAAAACCAGAACATTTGTGTATGACAGAGAATTTCTTCTTGTTATTTTTTCTTGCTCAAAGACTTGTCTGAAGTCAGCTCCAGAGTGAGAGCTGTATAATGTTTACAGCTGTATAAAGCTGTATAAAGTCTGTATAAATTTGATCTTCTTGAAAAAATAATGTGTCTTGTCTCTCTTCGCCCTTAGGCTTTGCTCCAGCTATCCGCAGAAGCTTCTGGTTCCAATCTGGATCACTGACAAAGAGCTGGAGAGCGTGGCTTCCTTCAGATCCTGGAAGAGGATCCCTGTCGTGGTCTATAGGTGCGTTGACTTACAGATATGTAACACCAGTCTGGACAATGTAACTTTCGCTTTTGGGTAAGCAGATCTGTATTTGTGTTTAGTGACTCTCTGACCTTGAATTTCAGGCACCAGAAGAACGGGGCAGTGATCGCCCGTTGCAGCCAGCCTGAAATCAGCTGGTGGGGCTGGAGGAACACAGATGATGAGTACCTGGTTACATCCATTGCCAAGGCCTGTCAAATGGACACTAAGGGTACCTGTGGAGCGCCGACCTGCCGACAACGCAAGGAGGCTCCTGATTCCTGCGAGAATGATTTTGGTAAAGTAGTTGTTTGATAATTGTGTGCAGATCCATGCAAATCTATGCAGATTTATGCATACACTCTTAGGACAATTATTTGTGAAAACGTCCTCATGATTTCCATTATTTTTCTGATCATTTATTCTACTTACTTCTAAAGTGGAGGACAAAGATGCTTAACAAAAGTGCCACAAATGTGGAATACACTATTTTCAGTTGTGCCTGCACACATTGGGCATACATTGCGTACACAATACCCTGTAATGTTTCTGTGTTATAATTCGACTTAATTACAGAACAGTGCGAGTTCTTATAAACAGCTCTGTAGGATTTCTTGTGCTTTTTTATTTATTTTTTAATTTTTTTTAAGATGATGCTTAAATCTCTCAAATGTTGGTTCTTACCAATCACAGCACTGTGGTTTGGTCATTAGGAGGGCATATTGATTTTCAGGAGGTTACAAATAGAGTCAGTTTCTGTTAACCATGTCCCTGCTACAGCTCTGATTCTTCCCTGTCGTGACACTCTCTCCGGCAGTTCGATTCTCATCACACTGTCCAGTCATATCAGTAAAATCACTCCTCTGTCCTCTCACCTGTTTCGACAGACTCCTCTCTGACAGGCGGCTCTGGCTGCGATGACAACACTGTGCCACAGAAGCTGCTGATTCTGGATGCTCGCTCATACACTGCTGCAGTGGCCAACCGAGCCAAGGGCGGAGGCTGTGAATGTGAAGGTTAGTGCCACCAAATATTTGAAAGGTCTTGAACAGTGCTTTTTTTATTTGTCACAGCACTGCACTATCTGCAGTCACAACTGTGTATTCACCAAGTGTGAGCTTTGTGAGTCTGTTTGTTGTTTCAAGGAGACAAAAGCAACTTAATGACAAGACATTAACAAAATTCACTTATCAGTTATTTTTATATTAACAGTAGATCAAATTTCTTGTGTGAAACTTGCTCAAAGTGACCTACCAACAAATATTTTGCACCCAACTTTGCAGTTCTCATCAACTCTTTTGAGCTTGTTAACCTTCTAGCCAATTTTCTTGTTGTGGGACCTGATAATTCCTTATAAACCGCATTTCCTGCAGCAGCAGGCAGCTATTTTCAGTAAATATTTTCCTATCAACCAACAGTACATTTTCAGCCTTGTTCAGATGGCAGACAATGAAAGCAATAAGCTGCTGAAGTAAAACATCCAACGGATAAAGAAAAGCAGAGTATGTCAAATGTTTGCTGTAAAAGCTTCTTTAGGTGATTTTTCTGGTGTTGTGTTTCAGCTTGTTCATCTGCTCCTGAATACAAAAAAAAATGGATCCAGCTTTAAAACTAACTTACTAGAGAACGCTGAAAGTTAAAAAAAAAAAAAAAAGCTGACTCTAAACTGCTTAGTGGAAATTAAGTAAAAAGAAAGAAGCCGAGAGAGTGATAAAAATGAAAGTGAGAAAAATTATAATTAGTATAGCTTTAACTTAAAAATTCTGTGAAAATCATGTATAAAAGATTTGGAACATAATTAGTTATGTATGAAGTTTCCGTCTCAAAGTACGAATGAGCGGATAAAAGATGAAAACCATATGATTAGTTGGACAGGTAGGAAAGGTTGACAGGATGCAAAATAATCTGTAAAGCAGAAGCTGAACAGCATTGCTCCACTCATGGCTGCACTGACTCAGAAATGCTGCTCTGTCACAGACTGCAAACTCAGGCCTCAGTCTGCATAATGTCTTGCTTATACATTTAATGTAAATGTCCAATTTAACCTAAGATATTTAGTAAACAGATTGAAATTTGTGTTATTTTAAGTTAAAAATGCAGTGTCATTGTCTGAATAGCTGATTCTGCTGTATCTTACAAGCTCAGCATCGCTTACAGCTGGTGACCTTCATCTGAGTTGTTTATGTCTGTTTGTGTTTAGAGTACTACCCCAACTGCGAGGTGATGTTCATGGGAATGGCCAACATCCACGCCATTCGGAACAGCTTCCAGGCTCTGAGGACCGTCTGTAGTCAGATCCCTGATCCAGGAAAGTAAGTCGATCTGTTTGACCTTTCTCTTTGAACGGCTCTGCTTTCATTTTTGCCCCCCTCCCCCCCAAGTTTAAATGACCTCACCTCACAGCGAGGCAACACCGCTCAGAGATGGGAGCGCTGCCACAGTCCACTCCATTCCTGCTGGGCAGGCCAGCTGTCTGTCTGCAGACACTGACAGTGGATATATGTGTTATGTATTTCTGTTTGTTTACACAGTTTACATCTGTGCGTCTTCAACAGCGTTTTGCCAGTTTGTTTACATGTGTGACAGTGTGTGTATTTCATGTGTGCATGTATATACAGTGCATAGGTCAAAACAGCTGCTATGACATCACGCCAGATAACATTAAGGATTGTTGTTTTTCTAACAGAGGCGTTTAATGACGCAGAGAGACCTCAAGAGTTGAAGGTCAGATGCTTCCACCTCCCATCAGCCTAATGACCCAGTTTTAGAGTAACCAGATATGATGTGTATGTGTGTACAGGATCAGGGCTCCAGATCACTCCATCAGTTGCGCCAGGTTGTTTATAGATTTGTACTCATCTAATCAGTCCCCCTTTGTTGTTTCCAGCTGGCTTTCAGCACTTGAGAGCACCCGTTGGCTGCAGCACCTGTCTGTCATGCTTAAGGCAGCCACTCTGGTTTGTTCAGCGGTGGAGAGGGACGGCCGCCCTGTCCTGGTTCACTGTTCAGATGGGTGGGACCGCACGCCCCAGATTGTAGCCCTGGCCAAGATCCTGCTGGACCCCTACTACCGAACATTAGAGGTGAGGGTCTGCACTGTTTGGCGACAGAATGTTCCATATAAATATATTTTAGATATGCTTGTTATTAAAGTAGTTTTACAGATTTCACACATTAATGTGTGTTTAAAGGTGTGGTGGAATACTACTGCATGTATTAAGGAGTACAAAAGCTTTATGGCTTTAGAGGGAGCCGTATTACTTTAGGTGATGTCACTTGAGTCAGCCGAGTCTGGAGACTACAATTTTGAAAATGAAAACACTCTTGGGTGTGAGGTTAGAAATTTTTGAGTTACCCTCTGTAGCATGCTTCATATCCTCACCTACTCTTCTTATCTACCATCATCCACAGGGTTTCCAGGTGCTTGTAGAGACTGACTGGCTGGACTACGGTCACAAGTTTGGGGACCGCTGTGGCCACCAGGAGAACTCAGACGATGTGAGCGAGCAGTGTCCCGTCTTCCTGCAGTGGCTGGACTGTGTTCACCAGCTGCTCAAACAGTTCCCCTGCCTGTTTGAGTTCAATGAGGCCTTTCTGGTGGGTGGTCATACAGCACTCTATACTGCTCTTACTGGGAATGACTGTATACATTTTTTGGTGACTGTTTTAAAAGCAAACCTCAGTCTGATGGCCATCCTGTAAAACGTTACTTGAAACCACTTCGAAAGACAGAGCTTCTCTCTTTTTGCATACATAACAATCACTGATCTATTGCCTTGAAAATGTTGCAGCACATTAGAATTGAAAACCAGCACTGTCATTTTATAACCTAATCTTTGTAATCTTGCTGAAAGATTGTGATGATTCACATTAATCAGCTGTTACAGTGAACTGGCAGAGTGCTGTGAAACATTAGTGAATGTAAATCACTGCCATCGTAAAATACCTGATGTGATGTTTCATCTTCCTCGTGTATGCAGGTCAAGTTGGTGCAGCATACGTACTCGTGTCTTTATGGGACCTTTTTATGTAACAACGCTCGCGAGAGGGAGGCAAGGAACATCTACAAGCGCACCTGCTCCGTCTGGTCCCTGCTACGCAGTGGAAACAAAAACTTTCAGAACTTCCTCTACATCCCCAGTCATGACATGGTACCTACCATTTTTTACACTGTCTTTACACTGTCATTATGCTATTACTAATATCCTGTTAGGAAGGCTTTTTTTGTAGTAGAATCACAGTTTAAATACAACAACTTGAGGTTAGCTGCTATTGTTGGCCACTAAGAACGTGACTTGCTTAAAAGAAGAGTGTTATTTATTAAATCAGCAAAGATCTAGTCCCATTTCTCTCAAACTCTGTGACAAACAGTAAATTATCTTCTCTTAATGCATGGTTTGAGTGAATGAATCATCATTTTCATCCAAAAACTTTCATTTGTCAGAACTAATAGAGTAATAGGCATCGTCATTGCTGCATATTGACCTTCTGGAATTGTCCTTGTCACTTGTTTGTCTGCCAGGTGCTGCAGCCAGTCTGCCACACACGGGCATTACAGCTGTGGACAGCTGTCTACTTGCCCACCTCCTCCCCCTGCACTGCTGTGGATGACTCTATGGAGCTCTACCTCCCCCCAAGTGTTGCAGGAGATGAACTCACCTCACGTTCTCTGGACAGGTGTGTTGTTTTGTTTTTTGTATCAGTCTGATCTAGTACTCACAGCTTGTGGCAGTCCTTGCATAGAAAACATACTTTAGACAGTCAGAATGCCCCCTAGTGTCCCCAGCAGTGAATTGTATCATGACCATGTCTCCACATTTGGTCAAAAACAAGTCTTTACTATGTATTTGTGATTTCCAGACTTCCTAAGACCCGCTCCATGGACAACCTGCTGTCCGCTTTTGAGAACGGCGTGCCTCTGACACGTACATCCAGTGACCCGAATCTCAATAAGCACTGCCAGGAGGGTCGCTCTGCCCTGGAACCCTCACCAGCCACGGATGAGACCTCTGATGAGGTCATACCTGACACTGGTTTGGAAAGCAGTGAGGGGGAACCTCTACATGAGAGCCCTGCCAAGACCCCAGAGGAAGGCCCAGGTGCACTTGGTTGTGAAGATGCAGTGGAGGAGCCTTGTCTCACTACGCAGCCCCTGCCCTCTCTGCCCCTTCCCCCTGCCCCTCTCAGTAAGGATGTTGCACTGGCTCACACTCCCATTCCTGCTCCTGTTCTCCAGCAGGCTTTGCCTCAGATCACTAACCCTCTCCCACAGCCTCAGCTGGAGGCTGAGAGCCCCTGTAGGACTGCCACGAGCACCACATCACCCACTCATGAATCAGAGCCGTGCTTACCTCTCCCCTGTAACAGCACCCAACCTGCAGCCTCCACCCCCACCATCCCAACCTCGCTACTTAATGGCCACACTGATGGCCAAGCCGACATCCTCCCGGAATCTGAAGGCCTGCTGGCTCTGAAGCAGCTGACCCCACTGCTTCCCATGGAGGACTCCACTGAGACTCTCACAGGTGAGGGAGACACTCCCCCTGCTCTGCCTCCCACAGTGAGCCATGATCTTACCAAGAATCATTTCACTGGTGAAGAGCACCCAAAGTCACAGCCTCCAGTTCAACACCAGAGGGAGAAACAAGACATGAGGACGGATGTGGTGAAAGGAAGAGAGCGTGTGTTAACAGTTGCTGCAGCTCCTGTAGACTGTAACCAGATAGCAGCTCGCCATCTGATCTCCCAGAGCCAGCTCTCAGAACTGTCCCTGCTCGGTTCTCACTGGGAGAGCGTCCAGGGTCTGGTCCAGTCCACCTGCAGCAGTGCCAGTCACTCTGGCGTCAGCCGGGCCTTACAACCCAACACTTACCAGAGCCGTCGGCTTGCCAGTAAGTTGCTCCGCTCCCACGGCTTAGCCATCGCCAATGGGTCTCAGTGCTGCCGCAGAGAGGCTCTTTGTTGTCCCAGCAGCCCTCTGCAGCCTGGATGGCTGTCTGCTGCCAGGAGTGCTGGCTATGCTGGGCTGTGTGGGCCTGCAGCCGCCGCCCTCAACAGCTACTCCTTGGCGGGTCATCAGCTCCTTCCGGTGTCGTATTCCTCACCCTCTGCTTCCAGCTCCTCTCCCCCACCCCAGGCCCCAGCTTACCTCGATGATGATGGGCTGCCGGTGCCCATGGACGCCGTGCAGCAAAGACTGCGGCAGATCGAGGCGGGCTACAAGCAGGAGGTGGAGGTGCTGAGGCAGCAGGTGCGACAGCTGCAGATGAGGCTTGAGAGTAAACAGTACAGCACTCCTCCTTCTGAGCCAGACATCGACTACGAGGACGACATTGTGAGTAGCTGTTTGGTTTATGTTAGACAGCCCAGGAGCAGTTTTGCTCTGCGTCTAGAAGCTTTTTACTGTCTGCAGTGTTGCAGGGGTGCTTTTTTTTAAATTTCCTGCTTTTGATTTTCCAAAAGAAACTTGATACCTTTAATCCTTCCTATTTTTTGACCTTACCATCTTCTATCCGTGTGTTCAGACGTGTCTGCGTGAGTCAGACAACAGCAACGAGGAGGATTCTCTGTCCACCCACAGTGAGGACCGTCTGTCTGAGGGCAGCTGGGATCGAGTGGAGCGCAAGGACACAGAGGTCTGCGTCCTTTGGTGCTTCACTGCCTAATATAGCTTCCCCCTTCACTTCCTCACCTTTGTTTCACCCCCTCACCTGCATAGCTAGGAACACCTCTAATTATGGAACACTGTTCTAATGTAAATGTGTGTATGTGTGTGTGTGAATAGGTCACGAGGTGGGTGCCCGACCACATGGCCTCCCATTGTTTCAACTGTGACTGTGAGTTCTGGATAGCCAAGAGACGTCACCACTGCAGGTGAGGCTTCACTGAGGTTTTCTTACATTATTAAACTCACAATATTTATGTGGGGCACTGAGGGGTTTTGGTCAAGGCTCATTAGCCCAACACTTTGTGGTTTTGGGATGTTACACTCCAGCATTGGTCCAAAAAAAAAACATTCAGAAGCAAAAACTGAATAACTCTTTTCACTATCCAGCAATGTTATTTTATGCAATTAAAAATAAAGAAGTAGATTATAGCGTGACTGATAATCAAAATGATTTTCTTTTAACAGCAGGTTTCAAAGGCAAAATGTCGTACTTGCTTAATAAACGACAATCCTGAATATAGAAAAGCAATATAAGTTTAAGAATGTGAAATCTATGATAATTAAATCCTTTACGTCAAATGCTAAAATTAACAGTACAATTTTTCTGTCAATTGCTAGTTAGCAAATGTCACATTAATTAGATCATTATAAAAGACATCAAACTACAGTTCTTGTTGTCTCCAATGTTCATTTTAAGAAGTAGTTTGACATTTCATTAAATATATTTGTTCACATTCTGGTTGAGAGTTAGATGAAGACTGAGGTTGCTCTCTTGTCTGTACACTAAATACTTGGCTACGGCATGTTAGCTTCAGACACAAAGACTGGAAAGAGGTGATACAGCTAGCTTGGCTAGATGCTTGCAGTGCAAAAAAATCATCATGTTGCTGTGTTTTAGGGGGAGATCGGTGCTGTGTTATTCCTTAGTCTAACTTCAAAGGTGCTAGGTAACCATTTTTGCTACCTTTGGGCTGTTTTTCCTGTTCCAAGTCTTTGTGCTAAGCTAAACTAACCAGCTGCTGTCTTCAGCTTCATAATAAGAATACAGATATGCATGTAATCAATCTTGTTATCTAACTCTTGACAAGAAAGCAAAATAGAGTCTAACTGGGGCCAAAGTCAAAATATGTTTTGAAACATTTATCATTTGTGTATCTTCATGTACTTTCCTCAACGATAGTTGCTTCAAAATCAGATTAAACATCATCATGGTTTGTGTCCTCCCTAATCACCAGCATCTGATCTGATGAACATTTGTTCAGGCCAGCTGACTCTTTCCTTTTAACTCGGGCTGTTTTTGTACACATTTGTCTTGGCACTGCCAAAGGAGCAGCCTGTATTTCAGAGGCACACTTTGCTTTGTTTTCTCAAGGCAATAAACCAAGCTTTGGTCTCAGCCCGTGGTTTGAGAATTGAAGGCCTTTGTTTTGCCAGAGAATTATTTATATGCTCCACTGAATAGTCATACCTGGACTCTGAAAATACAGGGGACAGACCAAATGTAAGCAAAGTGTTGTTAGCTGTCAGATACCATGAGATGAAATTAATGTAAAGCCCACACAATGGCTATTCAGTCATTGCTGGACAGAGCAATTTTGTGCTTCAGTTTAGTGTCTCCCTTGGATTAATTTCAGTTACTGAGCCTGGCAACATCTGTACCGAAATTCTCCACCAGATGGCGTCACTATCACTGATCAGAAATAGTTGAAAGATGAGGTTCTGGGAGAGAGGAGAGCTTTAATGACTGTGCTGCCATAAGCTAACCTGCCAAAGGAGGAGAACTGGCATGTCATCAATAAAGCATAAGGCCACTCATGGACACCAGTTTAATTTGATATATTTAAGCCTTTTTTGGGGTCTTACTGCTGGATTTGCCCCCATTTTTATTATTGAGTACCTTGGTCATGTACATGTATCAAATTTTGCTTATATTTTGAACCATCTCGGGTCTGATCAAATCTATTATTTGCATTTTTCAGAAGCCATTTAGAGGAATCAGATATTTTTTTTAATTAGTAGATATTAAGGATTTTTTTAAAAAAAAATATCCACTTAAATCGACTTACACATAGACACTGTTTGAAAAATACTGGTAAATAAGGTTGAGTTTTTTAGGGGTGCATTTGTATACATATTCTTTTCCTGCTCATTTTATCTGAAGCTTACCATTTTTATTTGTCTTGGATGTCAATCAAAATGCAGGTCACAGACCTGATTTTATTTAAAAGGGTGTCCTAACTTTCTGTGTGCTTTAAATCTTCAGGAACTGTGGCAATGTGTTCTGTAAAGACTGTTGTCATCTGAAGCTGCCGATCCCAGACCAGCAGCTGTATGACCCCGTGCTGGTCTGTAACACCTGCCACGACCTGCTCCTGGAGTCCCGCACCCGCGAGATCCGCAGCCAGCAGCTCAAGAAGGCTATCGCCACAGCCTCCAGCTGAGAGAAGCGTTGTGTAGCATGGCTCGCCTCGGCTCAGTCCTGCTCGTTTTGGACTGATGAGCTGAGCTCAGTGACGACCCCAACCTGCTGTGGTTTTGGCTGCAGGGGGGGGAGATGAGGAGGAATTGTTACTCTTTGGGGGGCTCGGTTCGGAAGCGTAGAT
Source organism: Acanthurus leucopareius (assembly GCA_029814765.1). Taxonomy (NCBI): domain Eukaryota; kingdom Metazoa; phylum Chordata; class Actinopteri; order Acanthuriformes; family Acanthuridae; genus Acanthurus; species Acanthurus leucopareius. The sequence goes on along the minus strand of JAQMCX010000012.1, from coordinate 3,550,484 downwards.
TCACTGTGAGACTGTCTTGAGAGGTGGAAAGGAGGAAAGGGAAAGTTTGAGATGGAAGTGTCAGCAGGGGAGGTTTTCCTGCAGAACAAACCCCTTCTGCTCAGAGACATTTTCAGCCTGGAGCACTGCAGCATCCAGCTGCCTCCATGTGGCCCAGTTCTCTAGCGGTGCCCTGTCCGAGACACACCTCCAACCTGTCCACCCCAGCAGAGTCACCCACCGTTAGTACCAAACACCTGCACCCTCCTTACAGACACTGTCTCGATCTTAAGAGGACAATCGCTCACCCTTCCACGCGCCGGGGACTCCGAAGCCTTTACCTGTACTACTGGAGGCTTTCAACTTTAAAAGAAAAGAATTGCTGCTACAGTATTTAAAAGTCTAATTTTGTATTCTTATTTTGTGCACTACTAGCTGTTGTGTATTTGAGGGAATTCGAGACCAAACTTGAGCAAAAGGGAGAAATCTGCTGTTTACTTTGTCATTGCATCTTTTTCTTGGAGCCTGAATGTAATATGTAACGGATAACTGGATCGACTTTATGTTCATGTGCATTTGGTGGGTCGTATATGTGTTCATTGCTGCAATGTGTTTTCAAAATTATGTGTATGCACAGTCAACGTGATCCTGTCTTTATCAATGCTTTTCTCCAGTGTAGCCATGTTGCAACAGGAGACATGCTGAGGGACGTGCGAGGACAGATTGGTGCAATGCTGCGTGTTGTTTGTTTTGTGGGATGTGTGCTTGATGCGTTAAGAGGAAGAGAACACAAAAACGATTGGAGACAGCAGATTAATATCCTGTCTCCTTGTGTGGGGAAATGTCATTTGAAGGTTCTGTTGGTTTTCTGCAAGGTGACAGAAAGTGGTCTTTCTGCTGAGATGTTTGTGGATAAACGGATCAATATCTACATAAAGTTTGATGTCCATCTGACTGATGACTCCTCCTCAGTTTGTTAGCTGGCAGTTAAGACTGCATGAGAAAAGACTGAACAGAGCGCTTGGAGTTTCTTGTTAATTTTAGGGGAGTTTGGCAACAGTCCCCTTTAAAAATGTGTTTGTGTCTACTGGTTGTTCTTGAGACAATAGTGCCATATTTTGTTTTGTCTATTTTTAAAGCCTTTTTCTTTCTTATGGATGGCAGCAGGTTTCTAATTGGCCACAGATAGTTAGCGGCTTAATAACACTGAGAGAACTAAAGATTAACAGATGGTTCATTTGAAATCAAGGCTAACTGGTTCAGTAGATGACCGGATGTCGCTGACATAACCTGTGTGGTTATCAGCCGTCTAATATTTCAGAATATTCACGCGGTGTTCATGAAGTCAAATTGTTCAAGAGGAAATCAGTCATGTAACATACATAGTAATCTGATCCGTAGTGGTGGCTACAACCTGTCACTTAATGAATAATTGTTGTAAAGAAATGCACTGTAAAAGTTAAATCCCATGGGTTAAAATAAAAGATTATATCATGGATCTGTT
>JAQMCX010000012.1:3529138-3548901 GCA_029814765.1 Acanthurus leucopareius | reverse complement strand
AATAATTGTTGTAAAGAAATGCACTGTAAAAGTTAAATCCCATGGGTTAAAATAAAAGATTATATCATGGATCTGTTCCCAGGCTTGTTTCTTTACATGTTGTTCTAAAGGGGCCCAAAGTTAAACCCAGCTTTAAATTTGAGCTCTTATTTAGTCTCCTCCTTATTTGGTGACAAGGCTTTAGTGTCATCACCAGCAAAAAAGGCAATCATGAGGTTGAAAATTCTTTTAAAAAATCTTCTTTCTTTTCTGATATTTAGATAGATATTTAGCTCAATCACACTTGTAAACTCTAAGAGGTCAAGTTGAGTCTTTTTTTCCTCAACAATCTGTTCATCTGACACCAAGTATTTTAATTAATCAAATTCTGACTTTCTTTACTTTAGTTGAGTATTTTCTTTTTATGTTTTTACTCCAATATAGCATACCCAACTGTAATGCAACAGTATAGTAATTACCATTCTGACAATGCAGTAGTGTAGTAGTAGTAAAATAAGCTACACTTTGAGCAGCTGAACCATTAAAATACTACTTACATATTAAATGTCTACCTATAATACATAATCCTATGGTATATCATTATATAACACCAGCAGTGGTTATTCTGGATAACATATCTTAACTTTTTACTTGTAATGGAATATTTTTTTCATCGTTTTACTTCAACATCCTGCCTAACCATGTTTTAAGAAGGTAAAAATTCTTGGTGTTGAATCACAGAGAAGGTGACTTGTTAATAGATCTTCAGATAACGTTTACACACACTCACTCAGAGAAACGTGGTATTCACAAGTTTAACTAAATTTTCAGAAGTTTTAGCTGTTGTATATCAGATGTCTTTTCTCACTGTAAAAGTAATTCTCAGTTTCTCAGAGTTTTGGCACTGAATGTTTCATGTTTTCACATCATGACTGGCTTCCAAAGAAGTTGAGATGTCATAAAATCCTGCTTGTGGGCATGAGTTTAAGTCCCATTTGAGATGAGTACAGAGAAATAAATTGATCTGTACATTCACAGTGAAGCTGAAACATCCAAGTGAACTAACAAGAAGAAAAACACATCACTGAATTTAACAGAGATTTTAATTAAGTAAAGGACTTGAAACTTCTTCCAGCTCTAGATAACACATACATGCAAACACCAATGCTTTACCACCATTTGTCCACCAGATGGAGCTTCACCATCAAGTGACAGACAAAGTAGCACTAGTGCAACAGAACCAGCACTTTTCAGAAAACCGAATCAAGAAACCTTTGCATCAATTAAGGTCATGCACCTCTGAATTTCTTAATTTTCTCTGGTAATAGATGAGCAAAGGTCCTTCCTGAAGTTAACCAAACCCATTTCCTTGAAGTTTCCTTGAAGAAGTGTTGAAAAGGAAGTTGATTTTGAAGAGAAGAGTTTCAAAATGAGACCTAAAAAGTTAAAAAACAGAAAAACTCAAAAAAAATCACACACACACACACACACACACACACACACACACACCATCATGCCCATCAAGCACGAAAGTCTTTGAGAATAGCAACACAAGCTGATTCATGTTTTTAGGAGGAAGTTGTGCCAATGTCCCTCACTGTACTCGCTCAGCATGATCAATTATTCAGGCTGAGGGTATTCTAGGTTCCCCTCAGTGAATGAAAATAAAGATGACAGCGTTAACTTTCCGGGTGACAAGTTAAAGAAGAGATGTTGATGTTTTTTGCAAAGCTTTGCACTGACTGGACAGCTTTTCTGGGCAGAGTGAACTGGGCTGGAAGATGAACCTTTTTAAAGATTTCATCTGATATCCTCTTTTGATGTGTTAGCTCTCAGGTGAAGCTATGTGTGTGTGTGTGCGTGTGTGTGTGTGTATCCCCTTGTTTCTGTCTATTATACCTCACTGATCTGCCAGTGGGACAGTAATACAAACCTTATGCTGTCCAAACACAGGACTTCATTTTTATATTCTGGTTTAGATTTTGAATCCTGTTGTAATTTGTCTAATACGTTGGTTACTTTTAAGAACATACACAAGATTCAGTGGTGAAAAGTAGCAGTTCACATTTGTTTTTGCATCATACCATTTTGAGGTACTTATATCTTCATATTTCTATTTAACTCAACTACATCTGCTCTCTGCTTTATTTCAAAGGGAAATCTTATACTCTTATACCACTGCTTGTATCTGACAGACTCAAACATATGATATATTTATAAAATATGATGTATTATGATTGTTAATTTTAATCTGTTCTAAGTTCAACGAGTTCCACATCACATATTAATACTTTAATAATAATGACCAACAAAAAAAAATAATTGTACACTGACAGGAGCCATTCTGGATAACAAGGTTTTTAATATTGTATGTAGGTTTAGGTTTTGTTGCTGAAAACTCTGTGCTTATAGAGTATATTTCTGAACACAGCGCAGTTACTGAAATTGAGTAACTTTTGATTACAATGTTATATGTAACATTTCGATACTTCCTCTTAAACAGTTCCATTTGATTATATGCAGACAAATAATCAAATCTTAACCTTAAATAATTTACGAACACAGTTAAAACATCACATAAGTTCAGTAAGGATCTGGAAAAAAAAACCAACACAGAACACCATAATGTGCGGCAGGCAGCCCCCACACAGTGCAACACAATGATGCCTAAATGCAAAGGAAGAGATAAGAGATGAGGAGGTTCGGATCATTTTCATTCCTCTCCCGCCGAGGGCCACATCAGGTGACCTGTGGAGCAATGAGCTGCAAGTATTGATTAACTGCGTTTCGAGCAGTGTCACAGTTACTTGTCAAACTGTCAGGAAGCATTTGCCGATTAACACCATGGCAGTAATGTTTGCATTGCGTTTGGCTCCTGCACACCGGGAGCCCATTGACAGGCCCCCTCGTATCAGTGGGGAGCTTTATTAAAGGCGATGCCCAAAGGGGGAGGGGCCACTCTTTCTTTCCTGTTGGGGTATGGTGATAGATAAGTATGAGACCCCCTGTAAGAATGCGATCACATTGGCAAAATCAAGTCATTGTGTTGCCTTCCCTCCGTCGAGCCCGAGACACTCCAAAATGCAGCAGCTGATCCTGTCCGTTCTCCTGGCATCCTTTTGGACACTTTGCACAGGAGCAGGAGCAGGAGGTGAGTCTGCTCTCATTTATTGATATATCTGACAACTGGTCGTTTAATTTAGATTTTTCTTGCCACTGATCAGGTCTTGATGTGCAGAAATTGTCAAGAGAATGCGATAACTAATTAAATACTGAAATTCAGTTTATCTTCAAAATAGTGCAAAAAAGTGAATGTTTGCTTTTCTGCTGAATTTTAAAAATGATTATTTCTTATATTCCTATTTCAAAACTGGGGGGTTTGTAAGATTGTTTTAAAGCTAAGAATACAGTCTATAGATTATTAATATCTAAATTAATATCGACATATTTTCTCAGAATAAATAGTAAATATAAAGTAAAACATACGTTAGAAAACATTTCAATGAGGCAAGCTGGGTAAAGTTGTTTTATGCCATGTTTGTCCAGTCGTGCCACTCACTTTATTCAATTGGAAAGCTGATACACCGCGGAAATCCGAGAATCTACGACAGAAATCCAAAAATATACTAGGAAAGTTGTTCGGCAGATAAAAAAGGATGGAGTCACCAAAGAGCCACGGCTCCACGGATAAAAAAAAAAGGCTCCCACGCACCAAAACCAAAGCCTGTGTGACATTTTCTCCTCACACACCTGCCCCGTCTATCATTATGTGGCGCAGGACATTCCTCCATGTGTCCGACAGGCTCATCTGCAAATTGAATATTTACCACTGAGCTGCCTGATCAAGGACATGATACGGAGTCAGTATCAGCTGAGCCAATGACAGAAGCAGGCGGATCGGACCGAGCTGAGATCCCTCAGTTCCTCTGTGGTCCGGACACCTCTTCCTCCCTCTCTTTCTCTCTCTGGCTCCTTCTCTCGCTCCCCCTCTCGTGCACCTGCTCAGTTTCACGCGGAGCCAATGGCAGACGTTTGCGTCCTTATTGCCGCAGAGAGACGCGTCAAGCTGCGCACCTCCAATGTCTCCAAATTCGCAGCGGCTGAGTCTGAGGCGTTAATTTCATAGCAAAGCAGCGAAGTTTAGCACCAAGACTCTAATGGATTGAATTAACAGCGGGCTCATTAATTACTGACTGAAACGTTCGCGCTTTTTGATCGGTGCGGTCGGAGTCATTAATTAAAAAATGAGTAGATCCAGAAGAAAAATGTCACACTGAGGTTCTTTAAACTTTTTTTTTTTTAATTAAAATATCTCCCGTCTATCTTTCTTTTAATGTGATCAAGTCAGGTTTTAATTATTCTGTGCTGAACAGAACCCCGGCTATCAGCATAGAATACACATAGAATTAATAGAGAATAGAGTCAAAAGTGGTTCTCCGGTATTTGGCTTGACAACCGTTTGCCTTCCTATATCGGAGGGTCGATATCACTGATGTAAAAAGCTAAAAACATTCCAAAAAAAAAAAAAAAAGCCCACGCATTTTACTTGTTTGTGTAGGTCACATCCAGAGGTGAGTTATCGACTATATATTTTCTGTAATATGTTTGGGAAATTTTACCCATCCTTTTGGATATAATTTTCCAAGCAGACACTCCACAAAGTTAGATGCCCACAGACTGTGGATCACAGGTGGCTGCACAGTGCGCTCGTTTACGGTTGAGGAGGAGCGTCCTGAGCTTTGTTTCACGCACCCTTAGTTGTGTAACTCTGAGCTGCTGCGCGTTGTTGAATGGTTTTATGTTTCTTGCCGAGGACCAAAAAAAGTTTTGTTCTTAGGTGTCTGTATGAGAGAAACAGGTATTTTGCGTTGGTTTTTTTTTCGTCTCTAATTTGTGCTGAATGCATTAGTCAAAATATTATGAAACTGGACCAGTCCTTTTTTTGTGTTCTGAATCTCTGAAGTTGCAGAGTCGTTTGTGCACATGAGGGAGTGAAAGATTTCAGCATGGCATAGTCTCAATTTCTCCTTTACTTTTGAACCGTGTGTTTGGGTAAATGCAGCGTCAACACACGCACAGTTTATGTCTGGCTCTGCATGGCGCACACAACACAATGGCATGAAAAGCTCCGTCTGCGCGTCAGCGTGTATTCACATTACATTTTCACTCTGGTCGACGTGCAGGCAGACGTGGCCTATTTGTTTTCCTTTCATTGCCTTTTGTTTTCCTCTTCACAGTTTCCTCAGTTTGCTCTCTTGGCAGAGCTCTCCCATCCATTGAAACCTATTCATATTGTTCATTTGCTCTGCGCCGCACAAAAGATCAAAGCCAGACGCCGATTGGTCAAGAATTGTGCGGACAGAAATCTGATTGGCTGAGATGAAAACAAGCGACTATGCGCCACAAAAAAAATAGATTATTTTACTGTCTACTTGTACGAGAAATCTTTACTGTAAAATACTCAGTTAAGCAAAAGTCCGGCACTGAAATTAGTACTTCTAAAAGTAAAGTACTTTTGACCAAACGTACTGAAAGTATCAAAAGTATAATTACTACATGCAGTGGGATGGCTCCCAGAGTAATACTAGATATGTTAACGCTTGTTTGTACTATTGTAGTTGTTACGGGTGGAACACACCTATATTTATATTTTTATTTATAATAATATTCATATTTATATTTATTTAAGCTCATAATATTTTTCTAGAAAAAATATTGGATAAGTTACTGTTAGTAACCATTATCTGTAGCTACCAAATAAGTTCAGTGGGTTAAAAATGTTCAAATTTATCTGCGAAATGTAGCACAGTGGTAGAACAGATTAGCATAAATTGGAAATAGTTAAGGGCAAGCAGTTGAAATTAGTACTTTTGTGTAGTACCTTGTGTAAGTATAAAGTTACTTCTCACCCCTGCTGACCAGCATGAGAAAACAATTTTTGGTGAAGATTTAAACTATTTCATAGGGGGAAAAAATCCGGCCAGTTTCCAATGTGTCTTATACAAATCATCTACAGATTATCAAGGTAATTACTGATGACTGACAAGCTTTATCATCGCAGTTACGAGATGTAATTGAGACATTTTATGGGACTCACACAGCTGTGGTCCATAAAGCTCCCATAAGACAGATTTAAGCTGCAGCCTCAATGTAATTTGTGAGGATGAAAGCTGACACATATTCACAGCTAGGACCCACACTGTCAGACCACGGAGAAGGCAAAGTGAATTAAGGTCAAGTATTAATCATAATATTTTAATATATTCAGCACCAATGTTGTGGTTACAAAGTAATTAAAGATTTCTTAGCTGTAAGAGTCTTCTCCTCCACAGTACTCACACTCCACTGACAAGTGCAAATTCTGCTACAGGAACAGAAATTTAAAACTAAATCCAAACAATAAGCAAATCTTTTTTAAAATGGTCCCAGCAAATGATGGCACATACAAAAACAATCTGGCTCCCTTCCAACTTTTGGCCCCCTGCTTTGTTTATTTTAGTGCCATTATCATTCAGGAGCAGGAGGAAAAGGCTTACCAACATGGCAAAGAAACCAAGTGCTGACTTCCTTCACAAACACCGGGAGAAGCCTTAGCAGTTAGAGCAAGAGACCCTCCCGTATTTTTTCAATGGCATGAGTGTTTTTCATAAATATTTGATTTGAGAGATAGCTGCAGATATTTGTCTCTGAGCACGGGTGGAAACATGCAAACCAATTGTGAAATATTAATAAACCCTCAGACAAACATGTGAGAATGGGACCTTGCTGATGCAAAAGATTGTGGCTCTGTGTTTATTCTGATAGCACGGAAAGATAAAGCACAAACGCAAACGTGTTCATGAATAGGAAGACAATTCCAGTGTATTAAGGGTTTTTGTATGGCCAGTCATGACCAATCAGAGAACAATCAGAGAACAATTCAGTGTTTGTCATAGAGATTTTTTTTTAAAAATGTTAATAAAAGAGCACATTTTTAAATACACATAAAATCAAGCATGAATCTAAATATGCATAAGTTAAAGAGAAATATCCCATTTTGTTTTCTAATTAGGCTGAGACTCGCTGTCGTCACCCAGAGGTTAACAATGCATTAAACTGACCCATACTTTCATTTGCATCTTGTTTGTGTGTTCATTAAATGTAATTTACTTGTTGCCAACAAATCTCAGATGGAGTTGTGAGAGCATCTTATCCATGAAAACCTCGTCTTGACAGAAATGTTTCCTTTTTCTGTTTCAGAGTGGTGCTACCAGTCCCAGTTCTCCTGTGAACATAAATGCAATGGTAAATTTATTTAAATACTAACCTGTCAATTAAACTACACAAAAGTAAGATACACAATATTTTACAGAAGACATTAAACCAGCAGTTGTAGGCTAAAATAAAAACAGAGATTAGGAAAAGAGCAATTATCAAACAAAATTAATTAGAACAAAAGCAGGAAAAGTAGAGTAAAACAACATGCAAAATTGTTTTTCTTAAATTATATGTTTTTCAGAGAGATTTAAATAAAGATTAATGAGGAGCTTACCAGACTCACTGAAGCTGATTGAGAGTCATTTCAGTTTGAATTTATGAGCAACTAATACAGACCTACCAGAGGATCTCCAGCTGCTGTCGGACTTTTTTGGTGTCAGCAAATCAGAAATAAAGTAGGTAATTCTCACACATTCTTAGTGAGTAGTCTTACAAACATAGCAGAAGCTTGGATACAATGTACTGACTCAGACAAGAACACAGAGAGATACGTTAACATCATTTGGATGCTAATAAAGCATGGACAACAGTTTCCAAGTCAAATTTTTAAAATATTCCAAAGATATAAACTGGATTGGAAAACCAGGTTTATGTGCCCATAAAAGCTTAACCTATTACTAAATATAATAATAAGGTTTAAGAAAGTAACAAGTCTGAATCTATAATAATAACTGTTGATCTCTTGGTAGGAAATTCTGGGATAATCAGTTTTTACATTTATAACACACCTGTAATTTTCTCAGTTGCATCATATTATTGGATTGCATGAGAAGCAGATCTATGAAATATCTCCATAAATATGAAAACTGATCTGCTTTTTAAATATTCAACAGAAAAATAACATGTTAAAGAAAAACAATAAAGGACCAAGGACTGATCCCTGGGGTACCTCATGAGTTTAGTGGAAGTTTATGAGTCCCCTAAAAGTCACAAAAGATGTCCTTTTAGAGATTTAGAATTAAATCCAGTCTAAAGAATTACTCAAACTGCATTCAGAGTAAGCTTTAAATGCAATGCATAACATTTTTCCACTGTCACCTGCTAATAAAAGATCAGTACTTACTCTGAGAAGTGCTGCTTAAGTACTATAACCCTCTCTAATTTACCAAAGTGACCACTGAACCAAAAGTGATCAGTCTCAAAACATTACTTTTTTTTTTTTTAGGGCCAGAAAAGTGGAACGAGGCCAACGACAAGTGTGCAGGAAAATCTCAGTCGCCCATCAATGTTGTCACCAGAAAGACTTTGAAGGACGAGCGACTGACTCCCTTCCAGTTTAATAACTACCAGCACACCTTCGATGGCACCATTAAGAACAATGGCCACTCTGGTGAGAATTTTCTCCATTTAATAATCACATAGCCACAACTAGGTTAAAGCTGATGTGTGAACTCTTTATGTTGGATGTGTCCAATCAAGTTCAGGTTGAACTTCCTCTCCTGAGCACCATCACAGGTGGAAACCTGTCTGGCGCCTACAAGGCTGTTCAGTTCCACCTGCACTGGGGCAACAAAGGAGGGCCTGGTTCTGAACACACCATTGATGGCGAGCAGTATCCCATGGAGGTACCCTAACCTTATTGTACAAAACTCATACAGCCTGACTAAAATGTGGTTAATCTATTGAAAAGATATAACAGTCGTTCACATAAATGACATTAGCAGGGATGTACAAATTTCAAAACTTAAAATAAAAAATCATGTGTGCTTACTGTTTATGAGTAAAACCTTATATTTTATCCTATCTACTATAGAAAAAAAGGTATAACAGCTTCAAATTGCAACCCTAATCCAAATACACAGATCCTCCTTTACTTAAGTTTCAGTTATTTTATGAACTGCTGGTTTGATCACACATAAAACCTTAAATACACATTTCTCTTTCAATGGCCTTTTTTAAACATGTTTGTGAATGTACTGTTAATTTATAGGGCTAATGATTTTCTATGTTCTTATTTTTGTCAAAATCCTGTTAAAAGTGAGACACTGTCTTTCAGTAGTCTTGAACTTCCCTGCCCTTCCTTTTCTGCAGCACTCAACACTCAAGTCCATTCATTCCTTCTGCATGCATCAATCTTTAATAACAAGTTACAAATACATCATTTAATTTTAGAAAAGGCTCAGTAGTTCCCCATATTGCTGGGAACCGTAGTTTTATCAAATGTTTTCAAAACAGAGAGTTAATAGGGCATGTGGAGAAAAATTTTCTGCCACCTTTGTGGCTCATTGGTGAATTTTTACAGCAGCAGGATGGTGTATAAAGGCCTGACTCAAAGCACCATCATCATGTTCATAGAATTGAAGGAAGGTGTCACCCAGTGTGGTGATGTGGCCCACTGGTGTGTTTTTAATTTTTTTGAAACAAAAGAGCTCTATGGCAAAGCCTAAAAAAGAAACATAATTATGTATATACAACAATTGAGATGCTCATGTATCAGGCTTTGGATACATGGACTTGTTAGTGGAATCATTTCATAGTTGGTTTTGGTCTTTCATGGCATTTGCTGATATTAAGAAAAATATATAATAAAATATGAAGTATTATTAGAAAAACTATATATATATATATATTTATATCTGTGTGTGTATATACAAACACACACACACACACACACACACATATGTATATGATTAAATACTGCTTTAGGGCTATAAATTTAACTGTCTATGTTTCCACTGATTCATTTAGTGATTAATTGATCAGGGAAGTTTTTTTCTTTATCAAACAACTCTATTAAGACACATTTTGATCAAGAACTGATGAACTGATATCAAAAAGTGTCTTCAAATCTACTGAACAAATGATGCAATGACTGTGAAACTGAAAATTGTAACTCTTTGTTTGCTTTATTTACAGTAACACTCTCACATAAATATGCTTTAAAAGGACTTTGTGAAAAGATAGTAACATCAGTAATATTTTCTCGACAGCTGCACATTGTTCACATGAAGGAGATTTACAGTGATCTGGCAACAGCACTAAGAGACTCAGAGGGAGTTGCAGTGCTTGGGTTTTTCTATGAGGTAACTATTTTGAATCCTTAGTTGTGATGTCAATCTATCAAACTGCTGTTATGAAAAGAGAAAATACTAAAATGTGAAAAATGTAATTTTCAGAGGTCCAATAGCGCAAATCGAAAGTATGACTCTATCATCAAATCTCTGGGGAGTGTTAAAACCACAGGTAAGTTTTGAAGATCAAAATTAATGACCAAAATCGTGGCTACAGAGCAGTGAGGCTAATGTTTCATCCGTGGTCCCTCTGTTTTCAGGTAGCAACGCATCCCTGCCTTCCATTTCCCTCACACAACTGATCCCACCCGAGCAGAATCTGGCCAGCTACTACCGCTATAAGGGCTCTCTGACCACCCCAGGGTGCACTGAGGCTGTGATTTGGACCCTGTTTGAGAATCCCATCCATCTTAGCATGGATCAGGTTAGGACTAAAAATAAATCAAAAAGTAAATTCAAAGAAAATAGTTAACAGAAAATTCAAAGAAATTATGGCTTTGGGTTTTCAAAGTACTGTTTTTGTCCCTTGTGATTACAAGTAACTATTTCTGTTTTTCCAAAAAAATGATTATGTAAACACTGGTGAGAGTGTAACAAGAAAGTAACTCATAAAAGTACATACCCAACAATCTAAGAGTACAGATGAAATAATCAAAGATGTATTGAAGATGAAAAATAAAAGTTATGCAGCACAACTTTATATCCACTTTTTGCATAGTTTAATACATTTTTGTTAATTTTTTTGTAAAATATTTAAGTATTTCACTTCGTGTCCCTCTAGCAGTTATCAAAGAGAGACCATTGGAGAATCTAATAGAGAAATGTCTCTTTGGTGGAGCCATTAACAACTTAAAAGCCATCTTAAATGTGACAATTGGCCCCAGATATACACTGCTTTTTTTTTAGGGGTCCAAAAAGTTTGGGAATGGCTGGTTTAGTCATTAACAATGCATTGAACACATTTTTTTAATATAAATTCATAATCTGTAAAGTAACTTGTAATCATTACTGTCAGACAAATACAGTGGAGTAAAACTATAAAGTAGTATGAAGGGAAAATATTTTATCAAGTCAAGTTGTGCACCTCATTGGTTTCTTTTTTTTTTCTTCTGGTCCTTCAGCTGCGAGCATTCTCTGAACTCAAGTTCCACGACGGAAAGACAATGGTGGACACCTTCAGGCCGGTCCAGCCCCTAAACGGTCGGAAGGTGTTCCGGTCGGGAGGCACAGCTATCCTGGCTAGCTCTGCCTTCCTTGTGGCTGCCATCGCCACAGCCTTGGGACTGTCCCAACCCAACTAGAGCAATGCAGCCCATGCTGCACTGCGGCATCCATGAACACAATAAGTTCTGTATCACCCCTCAGCTGAACCCTGGTTTGTAACATCTCCATCGCATGGTTGCCAAGTTGATCGACCACGTCGTAGTGCAGGCATGACTCACCTGGTATTCCACCCTTGCAACACAAATGACAAAGGCGTTCGAGGAATGTCTTACGAAAGGTGCTGTGAGGGTTCGACCAGTATTCATGCATGTGTAGTGAAGTAGTAGGTCTTATTTCAGCATTATGAATGTGCCATAAAGCAGGTTATAAAGCACTCATACTGACAACTGAATTCAATCTCAGCACCACTTCTCTTAGTCATAGCCCAACTTTTCACCCATCCCTTTAGATACAGTACACACACGCATCATCATCATCATAAACTTTAGACTTAATTAGTCCAGTCCAATGTCAGGTAAATTTAGTCTCAGCTAATGTCCAAAGTTGCCGATGGTTTGCGCTCTGAGTGCCGATGTCAGCCCTGTGACGTGATGTGTTGTTCTCAGTGGGGCATGTGAGCAGCATGGAGCTATTAATAGCAGAACTGAGTCACGAAACACAAGCTCCATTTCAAAGTCAGCGGTCAAAAGAGTCAGCAGTTTGGCTTTTCTTTCTAAGTCCAGGAGCGCGCAGTGCGGCCATCAGGTGAACCCAGCACAGCAACTCAGTCAGCAGCTGGTTTGGGAAAAGAAAGGAGGGTGAGGGGTGTGAGGTCTTTAACTTTCTGAGCAGGAACAGCTGCATTCAGTCTATTTCCCCCTCAGAGTCAGGGGCTAGTGACCTGAGACACAGATGAAGAAGCAGAGATGCTAACAATAATGGTGGGTCACGAAGCAAGTTGGCAGCTCAGTTTCAGAGAGAAGAGGGATCATCTGCTCCATGAGGAGAGAGCAAAAACCAGCATATTATATGTCACTTCTGCTTCCAAACCCATTATTCTCATTCATGTCAAATACTTGCATGAATCTGCATGTCTTGATGTGCAAGATGCGCTTACATGAAAAACACACGGCTGCTGAAGTGACAACACACAAAAACCATGCTTGCCAAATTCATACAAACACACCTCAGGCACTCCATTTCCCATTTTTGACCCGTGAAGTTCAGTGAGCTTATCTTGAGAACATGTGACTGTGTTCATGGCTTGTATTACAGGATCTCGGATGCACTGAATGTTATCGACTGTGAATTACACCCCACTGAGTTCTCACACATTTATTCAGGAGGACTCGTTATGTATTCTAGTGAGAGTTCTGTGCAATTTTTCCAGCAAGATTTACTGTGATGATCGAGCAAGGAAATCTGTATATTTTCCATTGTTGCATTGGGCATCAAGTTATATTTCTATGCTGTGTCATTGTACACATGTATTTATGTACCGAATGTGTATATTGATATGAGATGCACAATTATTGTTATTTATGTATTGCAAAGATTATATAGTATTGGACGAAACCCATATATGAAGCATCAAGTTGTTCATGACCAATCGAGTTTGCTTATGATGTTCAAGTGTATGAGATTGTCGGGTTGTAATGCTTGAAAGTGTCATAAATGATATGGAGAATGTGTTCCATGTGATCAAAGGAATAAACTACTTACATGCCTTTTTAATGACAGCCTCTTCTGTTTGCCTGGGCACCATTCAAGCTCCTTAAAACCTCCTCGATCAAAACAGCAGTTAGCCTTAGTGTAATTCCTGCCCCCAAATTCCCTGCAACGTGAAAACTGATATGAGAATACACCCTCTTGGCTCTGCTGTTAGTCTGCCAGCTCAGACACACAGACAAGCTTCTCACTTTCCTGTCCGATTCCTCTTTGGTGTGTCCAGAGAGTCTGAGAGCGCTCACGTATCTCAATCCCTTAATCCTTTTCTAATTGACTTTTCCTTGATGTTATGAAGGCTGTGTTTGGCCAGAGTTCACTTACACATGTACACACACACACGCAGCTGAATGGGAGATTGTTGTGTTATACACAGCACACTATCAAAGCTTATCAGAGGAGTAACAATAACACATTGAATTCTATGTGGAAACACACACCTTTCCTTTTTTTTTTTTTTTTACAGAACTGAACAAATTGCAGGTGCATTTTTTAAACTTTATCCCCCTTTCAAGTTACTTTATGGCCCCCTCCCCCCTTCTTTTGCTTTTTCCCCCGTCATTAAGAACTCAAAAGGCTTATTGTGATGGACAGGCTTAGGAAGACAGCAGCCTCTCACAGAGAGAGAGAGTACAGATAAAAGGTTGAATGAAAGCCTCCTGTTCATTCTCCTGAAGAGGCTTCTATTGCTTCTTCAGTTAAGCGTCAGCAGAGACTAGAGATCAAGGGGTGGATGCTTACTATCTGACAGTGGAACCCAGGTTTTCTAGTCAACAGGACAGCACCCATACAAACTCACTACCTTCCAAATCTTCCCTCACATGACCCGCGTCCTTGTGGTCTCTCGGACAAAGGGCGCCATTCTCCCTAGGAGGAACCAGAGGCATCCTCATATTGAATGTGACCTGCAGTGAGACACACACAGCAGCCCATCAGATAGCCCACTGCAGGGAAAGGTCACTGGGCCAGTTTTTGTTCGAGTGGTGTGGAGAAAAACAAACAACGTCACAGGTTCTGCCTTTTTTATGTGATGTCTCTACTTCCTGCATCTCGAGCTTTACATAAATGTCACCCAGTAGGTCGATCGATGCTGCAGTGTGTGTGTGTCACTACCCCAAGCTGTCACCAAGACATATTTGCAGCTCAGTCAGCTTTTCTCTAATCTAATTGATACACCTGCTAACCTGGTTATTGTGCTGTCAGTGATATAAGAAATAGAGGTGTCAGCCAGTTATGGTGGTCGTGACGTAACGTAAGCCACTGGTTAAGAATAATCCCTCACTTTACAGGTAATGTATCAGCAGCTAGCCAGCAGCAACAACCACTGCTGCTCTTGTTTTTACAGGGATAAAAATCTGTCGGAAGCAATAGAAAAGGGCCAAACATTCATTTCCTCCTAAATTAAACTCAGTAGAGATAGGCTGCGAGCAGAACGTTGCTTTGTCCTTCTAAGTTTAGCACACAAAGGCTTTCATTTAAAGAAAATGACTAAAACACTGCAGGGTACCATTAACTGTTAATATCTTTTTAGGAGCCCACTTATCACAACACAGACACTGTTACAGCCATGAGCATACATTTCCCATAAGTCGGAATAGTATCGTGTCATTTATACACAGCGGCTGACATCAGTTTACATCCAGGGCTGTGATTAAAGATGAGAAAGAATGTGAAGCGACTTAAAGCTTTTTGATCTCACAGAGTAGGACAATGAGTAAATCACTCGGTTTAAGAAGTCTTTTCAAAAGTTCCATTCTTTCTTTCATAACACTTGAGTTTCCATTGCGGGGGAGGTCAGAGGTTGCTGTGTTTAGAGTTAGTGAAGCAGTCAAATAGTGAGTTGGTTTGTCTTTTTCTTTGGGCATTGTTTGCATCCCGGTCAGCACTCTGGTTCTGTGGTGTTTGAGGAGAACCGGGGAAGAGGGATCAGTTGACTCTGAGGTGGCTCACTGTTCTTGGTGTTGGACTGATAAATGTAATGTTAGCAGAAAAGCAGAAGCAGAAAAAACTTGGCTCGGAGGCTGTCTGTAAGAGTCAGATAAAGTGGTAGTTTACTACTGTAATCCTTTTCAGAAGCAGCAGCTTTGGGAAAGTGATCTGAATTAGTCTTGCCAACTGTGGACGGAAGCTCATGAAGGGACAAGAAGGTGGAGGTGGAGACACAGAAAAAAGACCTGCAACACTAACTGATGATTTATATTATTTCAAACAAGTTCACCTCTACAGTCAGGGGGGAATTTAGTTTGCAGTTGTTAACACAAGCATCTCGGTCCTCTTCCAAAGTCAGATGCTTTAAAAGATAGGCTGACATTTTTTTAAGTTGTCCTCACCCTAAAACAATGACCTTACACCCATGTGTCCCTTCAGAGAGTTAGTTCGTGACTGTACCACTGTCCTCATACTGTCCCTGCAGAGATCCCTTCCAAACATGATTTGAGTGTTAATGATGGGGAACAAAGCCCACCCACAGCCTTCATTATGAGCTTAAATGCTGTTAAAGGTTCAACTGAGGCTAATATGAGGCCAAAGTCAAATTCAAAAAACACTTTCCAGAGTTAATGTTGTTTTGGTGATATATACAATATTTCCTCCTCCTATTACAGTCAGTTGTTGTTGTTCAGCAAGGAAACGCCAGGATAAAGAAATATGGACATTTGATATGACATCTGGTGTAACTTAAACTATCAGTATGTTCCATGTTGAGACTTGCTCACCATCACCATGTTCACTATCCCCAAAAATAATTGTGTACTCACAGAAGTCGCACTCTCATCCATTTAGAAGTTGCGTTTGTTCTCCAACATTGAAGTGGGTGCCAAAGACAGATCTCTTACAGACACATGGGATGACTGATGCAGAAGAAGAAAGCAGGAAACGTTGTATTCAACATGACTGTTTCTTGTTGCAAGTTGTAAACTGACTGTATGTTGCCACTATACAACATGTGTTTTTGTTTTCTATTTGCTGTTTATGGTTCTTCTGGTCGCTAAAAATATGTCGGCTATTTAATTATTGCTGTGTCTTGTAGAGAAGTGAAGGGGATTAAGTTAATTGTACCAAAGACTAACAAGCAAATCAAGAAGGAGCAGTTTGTGTTTCAAATTTTTAGAGGCACTCACCAATGGTATCATGACTACAGAGGTTTTTTTGTTTTTGCAACCCAAGCCAGACTGTCTTATTTGAGCTTTGGCTTAACATGTAACTCCACTTTCACTAAGAAGGAGGATTTTTCCCTTATCTCTTATACTGGAATCATGATAGGAAGGGATGGACAGGAGGAACAATTACAGCTTCCAAAAACTTTTTGTAACATACATATATCAGGAGTGTCTCTGACTTGACAAGATGTGACCATATCCTTCTAGCTGACTCAGACTTGATGAAAAATGAACTGAAATGAAAAGTGTGTGTGTCAGTAGAGACACAGTGTGACCTCGACTTCTCTTGTGATTTCTGGTTTCACAATAGCGGTCAACGTGTGCATATTGATAAGATGGTATCACACATGAAGATAAGATGTAGTACTTTTGTGTGTCTGTGTGTGCTAGTAACATCATCCTAGCTGCATATTAGTCTCAGGGTGTGCAGAACTGAAAAGAAGCATGTTTTAGCAAAGATATGTTCAGTTTACCTCAAGTAAGATGTGTCAATGTTTGCTCCCAAGGCAAGGCAAGGGGAAAAAAATAGACAGACAAAACTGTTAAATATGTCTATCTCTGGGAGACTGAAAAATATCAAAACATGCACAAAGTTGACTGATATGATTACATTTTTCTTGTGAAAGTGACACTCCATCATGACCTGAGTGCAGACTTGGACTGAGATGGCATCAATCAACAGGAAGGAGGCAGGAGTGAAAGACGGTCCCTTCAAACGGAAACTTAAGGTACCTTCAGTAGCAGGGCTCACAAAGGGCCTGAGGCAAACATGGTGAAGTTGTTCTATTCTTGACAACAATGTTATTTGGCTACATTGTTCTGTGGGCACAGGCCAGTGAAGAGAATGGGGGTCTTGTGAAGGAGCAAACTGATGTGAAGCTGCAGGTTGAACCCCATATTCTGGACTGAAGCAGATTTACAACAGGTTCCCCTGAAGAACTAATGACAAAACAGGAATCGTGATCATGGATCAATGTTAATACAGTGTATTGTCAATAACCTGATTTATATTGACTTAAATGTGTGAAAGGACACAGAAATCCTCCTGAAGTTGGGTCACTAGGACAAAGTGCACCCTCGCATCCTGTCCAAAGACTTAGCTTAGCAATAGTCCCCAATCAAATTCCCAAACCCACACAGGATGTGACGTAAAACACAGTCTTTTATGTAACTATCCATGACTGTGGCTAAAATTCTTCCACCCTTCTACTGGTGCCACCGTTTTTGTTCTAGCTGGCTACACACCCTGTTCACCGGGGCTGCATGAGGAAGTGGGGAGCATTTTCATTTTCCACTTATTAAATTGAATTTCATGAGTCATTCCGACCAGTCACAATGACAGTGGAAGGCTGCTGTCTGCTTGTACATCAAGACATAAAATCCCACCACCGACACAACCCCCACCCACTATCCACCCCTGGCACTGAGCCTCATACCTTCCCCTGACACAGTTCTGCTGCGTTTTGAATGCAAATAGAGCCACACTGGGGGAAAAAAGAACTGAAAGAGCAACTCTTTGGTCCACAATCAAACAAATGTTTGATGCAAAAGCAGAAAAAATGCAGTTTGTTATTTTCAAGAAGGAATATTTATGTTATTGAAGGAAGGAGACACAGCCAGACGGACAGACATCTGCAGGATGAGGGGACAAGAGGCAGGAGACGGAAATGTCCTTGACTGTGGCCATGCAGACGGCGCTTCAATTGAGCTCAGTGCAAACTGATGTGAATATACTTTGAGTACTCAACAATAACTTCAAGTATTCATGCATTTTGTTTTTCTAAAGCTAAAAAGCAACCAGGGACATTGTGCTTATTTTTTATTGATAAAAATGCATAACTAAGATAATTAGGGAACTTTATTAACTTTTGCAGCACATACAGAACATCAAGTCTTTCCACAGGAAGAACAGATAACTGTTCGCTATGGTGTAAATTAAACAAAGGGACTCCAGTTTTAATACAAAGATGGTTAAGTAAGACATAAGTATGTTGAAATAATATTAAATAAATAAATTGTTTTACGGCCTACACAGTGTTTGTGAACTGTTTGCTTTCTCTGCCCCCACACTTTATGACACTGAACACATGTGGGCTACATTCAGTCTCCTCGGGCTCTTAAAATTCATCTATATGTGTTTTTCAGCCTCTGCTAGCTCATTATTCTAGTGTATTATTGTATTTTATATATTGTATGTGGCTGTAGCTTGTAAATCTGACGTGATAGTGCTGACAAATGACACACCTGCATGTCAGGACACATGACTGCACATGTATTACATAAATGAATGACAATGACGTCAAACATTTATTTGTAAATCTTATATGCTACACACTTTAACATGACCAATGTCCCAATATTATATTAACACAGTTAAATGGGTTAAACTCATATCTGACTACTGAAAGATGTTATTTTTCCAGGCACAACAAGGTAATAGACACTCAATGTATCACCTTGTACTGTGGCTAACATGATAGCAAATGACTGCCTGTTTAGGCGACTCATCAGCAGAACATAGCTTTCATTTTGAGTCAAGTATTTTATGAGCAATACAGGAAACTCAGCAGCATAAAACCAAAACAGTGAGCTAAAAGAAACTAAAAAGTTCAAGAGAACTGCGCGGTCAGTGATAACTTAATATAAGAGCTTGAACTCATGTTACTCTAGCTCCAATTGGTACTTAATTAAATTCTTTGCAATTCTTTGCTTCAGGGGCGTAACCACAGACTTGAGTCTACAACCAGTCTACAACTGTGTCATGGGCGTCATGAACTAACGGGCCGTTGGCCAATCATTATTGGCAAAGCACAGGATGAAGAAGAATTCACCAAACCTGCGACAAAAGGGCGACTGCTATGAAATGAAGTCTTGGTCATCTTAAGGATGGATGTCAACTAAAAATTTAATTAATCAAGTTCCTCAGAAAAAGGAACTCAGAACTTCCTGTTTTGCATTGTTGCCTTTTCAGTCATGGTAACTGCTACAGTAAGACAACGCTTTTACGCAGAGCAACTAGCAACAGCAGGTAAACAAAGACAGTAATTGTTCAGGATAGCTGTGCAGTATCTATGGAATAACTTACGGGCCCACTAGAATAATGAAAATTAAAAAAAGATTCAAGTCCACAATGGATCATCGAGCTGTCTTGCTGTCTATTTCGTGCCAGTACTCATTAAATGAAACAAGAAAAGCATCAAATGAAAAACGTTACAGTTTAACAGTGAAGCACAGAGAGTACTGTTCAAACTTAAAACCTAAGTCGAGAGTTTAAAAAGAGCGTTATGCAAAATAATTATTTAAAGATAAGAAAATGTTTGAAAGTTTAGCTTGTGTATAATCCTCATTATGTAAAAAAAAACTTTCTTGGCATTTTTTCCTTTAAGGTTAGTTAAATCTTAATCTAATCAGATGTAGATTCACATTTAAA
>JAQMCX010000012.1:3506249-3529004 GCA_029814765.1 Acanthurus leucopareius | reverse complement strand
TTGGATGAGAAGTGAAACGTCTTCCCAAAAATTTCAACATAGTCCAGTTGCCTTGTTTTAATGACTCTTCAAGATAAAAATTCAGTGAAAAGATTGTGTGATGCATTTTTTAAGTAAATTTCCGATTAAATGTTGCTTTAATTCTTTTTCCCTGGTTATGCAGTAACCATGAGTCATCATGGCACTTACTTTCTAAAGAAATGCCTGATGTTTCTGTGTTGACATACTGAAACAGGTCAAAACACAATTTTTTGTTCTGTAATGCCACTCAGAGTAACTGACTGACCTAGTGAGAGTCCCACTGTGCATTGCTTTTAAGAAGTTCACATTGAGTTTTTTAGCACTGGACATTGAAAAATGCTCCAAAACAACTTATAGGTTTAATTTTCTGTAGAGTTTTAGGTATCATCAAAGATTCAAACCTTTAATCTCTTAAGCCCAAACAAGATTTGCTTAAACTCCCAGAAATTCATTGCAATTAATGTCTAGATCCTAAGAATACCAAAGAAAAATACAAAAGCAAAGGAATATATGCACAAAGGCTGGAGAAACTCTATTTCATGTTATTGTGCGGTCAAAGACATATAACAAATTTTATTTGAATATTTGAGGCACTGTAACATGATATGTCACTTTATAATTATATCTAAGTTTTTAATTGATCTGCTAAAGAGAAATGCAGCAAATAACTGTTAGTATTTAACCCTTTCTGATGTGAAAACGCTGTTTGGGCTAACCTCATGACAAATACACTGCATTTCCTGTGATTGCTTCACACTAAAACCCATGTTTCACAAGTTGACTGTTATAATGTAAATTAGCAGCAGGAGGAAGTGTTGGCTTTGCATAAGCAGAAACTTAATACTGATAAGAGAATGAACTGTAATACTTACAACAATGAGGTGACATTATAAACAGATTAAATGCTGTATCATTTACTGTGAATCCTTCATGCATAGGAAGTTAATTTGAGACAAGCGTGAGAATAATGTACTATAACAATATAAAATACCATACAGAATGGTAATGGAGGAATGTAAATTCATTGATTTTTTTGAAAATATACAGATCTTAAATATTATAGCATCCAAAACAAGATGTGATTACATGAAAATTTAGAGGCATCTTTAGATCATATAGGATTCAAGTGATTTTCCTGCAATAATGTTAAATAGATATAATGCAGTGCTATTTTCCTCCATCTTCCATGTTTGCAAATGTCTTTCTTCTTCTACTCCTCTACAGTAATCTCAGTTATTTCAAAGCAGTGCAGCCCCTGTAATGAAAAGCTTGCTGCAGGTCAATGGGACAGTGTGTCACCTCCCCCTCTGTGACAAAGTGCTCCGACCTTTCTAGAAGCTGGTGAAATATCTTCCATATATTGTAACTTAACCTCACCACCTTCCCCGAGGGACCCATGGCTAAAATAGTGGCTCAGTGACTGCCAAAACTTTACACCGAACAGGCTGAGCAGACCCTCACCTCTGACGCTTTTACAACAGAGGAAGGAAAGAGGAAATATCAAAGACTTCCCTCCCTTTTTCCTCCTATCAGAGGACTGTCAGTGAGTTGTCATTAGCGCTGTGGTAACCCATTAAAACAAGAAACAGCTTCCTCATCAGCCGTTCGTTTCACAGCTGAATGAGGTCCAGGGCCATCTGTGTGCTGCAGCTCAGAGGTGCAGCTCATATTCAACTTCTTCAATTTTACGCTGAATTAGACAAGCGCTCCGGTTTCAAAGGCAATGCATCAGCAGGATTTGCAGGGAACGGAGTGTTTCTGTGGCCAAGTCAATCATTCACGAACACACACATACACAAAAGAGCGCTGTGTGTATGCATACAAGAAATCAGTGAGGCTGGCCCTATGGCTGTGTGTAGATACACAGTTGTAAAATGTTGTAGTGGAATGCATAGATTGACAAACATGATGTGTTTTTAACAAGGCACGCGTGATGTTGTTGTTGTATTAATCAGTCACACTCAGTCCTCCTGTCTGTCCAGCAGTCTCTTGGCAGTTCATTCCTTCGTTGTGCAGTGTGGGACACTGCGATCTTCTCAGATATCTGCTTTAAGTTAATTCAGCCTTTATCCGGCCGGCCTGAAGGGGACAGGGGGCTTCTCTTTCCTTTGCCTCTGCTGACTTTGCACTGATTTGGAATGAGAAGTGGGAAACTTTTTCAAAGGAGTGTGCGGACACCCCCCCCCAGGGTGAGGCTCCTCTCCTCTGTTTCATTTTATCTGCCCCCCCGCCCTCCCCACATACCCCCAGCCGCATTTGTTTGTTTGCCTGTGTGATCAGCTGCGAGTGTGTGTCCTCATTCTGCCCTGCATGATGTTGCACAGATGACAGCTTTTGTCAGCATCATATACGTAGATGCGTGGCTGCTGATTGGGGGATTTCTCGGATCACACAAACTGAGTAAGACATCAGAGCCTGGAGCATGCCAATATGTTACTGGTGTAAAGCAGTGACTGTATGATATGCATGCACTGGGGGGAGAAGGAAACGTCCCTGCAGGAAGACTTAAAAGCAGTGAGTGAGAATGTACAGGAGACATATTCTCAGAATAGAGAGCAGCTTTGCTTGACTTGATGTGAGCTTCTGTTCCATCTTGACGTGCCGGGATCACTCTGCAGTTTCTATTTTAATCTCACATATTTTACTCAGGAAAAAAGATGGAAAAAAAGATACAAAAAGGATATGTATATGCATTTTATCATGACTTATTCAGATGATAAATATTTATAAAGGGACACCCTGCTCCATCCATCCAGAAGTGGAGCTGCTTTATACATAAAAAAACAAAAAGACACGAGTGGATGCACAGAGAAACGTGCACAGGCCAAACCAGGACAAACAGAACTCTCATTCAGCTTTCAGAGAGGACGGACCATATTCTATGAATGTAAATACAATATGTAAATAATCAATGTAGTTCTCAGTTTTTTGAATGAAAAAAAATTCCCTGTTGTTATTGAAGCAAAGAACATATTGAAAACATGACACTAATATGATCAAAAGCTTTGCAACATGTTCTAAACTAATCTTGTGGTGAAATGGTATTGTCAACTGTTGTTTTCAAGTCAATTTAAGAACTTTGAACCTATTTAAAGATATAAAAAGCAGTCAGAAAAATGAACATTATAATGCATGTTAAGAAAATACTTGGAAGCATCTAATAATAAAAAAATCTAATTGCCACAATTTAAAAAGTACGGCATTAAAAAAATAAAGTTTTAAATTTGATGCAATTTTACGAGACGCAAATGTCGCTTTTGGTGGTCAAGTTTGCTTACAAATTTCATACATTACACCTACACAGTTTAATGATCAACAACAGTTACAAAAAACTTCTTATTTTTCCTGAATTTGTCATTTCTAATATTTTCCCACAGTCGCGTCGACATTTGTAGACGCGTGTTTGGGTTTTTCGGGTCCTGAATTCTCTTCCAGATGAGTGGCTCTCAAAACATCAGGCCTCTGGATTATTAATATTTATCATTCACACATCCTGCCGAGAATTATTCTCCTGAATGGGATGAGATTTTGTCACTGGCTGAAAAAATGAAAATTTGTTTATTTATAAAAACAGGGGCGCCACAGAGGGGGACATTATTTATGCCTCACCCTCCCTGGCCGTGACTTTTGACTCAGATGATGATATTATCAATCATATAGTAAACACATAGGCTCCGTGTTTGTGAGCAGCATATTGTACAGCAGTTCTCTACATCACTATCTGTGCAGAAATAACTTTGCTGGCTTATGATGTAAAATGGGCTGAGTAGAAAGACCCGCGGCAGCTTAAGCAGCTCATTACATTTTATTTTAAACTATAGATGGAATTCTTAATGAGTTTAGCTTTATTGCCCATGAGACGAGGAACATTTGTGCTTATCCACCATCCTTGTCTACACCCATTCCCTCAGCAGGGAAACTGCAAACGTGCCCTGCAAGCTTCTGGTTCCCCACTTTAGTCCTTGATGAGCAAGATCACAACAACAACAACAACAACAGCTTTTAAGAATTCAATCATATGATAATTTTCAGTGTTTATCACTTTACTGAGAAATACACCTCCGCAGAGATTAAGCGGTGCTAGCAGAGTCAGTGATGACCAATGACTGAGAGCACTTGTGTGGGCTCTCTGACATCAGATTATAAAAATACTGAAACATTAAAGAAAAATATTATTAAAAAAAAGGTCTGTGCCATCGGCTTTATCACCGGTAAATTAATCATCTATTCATACTCCATAAAAATAATGCTTTTTCGGCCACACCAGCAACTTGTCATGGAATGTATATCAATACTGTTGATTACTAGTTGATAGATTATGTATGACACTTTAAGGCATGCTTGGGTCTGAACCTAAGCTACATATCAGAAATTAATGATGTCGACTCTCAGGTGAGGCCCTTCTGGCTGTTACAAAGTCCATTTTATAACAGGTGACTGCTCTTTTTCAGGGCCCCACGGCATTGAACGACCTGCTTGGCTTGAAAAATTAGTAACTTCTAAAAAACAGTTATATAAGGACATTCTTTAATGTGACTTTGTCTTTTTATTGGTTTTATTCTTTTTGTATCTATTTGTTTTAAGAGATGTTATCCTTCCTTTGCTGTGTTTTTTTAATATGTATTATTATAATTAGTAGTAGTAGTAGTAGTGGTAGTTGTTGTAGTAGTAGTATTGGTGGTAGTAATGTTCTTGTCAGAAATCAGCAATCATTTGATCTAAACTGTTATTTTTCTAATACATTGGTTTATGAACAAATACCTGCAAAACTATTGGTATTCCCCATACTTTATGTTCAGTGCTAATAAGTTCATGTTAGCATCTTAACATGTCAAAGTTCCTTTCCAGATATGTTTAAATTATTTGTTATGATTAATATTTTGTCAATATTGTATTTGAAGTGGTATGGCTACAAAAAAGTTTTAAAAAAACCAACAACTTTAAAAGGTAGCTGAAAGGACAGAGATTAATATAGCCAGGGTTTGACATTTTATGAGATTTTATGAATGAGTCCTTTATGACATACATTCTTGATGTATGCAATGTAAAAATATAGTACTGGCATGTTCAGCATTTTAAAACTGATGCAAGTCTTCATCATTCACTATGACTAAGCCTGACCTGCCCACACGCTACTATTATATAGATATATTACAGGCACTTGGGTCTGTGGAATTTGACACAAAGGTGAGATTTTCCATTTCCACGCTCACCCAAACAATGTCTTATTTTCATTGCGTTTTTTTCTGTTGCAGACGTATGGCGCAGGCCTGAACTGATGACCTCCAACCCACAGGTCTCAGACACATTGTGTGGGGAGGGACAAGGGCATGACCTGAGCCGACACAGGATGACATAAGTGATGAGTCTATAGGGGAGCAGGGTGAGGGACAGTGACATCATACGCACCCAACCCAGAGGGAGGATGTGAGACAGATAACCAGAATCTTGTTTGTTTTCAGTTGGGGGGAAGTGGATGAGTTTGAGAACTGGAGATAAGGAAAATAATACATCATCTGCTAATTTTTATATTCTTCAATTAGGTCACTGCATGTATGAGCAGTAAATGACACCTGACAGGCAGAGTAGTATATTTAAAATTACTAAATTGAATTACGGTGTGGGATTCTTCTTTACATCTGAGTATAAGAGCAGTTTATTAAAGGTCAAATCTAATGGGACGTTTTACAGGACTGTTTTACTTGTCGCCTAAAACCTTGCTGATGTTACAGACGGTTCCAGATGTTTCGCCATGGTTTGTTTATGGTGGGTTGTCCGTGCATAAGGCCACAACTTTCTCATGATTACTGTCTTCTTCCCACTGCTGCCACTGCGAATTCAATTGTAACCTTTCTGTGACTTCTAAACCCTGTGTCAGTTTGACCAAACCGTGTATGTGACTACACATGGCCCACATGCTGCCTTCAAATGGAGGTCATGAACTTGTGAACACGTCGTGAGAAATTGTGTCCATGACGCTAGCTTTGCAAGTGGTTATGTCCTGAAAGCACCCTTGCTGGGCAACATTAATGTTAAAATCGGCACAGCCACCAAAGCTAGCAGTTGAACAAGCTAGCAAGTGGGTACCACAGTAAAAAAACAAGAAATAAGAAACATTTTTAAAAATTATAATAATAATAATAATAAAATTGCAAAAAAGACAACTTTAAACTTCTGAAATTACAATAATATTGACCAAGAACTGTATTACTTCTATGGTCATTTGTAAAATTGTCATCAGCAGGTTACAACTCATGAACTCTGAGCTAACTTTTCGAGTTCTGAAGTTATGAATACCACTTGAGGACGTTCATTTGGACTCTTCTTACGGACACAGTGAACATGACCCCATTAAAAGGCACCAATAAATTCAAAAAGTAGGTGAGAGGGACCAAGATGGAGTCCATGAACCAAAAATCAGTCCTTTTCTATACATAGAGTGACCTAGTTTGTTGCTAACAGCATGTATACATTTCCTTCCCTTTCTTCAAGGTGAGGATATGTCTTGACCAGCGTGTTGTCTTGTCAGATAAAAACATTGTTGATTAAAGTTTATCAGGCTGGTGCAGAGAAGAAGGTCAAGTTTGCCGAAAACACATACTGTCCTATATAATATTTGTGTTCAAATGTTTTGACCTAATTTTTTTCTAGTCCTCACACATGATCTATGACTGGATGGATCAGTTATCTTCATACTGTTCCTGTATAATGATGATAAAATGTATAACCTACATATGTTTTCTGCAGAGTCATTTCTATTCTGGGTCAGCTTTAAAATGAGAGAATTTTCATCAATATCAATGTATGTTTCTTCAATGTGAGATGATTTGACAACAACAACAAATACCATTAAAATGTAAAAATCTTTTTTAACAAATATTTTACATCCTCACGATGTTTTTTTCTACAGTGTTGAATCACAGTTTTGATTTTGTTTCCCTCCAGTGTTTCTGCTTTATTAGCTGTCCATCCATATATTTATCTTCTTAAGATTGTATGAACTCTGGCAAACCTTGTCTAAAAGTTTTAATGGAATAGACTTCTTTTGAGGTGCTGACTTGGCACAGGAGCATTTTACAAAAACATCACTTTAACGTCTCTTTAAATATCTGTCAAAGTCTGTCAATGAGTTGGAAACCTGGACAGGTTTGCTCCTCCACACAGTTGGCCGGTGGGGTTCACATCACCAAAGATAAGCATAATTAGAAACTCAACTCATCACTTTCCTAGAGTTTTTTAGACTGATGTCGCAGTGAATCCACAGCTACGTGCTGGACGACAGTGGAAAGAAATAAAGTTTATGTGACACAGCCTCAGGCAGTCTCCAAGGGGGAAAAGGTAGAGACACCTTGTCCTCCCCAGGACAATGGGAAAAAAAAAATGCACGTCATGGCACATAAATGTTCTTAGTACACCAGGATAGGGCAGGGAGGGAGAATACGGCTGCTGAGTCAAATCAGATGGGAATTCAGCTAATTAGTCTTCATGATTTTTACACTCTGCATCGACCTTCCCCCTGCTGCACAGTGGAGCGCACTTGTTTCCCTGTGGTGTACTGGCACCAACTTCTGAATAGCATCCCCTCTGTGTTGATTATAAGATTATAAGCGCTGATTAATTCTCACAAGAAAAGAGCTGGGAAATATTTGCTGCATTGATACTGGGAACAATAAATGAGTGGGCTGTGAAACAGGAAGTTAGTCTCTCTGCAGAGGTGTAGGGGAGAATATGACTGCACTGCAAGGTACTTTTGCTGAAAAGACAAAGTTTTATTCCAAAAGCTGATGATTGATTTCCATTAAAGAAGCTCAAAAAAAACAAAAAACTAAATAATATTACTCAAAAAGCAAATAAAGGTATATTTATATAAAAAAATAAAATAAGCCTCAAATTATATCAAAAGAAACATTAGACATTTTCTTAGTTATGTCCGTTGATTTTCTTGCTGAGAGATAGATTGGGATATTAAGACCACTCTCATGCCTGCGCTAAGTATGGGGTTAGAGGTTAGCAAGGCATACAGTCAGAAATCAGGGAAAACAGCTGTTCTGACTTTATTCATTGTTCATAAATCAACCTATCAACACCTCTACAGCACACACTTTGTAACTCACTTGTTTAATCTGCATTAAAAACTGAAATGTAAGAGTCTATAGCCATATCAGCAGCAGCATGTATTTAGTCTTTAATTAAAAACAACTGATGAATTAAAGTCTTTATTGATGACAACAGTAGGAATAAAATACTAGGATCACTAAAGTTATTACTTTTGTGCCAAAGTTTGTGACAAACCATCAAATAGTTGTAAAGACTTTTCAACCCTGAGGTTGTGCTAATGAATACTAGGATTCATCCTCTTAGAACCATGATCGTGATCATTTGGATACTTTAGTTTGGACCAAGATGGCAAACGAAATCACCAACATTTAATATCCCCAATACAACACTGCTAGTGTCTATAAATAAAAAAAAATGCTGATAGCTGCAAGGTAAGCTTTTTAATCAGTGTTTCTTTTTTTCTATATTGTAATATTCCACATTTCTTATGCAAATGAAGCTATTTTATAACCAAAATGCTGTTTTTTTTCTCTGTAGAAAATAAAGAGGGGGGAACAACCCACGTTTAAATAGTTGTATTATAAACATTTCCATAGGTGATCTTTATAAACATTTAAATGTGTTGATTGTGTCCTCTTATCTAAAAGAAGAGCTGGCTCACTTGGCTGATTGCTGCAGCTCTGAGTCAACACCTGCAGTCACGTGAGCTCCTAAACACTGAGACCTCAAGCACGCACTTTTTCCAGGCAAAGGAAAGTGCATGTGCGTGTGTTTGTGTTTGGGATTGTGTGTGTGTGTGATTTTTTTTTTTCCTTTTTGAGAAATGGTCCCCCAGACATCCTCTGTGTCTGTCTCTCTGTGAGCGCTCTCCTGCAGCGCCTGCCTCTTATTCAGTCTCCTCACAAAGCAGGAAGGGGAAGCTGAGTGCTCGATTGTGTTTAGGAGCCAAACACTGATCAGAAATTCGCCGGATCACCCCTCCTCTAATAACAAATTATGTCATGAGCATAAGAATATGTGACAAATTGCACAAGTATGATTACTATGTGAAAATACACTCGTGATACAGAAGTTTTCCTCTAAAGATGTTTTTTTCTAAGGAAATTACATCAGCCTTTTGTCTTCTATTTAATACAACTCTATTACTAGTATTAGTTTTTCTTGTGAAAATATTAACTCATTTACATGTATTTTTTTTCTTCATTTAATGTTTAGGAATTTGACAGGAGGACAGTGTCAGCCATATTTGATGCTTTAAAACAAGGGTAAGGGGAACACTGTTTTATTTTTTCAGCTGAAGACCACATGACGCAGGTCCACCCTGGAAAGCACTGACCCACAGCAGAGGCTTGGACCTCTACTCTGTCAAGACTGAACCACATAGACAAACAACTTATATACTGCAGGTTTTAGCCATGGCCTTAAAGCTGCATTCATCAGTATTTTCATATTAACAATGCTAATGCTAATGTCGCTTTATGTCAGCTAGTATAAATAAGCAGCTACTGGCTAACTTGTTGGCCATAGCAACTTTATAAGGTCATACTCAGTACAGGTTTGTGATGTCCGGCTTGTTTTGGATTTCTGTCTTTTACTGACAAAATATTGATCTAAAGACAACAGATTTAAAAAGGTCCTGTCACTAATTTTTCAAGGATAACAAGCTGTTGCTAGCAGTTAACGTCTCTGAATCTTTAGAGACAGCGGACATTAGTCACGTCTAGATGTTGGTTATTGGCAAAGATTTTTTACAACAGCAAGTTTTCCCACAAACTATTTCTACAGAGTTAACCCATTAATATAAATACTTATAAATACTTATTAATATAAATCTGAAACATTTTCAATTGTCTTTAATATTGTTACCTTAAAAAAATTTGACTGAAATCATTTGACAGTTTTGTGTAGTTATTAGAAATTTACCTCGATACTTAGTGATCGTATGCTGTATTTACCAGTGATGAAGCCATTTTTAACTGTAATTTAACTGACTTTTGTAAAAACCTGCTCTTTTGATTCTGTGGTTAAGGGATTATTCCTAAAAAAAGCTTTTTCATCCTCTAAGCATCCTGGTGACTCATCTTACAAAAGCAATATATGTTTTTTGTTTTTCTTTCCAATCAGAATTTGAAGGGAGCATCCTCCACTTTGCTGAAGAAGAGGATGTGGTCTTTTTAGTCATATTCCAGTATGGTGAGAATGTTCAGAAAATCATTTTACATAAACCACAGTTATGTTCACGCAATATGAGTCCTTTATTGCAAATCTGAAAGCTTTTTTTCCTGCCATGTATTTCCTCATTATATGTGTGCTGTCAGTATGATTTATTCCTGCAGCACCTGCCGAATGGACGCACAGCTGCTTGGCGTCATTAAAGAGGGAAATCCTCTGTGCTGCCTAAAATAAGCACAGATCAATTCACACCATTGCCCACTGCGTTGCCACTCACAGCCTCTGTTCTGTCGTTAATATATACTGCTGTAAACGTTCACATTGCAGAAAACAACTTGTAACAGCACACATCATAAAGCAGCCTCTGCTCCTCACAAGCTGTGCAATCCCCTGGTGTTTTGCAACAGCTTCAATGAAACTGTCAGGTTACCTCCATCACACATGCACATCTCCTCTACATCACTTGAATAAGTAAAAGTGCAGCATCCTCCTTTGTCTTGCCTGGAGGCAAGTTGCCTCTTCACATACATGTGAGGTGTATATTTAGAATAGTTGTACATAACAGTGGGTGTTGCGTGGGCGGATGTGTGGAATTAGTCTTCACAGTGGAACCAATGACCCATGTTCTGCAAAAACAACCACACATGCAGGGGCTTGGATATGTCAGCACAGACACATGCACAACTTCACAGAGAATCATTTACCGTGCATTAACACTCACCGAAACAGAGAGTGTGTTCTGGAAAGGGAGATAAACCCCAGATGCTCCAGCTCTACCTCCACCCCTCCCTGCATAGGAAACCCCAGCATGTAGACACAGCTCTGCGTGAAGCTGCAGTGATGAATTATTCACCATTTTTAAACATGGATTCTCCTTTTTCACTCCATTTACACAGTTTTGTGGCATTCACGAACACAAGCACGTGGATATACCCGATGTTTTGTTTGCAAGCAAATCCAGCTCACAATGCAGGGTGAACACTTAGTATTTAATTAAATATTTGTGTGCTATTTTAGCTCCTCCACTGGGGTTTTTTTTCATTTGTTCATCCTTTTTTTCTCCTGCTGCTGAAGCAGGTGAGTGATCACTCAGCGGGGGAAGCCCTCCTCTCTCGCTCCGGCTCATCAACATGCAGCCTTTAATCATTTGAACGTATTCATTATTCACCTCCCACAGGCTATATGAATTATTCAGCTCTTGAATTTCCACATGAAAATAGTGAGAGAAGACATGAGAAATGCCAGCTCTTTGCTCTTCCTCTCACTTCTCCTCCTCCACCTCTCCCTCTTGGCTCAGTCTCCCTCCCTCACCATTGTCACTCCGACACAGGCAGGACGATCAATGTGTATGATCTAACCTGGAGGTGTCTGAATGTAAAAAACTGGGGCTGGATTGTGCTGTTCTGTCATAATAAACTCAAAACAAATCATGTTACCTTTAACTCTGTTTATGAGGGGGAAATAAATGACTCAAGCAGCGTATCACACATGAAAACAAAGCAGCTTTGCTCATGGAAACACCAGAATAACAGAATTAAAATATCTGCACTGCTTGTTTTTATTAAATAAAATAATCCCTGATGTACTTTTTTTTGATTATGGATCAATAAGCCAAGAATGACACAAAAATATAAGCAGCAAATAGCGGTCCACCCGCTTCCTGTCTCTAAAAGTGATGAGTGTTCAAATCCTCAGAAAAGGTCGCTGACCTCTGCTCGGCCATGCTCCCATGACAGCTATTATGTTTCCCTCCAAAGCTCCAGCCGCATGACCTGTGATGTGCCATTAACAGGTTGCAATGAAACAGTTAATCTTTAGCTGGTTTTTCACCCTCACCTTTACAGGTAGCTGTGAAAGCAAGTTTGTGGGCAAACAGGAAGCCATCTGCCTGTTTTTTCTTCAGTATTAAAGACATCAATCCATGACTAACTATCTCTGCTCCATCCATCTCTGAAAACGGCCCTGCCTCTCAAGTCAGCTTCAGTTTAGATATCATGCAGTATATCTTTTTCTTCCTGTTTGGACAGGGAGATGGTTGCGACTTGGAATTAAAATCGATCTGGATTTGTGTGCCTGTGCAGCTGCGGCTCTCACATCTCACACATTATGGTGTTAAAGGCTGATAACATACATCTGTGTTGCTGAATGAACCTTCTGTTGTGTCATCTTTAGGAAAGGGAAGGATTTTCACTTAATTTATTTATTCACAATAGAGCAATTATAGCCCATAAAGACTCTCTTCTAATATAACATCCAGATCTGACTCATATTTGGACAGATGGCCTCCCTCTCAACAAGCTGTAAACCTGTTTTGCTCCTTGCAGTCTGAGCAGAGTAATCACCCTACAGCTGCAACAGGGATAGCCTGTGTGTCATATCCTCAACCTGAGCAAAGAATCTGTTGGTAAAATATGAAGGAGAGAGCAGATCTTTGCCTTGGTGGTACTGGTTCTGCAGACTCCTGATCACAGCCTGGGCTTTGGCAGTGTGAAACATTGGCACAGTGGGAGGCGCAGCAGGACTTAAGGGATGACTTCCTACTCTGTCATGCACGCGCCCACACAGCCAATCTGCCACTATTGCTGTCCGACCGAGTATCCAAAGACCCTCAGTGCAGCTACACCCTTATTTGGGCATCCTCCCTTTGCCCCCACGCTCATATGTCTGGAGGGACAACAATAGTGCATAATTTCTTTTTTAATAATTTAGAAACACTCAATAAGTATCCTATAAGCAAGATATTAAGAAAAAATGCAAATCTTAAATTACAGTGTTATTAGATGCCAAATCCATCTTTCTCTGGCCTCTCCATGCTATTAAATCCTTTTTGTTTTAGCTGCTGGAAGGTGACATAAATTGTACCTACCACACCTGAATGAATTCCAACTGCTTCCTGCATTTTAACCCTCTTAGCAACACATTTACAAAACCATAATGTTCAACTCGCCTCATAATCTATTAATGACTAATATTAGAATCAACGCCTTAGTAGACTGTCTGCCAAAGACTTACAGCATTGAAATATTCCTAGTATTTTTTTGTTTCACTAGTCTCCTTTTAAGTTTTTGGTTTGTATTTTTATTGCATCACACTGTTTTGTTACAGTAACAAAGAGCTGAGGGTACTTCAGGTGTTGCAACACAACGCGTCTGTGCTAGAGTAAAGACTTGACTGCTTGCACAGAGGGAAGAAAAAAGCATGCGTCAAGCTGTCTCAATGACCGCTTTCACCTTGTAACACATGTTCTCCGTGCACAACTTGCAGCTCTTGCAGTGAGCCAAAGAAAGCTTCCCTTTCTTCTGCCCTGACCAACATTCATGAGTAAGACATAAAGCCACAGCACAATAAAAATACCAAAAAAAAACCTTCCCTTGAAATTAGCAATTTATCTCCCAAAATCTCACATTAAATCCTAACAGTGTTTGTTAGTAATACCCTGTCTGTCAGTGAATTTAGAGTGATACACTGACTAATAGATGTTAACAGGGATTCTTGTTTGAAAAATTTAGGAGAAAAACCACACAATTCAGAGTCCTTATCAGATTTGCCACGGAGCAGTAAATGTTTATCCAGGCTGAGTAGACACTCTCAACAATGACTACAGACAGGATGCAGACTGCTATAGGAAACACAAAATAGCATCCGCACTACATGGAACCAGCTAATTAGCGGCGCTCTTTTTCTGATAATAACTTTGGATGACTATTATTAGTGTGTTAGACATTTCTCAGACGCCTGCTGTATTTGACAGGATACGTTCTGTTTTTTAAGTGACTATCATGATTGAAAAAAGGCCTATTTTAAATATTCTATCCAATAAATCTTAATTAAGGCACAATTCATCAATAAAGAAGTTAAACGTGGATTTCTTGCAGATGTTTTCATTACAGGATAGAACAATAAGATCCAGTAATTAACTGCATGTTATATAATACAGACTCACATAAAGATTTTATAGCATCATTGTATATTTGACAGAGTGAACAGTTCCAGCTCCTTTTTGCACTTGAGCAGACTGATGTACTGTGTATGTAAACCAGCAACTGACCTTGTTTTTTCTTTGGTTTGAGGTTTTTAACTCACATGTGCTTTAAGTGGAAGATAACTTTACTGATCTGAGCAAGTCAGAAGTAAAGCTGTTGGTGCTCCTTACAACTGTAAAATGTTTTCTTATCCCACTGATGTAAAGCCAACACAGGCACAGCACAACTGTGAACAGCATATCAGCAAAAAGTGTGGCTTTAGAAACTTGTATCCCCCCTTATTTTTCCTTCCCAGCTCCCTCTTTTCTTGCTCCCCATTTCTAACTTATCAATAATGCATGAATTAGCCCCCTTTGAAACATTTTTTACAGCCGACTGCTTTAAACTTTTTGCAGACTAAGAAATGTATTCATAGAAACAAATGTACAAAGAAGTTTTCTAGCAGGTCAACTATGAAAATAACTAGTGCTTAAAAAATGACTGAGTGAGATGGGATGCATGAAACAATGTTGTGTAATTAGCTGCAGCAGAACCTACAAATAATTTGATTTCTGAATATGAGGAACATAAAACCTGAAGAGCTTCTCTTTTACTTTACATTTGATCACAACCAGTTAACACATTTTATAAATTATTTGGATATTTTTATGCCACTTTGCTTAGATCCTTTAATTATTCTTGTTTAACTAATGCAAATTACAGCCAAAAGTAACCATCTATATAAGTCAGTGTATGTTTATGTTAAACCACAATCACAACCTTCCAGTGAACACAAATTTGACAGTCTGGAGAGGACAGAGGGGATGTTTAGATAGCAAGGCAGTGTAATAGATTGACATGTTGGCCAAAGGCTAAGCCCTCCTTCGCCTTGATGCGGCCCAGACCTCTGCCAGCTGTATTTCTCAGTCAAGGTCATGACTTCTTTTGAAACCCATGTGTCTTCTGAGATGCGTGAATACCTCTTTTGCTCCATGGCTCTGTCACAGAGAGGCTGCGAAGATTGAAAATACATGAAAGAAAATTCATGTATTTGATGTGGATAGAGATGTGTTTTCACTTCTCCAACAAAGAACTGACGATGTGACTGAGTGATGGAGATCTGTCAACTGTTTGGAAGGAGTCAAAGCAAAGTGGAAGAATTTCAAATACAACTGGCTGTAAAGCAAGAGCAGGAGCCTGCAGGCAGACAGGAGCAGCTTCCTGTGAACAACAACAAGAGTGATATTCGCAGGTCACTGAGAGTCGAATCATTTGTTGCTCAGTGAAGGATGTTTGAACCAACCAGTATCACTAGAGCTTTACAAGAATGTGCATTGATGCCTCAGAGTGTGCTTGGTGCTCTAATCTCACCTGGACCAATTCAATTTCAGTTGGAAACACACTAGATTTGCACACAAATGGCAAACCACGGCAATCATGATAACCATCATAATTGAACTGATTTGTACTTGATTTTTGCTGTTGAATCAAATTGTAGGTAGGTGGAATAAGACATCGCTGACATAGGGTGGGAACCAAAGAAACATCCCAAATGAAATGGTGGGAAAAAAAGACCCAAGACAGACCTTAGACAGGAAATTAACAATGAACTCACCATTAACCTCACATTAATTTAAGGCAGATGGCAGTGCTATGAATTGTTTGGGTGAGTTTATCACTCTATGAAGTGCTTTATTACAAACCTGCCTTGTTTGTGCTTTAGGGTCACAGTAAACACAACGTTTTCTGTGCCTGAATACATAACAGCATAAACAAAACAAAATGAAAAAAACATTAAATTTAGTGGATTTGGTTATATCTGTGTCTTGGGAATAGAGTTTCCAACTCCTGTATGCCACTTGGTCAATGGGAAATACTTGATTTAATGAGACTACACCAGAAACACTCAGAATAAAACCTTTTGAAGGGGGAATCAGGGGGTCATTGGGTTAGAGAAAATAATAGACATAAATTAGAAATTAAAAGAAAAAAACACAGAAAAATTCAGTTTGTTTTTAGTCTGTGAAGCTACTCCCTTCGGGAATAAGAATTATGTGGGAAAAAGCCATCAGAGGCGGGAAGAATACCTGGACAGGGAATAAGCTGATGTCCCACATATTATTAACCAATACAGGATTTAAGAATGTGTAGATTCATTCAGTGAGACTTTAGTGTAAAACATCAACTTGACACGTCCAGTTTATGTCCTAAGATGATAAAAAAATGACTCCATTTTATTGAGGTCAGTTCAGAGCTTCACATGTGCTATCATAAACACAGCTAAAAAAAAACATGTTTAAAATTGTTCCAATTTCACAATAAAATAAAGATCTCTATTATAACTTCATGCTCAACTGCAATAATCCTGTTCACAGAAATCTACAGAAATTAGTTTTCAGAGCCTTCTTGCAAAAGGGTTAAACAAATTCTCTCTCTATTAATGCTGCTCTGGAAGATCCTGACACACCTCTCTCTTTAAGCACGCTTACGATGAAAAATAAAGCACCAGTCATTCAGTGATAATTTAACCTTAGAAGACAAAAGTGCAGAGAAAATATTTTCATTAAACTTTGTAAATAGCACCTTTTATCATAGGAAAAAACTTGTGTTTTAGAAAAGAGGTGCAGTCCTTCAGACTATTTGACACATTCCCCTGAAATCCTTTTCTCAGAACAAGCAAGTAGTTTTGGTACACAGACCAACCATTTTGAGGTGTATTGCACAGTAGACGTTTCCTGTAGCTGTGTGTCTGCAGAAAGACCTGCTGGGAAATTCGAGAGTAGTGCGATGACAGGAAGTGAGGGGAGAGACAGATGTGAAGTGACAAACAACAAATGTCCTAAAGCAAATTGATCTGATCCAGGGACACTTCAGTTCATGGTCAATGCCTTAAGCTCCAATGCCACCAGTGCATCCTGAGCCTGTGGGATTTTACAGTACAACCTGCAACTGATACAAAACTGAGCCCAACAGGGACACCAAACATCTGCCACTGCTTCCTAACTGGGTGGACATAAACCAGTTAGTATAACCATTACCAATTAGTGAAGAGACTGGAGACTTTTAAATAGAAATTTAATGTATTCTGCTGTTGCATCTACTTCCCGAAAGTCAAAATATTCCCTCAGCTCACTCAAGACTCAGTCAGTATCCACAAGCAGGGCCGGATTAAGTTGGAGAGTAAGGTTGGTTTGTAGTCATTTCAGTAATTGCACATTTGTTTGGGAACGGACTGAAATGACCATGACCTTAGAGTGGTTGCTGTATCATTAGGCCCCTACTTGTCTTCTCTTCCTGTCAAG
This sequence comes from Acanthurus leucopareius, assembly GCA_029814765.1. Classification (NCBI taxonomy): domain Eukaryota; kingdom Metazoa; phylum Chordata; class Actinopteri; order Acanthuriformes; family Acanthuridae; genus Acanthurus; species Acanthurus leucopareius. Next base: position 3,511,489 of record JAQMCX010000012.1, on the reverse strand, counting down.
CCTTTGTTTTGCATATTCCTAAATAACTATGTCTTTAATTAAATGGTAATAAACAAAGACAGAGGCAGTCATGGGTCTTTAGCAGGCTGATTGATCAGTGTGCTGAAAGGGAATTTTGGCGGATGTAGAGGAGTTATAGACACTTCACTATAATGAGTCCTAAGGTTTCCTACATAATTGCTCCATTGAAGGGTTTTCCTCGTCTAAATCAAGGGTCTAAAAAGAGAGGATGTCCTATTCTTGACAGAGTGTAAAGCTCCGCAAGGAATGTGTGATTTGAGATGGGTATATTGGGCTTTTCAAATAGAAGTGACTTTACCTGGCAGATACTTCTATGCTCGCTTGTTGACTCTGATGTACAGGCGTCTGGCGCCATCTAGTGTACCAGTACTGTATTAGTGAATGATGACTCAAAACAGGTGGCGAGATAATAATATTGATTTCGTATAAACTATTACTTTGCTTGTTTTACAGAATATAATTTGTTTGTGTTTGTTTGCTTGCTTTTGGTCTCTTTCTCTAAAGAACCTAACCTTACATCAATAAATATTATTAAAAAGCAATTTACGACAGCAACGGAAAGTCGCGCGAGAGAGGAAGCTTTGCTGTCATGTGACTACAGAGATCATGTGATTGAGTCAGTGATCAGCAGCGCGCAGTAACTCGCTGCTGGGGCACTGTATACTTTGTTGAGGATGGTATCAGCTGGGGGGCTCGGGATGCTCCGTGTTTTGTGCCTGCTCGCCCTGTTGGACGCCGTGTGTCCACTGAACACCGGCATGCTCTTCCCCCGCGAGTCTCCGTCCAGAGAGGTGAAGGAGCTGAACGGGTTATGGCACTTCAGGGCAGATAAGTCCCCGAACAGGAACCTGGGCTTCGAGAGAGCATGGTACAAAAGTCCCCTGTCTGAGGTGAGCGTGCTTGACCAAACAGCAAAGTGAACAAACTAAGATAACTCGACTTTTGTTTGTCAGATACAACTTTTACAAAGCTGCTTTACGGACAGTAATCTGCATCAGTTTGGTAATTAACATTAGCATACTGCGAAGGTGCAAAGCACCACAAAATATCTTTAAGTCTGCAGAAACGTACAGCTCATTATCACACCACGACATTTTAAGCCCATTTACGGTAATAAACCACCACTGTCGGCTCGCGTCCCAGATTTGTTGATTATTTAGGTTATTACGTACTTTGTGTCTTTTATTCTGTTTGTTTTGTGAAAGATCTTTGCTTCCGCATCTCAAATTCAAAAACAAGTGACGTGGATGGAAGGAAAGTACTCAAGTTGAACAGTTTCAAGTTAATGGATATTAGTGCTAATCTGACACTGAAAAGATTGCAAATGTGTTTTCATTCTCAGATAAATGTATATAAAAAAGGATAATCAAGAGACTGTATGTGTCTGAGACACAAGGAAAAGACAAACAGTGAAAAAATACAATGAAACTTGACATGTAATGAAATTTAAACCTTTCTTGACTGATTGGTGTGAGGATAACTGGATTAAATCTCTAGCTAGTGTGCCCATTAAAACACAGGAATCCAAGAGCCAATTAACAATTTAATGGAAAGAATGAAAGAATGGATGCCGTCATTGTCAGTGCATCCAATAGGTTAAGGAAGAATCTTAGGCCTTCGTCAGGGTCAGGTTTTTAACTCTTATCGCAACAGTAAGCACACAAAGTGGCTCCGACACAGTGCATGATCTGCTCCTGTACAATTTTGCTTTGCTCAAAGGAACATATATCAAACAGCAGAACACACCCAGCTCCTGTATGTCCTCCCTTTTTGTCAAACTCCTTCCCTGTGCATTGACAGGTGAAGCTCTTCAGCCACTCCTAAACTAACAACTGACATGTAAACTTGAGAACATTAAACACATAGTCTACATATGTTTAAGAAATATATTTGTATGTCTTATTCCTTTAATCTTTTCATGATCTCTCAGATTTTTGTTGCTCGGTCCTGTCTCCAGGTTTGGATCCGATCATTGACATAGGAAAATAATGTGGAGCTACTGGAATTCAGTTATTATTGACCCCCTATTATTATTGTATTGTTGATATTAGTGATCATCACTATTATCCTTGAAACTACAAACTCACTGTGGCTATGTAGATTTAAAATATTGTGTTTTTATTGATGTTTTGCTTTTCCTAGACTGGCCCAGTGATTGACATGCCAGTCCCTGCCAGCTTCAATGACATCACGCAGGATGCAACACTAAGAGGCTTTGTCGGCTGGGTGTGGTATGAGCGCGAGGTGGTGGTGCCTTCCCAATGGCTTGCTGATGAAGGGAAAAGAGTGGTTCTCAGAGTGGGAAGTGCTCACTATAATTCAATAGTGGTAAGTAGCATGTGTACCTTACCCAAGCCATTTAAGTCAAGAAATAGGAAAATGAAAGTTGTCTGCATCACTGTTTTGCAGTTTTGAGATTTGGCACCAATCCCCTTATATATTCCCGCCTCCCATCACAATGTGATGAAGCTAATTTGGAGTCGTTGTCTTTATCTTCTGCAGTGGGTGAATGGGGTGCAAGTGACCGAGCACGAGGGTGGCCATCTTCCTTTTGAGGCTGAGATAGGCAGCCTAATCCGTAAGGACACAACTACGCCGTGCAGGATCACCATCGCTGTCAACAACACTCTGACCCTAGAGACGCTTCCTCCAGGAACCATCCAGTTCATGCATGACCGCAGCAAGTAAACCTCATTCTTCTCATTTTTAACTAAAACACTCACTTAATTTGAAAGTTCCAGTGAATTTGTGCTCATTTCATTGAGTTAACTTACTTTGGTATTCCTTACTTGACATGTTTAACGTCATTTGTAATAAATATGATAATATGATAGCACAGACAATGAGAAGTTATTTCCAGCGTTTTGATCAGATTTTGTCTTTAGTCAGGAATTTTAGTCATCTAGTTTAAAGAAAGTAATCAAAATAAAAATGTGTACCTGTCAGGAAGAACTCAGAGAATGAGAAAAATATTATATATGGGTTAACAGGTATCCTGAGGGGTTTTTTGTGCAAAACGTCGCCTTTGATTTCTTCAACTATGCTGGCATACACCGTACTGTACTGCTTTATACAACTCCGAAGGCTTATGTGGATGACATCACTGTGGTGACGGATTTCTCTGATAACATAGGTAATGGAATACACGTGTTTACACTGCAAAACACTCATTTACTAAATTTCAAATTATCTCTGCAACCAAAGCATTTCTAAACTGATCACTAACAAAGACAACATGTAGAAAAGACAGTTTTCTTTTCTTCATGTTTTTTTTTAACTTTTTGACTGACATTGATGTTGTTTTCTCTGCGTTTTAGGTTTAGTCAAGTACAAGGTATCAGTTCAAGGTGCCGTCACAGCCAACCTAAAGGTCACTTTGATAGACAAAAATGGCAGCTGTGTGGCCTTCTCCAACGAGCCAGCTGGAATGCTCAAAGTGGTAAACGTTAAGCTGTGGTGGCCGTACTTGATGCACGAGAATCCAGGTTATCTTTACTCATTGCAGGTAAGACAGCATGTAGACATACATTTCAAAGTGACTTCGAGCAAAAAGTGTCAGATGTACATAGCAGCTTTGCCACTTGATTTGTGAGAACAACAAGGGCCCAGTGGAGCGGTTTTGTGGTCATGTGTGTGCGTGAGATTCAGAAGAGAAATCACAGGAAGTAAAGTTACCATCAGCTGGCCCAGTTGCCAGAGTCTTTGTCCAAGTGGTTGTCTTCGAGGGGTCACTCAAAGTGGCTTTATTTACTCCAAAATTCCAGCTGGGAACACTGTGAAACTGAACCTTTCTCGTTTTCCTTATTTGTTATAATGCTCTGCATGTTCAGAGGAGTCAAGAAAAACCTCTTCTGTTTACACTGTCTGCTGCAGGAGATGCATGAAAAAAGTTTCTGACACTGGCATCTTAATATCTAGGTTCGCTTACTCGCAGCTGATGAGAGCTCAGCATATGAGGATCAGTATACCCTACCAGTTGGCATCCGCACAGTCAACATTAGCGGCACCAAGTTCCTCATCAACAACAAGCCTTTTTATTTCCATGGAGTCAACAAACACGAGGACTCTGATGTGAGTACTATAAGAGGGAAGTAAGACCTTTACCAAAGACTCCTTTAGCTTTGAAGCAAGATACATGTTGTAATAGAGCAAAAATCTAAAGACAGTATTTTCTGTAGCTCAGTCACATAGACATTTCATTTCCAATAACACAGGAAATTTAGAAAAAAAGGATATTATTTCCAGTTCAATAATTCATCCTCCACTCCTCTCTTCCTTGTGTTGTAGATTCGAGGTAAAGGCTTTGACTTGCCACTTATCATCAAGGACTTTAACTTATTAAAGTGGTTGGGGGCCAACTCGTTCCGCACCAGCCACTACCCGTATGCTGAGGAGATCATGCAGCTGTGTGACCGCTATGGCATCGTGGTGATAGATGAGTGTCCGGCCGTGGGCATCAGAGACATGTAAGTGGCACTGCTCTCATCTGTCTGACCTTTGGATGTGTTTGAGGGTAGAGAGAGATGAGCAGAGTCAACATCATGCTGTATGTATGACAGCGATAAAGGCTGGACACAACCACTCACATTAAATATGAAAGTTGACCCAAGTTCTATTTAAGAATTGCCAAACTTGGCCTTTACTTTGGAACAAATTAAGAAAATACATCAGAATAAAGAAGTATACTCTCAAGGGTGTGTTGAAAATGAAGTATTTCCTTATAACAGAGGCTTGGCACAGAGTTAAAAAGGCTTGCTAATTGCACCGAAACAGTTGCAGTTCCTGTAAATTCAATTCTTGTTCAACAGATAAATCTGTAACTGATGATCATAACAGTTGCTGGTTAGAGAACTGGTAAATGAATTAACCTTGTGTCCTCTGGGCCTTGCTGATGTAGTCGCAGTTTTGGAAACGCCTCTCTGAACCATCACCTGGTTGTCATGGATGAGCTCGTACGTCGGGACAAGAACCACCCGTCTGTGGTCATGTGGTCAGTAGCCAATGAGCCGGCGTCAGAGTTGCCACCTGCTGGATTGTATTTCAAGTAAGCACAGGACATTTTTTTCAGATGTAAGGCATTGAATGGATCCACTGGTTAAAAACTCACTCATACACAAACACCGTTGACTTATCTGTTTGCTTTTGTGGGGGGGGGGGGGGGGGGGGGTTCAGCTTTATTTTATATTTATAAAAAAAACAATTATGAAAATTTTTAAGAA
>JAQMCX010000012.1:3488024-3504800 GCA_029814765.1 Acanthurus leucopareius | reverse complement strand
TCTATTCTATGCGCCTTATAATGCGGTGCGCCCTATATATGAAAACAATTTTAAAATAGGCCATTCATTGAAGGTGCCCCTTATAATCCGATGCGCCTTATAGTGCGGAAAATACGGTAAATTTATTTGGAAACATGCACACAGCAGTAAACAATGCATGAATCAAATCTATAAACTTCTGATTAAGGACAACCTATGAGAGTCGGTCTAGATCCTGTCCAGACCATCCAACAACAGTTTCAGACTTAACCCCCCCCCCAGCTATTTTTTAAAAACATGAAAGACACTGCAAAAATATGACAGAACACCAGCTGGTTATATTTTTTTTAATGCAGTGCTATTATTCAACTACATAACACATTAAAAATGCTTTAATGATTTTAATATAGGTCTTTTCAGTGTGCATCGTAAACTGGCCAAAAATTGTAATTTCGAAATAAATATTTGATCCTAACTATTGGATTCCAGTACAGAAGAGAAAGCCTGTTTGATGTGGAGGGATCAAAGACCTGCACAGATGATCAGCAACCTGATAATGTTAGCATCATATTGGGATATTATTAACCAGATTTCTTATGATATATAATAATACCTGATGTTAAAAATAAAAACAGTCACACAAGTCAAAACAGAAATTGTGAGAAAATACAAAAAAATTAACTGACAAAAGATATTTGCAACATGATGCAGAAGTTGAGTTAAGCTGAATAAAGTTAAATCCACATATTAGCTTGACAAAGGCCTCCTATGTTTTTATGCCCTGTGCATGACGAGGTTCTTGTTGCATGTGCATTGTGTCCACAGCCATCACCCGCGTGGTGGGGAACAAGAAGGGTATTTTCACCAGACAGAGGCAGCCTAAAGCAGCAGCGTTCCTCCTGAAGGAGAGGTACTGGAGACTGGCAAATGAAACAGGCACACTGCCTCCATGGACCAAGTACCCTTGCTCACTGTAACACCCGTTAAGTTGGGACACCCAGGTCAGCCTCAATTGTATGTAAATACTATGTCTTATGGAAAATGGTGTTATGGAAAATGCTGGAAAAACTCAGTTAGTTTCGTGAAAACTGAATAGCACATACAGAAGAAGGGATTCATAGTACGAATTTTTCTCTGCTGATACAAATAATTGATGATTATTGCATTGATAAGATAACAAATTATGTTACGTTTTGTTTTTATAAATAAGGTCATAACCTGTAGTTAAACCACACCTGAGGGTTGGAGCAGCTAAGGTTTGGTGAGCAAATATGGTTGAGAAGAGTTTGCTTTATATTCCATGTCTATGACCAAAACAAACTCTTCACGTTCTTTTTTAAATCAGACATCTCGGACATACTTCGACTTTAATGGCAAATTTTTCCTAAGAATTTTAAATGAAATGTTTTTACATAAAATGTGAAATTAAACATGTCAGTGTTTAAGACACTCAATACAAACATATTACAGAGGAACCAAGAGCCTCTGCTTACCAATTCTGCAAATGAAACACAATGGCAAAAGTCATACAGTAGACTGCTGTGCTTAATAAAGAGCAAAAGGGCAAAGCTTTAGTACTTTTAGTGCATGAGGTCTTAAAAGCTATTTGGCCTTGTGGTATCAGCTCTCTTTATTAACTATACTTTCATTATCGCAATAATACAAATAAATTTCCATTATTGGGCTGATTATTGGACTGATAAAAGATAAATATTGTGCATGTGTAGAACACTGCCTTTTAAGTCATTTGGTCAAACCACAAACCACAGAAAACATAGTTTAGCTAAGCTCCTTCTGTGGTCTGCACTGTGAACCACCAACACTGCAAACAGGTTCATCTGCAACATTTTCAGAACATTAAAGAAATTTTGAATGCTGCTAAAATCAAATAGCCTCTAGTGCCTCATCAACGGTGGTCACATTTTACACAACGAAGATGTAAAAAAAGATGAGAGAAAGAGATGTAGAAAAAGATGTGCAAAGTGTATATAAAAACAGAATGCAGTCAATTGCACCAACCAGGGGTTTTCAAAGTGTACTTGTGTAGTAAATTCTTTTATACTGTCTTGTTTCACCAAGTTTGAAAGCATTTGAATCTGGATTATAATAATGATAATCGGTGTCGGTTTACAGTGGTGATATACATTCCTTCTGATACACCTGAGGAAGAGAGTTGCAACTCTATTAGTTGTGTCAGGATATTTTATTGAGATGGATATGAAAGGAGGTGCTTTCCGTTGTGATCGTAAGAGATCAGGAACCAATCAGAATCCCTCCTCAGTGATTAGACCTGAACTTTCTCTCACTCAGGTGATCCACCTGAAAGAGAAAGCTCATCACTTTACAAAGACACTATAAAAGAGGAGGATTGATCACACTATCTCCTCTAGTTTGCTTTCTTTTTCTCTCTGTATTTTTCTACAATAAAAATTCAAATTAATTTAACAGTGTTTGAGACGTCTGTTGTTTTTGTGCTTTTATACAACCAATCAGACTGTGTTAAATGTGAAATACAGTGCTAAATCACATCCTACAAGTGCTTCAATTTTATATGCTGAAATAAATTTTGAATCTAAATAAATATGAATCAAGGTGTCAAATACAAAAACACTCAGTGTAACAGTATTTTTAAACCATTTCAGTCATTTTAGACATAACTTTGTCTTCTAAAGCACATTGTGGTTTATTCTGCAGTCATAGTGCTTTTTCCCTGAGTCATTGAATGTTTTCAGAAACTCAACTTTCACCTAAAGGGTTAAGTGATCTGGTGATTGTTGGTGGTGGCGTGACTTTTCACTATCAGTGACTCTGCCTGTGGATCATCACAGGATTGACCTTTGTATTACAGCTTTACAAAATACTGAATATCTAGATCCTGCTTTAGCTACATCACAAACATATAGTAGATACTGCAGTGCATTTATTTACTTGTTTACCAGATGTTGTACTTGACCTTCTAAAAGAATTACTGAATTTTCATAAGAAAACTGCCTTTTTTTAATTTGGTCGAGCTGTTTACACAAAACTGTTACACAATTGAAGAGATATGTGTTATCATACATGTATCTCTTTTAACAGCTTCCTTGAAAACATAATAACTAATCCAGTAAACTGAATCTTTTATTGGCAGTGATACGTTATATGAACTAAGTTTCAGCCTAATGTGTCTGATCCACATCCAGTGCTGTTTCTAAGTCACTTTGGCATCAAGGTTCAGTCACTTGTCCACTCAGTGACTAGAGAAATTAATTTATATGTTCACATACTGTATCATACATTATGTCACATAAGTTCAATTTTTTGATTGCATTTGATTGCATCTGAAAAAAGGTCTTCATCGAGACACTAATAATATTAAAAGTGCTATATCTCAACCTTTGGCACATTTAGGGAAATTACTGCAACCAAAGCACTGTGTAAACGTTTGGTACATTTTTTCTCGCTACAAATAATTCAGAAAAGAAAAGGGATTTTGTGAAACTTGATAGAAAAAGCTTAAAGGATCAGTTTTTTCATGTAAAGTTTACTGTACTCATCACAAGGAGCGTTACTAAGCCAGTGGAGACAGTGGTGTGATCGTTTCTGTGACTCTGAAGGAGCAGTACAGAGTTTGAATTGAACCCTGAAAGCATCATCAGGGGTTGAATGCAATCAAGTTGTATCATTGAAATCTCTTGTTTTGGCAGATGTGTTTTTGTTTGTTTGATTGATTCTTATTTTTTAACTTTGTCAAAAGTGAGTACCCAAACCTTATGAAAGTTTAATCATTTTAAGTTTGAGTGGCCCTTTAACAAATGCAAATATATAACAACCTGGCATCAGACCAAAAATTGAAACTGCTATTTGATCTCAACTTTATGAGTTAGATTTATAACACTGTCTTAAGAGCAATAATATCATGCTAGTATGAACATTTGACAGTTTTCATGCCTGCTGCAATCATTCCTCTTTTGTTCTGGACATAAACACATCCCTCCCCAACAGGCTTCCAATGTAAGAATGAGGGGGGAAAAAACTCCATACTCCCTGTTCTGTGAAAAAATCTGTATATTCCAAAGATAATTCTAAATTGATACGTCTCTTTGGCACAATATGTTAATAACAATGAAGTAGCCATCTGGCTTACTTTAAGACCGAGAGACAAGAGAACAAAGAGGAAATTCTAGTAATAAAAATGAACTTTGAAAGATAATCTCTTTATTTGATAAAGACTGTTGAAGCCTCTTATTTAAATTAAATTTGGGATTTATTTTTACTCAGAAAGAGGACTGTAATTTTTGCAACCCATAAGTGGAAGCAAATTGGGAAGATAAAAACAAAATTATTAAAATAAGCAGTTTTGTTTTTGTCACTCGCACTATGTTTTAACAGCATTTTAATTTCAAATAACTTAAAGTGACAGGCAGCTCAGAGGGAATGTTTTAATGGTAGATCATTTCCACATGACAATGACACAATTAAAAATGTTCTCATGTCACCCTTTTTCCACAGTTGTCCCTTAAAATAAGCTGGATTTGAACAGATTATTTTTTGCACCCTCCTACCATTCATGTAACACTTTTCCATGTAAGAAAATACAGCATTTTAAAACATATTTGGCAATACAGAAGCAACCCAGGTAAGTTTTTCCTTCACAATGAAATGTAAAACATTTTATGCTGACACATGGATTTCTAGCCCTCCAACCCCTCAACTTTTTTTTTAGCCTAAAGTAACCCAGAATGTTAACAGTCTACACAGCTAAAGGGCATAATTTACGATGAAAAAGAACATTACAATCATGTAGTTTAAACAGAGTGTATTTTTAGCTAACAAACATGTCCTAGCTAGACAAAGAAAAGAATTATAAAGTGGAGTTCAGGAAGGAAAAAAGGAACAGCCATCGTTTTGACGGGGCATTTTGTCTGCCAATTTCTTAATGGATTTTTGCACTGATATTGGAAATCAAATCTTTGGGATTTTCCAATTTCTATCAGATTACATTTTAAGGAAGGCAAGCAGAAGTGCCTGTTACAGTTACCATTCTTTATTTTTACAAGGCTATTACTGTTGCTCGTCTTTGGCTCAAGGCCTAGTGATCACACAGAAGGCACTTTTGTTGGCATTAGTGATGCAACTAACATGGCAGTTATACCTCAGGGCCTAAATGAACATTAATTAGAATGCAGTATCAATCATTTTGACCTTCTAGACATGAAATCATCACAAACACGGTGGTCCGTTTACCAGCCAAAGATTTCAAACTTTTGACTCAGTGTCCAAATTCCTAACCCATGTCTTTAAAGTAACTGCACACAACTAGTGTAATAGGTTTGCATATGACTGGAATCATGAATATAATAATCTACCTACTGTACACCTGTCAGTTCTACAGTCGATACTCACAGGACCCTTAGTTCTTGCAACAAAAACTAGCAAGTTATGCAAGTTTGATTTCTCTGAATAAAAATTATTCTTGTGCAGGTGAATCCACAGTAGACTTGTCTTAGATGTGAGTGCAAAGACTAAGACAAAACAGTGTTTATCCCATTTAAATGAATAAGAACCTGACCTCAGCCTCACAAGGCTACAGTGTGTAAGGAAGATCTCAAAGATGAGCTGCTAAGAAAGGATGATGCAAACATACACATCATTCTATGGAGGACCAGATAGTTTGTTAAAAAGACTGGACAGGTGCTCACATGCTTTTGCAAGATTACTGCCAATTATGTCAACAAAACATAACTGCCCACCATTTTCCAAAGCAAACAACTGTGTTTAAATAAGTTTCTCTTCAATGCAGCCTCTTGCCGTTCTTGCCAAGATTTAAAATTTGCTTAAGGGGAATCCACTGGTTTTATACATCAAAGTGTTTACAAGATCTCTGTAGCCCACTCCTCTTTTCTGCTTCAGCTACCCGCTAGAGGCTACATTAGCCGCTGCTAGCATAACACAACAAAGTCTCTGAAGTGAAAGACTGAACTGTAGGTGTTTGGGGAAGAAGAATGTGAAGAATGCAACTACAGCTTTGATTTGGCAAGTGGGCTGCCAAACTGCATCACATCCTTCAGCTGACCCAAAGGACATACATTTACATGACTTACAGTATGTGAGGATCTTCACACTGACAAATAAAGCGATGGATGCATCTGTAAAAATCAGAATGTCTCATACTGGTGAAATGAATGGAAACTGTCTGTCTTGCATGTAGGAAAAAGAAGAATAAAACACATAACACGTTCTGCTTTGGAAAGTGGGCAGTAGTGATGGAACTCTATACTGTGTCATGGTAAAGATGAACCCACAAGAGCTTCACATTGACAATATCTTGGAAAGAATCACTGCAATTTCCATTTTAATACACAACAGATGACTTCATATGTTATCTCAGGTAGCATGTCACTGGAATGACTTTTCTTACAGTTTCCATTATTAATACTTGAACAACAACCCACCAGAAATAAAGTGTCAGGGAGAACTTGAATTCCAGTTAATGTGAAGGGGCACAGAGACGAGCAGTGATTTAAACTATTAACAAGCTGGTTTAACACCAAAGATGAATCACATTATTACAGTAATTACAACCACTGGTCGACATCTTTAACAGTGTGTGTGTGTAAGATTGTCTGATGGCCAACATATGCTTAAAGCCAGGAGATAGTGTACCATGCGTCTGACATGTAGGAGGCTTTAATCTGTTAAATCTGAATGGGAAAAAGAGACGACAGTCCTACTCTGTCACTTAGTGCGAAGTCAACTGACAATACTGTGGATTTCCAGCAAAGCGACTACAAGCTGTGGTTGCTTTCCCGCTACTGTGATCAGGTCTCTGTACAAACCGTGCTATGTTAGATCAACCACTTAACGAAAAGCTTCAGTGTCTGTAGCTGTTCACTGCCGAAACCCACCAGCCACCTGGATCTCTTTTCTACTGGCGGAAACTCCCCACAAACTCCACATATGGCTTAACATACTGTTTTGTTTCTCTACGGAATCTTACAACTTGTTAGGCTTCTGCCGCTCATGTCAACAAAGCATGGCATGCTCCAGGTTTTGTTCACATCCCGCAATATGAACTGTAACTCAGCTTTGCAAGATCACTGTTACTGTTCAATTAACATTAAATGTATATCTGCTGGGCATGGAACAAAAGCCAGAGGAGCATTAATGCAACTCAGACAGCAGGATAAGAGACGCCTCTGCCACCAGGCCACTGTACCCTTGAGCAGACAATCACAGTGTAGCAGCCTTTGCTACCTCATGAGACTCTTGTTAGGGAGGGTGAAACACTTCACTGGTATCTTAATTTACAAACTGTGATCATAAAAATAAAGCCTTGGACCTGTGACAATAAAACAATGAGCAGAAGTGGTGTTAATGTGACCTCACCCCCCCACCTGCCCAAACCAAAAACATAAAAAAAAGAAAGGTAATTCACCTTAACACTCCTTTAGGCACATAAGTCTTTATGGATCCCACTTGAGTGGTGGTCAGGAATGCTTTTCACAGAATAATATAATAAAGAAAAATGAATGAGGGTGCTTTTACGCTGACATAGTGAGAAGAACTTATAGTTCTGTTTAAAAGACTTCTGTCGGTGGCTCAAGATGAAACAATAACCACACACAACAAAGAAATCCACACGACTCTGAACTGCATGCCTGACCAGGATTACAGGACGGAAGACGGCCCGAGCACATCTTCAGACTCCTTCCACCTAAGTGTGACCTCCATAATGTTTTGTTCCAGATTTACTGATGTTTTCTCCTGTTTTTTTTTCCTTAAAAGGTTTGTGTCAACACTAAATCACAATCTAGCCTGAAATATTGCTTAGCAACTATTTACAGAATTGCAAAACAATCTGACTGATCTACACACACATATCTCACATTGTCCTGTGTTTATTTTTAGTGGTCCTCTTCAAAAAGAAACATACTACAAAGTGTAAACATGACAAAAAAGAAACTATTCTGTATAAATGTTATTCGTTTTTTGGCCCCCTCCCCACCCTGCCACAGACCCTTATCTGCAAACTGTACGATGACCTAATGAGCGTTTTTCTAATTTTGGGAGCCGTTAGTCGGTTCCGAGTTTTAGTGCAGATCTGCTGTGCAGTAATAGAACCTTTCTAACCATTTCAAGTAAACCCCTTTAATGTCCTGGTTTTCCTCCATTCTGCGATCCTTTTTTGTTCAAAAGAGAGCTGTCCTCCATCGTTCTGTATTGTGGCGTTCTGCCTCTGCTTGCTCGGGTTGATGTGTTTCCCCCTCGTGCACACACACACAACCAGCCCCTTCCTTAAGTGAGTACAATGTTAAACAAGGAAAAAAAGAAATTAAAGAAAATCATCTTTCACTTACAAATCCTTCCGTGTTTGAAACATTGAGATGTCAGGCCCAACATTTAAGTTAAATTTCTTCATTTTTTTTGAACACACAGCAGAATAAACATTGTTTGGAAGCAAGGTCTCCTGGTGGCAAGTCAAATGTTCAGAGGTCACATTTCTTTTTTTTTGTTGTTGTTGTTTGCTTGTTTATCATAATTTTTCTTGCCGCTGTCGACAGCTTAGTCCTGCTTGGCCTGAAGCTGCTGCTTCCAGGCCTCATTCAAGTAAACCAGTCGCTTGTAGTTGAGAATAAAGAGAATGAAATTTAGAGCATATGTGGTGATGCAGATGATGCAGAAGTCCTTTAGGACAAAGTAGAGGATGTAGCCCAGGTAGAGCGAACCCACCACCGACAAGATGGATGTCGTCATGAGAATGAGGGCGGCCATTGCACTGACAGTCATTCCTATGGCAAGAAACACAAACTAAAGCTTAGACAAGTAAGTGTTACAAAATAAAAGGCACAACCTTGGAACACACAAGCAACCTGATGAGTCTGCTCTTTCCTCAGAGCTCTCAGCCTCAGACACTTCTCTATTTATGTTTCCAGCCTCCTCGTGATGATACTCAGCTTTAACACTAAATAGCCTGGTCATAATATTCTGTTGTCACATGAGGTGCAGTCATAGTTCTGGAGCTAAGTTTCCTCACGGTCTGTGCTGCTGGTATATTTTATTAGGTTTCTAACAATAGCTGTGGAGAACAGATGACGATTCCCTTTTAGTTACCAATGTTTTTTCGGGTATCTCATTTTTAGGAAGGTTTTCCATTTCAATCTGACCTTCATTACATTTAATTTGAACCTAAGGTATCACCACTATTGCACATGCATACCTAGTTCCAAACCTAAGCTGAAATAGTAAGGTCATGGTTTCATTTCCTGGTAAAATACCCAGCTTCGTATTTGAATAAACCACATATTTGAGGGCTGTGGTGACTCACAGTGCTTACTGTGGAACATGCAGAGGTATTAATGGGTGTGTTTGATTTAATCTGAGTTTAGAGATTAGAATAAATCTTTTACACATTCTCATTTTCAGTGATTGGAAAATGATATCTTGACATGACAATGCAGCGGGGTCTAACAGAGTTCAGTGACTCAGTACATTGGCTCATGTACTGTGATGTAAACATATGAGGTACATGTACTGTACTTGAGTGGTTCCATTTAATGTTCCTTTATACTGCACTCCACGGAGCTTATTTTAAAGCTTTACCTAGGAGTAACTTAGAATATTTAGATTACTTTGACTAAATATTATTAACAAATAAAACTGTAGTGTATCATTACGGATTACTCAACTGTGCATAAGTAATTAAAATTTTGCCCATTTTTGTCAGCTGCAACATTAAAGTGGTGCACAAATTAATGTGTTAATTATAATAAAACTGTTTTGAAAAAAAGGTTGACTACACACATTGTAAGTTCTTCTAATGTTTATTTTGATGTTAATGCTCTTCTAATTTTTAAGTAAATTTTGAAAACAGTTGTATTGTAATGCTGCTGATGTTGATGTTACAACCTGTATTCCACCACTGGGTGGGTCATACAGGTGGTTACATCGATCACCACATGACTTTTAGAAAGTTATTGCAGTACAGCAGAGGTGCTTTAGCACATCACATTGTGACATTAAGTAACCTTCGAACAATATATATCACAAGGTAAAATAAATTTATCAATTGCCAAAGATTTTGCCATGAAGTTTATGTTCTGTAATAATAAATATTTGTGGGAGAAACAGACCACCATTAGTAATAATGCAAATCAATGATAAGAACCGCTTAAGACAAATTGTGTTCTCTCTTTTATGAATTTGGTATGATGTAAAGATGATTTTGATTTGTCCATTTAAAAATTGACGGTTGAATCTATAGTAAAGTCTTTCTTGACAGTAGTCTGATTCAGTACACTGGCTTTTACCAGAGATTTAAGCCTTGGTTTTACAGATTTTGGAGTCATGCCTACAAGCAAATATTGCATGGTTCAAGGCCATGGGTGAAATTAAAGTTCTGTAACTGACTGGTTATGCCTTTAATATGGAAATCTTGAGCCGCTATAGGAGTTTGATGGAACTGGGCTGCTATTGTGTTAGTCAAATGAGTGCAAACTGCCCTGGCTAAAAGGAGCTCTTGTTTTGTGCCAGCACCAGGTGGCCAAGCAAGTCTACAGGCCACTCTGCAGGCAAACATGTCAAACCAGCATGACTGAGTCAGCAACACTATCAACCGCACTGAGACGAGGAGAATGTGACTGCAAATGGAACCAAAGGCGTAAAAAAATTCAAGTTAAAATGGAGTCACATCATGATCACTTGTATACTGTCCTATTCAAAATCAGGCTGGAACAAAACACACCAATTAATAAGAATTAAACTTAAAGTAACGGAATATTATTTGTAGAATAACAATCAAGGCATGTTGAACACTGTGCATCTTCTTATTGTCACTACTCCAATGTGCTTTTTAGCAGACTTAATAGAAATTATATTTAAGTTCAAAGACAAAGTACCAATTGCAGCTCAATAAAAAGTACAAGACATCTTACCTAGTAGAAGCTGAAAGGCATAAAAGACAATCCCGTAGACACTGTTGGGCTGGTTCAGTGCGCTGTCATTTCCAAAAATTGAGCCTAAGAGTCCAAATCCTCGGCCCCACCTAAACCACACATAAACATCCACCGAGAGGGGAAATTACAATTCAGGTGGCAAACTAAACAAAAAGATTTACATCTAGATCTACACCTAATAAGGTACTCTAAAGATAGAAAAATATGTTTTCAAAAAGTTTAGTAAGAAAAGTTTAGGTAGTACCTTCAGGACCAATTGGGGGAAACTTTGTTGTTTTGTTTGTTTGCTTGGGTTTTTTGTTTGTTTTTCTTTATCATAAATATTTTGAAAAGTGAATAAACTATAGATCACGCTGAAGTATTTTAGTGGTTACTACACTTAAACTGCAACAAATAAGTCTGTTCATTACTGATGATTACTCTCTCAATTGTGAAATGTGTGAAAGACACAAAACAGTAAGACATGTTTAAAACATTTTCAAAAGTCCAAAACATTTTGCCAAAGTCTAAGTTTAATAGATATATTATTATTATTATTATTATTATTATTATTATTATTGTTTTTGATGTTGTTGTTGTTGTTGTTGTTATCTCTACATTTTTATTTCTGATGTTACTCCAGTTGGCATTATGAATTATATATGGTTGTGTTGAACCATGCAGCACTTTTTGTTAAAAGGGCAAAACACATAAAAAATCCATCCATTTCAAAAGGTATTCCAAAGCCTTTTAACCCAGTTGTAGGCTAAGCAGGCTTCACATACAAAACAGCTGGAGTGAGAAAGCTACAGCAGGAATTTATCAACAGAAACACCTACACCTTAAAAAAACCCCTTATCAAACAAATCAACAATAAGCAAACTGCGGAATCTGGATCAGTATGTGGATCTCAAAGTCAGTCAAACATCCAACAAGTGAATTCAGTCAGTATTGTATCTGATTTGATATTAGATTCGATCAGTCCCAATTCGAAACAATGATTAAATTGATAATTCATTTTCTGTTGATTAACTAAAAAACTGATTGATGAATCTTTAAGGGAAGGAAAAAAATGCTGCTGACCACAAACATTTCTTTACTGCATTAAACTAACTTAATGACATGATTTGAGTGCTCCAGCACATGACAGATGAGGCCTTATAAAAGACAACCACTGTAGAGTTCGTCCAATCTTAAGAGTTCTTAAAGTGTTGTCTCAAGAGGATGTCATTTAATTTGTCTGAACTTCTATTCCTAGAGCTGCCCACCTGTTAACAACAGTCTGCTGTTCACAAGTGTCTTTATTAAATCTTATCTTTATTAAATCTATGCACCCCATTAGGTTTCATGCCAGTTAGTGCTGTTAGAATTAACCATAATGCCCTGCTGTAAGGACTTTTTTTTATCATGTTTAAACACATTTTAACATCATATTTGCAATAATTTTTAATTCTTTCAAAGAAAAGCCTGACATTAAGCACACAAAAACACAAGCTGTATTTGCATAAATTTCACTATAAAAATAAAAATGTGTTTTATTTGGAATGGAATATTACATTTATTTAACATGTTAACTAAAATGTGTAACAGTTCAACTTTGTTAGTTGAGCATGTTACACTTCAAAATGCTAGAAACATACAAGTATGCACCACTATTTTTTTTTGCATAACATAATTTACCCTAACAAATACAAAGTTTCTTATATTCTCATTGAGAGCAAAAATTAGAAATACTTCAGTGAAAATGTTGCAAATTTTTCCTGCTCATTTGAGGCTTTACAACAAGAGTAGGCAGAATACACAGCTATTTCTTCTTCTTCTTCTGTCTCACAGTAACTGTCTTGAGAACCAAAATCACTCTTTGGGAGCTTATTGTCCTTTTGTGTAATAAATGAGGTTTCCTACATTGCAGACAGTCCTGCTTTCCATTTAGTTCACTACAGAAGGCATTTTGGCCAGCGTTTCAAGACTTTATCTTAAACAGATAAGCACTTGAGGAGGAATGCAAAAACAGGCAATTCAACAAGCATAAGTAAATAGAATAAGGTGCTCACACTCACCAAATGTAGAGCATTTACTTTTACTATTAATGTAGTTGGCATGGTTAAGACTGGAGGGGTATCTGCTAGGGTTCTTTATTTAGAGGTAATAAATTTTCATTCGGTCATTACCTCATGTTTTGTAAAGATCACAGGTGTTGTCTACACTGATGGTTCACAGGTTATTTTAAGAGAGGAAGGCAAGACTGTCTATAATAATCAGTTAGACACTTTACTCACTAATCTTTAAAATATGTGATAACTCCCAGACAGGTCGCATTCCACTTTTATGTTGTATTTGTCCAAGCTCTGTAAATAGTCACAATCACTGTGATTCAATAGGTTGGGTTAACGTACACAAATTGTTACATGCCCACAGTAAAACTGGTATGGCAACTTCACAGATTTACTGGTAAACAATAAGTGTAACCTTAATAAGCTAAAGGGGAGCTATAATAAACAATGAACAATAAATAATAAACTTGTATTTGTGGGTAAACTAAATGTTTTATTTCTAAAGGATGCTGCTTTACTAAAGTAAACCTCAAGCAACAACTTTATAAGTGTAGCTGTGGCAATCTGTCTCTCTTGTAACAATGTGTGACTGAGCAGCACTGAAACTTTAAGGTGGCCAACAATGTTACAGTCCTCAGCGCTGACCTCTGGAGCAGTTCTCTGCACTGTCCCTTTAGGAAGGCAGGGTGTAGAGTTTAACCCCTTGGACTGACTGATTGCTGCCCCAGTGACATTAGCACGGCGGCTAATGACAGCAGCGTGAGCGCCAGCCAGTTGGTTCAAACGTTGCCCAAAAGTATCAACAGTAAGGCAGAAAACAACCAAAAAACCCTGGGTCTGGTTGACGGAATGAATGACTTCATCCACCTACAAAACAAACACAACAATAACGTTTCACTGAACGAGCTATCGGCAACTTTTGTGCTAAAGTTAGTGTTACAGATGTGTTATTACCCTCAACATTGACTGCTACATACATGGAAATGTGCAATCGGATAATGTTCAGCAACTAATCGGTTGATAATACAGCAATGCTGACGGCTCTCTGTTGATAGCCATCTGGCTAAGAAGTAGCTTTATAACGTTAACAAATGGCTTGCGTTAGCTAACGGCTAGCGAAGTTAGCTTCGTCAAGCTAGATAGCTAATAATGTGCTCATTGAATGAAAAGATAAAAGTGAACTTAATTCACACAGGTTATTTTTCAAACAAACAACCAGTTAGCAGCACGCCGATAGTAGTTTGCAGTTAGCCTTAGCGCTAAGGGACAGCCGGCAAATGTTAGCTGACTGCATCTGACAGTTTAAACCGCGCAGCCCTTCCCAGATTGCCACAATAGCAGGCAGCTTCATTGAGCGCTCTTTGCTGAATTCAAATTACCTTGAGCTGAACACTTTTGAACAGCTGATGGAGCTGCTGATGTCGCACATAGCTGTATAACTCGGATCCTGAATCTTTTCCCTCTCGACGTGAAAGGCATATATAGACAACAGTATGCCCAACAGGCAAACGAGAAGCCTAGCTATTCTTTCCCACCGAGGGGTGGACACTCTCAGGACGGGCGCCGCCATCACTCTCTGGCCTAGCTGGAGACACGCATACATACGCAGCGAGTTCGCCTGTAAGACAGAACTGCGACGTGGAAAAGCGTCAGGACGTGCCACGGTGAGGGGCGGGACCCTGGGCTGAGGAACAAAAACAGTGCAGGGACACGGAACATGCGGAAATCTTGCAAAAAAAAGCTCATCTCAGTCCGCTGGTGTTTAACAGCGCTCACTGTCATTACATTCATTATCTAATGGCAGTAAAAGTAGCATCGCAATATGTAATGGAAACATCAATTACCATATATTATTTGGATATTCGTTTTTTTATATTGCAAACTCATTACAGTTACTATATTTTACTAAACTGATCTTCCCACAAAGTTATTGCGTGCTTGCATAGTTTTTAATATAGTAATAATTTTAAACATTTTTGTTTGATACACACAACCCATTTACTCACATACAGGCCTACCTAACAGACTACACAAGAAAAGGAGAGAGGGGAAAAACAGTACAAAAACAAAGACACAGTCTGGATATGAACATCCTATAACAAAAATGTAAAAAAAGAAGCATATAAAACAAACTAGCCTAGCGGATATCAAACAAACCCCACTATATAAAGGCAAAGCCATCGTTTAGTCGACATTTCCCGAGTCAAAACACAGCCGTGATCACGTGATTCCATGTATATAAACACTGGGTGACATCATCTGTTTACTCGCTTTGAGACTCTTCTGGTGCAAACCGCTGCATTCCGTTTTCCAAATGGCGACAGACATGGAAAGATTCGTTTCTTTTGAGGAGGCATATTACGATCAATATGACTATTACAATCTGCTAGAGTACTCGTGCCATGCGTGTGGCAAAGGGAGAACTAAGAGAGAAATCGAGCTGAACACAAACCGCCATTGCCCCGCAGGACACGAGCGGAAGATAGCAGAAAAATTTCACAACAGCCAAATGAAACGAAGAAGAACCAAGAGCTCGTCGTCTTGATGGCTTTCCTCGATGTTTACAGGTAACAATGTACATTAGTAGTCTAAGAAAATAGTGTATTATTATTGTTGTTTAAAAAACTAGGTTCTGTTACATATTTGTCAGGCAGCTAACGCCCATAGTATGAGGTGAACTATGCCTACCTGTGCCAGGAACACACACGGGAACATCCTGTATTATGCTTGAAAATTCAAGATTGCTCTAGTCTATTTACTTGTATTAGGTCACTCTGACAGATAGATCTATATTATCAAGCATTTCCTCTGTGATGTGTTTTCCACTTATTGTTGGTGCCAGTAAATTGAAACTGTGCTTCATTCTCAAAAAAAGTGGGATAACTAATAGGATATTTTATGCCTTTGATAAGTTGCACTTGTCACCACAATTGAGGCCAGCACAGTGCAACAGTCAGGCTCAACTGGCTGAAAAGTAATTGGCGAACGATTGGCAATAGATTTTTGCAGTATTTTTTATTAACTAGTTTAACCTTCTCAAATGTGAGAACTGTATGTTTCCTATAGTCTACTGTTGTGTGTTTTATATTCCTTGTAGTGTATCACTGTAAATTAAATATATTTGGATTTTATACTGTTGGTCTGACATAACAATGTGTCAATATGTACTCTCAGAAATAGTATGAAGATTTCTTACTTTTCTCTGACATTCTACGAGCAAATGATGCCTTGAGAAAATAGGCTGCACAGATTATGAATAGATACTGAAGTGACCTTAAGTTGTGAGATATTATTTGTAATGATAATTTCATTCTGATATCCACACAGATCCGGACAAAAGTTGGACATATCTGATGCTGACCATGGCCAAGTGTCTCTGCCTTCCCTGAACCAGTGAATGGAGTGCTGTGACGCCCGCAACGTCCTTGAATTAATCATGAAACAGCTCTCCATTCCATAGTCTACCCTTTAACAAGACCTTAGACTCAAGTTACAGCTGCGCAAGAATAGTTAGTGTTGAGCTATATAGGTCAGTGGTGTGTGCTTGATGACCACATATAGATATATATGTATAGTTATATATATAACTAGGTATTTCTGTGGGTACTTAAGATATTGTACTGTATTTTGATTCAATAAAAAATGATGTTAACCAATCCGCTTTGAATTATTTATTCTTTTTTTATTCATCAAAACCCTTTCAGGTAGATTTTACAACAGTGGACTTAGTCCTGCATTAAATGTTAACCTAAGCTGGGGTCCGTTTCACAAAGCAGGTTCAACAAACTCTGAGTCTAACCCTGAACTCTGAGTTGATCTACTCTGAGTTA
>JAQMCX010000012.1:3462706-3487924 GCA_029814765.1 Acanthurus leucopareius | reverse complement strand
GAAAACTCAGAGTTTCCCTCATTTCAGGGTTAACATACTCAGAGTTTTCACTAAACCTGCTTCGTGAAACGGGGCCCTGGTAAAAGAGTGAAAAAGTCTTGGTAAGATGAGATCAAACTAAGTCCTGAGGCTGGGACATTGTGGGCTAGAAGGTGCCCTGTGGTACTGTGAAAGCACAGACAATTATTTATACTGTGGAGTCCTGGAATATGTAGCTCACAAACTGTCTTAATGCATTTCCTGGTTTACAGTGGAAAGAGTGGCTTTATTATTAAAATCAAACTAGGAATTAATCAGTTTTCTTTTGGACATTGTTTGGTGACTTAGTTGCTCAAAAAAGAAAGAACCAGTCAAACAGTACATTACCTCCAAACTGTAAGTCTTAAGCTCGAAGGGGAAAAGAAGCAATGACGTTTCTTCACCACAGGGAGGCAGCAATGCACTAAACTGCCCAGTCTTCCAGAAAAGAAGAACCGGAATCGTTTACATGTCTTTCCTAGGGCCTCACACATGTGAGCTAATACAGTTTCAGTTTGTCTGTGATTTATAATTTTCTACCCACCAAAATGCAGATATGCAGTGTATGCAGTGAACAGACACCGAAATATAGATGTCCAGCCTGCAAAATAAGATAGTAAGTGAACCACTGTATTTTATGTATGTAGCATTAGCTTACATACCGTTAGCTTGCGATTTTTTTAGTTGGCTAGGTAGGTTTTCTCGTTGGTTGTTAGACTTCGAAGCACTCGACAACAGAGAAAAATAGCTTTATTGTGAAAAATAACTCTCCTTGTTTGTTTGGCTTAATATAAGAGAATACGCTTCAATCAAGGTATAAACTCAATTACAGTTACGTTACAGTTCAAGTGTTGTTTATATAATTTAAATTATGGCATTGGCTCTCATGGCTTATTAAACATGAAAACGCTCGTGACTAAAATTTAGAAAAATAAAATTCTGAGCATATGTACACTAAGAGTAATTTATACGCTGGTTTAATGTTACATGTGAGAAAAATCCTGAACGTCAACACCACATGGGACGGCAACCCACGTAGGTCAAAACGATCTGCGATTTGACGTCATACTAATCGCATTTATACAGGTGAACGTGTACAGTATGTACCGTTGTCACTGTAAATTACATTGATTCAGTATTGCGCAGAGGCCATCGTAACAATCTGCCAAGTAAATAATGCTTTATTTTTTCTTTTACAGTTGTTCACTTGGGTGTTACAAGAGACATAAAGGTAATTGAGTTCAACTTCGGTGTTCAAATGAAGTATTATGTGTAATTTGATCATACTATCATCCATCTATTCACTATCTAATTTCCTTTATTTCTGTCCTCAGACACTTGTGTTCATATAGAAAAGCCTGCACCCTTTGAACCTGAACCTAAGGATGCCTTTAACATTGGTATGGTGTAATTTCTCTCATCATTCCTATGACCCAATTCGAAAGTGTAAAGAAATATTAATAGGTGTATGCTGGGGTGCAACTTGAGAGGAAGTAGCAAGTATTTGTCTCAAAGTTATCAAAGTTGTATTTTATTCTTTCTTTAGTAGATTGAGTCATCACAAAGACAAACCAAGAGATCAGCTGTTGCAATTTTCTGATGCTTTGTCTAAAATCAGTTTGCTTCACTGTCTTTTCAGAGGCATGGACTGTTGATGATCTTCTGCATGAAGATGACATCATTGACAAAGTGCCTCTGCAGAGGCTCCAGCTACTAGGTACAAATCCTGCATTACATTTTGTTTGCTCTCGATCCTTCAGTTGTTGGTAGTGGCACCCCATATCAAATGTGTTCACCACAGCTTACACAAATTTAGTTTGTAACAAAGTCTGATGTGAATTATGTTTTCTTTTTTCTTTACAGGTCAGTCAAAAGAGTTGAGCGATCTTCTTTGCAACCCCCATCTGAGACAGTTAATGTGCTCTGTTGACAGCGCAGACAGCAAATACGATGCAATGAAGGCTGCCATGCAGGAGCCACTGTTTGTTGAATTCGCAGATCAGTGTTTGAAAATTGTAGAAGATAAAGCAAAATCATTACCTGATATGACTGAGGATTTGTAAACTCATGACTGCATTAGTTTTTCTATCAAATCATCTTTTCATTCTATTTTTGTAAAGGGGATGCCTTTTAATATATAATGTCTCAGGATAAGCCACTTGGATCCATGTATGTTTTGGTACCTTGTCATGTCACACTATGTAAATAGTTAAATAAATGCTGAAATGTTTCACGCTATCAGTTTTGTGTCAAAACCAAAGACTCAACAGTGTAGTTGAAAACTTTACTACAAAAACATGGTTGATCAAAGTTTGAGGTGAAAGGAAACATTCTGCATTTGAAATTTTAGTACATTTATTTTAAAAAAAAACATTAATTTAAATACAAACAATTCAAGTTGCACATTGATCCCTCTTCCCACTGACTAAGGATACAGAAAAATGTTACAATAACACACTGAAGCTGGGGGGGGGTTTAAAGAAGAGGAACATTTAGCAAAGGAAGATTCGCTTTATGTGCTGCAACAAAAGCTGAGAGGACAAACATTCATAAGTTACATGAATAATATTTTGCAACATTTATGGTAGATAAGAAGTTTTGAATATTAAGAGTCCAAAACTAATAAAACCTGACAATGCATGTTGCACCCTAACACAAAACAGAAATACTTTGGTCTGTTATTCAGTACTTGCATTGATGCTTTGGTCTGTAGCAGATTTAATCCACTTAAAAGAGGTTTAATCAAACGTTCCCAGATATGCATAACAAAGACCTATATCAAACAAAGAGCAGCAGTTTGAATAGATGAGGGTTTATCCTTTCCCTGCTTCACAAAGTGATGTATCTACTTGTTCATGACTTTTGTTAAGTCTGTTGCCATATGTAAGCAGGTGTTTTATGTGCAATATGTGCATTAAATGTGCAAAACTTGCTTAATTTTTTCTACAGCATAAATCCTGTTCAAAATAGATGCAGGATGTTGTGCTAACATATGCAATCAGCGTGTGCATGAGAATCATCAATATACTTTTCCATCCACAACAAAACTACCAAATCAAATATAAATAGTCACCCTTGAGTAAATAGTTACACCAACAGCCTGTGTGTGATTTAAGTTTAGATTTTAAGAAAGGCACTTGTCAAAGGCCCAACACTTTGATCAACAGTCATATATTCCAAAGAGGCAAAACAAGACAAAAACCTGCAGTCCTTTGTTTTTAAACAAGCTAAGATTGTGCCGTGTGATTCCAATTCCCATTACTAGTGTAACAGTGTGTCTGGTGTTAACTTCGACCTGTGAGTTAGTGTGTTTGTGTCTTCATAACAAAATGTGCTTGCCAGGTCTTCATGTATCTGTGCCCAGTTTTGTCAAAATGATGTCACAACCACGCAAATCAGATGTGTGCAGAACGGGGGGAGAGGAAGGTAGAGAGTAGGGAGGGGGGCATTTTACCCACATCCATTTGAGGCTGTGGATCCTCTATCCCAGTTTTAATCTTAACCACCATTCTGACATTAGGAAGACTGGAGATAGTCCTGCCATGGATCACACTAGCTGCAATGCTAAATAGTTGTGTGTGGTGCAATGGAACACATGACTTTGGATAAATAAGTTTGGTTTTAACAGGTCAACTGTGCCAGATGTTTCAATATACCTAACCATTGTTGCATTCTTCATGTTTAACAGATAATTGATAAAATGCTCAGATTCATTGCATACTGCATTATCTAGAATGACCAACTGTGACATTGAAATACCTTTCTAAGGTGGAGGTTTTGCAGGTCTTCGCACCCTTTCATAATACAAAGTAAAATAAATATTGGCATTCTTTAAGAAAAACATAAATTACATCTTCAAATGATCACCAGAAACATACATTTAGCAAAATGACACACTAAAACACCAGGTTTGTTACCTCTGTGTCAGATAAGATTAGAGCAGCTGCTCAACTGCAAAAGCACCTCTGTAGTGGACTGTCCCTCATCTGTTTCCATGAATTCTACCTTTAGTGTTCTGCTAAGAGGGAACTACTACAGAGTTTTGTCTAGCAGGATCTCGTTGAATCCCGTCACGTCACTTTTCATGTCTGGCTGCCTGTCTGCATAGAGGAGTGGAGATCGCTGACAGTGCAGCTTTACAGATCCCTGAGAAGGAAAAACGGAAAAAAATAAATCTCAGATAACCATTTCTAAAAATCTTCCACATGACCAAAAAACCTGACAGGAGATTCACAGAATTTGTGTGGATCTGCCCTCACCTTGGGTTGAGCCCGTATGGAGGCGAGCCCATGTGTGTACTGGTTGGTCTCCACCTTATAATGCCCTCTCCTGGAAGGCAGGCTGAGAGAGGCCATGACAGACATCATCTTCTGGAAGCCTGTGGCTGTCAGAGACACGCTGATTGACGGGGCTGAGGCCAGAGCCAAACCCATGGGCCACCCTCGCACTGTGACAGGCTCCTGGGTGTTGGAGAGCTGCACAGAGCCTCGCTCCCTGATAACAGGGTTCAATGCTGGTATGTCATTCTCCACAAGGTCCTTTGCATCATCCAGTTCTGCCTCTGCCAAGGATTTCAACAGTGCCTGCGACAAAAACAACACCATTAATTATCCATCAGTCATAACTCCACTTTTGTTCATTTGTTAAAATATGCCAGGATCAGCAAAAAGTCTATTTTTCATTCATAGTCCAAGAGAGATTTAGCATTGGATTTCTTTAACATGTCACATTAATCATGGACAGTTGAAAAAAAATGAGGGCAGCATAGAGAAACTGAGTTTTAAGATCAGACAAAAATCACTGCTAATTATTTCCAACAATTTTGTGTCCAGTTCTCTAATTTGAGCTGTTGAAAAGATCCCAGTCTTTTGCAGCTTCAACAGAAGAATGAAGAATGAGGGAAAACATTGGATACGACATCTCACCCTCCACTTCCTCCAGTTGCTCTGGATGACAGAAGCTGCTCGGTTGCATCTCTGGATCTGCCTCCTGACCAGCCAGGACCGCACAGCTGCAACATAAGACACTTCACCATCAAACCAAGCTATTTACTCTGCATGTGTAATCTGTGCACTTTGGAGAAATGTTTATGTACACCCATTCAAAAGGAAGCGACAAAACAGCATCTGTCATGAACAGTTAAACAGATGAGCTTCAATGTTTGGCAGCTCTTGAAGAGATAAACAGTGTCAGCCTGCAAACATTGTGTACAGACTCTGCCAGCTGGTTCCTGTTGGCCTGACAGTGAGGTCAAAGTCACACAGCGGGAGTAAGGCCACAGAGCTCAACTGATGGCACTCAGCAGTACCTGGCCAGGGAATTAAGAGTTTACCTGCTTGGATCACAGTGGCAGACTGCCGGCGGGCGTGGCGTCTGCGGCGCTGGTACCGCAGCCAGCAGCACTGAATGGAGAATGCACATTCAGACAGGATCCTCTTCCTCTGATCCTCAAGCAAATCCAGCTGTAAGAAAACAGCAAAGCAGGTCATTACTCCAAAGTATCAGAGCTCTTGTTTGCTGTAGAGGCCTGCTAAGTAACTGCCTGCCAAGTATAATATGAGCAGATTGAAGAAGAAATATTTGGTGTTATGAAGTAAATTTACAAATGGTTTCTTAGTAATACATGCTACATTCAATGTGAGGATGCCTGGTTATATAAATGACTGACCATTGACTGGGTGAGAAAAACTTTAGTCTTTCCGCAGTGCACCCAGGAGTTCTGTTTTTCAGTGTAAAGGGTGTTTGAAAGGTCAGATGCCTTGTGCTGTAACACAACACTGAGGAGCTTCTCCACTTCTTGCCGAAGAATGTGGTTGCTGTCGGTCTCCACATCTAAGACAGAGAGGAATTAGAGTGAAGCACTAGAGACATACTTCATGTACAGGCAGGGCAGCAAACAGACTGTCAAGAGATTTGGTTTTACCTTACAGAACTGGTTTAACAGTATGTCAGACAGTGAGATAAAAACTGCTCAGTGGGTAAAGAGTGAGAGCAGAGAGGAATCCATCAGAATCAGCAGCACAGTTTCCACAGACACTGACATGAAAACTGTGAAAGCAAAGCACCTTTCAAACTTAATAACAACTGGCAGCATTCAGGATTAGTGAGCAGGATCCTTGAACATTCTGACAACAAAAACAGAAAACAGTCCTGCAAGCAGCTCCGTGAGGCTGAACTTGTGCACAGCTGTACTTTGGGCCTCGTGCTGAAGTCAGCATGCAAATGTGCTCACAAAGATAATGTTAACATGATTACAAAGTTCACCATCTTAGTTTAGTGGCTAAGCACCAAACACAAAGTACAGTCGAGGCTGATGGAAATGTAATTAGTTTTGCAGATATTTGGTCATTGATCAAAGTATTTGACATATTACAAGTTTAATACTGTGGTTGACCTACAGTCAGGGGATCATCAAAGTTATTAAAGTTTATCTTAAGGGGACCATGAATTTGTGTGGCATATTTCACGGAATCCATCCAATAGGGTTTGACACATTTCACAAAAGCCCTCAAATGTCAAAATCATGGTGGTGCTAAAGAAAAACTATATCACTAAAAATAATTGGGATCAGTCTTCTATGGACCATGAATCTCTACACAATTTCATTACAACAGAATCTGACAGATTTCAATCTGGACCAAAGCAGCAGACAGACTGACCAACACTTCCATCAACAGCTGTTAGCATAGCTAAAAAGCAGTTAAAAAATGTGTTAAGATGAGTATGAGTTCAAGCATACAACGATGAGGAATGAGAAGAAAAAGATGAAACTCTGTGAAAAGCAAGCCCTGACAGACAGAGGTGCATGCATTTACCTGGAAAGTTCATTAGAAGTTGCAAATTTTGTTAGATAGTCCAGTTTTTATGCACCAAATGGAAAACTCCCAAGAAGAGTAGACAACTGAGGATTGAATTTACTAAGAGGGCTATTGAAGGAAAAGGAGAATAAACCAGCAGACCTAAAGAGAGGAAATAAAATCACTCTTTGTCCACAGGTAAACATGCTAAATTGACTTCAATGATCCAGCAACAAACTGTACTTACCAACACAATGACTCTCCAACTTGTAACTTGAAAATTTTGCAATCAGCCCATAACGTTGCAAGAAGCATTTGAAAGGAATCCTGTGAAACAGAAATAACTAGTCATCCAAAATCCAAGAGAGATGAAGCAACACATCGGGATTCAGATTAAACAAAAGAAAAAGTTTTCACCTGATTGGAAAGCCTGCAGCGCTAATGTGAATTGTCTCCACAATCCCACAGGCCTCCAACTGCATAATGACCTGACAGCAGAGAGGAGATACAGAATGAAATCATCACCTCTCACTGCTGTTATTGTGGTACTGCCAAACAAGAGAGGAGTATGAAATATGTGTGTGGAACATCTACCTCCTCCTTTTTGAAGGTCAGCGGCTTGCACTCTGGATTCGGTTTGATGCAGCGAGTGTAGTGAGGAGTTGTGGTGTGGAGAATCTTCATCAGACTCTCCAGAGAGTTCTACAATCAGACATTAACATCATCAGTGCCATGACTCAGCCTCCACATGAAGAACCCCACAGGCCTCGACATGCTATTAGCAGGCTTTAGCTGGTTCCCACCTTAAACTTGGAGACAACAGTGACTTTACTGAGCCCCTTAGTGGTTGAGTTTTCAGTTTCCTTGTCTGTGAAGATCTGGTGTAGCAAAGGGTTTTCAGATTTTTGAAGCAGACTGGTGAGCTCTGGTGGCACTGGATCCTAAAACACAAAGTCCAGTAAGAGATAACTGGTTGAGTGTGTAGTGAACTTACTCGACACATTTTTAAAAGCCTTTGATACACACCTTGTTCTTCTCCACCATGCCCTGTATTTGGTAGTTGACTTTGCCGGCGTAATGGGCCACAGTGAAGTGTGGCTCCTTGCTGAACTTGTCCCAGCTGATGTTAGCATTATCAGAGAGCTCCTTCTCCAAACGAACCCGGAAAGTCTTCGCATCTGAGGCTCTATTAAGACGACTCTCCTTTAAAACAGGGATGTAAATGATGAAAACATACTCTTATTCTTGACACATATATCTCATGTTTACCTAGTGTACTTGTTGTACTAGAAATGACTGCAGTCATGATCAATCAATGATCAAAAATTAAAAATGATAATATGGAGACTAATGTTTTAATTTGTTTTTTTCCCCATATTATTTCCTGCGGGTGTTCTATTGCCATGAGTTTATGCCCAAAAACAATAATACTCTGTAAGAGGCCAATGCTGTTGTTCAACATTCACAAAAAAAATATCATGCTTGATGTTAAGACAAAACAAAGTTAGACTTTACTGGCTTTTTAAGTACTAGGTGAACATTTTTTATAGAGGACATAAAGTCAAACAGGCAAGGGAAATTAAAACTGAAATAAAAACTGATCAGTTTTTTTTATCATTGTGTCTATGGTTAGCTGTGTCATATAGCTGTATACTGTTGTGCTATTAAGAATATATGTTTTATGTATAACAATATTTAGCATAAAAAAAAATCCTAAAGAAAATGACAGCATACCTCATTTAGGAGAGAAAACACACTGACAGGGCTTCCCTCTATAAGATCCAGACACCTCTGGTTGTCTTGGTATTTGACAAAGGACCACTGCAACCCCTCTGACACATACTCCTCCTGAGAGAAGCAGAGGTAAACACAGTTATTCAAGTCAACATCAACTCAATGAGCAGATCTCCGTTACAGAAACTAAGGTTCTGCTGAGATCAGGAAAACTGATCAAGCTACCTGCTGAGCTCGGAGATAATGAGCCACAAAGTGCTGCTGCAGTTTCTCATTGGCGTAGTTGATGCACAGCTGCTCCAGGTTATTGATGTGGAAACACTCAAACCCATACACATCTAGAACCCCTGGGGATCACAGAGAGGAGAGGTCTGCGTGAAATCACGAGAAGAAACCAGGGAAAAATTACAAACACTAAAAGATCTAAAAGACAATTATGGTTTTACCTATGAAGTTGCACCACGTGGATTTGTCTGCACAAATGCTGTTGTTGATGAATGTAACCAGCCACTCAAATAATCTATAGGAAAAAGTGACACACTTACTCAAAAAGATAAACAGCTTATAGAAATAACCCGTGATTAAGATAAAGAGCTTAGGAACGTAAACCATGATTAACGGACATGTCTTCGTCACTGTTTATTGTAAACAAAAAGAAAAGACGTTCACACAGTTTAAGTGTTTGGTGGAAAAGAGTGTTTGACGACAACTAGGTATTAATCACAGAACAAGATGAGCTCAGTCCACAGAATACTGCTGTGCTGAGAATGATCAGTGTGACAGATTATTATCTGGTGCTTTAACTTTGCAGTCCCTCTCACTACGGTTACGTTTTTTTCTTCCTCTTGGCTTTATGCTTATTGTTACAGTAATAAGCCAGATGTTTTATTTGAAAGATAACTTTTGGTTGATCCGAATGATTCAAAGGTTCTACCTTTGCCATGGTTATCAATGACCAAATCAAGAGGAGTGGAGACGCTATATTGGCTGCATTGAAAAAGAGGCAAAAGACTAATAAAGAGCAAGAAATAGAACTTCTCCAGAGTGATTAAATGATATCAAAACCAACACACATTATAAAAAAGGATTCAGCTCAGGGCTGAGACGATTAAAATTAAGGTTAAAATAATAGTAAATAGAGGTAAATAAAAACTGCAATCATAGCCTATGTTGTCCCCCTGATCATTTAATAGAAAACATTCGGTGGTGATTTTGCTATTCAGTCACAGACATCGTTTGTAGTGTTTCTAACACTGCCCGTTTTTGTAGCATTTAGAAAAAAATGCTGTGTTGTTTGATGATCAGATCGGTCAGTTCATTCTTACTGGGCATAGATGACCTTAGCCAGGCAGTCTCTCCTCATACGGCACTCTGCCTGGGAACAGGGCTTCAGCACGCTCTGCTTCCCCGCCTTCAACGTCCTCACTCTTAAGCACGTCTGAAGCTCCTCAGCAGGGACACACAGCAGCTCAGCAGCCCTTTGCACAAAGTCTGAAACACAGGCAGGAGTAAAGACTGTCATCAATCCAATATACTTTATATTTGTTTATGATTGTTGGAGCAGGATGGTGTCATTTAATTTATTCTTGAAGCCAGATTCTTTCAAGAGAAATTGACTTTTCATCAGATTGTTTTTATTGATAAAGATCAATAAACATCTTAAATAAAATCATATCCAATACCTTTGGACTGTTCAGGTAGGTTACAAGATTGTGATTCATCTGAGGAAGAGGAGAAATTCACATTTCCCAACTGCAGAATCCCTGCTAATATCTGAAATGCATAACAACAGAAAATATGATGAGAAAGAAAGGAGGATCAAAAAAAGTGCAAAACTAAACTGAAAGTTGATGACTAACCTTTAGTATGTACGGTTAATAACATAAGTGAATGTCTATGTAAATACATATAAGTGTGTAAACAAACTAATGAATGTGTGATCATATATTCATTGTAATAGGAGGTTCAAGTGATGTGTTACCAACAAATAATACCTCACCCTGAATATTTGTCCCTGTTTTTCTGCATTAATGCCCAGATGAACCATCGCCTCCATAGTCTCATTAAGACGATCCTCTAAAACATTAAAAGAGCAACAGTTACTTGCTAGAATCATTAAAAAAATAATAAAATAAAGACAAAAGACAGAAAAAAAAGCCTAAATGCTAACCCTCAATTGTTTTTTCACAATTTGGCAGCCACGTGAAATGTTGGCCCTCAGGCATCTTCCACTCCTTTCTCTGCTCATCTGTGGCCCCTTTCATCATCTGAAAAATAATATGCTCTTAGCGTTTACATTGGAATCACGTACAAACATTTACAAACACTTTATATTTGATATATATATATATATATATATATTTTCCATTAACCAATTGCTAACTAGCATGCAAATTTGTAGCACATGGGGATTTTATTAGTTATCAAGCATGTATTGATGCCTTATTCTGCTTATTCTCATTCACTATACTCTAGAACTTCTAGCCCAATAGTTAGCAGTTATCCCTCATAAAGACCTAAATGCTGTTTATTGGTGGTAAGTAAGGCAGTTATTTACAGTCTCAATAACCTGACCTTAACTCCGACTTTTTACTACCCTAACTGCCAAAATCAGGCATTAATTATTGCTTTATAACAACTAATGGAGCTAATATGTTACTTTGCACACTAATAAGCAACTAGTTGATGAGAAAGACGTGTACCCTCACATAAAGTTTAACATAATGCTTTTATATTAAACTCAAACATCAGATGTGCACATGAGGTTTAAGGCGGCTCCGTTGATTCACCTGGTAAAAGATGTGGAAGTTCCTCTCATTAGCTGGTTGGCAGGCCACCCTGGTCTTCTCTAGCAAATATGTCTGCACAGACGCCCCCACTAACAGCTGACACCTTCATGTAAAAATAAAACATGCTGAACAGATTAAACAGAACAACAACTTGGATTATAGCACATACATGAAGTGCAGCAGGCTCAGCTGTAAGCACCTGTCGAGCTGGAGCTGGATGTACTTTCCGAAGCGACTGCTGTTGTTGTTCCGCAGCGTACAGGCATTGCCTACGCAGGGGAGGAAGTGTTAATCAAGGGACTTTATACTGTAGTGATTTTCAAATAAACAAAGCACCAGTAAACAGTTCACTCACCAAAGGCTTCCATGATGGGGTTGGAGTCCAACACCCTCCTCTCTATCCTCTCCACTGTGTCCTGACTCCTCTCCACAGAGGAGGAGGCAGCCACAGTGGCATAGTATTTCATCAGGCATCGAGATGTCCATGTCTACAAAGAAGCAAATTATTGGTCCGCTACAGATTGTCTCTACTAACCCAATTTACACAGATCACTTATTCATGCAGAGCTGCAACTCACTATTCCTTATTCAAAGCTCAAAGATAAAGATTAAGATTTTCAAAGCAGCAAATTCTCACATCTTGACAATCACGGGTCACACCACCTGTCTCCTTAACTGATTACTGCCATTTTTTAAATTTATCAACTCTATAATGATGACATAAAGTAATAATGATGACTCTATAAAATGAGAAAATGTGACAATTTGCCATCAGATGTTAAATAACAAAAACTATGGACCAGAACAGTTTTTGTGCATTTAGAGCAGTAGATTCTCTGGTTTGACTATGAAGTTCCAACACACAGACACATCCAAACTGCCCTCACAATCTTGTGCTGAACAAAGAACAACAAATAAGTATACTGAACACTTGTGAACATGCTGAACATGCGTTAATAATATTCAGGGTGTGAATCACACAAAGTTTTGACACAAGCCAGCTTATAATTGCCTAAGCAGCTTAGTTCATATTCAGTACACTGGCCAGTGACCCAACTCTTACAGCTGAATCTGTAGCACTGAATGTTTAAAAAAAAAAAAAAAAAAAAACAGTTGATGGCTTGACCCCTGGTTGGAGTAGTTGGGTAAGTTTATTCTTAAAGCTTAGCTTAGCACTCTACGTGTGGATTTACCTTTCCTGCACCACTTTCACCACTGACCACCAAGGACTGGTTCACTGGCTCCAGCTGGCCTTTAACATTCCTGTAGGCTTCTTCCGCCACAATAAATATATGTGGTTTGAACTCCTGTCAACAAAAATTTACAGACTTGTAAAGATGCTGGTCATTCCTGCATGAAGGGCCATCTGTGTCTTAAAGAGGTTCCAGAGTTTCATGTGTTTGATTTGACAAGAGAAGGCAAAGAGGGAAAAGAAGATTTAAGTCCTCGGTGATAACACACCGGCATGGACAATGTTATGAGCAAAGTTGGAAACATCAGATAAATTCCTGAAGTTTTGATCACTGTTGACTTGTGACACTTCTGGTTCAAGTTGGATGATTTGTGATGGTCTGCATTAGTGCATGATTACATTTTTATGGTCAAGAAGAACACCTTTTTAAAACACAAACTCTCACCATCCATCTTTCTCCAAACTTTATTTAAACCCTTACAGAGAAATATTCACAATTTAGCTGAACTGCAGTGAGAGACAGTCTGGACTTTGTAAATACCTGAGGCTGAGGAGCGCAGTGGTACTCCTTCATCACATCCAGAGAGTAAAGGTCTGGGATTGGCTGGAAAGGGTTAAGTGCCACCAAGGTGCAGCCAGCATGGGTGTAAAACACCCTCACACTGTACCTGGCCTGCAAACATTTTAGCACTGCAAGTGAAAAAAAAACATTAAATATCATTAGGTATTAACAGGAAAACCAGGCGAGTCAATATTTTACAGATGATAACAGCCAGAGGCAGGAACAAGGCAGCAGTACTAAAATGGCAAAGATATGCTTGTCTTAACTAAACTCCTCTGACAATATCAACTAAAACCTTCAAAAAATACAGATGAAAACCCCTGATATTTTTTCTTACAAAATGTAAAGGACAATAAATTATTGTGCCAAGACAAAAAAGAAAAACACAGATAGGAGAAATGTTTTCAATGTGTTTTTACTGTTATAATGTTTTCAAACTCCAAGACATTATGCTTAATACGTACCTACCGTATTAAATACATATAAGGAATACAAGAATCATTGGGGTTTTTTTTTTGAGACATAAGTCTGTCAGTAAAGTTAATCATGCCCTTAGTTCACTGACTTGAGCTTACTTTGCAGCAAGCGATCATCCATACACTTTTTTTGTTAAATCTTCTCTTAAGCTTTCATCTAGACATGGTTAAATAATACACAGCAAATGCTGCTTAACGTTTTAGTTTATAAAAGGTGAAATGACTTGAATGCCACTTGGCTGTAATAACCGGCACTACCAGCACCAAGCCCAATGATGCATTACGTTTATGTCATCATGTGATGGCCCTTACCTGTTGTTGGGGTCACTGGATTGACTTTGGTGAGGTCGTCATAAGTATGGAGTTGATCTTCATCGGTAAGGAAGGCCTGAATTTCTCCCTCCAGGGAATCATTTAGGGACAGGTGAGGAGAATGGACTTTGTTAGCAAATCCTTTCACCTATGTAAAAGTAACAGAAACAAAGATGTGTTTCCAACATGTACTGACATCTTGCTAGTCATACAAAAGAAATGGGTGGAAACAATCGTTAAAAGCTAAGAAAAATAAAGAAAAAAACTTCATTCGACATTTGAAAAATGAAAGAAGAAGATTAGATTTTGATGCACTTTGTATTTTTTCTACCCATAATTTTGGGCAAATATTTAAAACACTAACACTGTTCACCAGCAGTAAGAAACCAGATAGCTGTGGCCAAACTGCTCTTGCCATCATGACATCAAGCCTCATCTGGCCAATTTACAGCAGGTTGATTCAGCAAGTTTGATTCAAGGTTATGGTATTATTTTCAAAATAAGGACATATTTCCTAGCAGGATACTCATGGCACTACAGCAAAAGACGGGACATCTTAAAATATTCCATGTCTATGCAGTTAAATGTTAATTAACTGCATAACAGCCCATAGTCTAACATAGGCTTCTGCTACGTGTTGTGTGCATTTTATTCAGTCACAATCACTTCAGAGTGACAAATGGAAGTGTGCCTTATCCTGTCCATATCACATGGCTTAGACCTGCAGTCTGTCTGACAACTGTCAACTGTCTAAGGTGCTAAATTTGTGCAGACAGAATTAATCCAATAGCAGTAGCCTACATCCCATCATTCACTAAGGCCATTTAAAACCATGTCAACAGTCTTAATGTCATTAATGTGATACGTATTTAGGCTATTTAATGCTAAAGGAATAATATCCTGAGTGCACAATAGAAAATAAAATAAATACTGTTTGTACAAAGATCATATATAGTAAACTATTTTATGAAGTTCTATAACACCTGTCTAAGTAGCTCTCAATTGTTCAATTTCCAAACTCCTGTCAAAAATCTACCAATTTAGTGAATCTTGTCAATGTAATAGCAAACTGGAAAACTACCCCAAATTGATGTGCTATCTTAACATTTAAAGCCACTGGTAAACACAAAACGTTAAAGCAGCACTAACCATAGTCTTTATGCTGGGATTTTTTACAAGAAATTCTTACTTCTAACACATTTCAAAGTAAAGTTAGTCAGCAACAGTTTGACAGGTATCAATGTGACGACTATATTGCTGCCACCTTCTCACAAGCCTGCCACAAAAACATTGTCGGCGTCCGGCACATTACACAATACATTACGGTAGTTTTTCTGTCAGGTATGCGTCAATAAAAGTTTTACAAAGCGTTTGGATACGAACCAACCAATCACGACTGGAAGCGGGTACAGGACAATAAAGTCGTTCCATCTCAAGTTATCATCATGGATTATCTTTTACAGTTCACATACAAAACATAAAACGCTAAAATTTCTTAACCAGAAGTTGAGAAACTGTGGTAGGGTGTTCCCGAGACCCGTGCCGTAGCTTACCGTTCCCCCTCCATGTCTGTATCCCGCTCCGACTTTACGACCGTTGTCCTCAGAACTCATTGATAATACCGTTAATTCTGAATTAGTCTGAAAACTAAAAAAAAAAATTCAATGACTATGCCTAAGTGCGGTTTCGGGTTCAGTTGACTTGCAGTTATTCTGCCCTGTAGTACTGAACCTCAGTAGTTTCCATTCTGTCAGACATTCCTCAAGGACGAGCTCCCGTGGCTGTTGCCTGACTGAGCGACTGCCTCCCAAACTCCCAAACCACGCAATGCTTATTCCCGCCCTCTTTCTGGTGCTTCACTGACCCAACTGTCCCCCGTTGGCTGAGGGATTTCCTTTATATGCCCTTAGTTTCCTGCCGCATAGATTGGGGAAATTTTAATTCCACTAAATCTCTCTTACAATTAGGGTTTTTTTTGTTGTTGTTAATTCCAGCTTTCCTTCTAAACATACGATAGTGAATTCACTAAACATCATCGGTCATTCTGCAGTTACCAGTTGTCCCACATCGATACTAACCGTGCATGTTATTTGATGGTTGTGATTATGATATACTTCCACTTTTAAAATGATGCTTACAATACTATAAACTGGAATTTGCCAACTCTTCCCTCGCTAGGATGGCGACGGAAGAGCTACCTCTGATTGGCTAATGTACGTTGCATTCGTTGCTGGATCGCTTCGGTTTTAAATATAAGGAGCGAGGATTGGTTGATATCAGGGAAAGAGTGACAGGGTAAGCCAATCATAGGCAAAGTAGGAGAGACTGTTCCGTCGCCATCCTATAAATTCTCAGAAATCCGAGCTGTATTAAATGCAGCATAGAGTAGAACATGCGGAAGTAAGTGTAGAAGCTCTCATGGCTCCAAGTGACTAAATGTGAAACAGGTATTTTGACGATTGTATTTCTTACACCGAATAGACAAAACCGTGGCAGATATTAATATCTTGGTTATATTATTAGACGTCATGATGTAAATCGGAGAATAAATATGATTCCGTTAAATGTAAGCGCTAGTCAAATATTGTCCGGAAAAAAAAAAGTTATAATATCATGGTGATCAGTTTACGTTATTCTTGTTTACCTATAAACCAACAAACAAAGATTGTTTCAGATAGGAACTATTTAATCATAAATTGAAACTGTTGCATTTCGCTGACTCTCTCATGCGTCTAAATTAGGATACTAAATACCCATATCCATGTAAATTAACCGCGGTTTCTGTCATGGTACCTTAAAGTTCCATGTTACTTTGCCTATTGAGTATATTAATATTTTTTCGGCTTTAAGTAAAGCCACGTTTTCTCATTTAGCATAGGTAAAAAAGATAACTTTATTATTTGCAGGCCATGTCTCAGAAGGAACTGAAAGAAGCATTTGTCCGTAATCTCAATGGGACCAGTCTGCAGGAGGTGTCAGTGGGATCCCTCCTCACCCCGTTATGCCTTATCAACAGAGGGCTGCTCATGATCTTGTACTACCAGGCCAAAGGGACTCATCTGCTGCCACAAATGCTGGTTTCTCACCTGCTCCTGGATTTCTCTGTGCTTGTTCTACCCCTTGTCCTGTCATGCACCATCCTGAGCAGCACTCTCCAGGAGGTCATCATGTGCTCAACCATTGTTTCGGCCTGTGTGATATGCTATATCTCTCGTATCACTAGACGGCCTTCTGCTCTACAGTCTACTATTAGCTCATTTCTTCAGAGTCACATTCAGTTCAACCAGGTTCCTTTTGTAACTGTCTTTCGAGTGTTTGTGAATGTGAAGACAGCTATCAGTATTCTTGCCGTGGACTTCAGTGTCTTTCCGAGGCGATATGCTAAAACAGAAACCTATGGGACAGGGGTTATGGACTTTGGGGTTGGAGCATTTGTCTTTGCAAATGCTCTTGTCTGTCCGGAGGCACGTAGAAAGAACATCTCAGGATCCAAGATTAACTATGTCTCGAAGCAGCTCCTGTCTGTGTGGCCCCTGGTTGTTCTTGGTATGGTAAGGTTGGTGAGTGTCAAAATGAGCAGCTACCACGAACATGTCACAGAATATGGTGTCCACTGGAATTTCTTCTTCACACTAGCCATCGTCAGAGTTGTGGCTTCTATGGTTTTGGCTGTTTTACCCGCCAGTCAGTCTTGGGTTTTTGCCCTTCTGATCAGTGTATTTTATCAGTTCACTCTGGAGACATCAGACCTGAAGGCCTTCATTATCCACAATAATGATAGAGAAAAGGACTTTCTCCATGCTAACAAGGAGGGAATATTCTCTGTAGTGGGCTATGTTGCCATCTACATGGCAGGAGTTCAAGTTGGACTCTATGTGATGCAACCAAGATCCCAGGTTAGACAGTGGCTTAAAGGACTTGTTAACCTCTTATTAGGAAGTTTTGTTTGTTTTGCTGTTTTGCAAATATGCCAGACATTTGTGGAGCCAGTGTCTCGCCGCTTAGCTAATTTACCTTTCTGTATATGGACTGTTGCTCAGTCTTTGTTTTTTATGTCCTGCATTGGTATAGCTGATATGGTTTTACTGTTTTGCAAAAGAACATCAGGCTGTCATTTTCTACCCTCATCATGGAATTTGTGTGCAAAACAATCCGATTCAGTATCTGACAAAAAGACAGGTGAA
This sequence comes from Acanthurus leucopareius, assembly GCA_029814765.1. Classification (NCBI taxonomy): domain Eukaryota; kingdom Metazoa; phylum Chordata; class Actinopteri; order Acanthuriformes; family Acanthuridae; genus Acanthurus; species Acanthurus leucopareius. The sequence continues at coordinate 3,469,860 of JAQMCX010000012.1, read as the reverse complement.
GTTGAAAGACACTGCCTTGTCCAAGCTGTCAACAGAAATCAGCTGTTATTTTTCTTGCTTGCAAATGTCATGACAGGCTTCACCAACTTAATAGTGGACACACTTAGTTGTAGCAGTTTGCTTTCAGTGTGCATTTTGTTGTTGTACATGTTCATGAATTGCTTGGTAATATATGTCTTGCATCTGTGTGAAATTACGGTAAAATTCTGGTAAAACTACCTTTGTAAATGTAGTATGATATTCATTCATGTATTATAAAGGTTTTTTGGACTGGAGGAGCAGATTTTAAAGTTCTGGACAATTAAATGCACCAGGAAGAGTAAATGTTACATGTAAGGGGATTTTATCTGTAATGCTGAAGATACTTTTGTACATGATATGTTTGTATGTCAATACATGTCTCGATAAAATAATGTTCCTAAATAGACTAAGACTTGGACTACGATATATTGTCAAACTAGATGCATGGTGCACTCAATCTGTTTGCATATATGTATGTTTTTATCCCAAACAGTCTAGTCATAGCCGCCAAACTATTCCCCTGTTTGCCTATACTGGATTTGTCAACTGTAGAAAAAGCACTGGCTTGGATTTTAATACTTCTAACTTTAATCAGCAATAAATCTCAGCTTTTTTTATTCTTCAAGGGAAGGATTTTTAACTGATGCAGCAAATGAGCTTAGCCTGTACTGTGATCCATAAAGCTCTTCTGTAAATTCGTATATGTGTCTTTATCTCTTGTTTGTCACTTATCCGCTTTTGCCACTTTTTTCTTTAATGCTTTTTTGGGGGAGATTTTTTTTTCAACCCAACATTTTGCTGCTTAAATCTCACTGAATGCAACACTTTTCACTTCATTCTTAAATGTTTAAGAATAAAAATTTAAAAGTAACTGTCTATTGACCATCTTTACAAGCAGTTTACCAAACCCTCCTCAAAAGTATCAGCCAGTAACGCATGTATCTAAAACAAATTGATACAAAGGAACAAGAAAATTAAAATAAAGAAGTTTAAACCTTAGATCTCACATTTATTTCAAACAAACTGAGAATATTATAGCTTTACTTGCAAGACGCATCCTTCTCAAAAGTATCCAAATATAATACAATGCACCCCCTGGAGGCCACACGCATTGCAACGTCAGCTACTACGTGAGGAGGGCAAAGGTCAAATCAGTAATGAAGGTTCCGCCACCGTAGCAGCTTCACTCCTTCACTGTCGCACTTGTTTGTTTTTTAAGAGGAAGAAAATCAGAAGCGGGTAAGTAAAACACTGTTTGTTTCTATTCAAATGATCTCTTAATTCGTCAAGATGAGAAACTGTGGACAATCTTTCAAATGTCAGTAAAAAGCGCTGTTAAAAGTAACAGTTGCTAAGTAGCTTGTCACCTAGTTGGAACTTTATATTAGCCGTGTTCAGGCTTGCTAATGTTAGCTTTACAGGACAGCGATGCTAACTGGTGAGCTAGCCAAGTTCGCTGTCATCGACGGTGCGTAGAAAAACTATATAAAAACTGCGGAATATTTGTTTTTTGTTAAAGCATGATAAACTTTCGTCTATGTACATAATTTGAGAACGTTAAGCACAAAATTCACCGACCGGCTTCCCCAGTTAAAATCGTTCTCTCAAATGAAACTAGCTAGCAGGCTAACGGTAACAGGCTAGCCGCCGGGTTATTGCTTTATCTTTCCCAACAGATAGACGTTACTGTATTTCTGTTTGTGCATAATTCTTTACAAAAGAGCTTTAAACAAATTTTATAAAATCAAAACAAAACACAGTCCTCTCCACCCAAGCTATCGTTTCTTGGTTGTTTTGCTCTTTTAGCGGGTTAAATTTGGGTCAAGACAAATCTTTTCGTTTTGCAACAGTGTTAGGTAACCCAACTTGTCAGACGTTGTTAACGGCGGTAAACAATCGGCCTTTTTTACGGCGTTTTAGTGGCATGTAGTCCGTGATATAGCGTTTTTGTTCTCTTGTAGTGCCAATGTGATGTTGTATTTAGCCCACAATGACCTGCAACAGATCAGCATTAGCTTGATGTAGCCTTTGCTGATGTCAAATGTGGTCAGTCGATGTCTTGTGTGTCACCTGCAGGCGAGCTGCACCACAGCCAAACTGGAAGAAGTCATGGCACGTCTGGTAGCAGTATGCAGGGAAGGGGAAGAAGACTACCCATTTCTCGCTAGACAGATTCCTCTGTATATCGATGATACACTGACGGTAAACAAGCTTCCCCATATACTGTATATGACCATAAGGAGAATGTTTATGAAGATCACAGGTGCTAAGTGGCTAACACTATCGTAAGCCTCTTTGGGTCATGTGTTAGCACTCCACATCAGTTCTTTGACGGATTTAATGTCCAGAAGTGAGGGCTTGGTTATTACCAGACAAGCCTCAACCTGTTTTAAGGGACATTAATTGAGTTTTGCTTAACTAGTTGCACAACTTATTAAACACCACATTAAAAAGCTTAAGGCTTTAACAAATGAATACATTTCAGTGGTGAAGGAGAAATGACACATTTCATACAACATAGCATCATACGCTGACAGTAAACCTGGTATATTCATTAGAATGCTGAAAAGCTTGAGTAACTGAAATGGCATCTGTTTATAGTGTACATTTCAAAATTAGCGGCCAATATTCAGTCAATCAATATTAACCAAGAAGTTGATCTCTATGCATGTGCCTGCCATACAAAACGTCTTAAAAGTGACACATTAATGCTATAAACAGTGAATCAGAACATTTTCTGAGAAATGTTTTTTGCCTGTTGAAAATTACTAGCACAGCTGAAAGGAATTTCTATGAATTTCTTCATTGTACATTAATTGTTGTTAATATTATCTTTTGTTCAGATGGTGATGGAATTTTCTGATACTGTCATGGATGTTGATGGCCACGAAATAAACTTGTCTCATTGGAAACAATTTTCTGAGGTACGTAGCTTTAACTTTACTTAGTAACCTTATTAAAATGTACAAAAGCATGTGATGTGCTCTTTAGTCTTTGTCTGCCACTATATCCGTAGGCTGAGACAAATGGTATATATGATGACAGATGTATGATTCATTTGGCTCCTAGTATCACTCCAAGTTGAAGCAGCAGGACCTGAATATGGCGCTGATGGTGACTTCGAGAGAGGTTTACAGTGTATTATCTCAGCTGGTGCCATGCGTGGGCTGCAGAAGGAGTGTGGAACGCCTTTTCTCTCATTTGGTGGAATCAGGAAACCCTGCCCTGGAGCCCCTCACAGTGAAACCCACGGGCATGCTCTCTGTCACCAAAGCCTGTTTAGCAGATGTGAAGAAGCTCTACACCCTCTTCTACATCCATGGGTAAGATATGGATAAATGTGCTTCATTTCCACTGCCAAATCAATCATTTAATGTATCAAAAGAGAACAGGCCTAAATAAAACAAAGAAAACCAAAATTATGGATGTGGTGTTAACTAGTACTTCTCTCTGAGTGTGTTGAAACTAGTACAGAAGGATAATGTGCCACGCTTAAGTATTGCTATTTACTAATCACAGAACCATCATTCATCTCTTTAGTGGGCTTAATGTGAACTGATTATCATGTTTAGTCCTTTGAGGCAAAGATGTAACTATGGAGTTCAATAATTAAACTGCAAGCTGTCCACATATTGCATTATCTTAGGCCCTATTGACACATTGTCTTGTTTAGTGTCAGTTTTGGCAAAAGCATAACCTGCACTGTTATATTATTTGTATTTTATGAAAAATTTCCCTTTCTTTTTGTTTTAACAGATCAAAGCTGAATGATATGATTGATGCTATTCCAAAAAGTAAAAAGAACAAGCGCTGTCAGTTACACTCCTTGGACACACACAAACCTAAACCTTTGGGGTGAGTCATATAAATATTTTTATCTATTTTTCTCATCAAACTGTTGCACTGATAGTTTTTTCTATCAACAGCATTAGGATTTTAGTGTTAGGAGGCTGTGTCTGAGATCTGAAATGGTAACTCTTTCCAGCAGGCTGGGCTGCTGTGTTTAAATAGTGAAACCAAAAGTGAAAGGGACACGGAGTGGTGGTATTCCAGTGGAAGAGAGGGAATATTTTCCAGCCTCTTTCCTAGATCATAGTTTTTATCAAACAGCCCAATTCAAACATGCTGGCTTTGTGTAAATGTAGTCAGCACAGTTGAGCATATAGAGGCTAATGAGGCAGATATTTCCCTCAGCAGTTGGTAAAGAGCAACACCAGAGCTAAAAAAAAAAAAAGTGAATATTTGGCTCTGATTTATTAGGTGGCCAGAAATATATCTCACAGTGAACCCTAAAGGTGCTTTATATCTGATGGATGTTCAACAGTTTGTGAACAGATGTTCAACTGATTGTGAACAGTTGAATATTGCTCCTCCCTGGTGGCTAAAAAGAAAAAATGTCACCGCAGGTTTAAAAGATTATTTTGTTTTCCTTACAGGGGAAGCTGGATGGATGTGTGGGAGCTGATGTCTCAGGAGTGCAGGGATGAGGTGGTCCTCATTGATAGTGCTTGCCTCTTAGAGACTCTGGAGACATACTTGCGTAAACACAGGTAATGTGTGACCATCACAGCCCTTATTTCCCTCTCTTTGTGTTAGGGACTTAAAAAGAACTGAATTAACTTTGTATTTTTGTCTTGTCCACAGATTCTGCACTGACTGTAAGAATAAAGTGCTGAGGGCATACAATATTTTGGTGGGGGAGCTGGACTGCAGTAAAGAGAAAGGGTACTGCGCAGCCTTGTATGAGGGACTTTGCTGTTGCCCCCACGAACGCCACATTCATGTGTGTTGTGAGACTGACTTCATTGCTCACCTCCTTGGCCGTGCAGAGCCTGAATTTGCAGGAGGCTACGAGTGAGTAAAGATTTAAACAGTGAATCCTACAGACCTCACTTTCACCAGTGTCATGCTATGATCAATTTTTTTTTACATTCAGTTAATGTTTTGTATTTTGGGTTTTTTTTAGACGCAGAGAGAGACATGCCAAAACCATTGACATAGCACAAGAAGAAGTCCTTACCTGTCTGGGTATTCATCTCTATGAGCGCCTGCATAGAATCTGGCAGAAGCTACGAGCAGAGGAGCAGACCTGGCAGATATTGTTCCATTTGGGCATTGATGCACTACGCAAAAGTTTTGAGGTACATGACTTGTAGGCCAGTGTGTTTTGGTATCATTTCAGAACAACTCATCAGATAAAAAATGTGCTACAACTGTATCTATTACCATGCCCTTAGATGGCAGTTGAGAAGATGCAGGGGATCAGTCGACTGGAGCAGTTTGTCGAGGAGCTGTCTGAGGAGGAGAGGGCCAAAGAGCTAAAGCAGGAGAAAAAGAGGCAAAAGCGAAAAAATCGACGCAAAAACAAATGTGGCTTTGATATATCTGAACAGGAGACGGAGGACAAGGAGAAAAACTTGGATGAGGTAAACCTCCACCAACAGTGCTGAGTTAACAGAGTCTGTGAAATAAATATCCCATGGCACATTATTCTAGATGCTTGTGTTTATCTGCATCGAAACATCTGTTTTCCTTTATTTACACTTGGCTCACTGGTATCTTGCAGGGTTCACTTGAATCTGCGGAGGGCTCCTGCAAAGTCTGTGGTAGCCAGGAAGAGGATGAGGAGGCTGGATGTGATGAGAGTGCCGCTGCCAATCAAAACACTTCCTGTAGCTGTCCAGACAACATCAAACAGGGTAAAAATGCATTTAATGAAACCGTCTGTTTTTCAAAGTCAAATTTGCCACCTATAAATAAGAACCCAAAATGCTTCAACACACTGCTTCTCAGATACTCTGGTGTCTTTGATCAGATCAGCATTGCTCCCCTTATGTACTCCCCAAGTTTTGGTAGCTTTGCTTAAAGAAGGTTTAACAGGGATAGAAAAATAGGTTTTAAGCTGATTTCAAGAGTTTTCTCTGCTTGAGCACTACTTTAAGAGGTTTTTTATACTTAATGAAACTTTATTTTCAATCCAAACAAGCCAATAAGGTCCAACCCACCACCCTATATTTAAAGGAGAAAATTTGATTAAAAAAGTCATAGCCCAACCACAGACACAACTATGAGCCACCATGTGTATCTGTGCAGGTCATTGTACTAGCAATGGAAGATAATTGTAAGGAAAAAATATGAGAAATTGCATTTTTCATGTTTTTCTCCAGATTTGTCCCCCCACAGCAATGCTAGTGACTATGGCTACTCCTCAAGTATGGATGGCAGTGAGCCAGGATCACGAGAGGGTTCTGACGTCGCCTGCTCTGAAGGAATATGCAACCATGATGAACCAGGTCTGCTTTAAGCTGCTCTAAGATGCCAAGAGCCAACATCAGGAGCCCTATATAGTGTCTCAATTTTTTTGTCTCCTTGTTTTTGTTTATCTTTTGCAGGAGATGACTCAAATGCCCATCACTGTGCTGAAGACAAAGAGGAGGATGGAACAGACAGTTGTGTGGACTTCTGGCCACACTCTGATGAAAACACTCAATGCAAGAGTAAAAAGAAGAAAAGGAAGGGCAAGGGTTTATGCAACAATCAGGTAGGAGAACAGATTGTAGAATTCACATGCTGTCTTTAGAATATTTTAGGTTGTGTAACATATTTCACCTGTTTGCACATTTCCACAGGGACAAAAAGGTGAAGGTTGTATGGCAGATGGGAATACAACAGGCCACAGTCCATCATCATCACACATTTGTCGAACCAAAGAAATTCTCTCCTTACGTGGTGATAGCTTTGCCAGCATTGCACTACAATTGCCATGGACAGCACATCAGACGAACCTCAGCCTTCATGCAGGTCCTCCAGATGCAAACATCAGTCTCGAGGAACTTCTGGTTAGTAAGAATACACTCATAAATAGACCTTCCGCTTAGAGACTATTTGTCTTGTTATAGTTGAACAAGCTGGTAATTAATGACATTGCTGACAACTTATTTGAATGTATTTTGTCAGCAAGCTAGAGAGACATTATTCTGAGTGGCAGAGCCCTGGAGCTGGCACAACACAGCAAAAGTAATGGCTTCACAAAAGTTGAATTAAAAACTTAAGGTTTACAGTAGTGCTGGGCGATTCTTGCTAAAATGTGAATCTCGATTTTTCTCCACAAAGATTGATATCTACGATTCTCA
>JAQMCX010000012.1:3450918-3462417 GCA_029814765.1 Acanthurus leucopareius | reverse complement strand
TGTTTATATATTCCATCTGTGAAAGTCAAACTTTCCCTCGACAGTTGAGGAAGGGTGGGCTTTGAAACGAGTTCTCTATCTCTCTCTCTCTCTCTCTCTCTCTCTTTAGCACTTGTGCACCAACACACTTTTACATCTCATTTCTTGGCCACTTTCTCACCTGTAATTGTTCTCTTCGACCAAGCCTAATAATTGTTGTTGGTCTTCTGTAGGGTCATTGGGTAAGAACACAGTGGAATCAGTAATCAAGCTTTGCAAGCTGTGACATTAGGGATATATTTTAGGAGTCTTATTTTATGTATTTTTTTTCTATTTTTTTTCTCTTGGGTGACATGTCATTTTAGTGGTAAAGGTTGTGCCATTAAATGTGTACAGAAATTCTAAATATAAAGATTTTACAGAAAATAAACATCCATTTGTAATAAGGATTTGGGTGTGATGTTAAGAACGCAATGTGCAAAATTTACTAAATAAAGAAGTATTTATTACTATGCATAATGATTTTTTTTTTCCTCAGGTAAGCTAGTGTTTATTTTAATCTCAGTAGGGGTTAGGGGTTCTTACTTTGGAGCCACTTTTTCTTGGCCTTAACAATGTAAAACACAATGAATACAGTGGGTTTAGAGCACCTTTCTATGAATATCTCTATTGTAGTGTGACAGTCTTGGGGTGTTTTAAGAAAACTTCCATAGCTGGTAATGTTGAAATGATAGTTTTCAACCTAAATAGGCCACTAATCCTGTACCAGATGCAAATCTGTATACACATTTCTATGTACATTTTACTGTAAGTAACTAGTGGGACAAATTTGCATTCATGCTGCCTGAAAGAAGGTTTAGCAAGTGTATGGAGATGTTTCTACCTTAACTAAACAAAATTCTTATCTAACTACCATATTTCTCTTATCTCGGTTGAACTGATTTTCTGGAAAGGTGTTAAAACAAAAATCTATTTCCCTAAAGTCTGTAATTAAAATATATAATATGCTGGTGGCATTTTTCTTATGTTGTGGTTGTGGTTGTTCCGAAGAAATCTCTAAAATATAATGTATAAAAGAGAGGACTATGATGCGAAAAATTTCAGTAAGACTGCTCTTCCAAAATACCAAACTAAGCTATTAAGAATACAGATATTTTGTTGTACCGGTTTTGTCCAGTAGGCGGCGGTATGTAGCTACACACGGGGAGCGCCTCAGCCCTAGGGCTTAAAAAGAAAGTGGGAGGTGATGTGAACCAAACATTTACACACGGCAGAGCTCTTCGTATTTCATCCAAAGGAGCGCATGGATCCGAGCTTAGGCAAAGTGCCCACCGCTGTCCTGGATGCTGCACGGTTCAAGACAAGGAAGCTGCCGCATCCCTCTGTTTGAACACATTGTACATAATACTGTTAGCTACCCAGTGACCGCTTGAACGCAGACAGTGGCAGCGCACAGAAGCTGTTGTTTCGCATACAGTGCCGGTGTACTGAGTACGGGGGAGATGGAGCGGTGGAAAGGCAGAGTGGCCCTGGTGACCGGAGCTTCGGTGGGGATTGGAGCGGCTGTAGCCCGGGCACTGGTCCAGCAAGGCATGAGGGTTGTCGGCTGTGCCAGGAATGTCGACAAAATAGAGGTGGGCAAGTTAATTTTACATATAATAAATAAGTGGAAAGGACCTCTACGAGAGGCTAGCTGTTAGAGCAACAACAAACTATCGCTAGCTAACTAACGTTAACTGCTAGCTAACGTTAGCTGTACAACTTCACCTAGAAACCTTACGTTAACGCTGCATGAACCTGAAAACTGTAACGTTAGGTAACGCAGACGTTGGAGCTGTGTTTGATGAGATTAACGAGTCAGGCATAATTTTACGTTAGGTAACCTATGTAATTTTTAAAAAAATTACCACATCAATCTTAGTACTCTTCATAGGATAACTATCTCACCAATATTCAACCCCAGAAAATGTAAACTACAGCAGCAATGGCTTCATGAGTTATGTAAACGATACATGAGCTAAATCTAGACGAAAATAGCTACAGAATTGCTAATATTACCAATTTTCTATTTATTGATAAAAGAATATTATTGTACTTGATCTTTTACACCCTTCTTAGAAAGTGTTTGGTGTTCAATACCACCACTCACTAAATGAGGAAAACGTGATGTTCCTGAACCAACACCACTCTGCACACCACGACCCTAATCTGTAATTTATTAACCTCTATTATTAATCCTTGTCAAAAAAAATCTTTTGCTGACCTTCTCCAGTGAGGTCAGAGGTCAGGGTTAGCAACAACAGATCAGCATTACAGAGCTAGCAAGGGTTCAGTATCTCTATCCAAATTACACCTGCCATCTTTCATGTACTGTGCGTTGGACAGTAATAAACCTTCTTCTCAGGCTGAATCAAGTTACCTCACTACAGATTTCAAAGAGGTGTCAGCGGATGCCCATGGGTCTGAGGTGGCAAGGTGTACTCTGTCTTGTGGTACACTGTAAATTCACTGTTGCCTCAAGTGTACAAAATGTCTTTTTTTATCACAGGTTTCATGCCCTCTACTGTCTCCAAACAAATTGGTTTATCAGGATAAAAAAATATCCTGAAAAACAGGACCTTCATTTCTACCCTTATATAACCATGAATGTATTTTATAAAATCAGTATACTACTAATAACACCAAGAACTTTGTACAGCAATATAATTTCCAATGTGGTTTGGGTCAAACATGACCTGCTACACATATGTTTATTAGGTCAATGCTCAAATAGCTGTATAACAGAGAGCCTAAATCATAGCCTCTATGGGAATGAAAGACCAGTCAGTTCAATCATTATTTAATGCCGGCTCTCATTAAGACTCTGAAAGTAATTTGTGCCAGTGGTGATTATGCTTGAACTGAATGACAGTTTGTCATCCACATATTGAACAAGTGAGTTTATGGCTGTAATTAAAAAAGTAATTAAATCTTAAAGGTTGATATGTAAGGCAGAAATATAAGTTAAATGCAGCAGGTTGTAATTCAGTGTCAGTATCACACTGTCTGATGCCTCCTCTACTGCAGGCATTGGTTGCCCCTCCCCACTAACTCTTGTCTAACCATAAGTCATAAGGCCCTGCACCTTCCTTATCTTGTCAGCCAATAATTAAGCCTGAATCTCCTCACTCTACTCTTGTCATGGCCTCCAGAACTGGGCTGCAGATGGTCTACTACACCTGCGTTAAGCCACATTATACATCTAACATGTTTTATGGTAGCAGAGCTTTAAATTATTACTTTTTCTAAAAACATTTAGTTTGAGTCAGTGTTAGCTCATTGTATGCATTAAAATGATAAGTTTTCATACTTTTAGATATCAATCTTCTTTAACATATTTATTGAATGCATTAATTTTTTCAAAATGAAGCAAATTAAAACCACTTATCAAGTCAGCTTTTGTCTCATCCACTAGCCCTAATAGTGCGCCATACCAAATCGTGTCTCCTGTACCCTTTTGTGCACTGTTTTACAATTTGCAGTAATATAGTATGGCAAATTTGGCAAGAGTGTTGGAGCAACATCAGTTTGAGGAACTTGCTGATGATTGTGTTGCGAAATCATGAATTACTAGCTGGTGTCTAAGCCTTTTTAAAGTTTTTTTTTCTTTCTTTTTAGTGATTAATTTAAAAAAAAAATCATCCACAGTTATTGTTTTTCACATGCAAGCATTTTCCTCACTTTAACTTTACACATAGACACACACACCCATGCCCATACATGCATGCACTGAATATGACTTGCGCAATAGATAGCCTCCCTCCATTCATACTCCAGTCACATGGCCCATCCTGTCAATAGTTAACTGCAGCAGCTAGTTTTAGCGCCTGTCTGTGACTTCTGCAGGACTAAAACAAGGTCATAATCTTTAAATTCTTTATAGCACTTTTACATAATACAATTACCAGTCAGCAATCAAGAACTCACTACATTACAGCCAGACTAATCTTAACTATTCATTATTATGGAATTTGATCTATGAAACCAAAGCTTGGATTCAACTCTCAAAATATTTGGCCAAAGTAGAGAGAGGGATTGTATAGAGGTACCACTCTCTGTCTCTTCCACTTTTTGACAGATTTCATTACTTGTACAAGACCTTAAAGAGTTGTCTGTGTGAGTTTAGGGACAAAGCTGGTATTGTACTCTCTCTGCTATGTAAACTGGGTTCTTGCTGTAGTTGTGCCAAACCTGGCATGCTGTTGGTGGGGGATGCAAGTGTCCATCACAGCAATTGTTCTTGACTTCCCTTTTGGTGTTTATTTCTTTATCTGGGTAAACAGTGGCTTTATGGTGTGTATAATCCAACAGCAATATTCCCACTCATCGTAGATCAGTTAAAACATTTATTAAAGAGAGAAAGTTATTCAAATGTTATGGGGTTTTATATTTCCGTTGCTATGTGTAAACAAAAAATGGAGAAGGGAAGAGTTGTGGCTGCTGTATTGTTTTATTGTCTTTGAGATTGTAGAGTAGACAGTGGGGGAGCAGCGAGCTGAAGAGAGACGTGTGGTCACCATGGGCTCTGTGCAGGAATGGAGGAGACGGGGCCGCATCCAAGTAGCAGCAACAGCCTCTCATTAACTCTTGTGAAACCCGTTAAGAGCACATGAAGAAGCTGTTCTTTCGCCGAAAGAAAAATGTCTTCACGGTTACACAGTTTAGTCTTTGAGGTAGTAAAACTTAAAAAAGTGGACTCTCTGCACAGGACAGTGCAGTCCAAAAGTAGATCATTGGAAAACATTTGTGTGTAAATCTTTATTATAACCAAGGACTGCAAAATTTGATTTTAGTGGAGAAATCACCATCAAACGATTGACGGATTCTCTCAAAGAAGTAACAAAAACTATATGCAAACAAAGGAGAGTGGAAAATTATGACTAAAACAAAAAAAAGTCATTAAAAAACGTGTTTTTTTTAATGACTCTTGCCCATCAAATTAAAGGCCATTTTTTAGTGATAATTCTTCCACTCTCCTTTGTTCCTGTTCCCTTCTGTGAACATGGGTGGCTTGAGGGACACCAATGGGTCTCCAGTTACTTCTCTCTTTTGAAATATATGCCTTATTGTTAGATTACTGCCATATTAAAGAGCTTTGAAGTCTGTGCTTACATCAGAGAAGATGAGGACACAGTTTCCCATTAAATAGACCTTTTTTTTCTTGGAAGTCCAAGGCCCACATAGCCCACATGTTATCTGCTTACCTAGCACCATGTGATGCTGTAGTAAATACACGGGGAGCGTGAACTCCAGTTGCTGATCACCACATCTCAAATAATCCTTTATTTGAAACACAAATATTTGACTACCACATGGGCTACTATTTTATTAATTTCTTCTTCTATTTTTTACCATATTTGTGTGGGAAATTCCGCAAGGCTGATGTAATATATCGGTGTATGAAGTGTATGCCTGCAATTTAAAAGTATAAGGAACCATAAACTGCATTTTTATGTTTTCTCAGTATGTACAGGTCAGGGCTGGTGTAGAAAAGATGAGTGTTTGTACTGGCAGAGGTTGGGCTGTGGTGGGGTTTTTCCCATAATCAATCAAATTGAATGGTCGCCTATACATCTAATGATTCCTGGAAAGTATAGTTTGTGTCCTACTGTAGGCAAGCTGTAAAGAAATGTTGAAAGCCAATTATCTGAGCTTGTGCGAAATAATACTTAACAAATATATCATGAAAGACCCAGATGGGCTCATCTCCTATCAATAAATAGCATTTTTTAAAATGATTCAGTGTTTAAATGTGAGTATTTCTATTGGGAAGAATTACTACTCTTTGCTACAAATTTTCACATTTGTTTTATCAAGACTAAATGCAGGAAATCTTTTTATGTATTAAATGATCTTTTGTAATGTAAGTCCATTTCAGACTGATAAAGATAAACTGACATTTTCTGGGTGCTTTGAGGCTACCCACAGGAGGCATCTGTCAAAATTCAAAGCTTTGGCTGTTGCAATTTTAGATCAGATAAATTTAGCAAACATAATTTGTGGGGTTTTAGCGCTAAACAGATTTGTGGTTGGCATACAGAATGCCTGTGTTAGCAAGAGATTGGGAAGAGATTCTACATGAAATATGTACTAGAATTAAAACTATGTCAAATTAATGTTAAACAAGGAGCATAACCGGCAGTTTTTTTATTTCTAAAGTTTCAGTGCTAAGGACCTTTTGACTTAAGGGCATTGAAATACATTGGATTCTGTTTTTTGCCTTTGCTTGTTTAAGACATTTTTTAGCTAACAAACACATTTTTATCCAGTGGACTCGGATCAAACAGGCACCTGATTGACTGCCTGTTAATGCAGCTCTGCAAAAAGCAGTAGCCTCTGCACTTTCTAAATTAGTCCAAGCATCTTTTATTTGAACCAGTAAATTCTAATTTAAAACTCAGTGCCCTTGGTAGTTGAGCCAGCCGGTCAATTTAAGGCCTCTGACTGACAAACTTCGATTTTGTGCCCAGTCTGAAGGAGGTAAAGGTTGCTCAGTCATGCTTCAAAAGCTGAGGTGACATTATAAAAGTCAATCACTGTCTCTCTGTCTACAAGTCTGAGGTTGTTGCAACCATCCATGTTATGTTGTGTTGAACAGCCTGTCCTTTTTTTTTTTTACAATGAATAAATATCATTCCGAAAAGTATTTGAAGTGGGTCAGGTCAGACGCTTTATTCTTTCTCTCACACCCTCTGCTTCACTTGTGTTTCTGTCTTTTTATCTGAGTCCTGATTCTTCTGTGTGTGTTTTTCTGTCTTGCTCTTCACTTTTGTACTTTTGGTGATGTGTGATGTGCAAAAATGTACATTTAGATGTGTTTTTTAAGTATTTCTTAAACTTAGTTGCCAAACTTAATTAAGCTTTTTTGCATATAATACATATCTGTGAACATTCAAATCCTTTTGATTTAGCTTTGTGTTTTTGGCTGTATTGCTTGTCATTGGCTGTGAGAGAAATCAAAGCACTGCTGTCTTCACCTGCGCAGTTGTTATTTGATTTCCGTGTCAAATTTCTCCTGAGCTTCAAGTTACCTTCGGCTCACAGGCCCTTTTCTTACCCATGCAAAACGCTTTTCCACTGACTGTACGTTTTCCACTTGAGCCGTTAGCTGACAAAGACTTCCACCTAACTAATAATCCATCATGTTTCCATGTATTCTTTCTCCAAAGAGAAGCAACATTCTGACAAACATAGCTTATGACAGCATTAAATCATAAATGAACCCGCCCAAAGCAACATTCCAGATTATTTTTATGACACCAGTGATGTATGGGTTTGTAGATATAGATATATGAAATAAGGGTATGTTGTGCTGATATGAAATTAGTCTGTTTTCTTTTCTGTAATGGAACTTTGTAACCCCAACCCAAATGTACAAACTCTATTAACTTAAGCACAGTTTTGGCCAATTTAAAAACTGACCTTCACCTCTTCTAAAACGACAGGCTCTTATTTAGTCTGTGTAATCAGTTTTAGCGAGAGAAAAGTGTCTTTTTCTATTTTAACACATCATTGAAATAGCCAGGACAGTAGGAAGGAGATTATGGAAAAAGAATGAATATTATGTACTAATAATTAATTTATTCTCTACGACTTGAGTACTTACTTAAGTCTGTTGAAATTTACTGTGCCCACTACTCTACCTGTAAGTCACTAGAAAAGAGGTTTTCTCTGAGGTGTATTACAGCAGTGCAGTATTAATACAATACTGTTTGTATGCAGTATTATCAAGCAGTGCCACTTACAGCTCTTCTTTTTGCTTTATAAATTATTTAAAGCTCTTATGTCAGGAGTGTTTTTAATGACTTTGGAGATCACTGGGGCCTCATACAGTTAACAGTAGTCTGATTGGTCTAGACAGCCCAGTGACCCCTATGAGCCATTCTCCCCACACCACCACTGTGCTGTCCTATCTGTACTTATCATCTTTCAAGGTGTAAGGTTTACTGGCATTGACATTCCCTCCCCGGGCCTCCTGCTATGATAGGTGGGGCGCTTCCTGTCCTGTCCTGTCCTGTTGAAGACTTTCTGGAAAGCTCTTCTCTGTGAGATTGTGTATTTGAGTGTGTATTTGTGTGAAGAAGCCTGATGTGCAAGAGAGGAAAACATCATGTGCAAGTTTGATAAGTACAACTGCAGGAGCAGGCCAGCACTTGTAATTGAATGTACATTTGTAGCAAAGAGCAGAGTATGAAAAAAAGCACTTTGTGGCAAGAGAATTGAATGCATCTATAACACATACACAGACAAGACTTGAATTTATCCAAGTTCAGTGAGTCCAAAGATGGAAAGGAGAAATGCAAATTAAATTGGATTAACTTTAAAAGGAGCCAAAATGGATTTGTTGCTTAGTGTTTGTTTGGTATTGGAAGCATCTTATGGCTTCTCTAATCTTCTGTGCTGAATAGACTGAGCTCAGTCTGGCCCAGTTTAAAAAGGTTTTCATTTTGGACGCATCAGATCAACACTGTCTCCAAGAGACTCTCCTATGCGTGCTTTTGTTGTATGCTCTAGACTCCAGTTATCGTTAACTCAGCATGCACAGTGATCTGGCTCATAGCTAGCATCAGGGCCGCCCCCAGGCTTGTGGTGAGAGCAAAGTTATTGCAGAGTGGCCAGCATCAGGTGCAGGAGTAACCCATCACATGAGATGGAGGAGGCACATTACGTATGCTGGTTCAGTAGGAAGCTTCAGCCTTCAGCATGTTTTAACTACAAACAAGAGAACTGGAGGGCCAGTTTTTTATCAGATGATGCCCATGTGAATATGTGAATAAAGGCCACTTTTTGTAGTTAAATTAAGATCGAGGTATGGCTGACGGAAATGCAATCCTTACACCGAAAATCTGCTGCTACCTTTTTCTTTTTTTTATCACTTGTAGTAAGTGAAATGCCACAACACTGGTTGCACCAGTTTGTTACACAACACCTGGCTGCCTGCTGTCTTAAGTCTATCAGGGCTATAAAAGCCTTTTTCATTTGCAGCAGATACTCATACCAAACATCAGATGTCATGCATTTGTGATTACAGACACTTTCTTTTTAATGTAGCCTACTCATCAACAGAAACTGTGTTCAAAGTTTCATTGAAAAGCTTTCACCTACACATGTGACATTATTTCAGAGTGCTGCTGAAGTCCTAAATTACCTCATGGTAATGATGATTTGAACTGACTAGAAAAGCCCTGTCTGTCAATGAGTAAGGTTATTAAGAAAGAGTTCAATTATTTTACTTATCTTCTTGTCTTGATAAAACTATCCTCAAGGAAGTGCTGTAAAACCGCCCAGTTCAACCTTTAGACCTTTTGGTGACAGACTGTCAGTGTGTGTAAAGAAGAGATAATCACACAGCCATCCCTTCTACCCTGCTGCAATCCTATTATACAGCCTACTGTCACCTTTGACCCCACGCTCGCTATTATGTGCTCAGGCTAAACTTAAAACAGTCTATTTTTTCGTCACACAGTGATAGTTCTGCTTGATAAGAAGTAATAGTGAGTGTTTCTCAGACACTGTTGGACTGTTTTTAGGTAAGAAATCAATAAATATTGGAGTAGCTTTGAGTGAAATTTCCTTGTGTCACAAATGGTGTTTTTGCTCTCTGGTTAATGACCTTAGGGAAGTTTTTCTTGCATTTCAGTGATTACTTTTCAAGATAAAAACTCTACTTTAGCCTTATGCAAACTCATTTATTGGGTAGATTTTCCCTCGAGGCTGTGCTTGTGCGACCTGTCCTGTGCTGCTGTCCTCCCACCTTCATATAGAGTAAAACATACTGACATCTGAGTCCATTTTGATCAGCTTTAATTCTCTGTGTCTACAGTTTGTTTTTTCTCCCTCACTTTTCCTCTGTTTCACTTCCTGGCTGCAAAACTCCCTCTCTTCCTCCCTCCTGCTGCACACTTTTTGTAATCACTGGGCAACAATGTCAGTAATGAGGATGAAAATGCATTATGACAGGCAAAATAGTTTTGTGTGTCACAGGTGTTTAAGAGACAGGATATGAAGGATTAAGAGGGGAGGGGTATAGGCTGAATTATGGCTGTCTTTTCTAAGAATAGGAGGAGGCCTAGTGGCCTATAACACAATCCCTCTTTTGTCTGGGAGACCTCTTGAGTAAACCTGAGACAAATCAAATTTCTTAGGTCTCTCTGCTCATGGCGGCTGCCTTTTGCAATTGATCTGACTCACCACTTAAAGCTTGTCTGCTTTTAGCTCTTTGGCATCTTTATTTTTATCTCTTTCCCGTTCTTAAGCAAGTTGTTTTGCTTGTCCCTCCAGATCCACATCAGTAGATGAATGATTGATGAACATGGAGTGGGACAATGCTGTCCCTTGCATTGCAGGCATTACATAACAGCACCCTGCAGGGCTTACAGGCCATGAATGTGCCTATGTAGTAATGTATGCATGTGTGTGAAAGTGTTGCGTGTGTGTGTACACCCATCTTAAAGGCTTGTGACCTATTGTAACAATATTTTTCTTTATTTAACTAAACTTTTATTTTATTTTCACTGACTTATACAATCCCACAATTCTTTCTAGTTTCAGCTGTCTACGGTTTGTAGATTAGCAGATTTAACAATATAAAAATTCAAGCTTATGCCTTAAGACTTTTAAAATGACTTATTATTTTCTTATGACCATTTCCTACTTCCAATTTTACCAACTCCTCACCTGACCTCATCCCATTCTTTATATTTTGTTAAGAAGTTAATGAATTGTAACTATCTGCAAAGGTCCCTGTTAGGAAGAGTCAAGTCTTCTCTTAGATGTTCAAATATTTTAAGGCTTTTGTTGTGGACTTGTAAGTCTATGTTCTGAAGATCTGAATTATTTGTATATGAGTTTAAGGGATTTAATCTTTCAGTGTTGTTCCTATAAGGTCAATGGAAATAGGTGGTTTAAAAAAAGAAAAAGAAGGGCATAATGTCACAAGTTGTTGAATTTTTTTTTGTTTTGTTGCTTTATGTAATTGACCAGCACACCTTGCCCTCACACATACTTGGCCTCAGTTTTATTTTGTGTTTGTGAAAGGCTCATTTAGCAGCACTGCTGTGTATGAATCTGTCATAGAGATCTATTTAAAGGCTTTCTCAATCTTGTTTTTCATGACTGTCTTCAAAGGTATTATGCCAAACACACTTAACATTCACACTGCCAGTTTCAGTTTGGATTGTTATGAATGAATTGTGTGTAGTGTGCATTTGCCAGCTACATTGCTGCTAAATTGTCAGGCCTGGTTGCCTATCTGTGGGACAGAGTGCTGTATTGCCTTTGCTGTAGGTGTGGCCAGTATGAGGGCTGGTACTGGCCATGGCGGTGCAGCTGGTGCCAGGATTCACCCACACACACACACACACACACACACACACACACACACACACACACACACACATGGAGATTCACAGCCTGAGACTTACTGTAGTTGGACCATGAACACAGCCTGATTGCTCTGCTGCTACCACTTAAACCTCAGTA
>JAQMCX010000012.1:3427093-3450774 GCA_029814765.1 Acanthurus leucopareius | reverse complement strand
TTGCTGTTGGTGTGGCCAGTTTGAGGGCTGGTTCTGGCCATGGCGGTGCAGCTGGTGCCAGGTTTCACACACACACACACACACACACACACACACACACACACACACACACACACACACATGGAGATTCACAGCCTGAGACTTCCTGTAGTTGGACCATGAACACAGCCTGATTGCTCTGCTGCTCCCACTTAAACCTCAGTAACTCAACTAATTCTCCCCTCCTAACAAAAGACTGGCCTGGCTTCCCTTTTACACTAACCTCCTCTCTGAATATAAAAAAAACTCTCTAGCACTCTGCCTGCCTGCTCCTTCCTCCCTGAGGACCGGGGATTGAAGCGAGTGTGATGTAAAGATCTTTGTTTTAGCTTTACATTCAGGGCAGTAGACGAAAGGTAGTGGTTCACCTGCCTAGAGCAAGAGCAAAAGAGTAGTTTTACAAACTAGACACATTTTCAGTGTTTTAGGGTTTTGCCAGCTTTATACAGGTAATGCCTCCTCTCTAGATAATCCATGTTAAACAGCTTAGAGGAAGAGCAGGGAAATCTGCACACTCCAAGTGTGAGATAGAGCGCTCCGACCCTATTAAGCATTTTGTTAGAAAAAAGCCAAAATGATCCCTCAATCCAATTTCATCCTGATTATTAAATTATATAATAATATATAGAGTATATAGATTACAATGCTTTTTATTAATTATGACGTGAATTGCATGCCAGGTTTTTTGTACCCCAGTTTGTGATTTTTTTTTGTTGTTGTTAATTTATCCACAGTTTATGTGCAGATTCATATCAATTGGGGACAATGTACATATACTTACAGAGGAATGTATTATGTTACTTCCTCTTGTCATACAATATCAATTCCCAACCCAAAATATTAAAAAAAAAAAATTTAATTGTTCAAAAAAGATTCAACTGCCGTCTTACTAACCAGTCACTAGGTCTTAAGATAATTTCTTATTTTTGTCAGTTTCATCTTAGAATGATGGCGCACATGGACAAGTTGCAGTCAGTGAAGCTAAGACCACATGCACTCTATGCACACACTTTGTACCTTGTTTGATTTCAAGTGTCACAGTCTTACAATGACACCACAATGCAATTAATTAAAAAAATCCTGGTTGGAAAATTTTTTAGTCAAATGAATTAACATTTGATGTTGTAACCTAAATGGAATAAATAAACAATAGAAGTGGTTATCTTAAAATGATGTATAAAAAACTAAATTGTTAGTCAAAAGAATAAGTTAAAGAGTAAACAGTTTAAGTAGTTAATACACTGGGATGAATATCCCAATTTTAAAAAATGAAAATACCAGAATCAGTTGCAGTTGTGCTGGTACATGAATGCAACTTCATGTTAATTTAAGGAAACAAGAGCAACATACTAAAATATTTCAACACAGCTTTTTGTCATTACTGCTGGCCCTGTCGCTTTAGCAAGGTGTTGAAAAGTTTAGAGGGTCAGTTTTCCCTTTAGTGCGTCATTTAACATTTAATCCTGTGGGTTGCACAGACAGTTATATAGCACTGTGCATCATCTCCGTTTGCCACCAGCCCCGCCCTTATCATCTAAGCCCCTCCAGTCTGACTGGCACCCAGAGTGAGACATCAGGTGACTGGTGCAGCTGTGCCTGGCAGGGGGATCTGTGTCAGTTTGTATCTAACCCCACAGTGGTGGAGAGGAAGCTGACCTGGTTGGACTGAGCCTGCTTAGCCTGTAGCAGGCTCAGTCCAGCTGTATCCCGGAGGAAAAGGCCTCCCATCAACGCAAAGCTTGCTTTTTCATCCAAAGTCATGATTTGGATCTGCAGTGGCATTTCATTTAATTGGATTTTCATTATCAGGAAGCAACCATACTGAGAGTGGAGTGGTTTTGACTTAACTGGTGCTGTCAGGTTACCTCTTAACCGATGTAGTTTTGATTTTATGGTTGCACATTCTAGCTGCTCTCTTAGTGTGAGTGGGTTGGGTGTTAATCATGAGATGCTATCTAAATAATGGTGCTGCCGCTGGTTAATAATTTCTAGCTCTTACCTAACAGCGTCTCTTGATAATCTAGTCAATCAATAGTCTTGATATCACAATTTATTCATGGTCACTGAAATGGTAACCCCTAGTGTTTTTGTCATCCAACAAATGTGCATGTTGTTAAAACTTTGCGTGATTTGTGTTTTTCAGAAGCTGGCAGCAGAATGTCAGAGTGCAGGCTTCAGTGGCACACTGATCCCCTACAAGTGTGACCTGTCCAACGAGGAGGAGATCCTGTCCATGTTTTCAGCCATCAAAACACTGCACAAGGGCGTGGACGTATGCATCAACAATGCTGGACTGGCCCACAATGAGCCCTTGCTTAGCGGAAAGACAGAAGGCTGGAGAAATATGATCGATGTGGGTGGATCACAAACACACAAGTATAAATGCTTAGGCTAAAGCAAGCTGGAGAGAAATGTGGTATTCATTTAGAAAGGGTAGGGCTAGTGTTATCTTATTAAATGTTATGTTTGATTTTATGGTTGCTCTAATCAAACAGAAGAGACGGAGCTGAAATGGTCGCGCACTATGTGTTTGTAGAGCCGCCGAAAGAATATGAGAGAAAGCAGAAATGAGCGGCTACATGGATACATGGATCTGCACAAACATACACACTGATCCCCTCCCCTAACAGAGGCTGCTCCATTGGCTCCGAGGAGAAGCCCTGGCACAGCAGAGGCCCACTAATGAAAGCCAGCACTATTTCTCTTGTAGGGACATTCTGATTCATTGAGCTCTTGACCACTGAAGACCCCTTGCTCCAAAGCCTCTGTCCACAAACTCCTGCATTCATAGCATCGGCCCATCTGTTGTCATGGCAGCCCACGTGAATGTGTACAGCAGTGTATTTTTAGCCAGTGTTTAATCTGTAAGCAGACCTTGTTTGGTCACTTCCCCTCAACTTGCCACCATGTTGGCTTTAACCTGCCATCTATTAGTGTCACTGCAGGAGCAGCTTAGAGGCTACAAGCTGGACAGGAACAGCAGGTTCAGACACAGCAGCAGTCAGCTGAACTGATACAGTCTCATCACGTGATTTTGCAAGAAACCACAATTAGTTTCTGCAAATCCTAACATTTTTCCTTCCTTCCCTTTTTTTGTCAGCATTAATTTGGCATCTGTTCTTTCTTGAAATCACTTGATATATCGATTAATAGAAACGTCCATCAGCTAATACACATACAGGCAATATATACAGTACAGATTTACGTTCATGTCTCTGCCCCCCTTGCAGGTGAATGTCTTAGCCTTGTCTATCTGCACCCGTGAGGCTTATAAATCAATGAAGGAGAGGAATGTGGACGATGGCCACATCATCAATATTAACAGGTAAGCTATAAAGACAACCTCCCTTTTTTTAGAAAAAATGTATAGATTCATCAGAAAATACCACAGCCTGTTTATTCAGGAGGATTTCAGTACAGCAAACATTAAGCCCAGTCAGTTATGGTTACTCCTGTTCCCTGCTGGTCCTAGAACAATGTGAAAAACTGATTGAATTTATGATTTACCATAGTTTTGACGAGTGGCTTTGCAAGGGATAAAATAATATTGGATTTACTATAACCCTGATTTTGACTTTTTTTTAATCTAAATATATTCATACTGTTTTTTTGCAAAGTGCCCTGTAAAGCACATTGAGACACTTTCTATAAAATAGGATAGAACTTTATTTATCCTGAGGCCAATTGGTGATACTAGACCAAAATTGAATTGTGAGAAATCTTTCTGTATAAGTGAAGAAGCAGGCAGATTTAGAATAACTTGACAGGCTAATTAGAGAACTTTTTAGGGAGCATTCATTACTTTCAATTTGGTTTTAGATTTAAGGTTGAGCTACAAAATATGATCGCTAGTTCACACATCGATCTCTTATTCTGCTCGTTACAGTATGGGTGGGCACCGAATGGTGCCAAGTGCTGATGAGCATTTTTACTGTGCCACTAAATACGCTGTAACAGCTTTGACTGAGGGGATACGGCAAGAGCTTCGAGAAGCAAACACCCACATACGAGCCACAGTAAGTTAGTGTTCTCCATCAGTTTGCAGGTTCTTCAGCCTGCACTGTTGCTCACCTAATAGCTTTTATAAGTGATTCTGCAGGCCCTTTCTTTAAATGACTGCATTAAATTGATGAATGTTTTGTCAGTGCATGTATTAATGTGTAGCAGTGTGTAAGCAGTACACTAATGCCTTTGCCTCCCCTGCAGTGTATATCTCCTGGAATAGTGGAGACTGAGTTTGCCTTCAGGCATCACAACAGCGATCCAGAGAAAGCAGCTGCGGTGTATGAGAGTATTAAAGTAAGAGTGTGCATTTGACTGATGGTCGACTGATGTATTTTACAGAGTCAAAAAGTATCTGAGTGCTGTTCCATCAATAATACTAATTTTCTCCACCTCTTAGTGCTTGAAAGCAGACGACATAGCGAGTGCAGTCACATTTGTCCTCAGTGCCCCTCCTCATGTCCAGGTATCTCTGTCTCTCTTTCTCTCTGTCTATTATACGATCAATTGTGTCAGTATCAAATGTCAGTATTTTTTTGTTTCATCAGATTGGAGATGTGCAGATGAGGCCAGTAGAGCAGGTGTCATAGCGGTGAAACAGGAAGCTGCAGGAGGAGCAGACAGACGGCAGCCATGGTGACTCCTTAGCGACCTCTGCTGGGCATCGGGGGAGGGGGGGTTAAACAAATCAATTACAGCTGTGTTGGATCTGCAGGGACATGGTCGGAGGGAGCTGGAGCCTTGAGGAGGCTGTGCGAGGAAATGAAGGGCGCGGACTTTGTGAACCACTACAAAAATACTACTGAATGCAGCAACCGGGTATTTGTGAATCGTTGAGCTCAGCCCTCAACTGACCTGACTCCAAACTACAGTAAGAACAAGTAACAAAGGAGAGAGTTGCTGCTGTGTTCTGTGGTCATCTGCACGACCATCACTTCAGAGGGAAGAGTATGCCATTGATTGCACAAGTTTTTTTGTTTTGTTTTTGTAGGTTATATGACATATCTTTTTGAAATTAAATGGAAAGAGTAATTGCTGTTTATAAGTGACTTTTTTTTGTTAAATTTTTTATAAATGTTTTAACTTTTTTGATCATAGTTAGATGTGATCTCATACTCACTAACCATAGACAATACTATGTCTTACTCACTGTAACTTACCATCAACAGTCTGTCCATCCTGCTCCCTTTACTCACCGACTGTTTTCACAAGCACATTCAGTTACCTGAGCTTGGATCTGTCCAGTTCCCAACAACATAAAAGCAATCAGGAAACATGTGAAAGAGAGATTGCCTTGTCTGTTAAGCACAAGTTTCTACAATCCACCTTTTTGCCTGTGTTATTTCAGTTGTTCTGCACTTTGGATTCATTTATGAGGAGTTATCAGAAGGAAACACTGGCAACTTATGAAGGGGAAAAAAATTAACTCCATGCACATGTATACCCTAGAAATGTGTACCTTTCAGTGGAAATTTCTCTTTAAATTAATAAATAAAAAACAGTTGCCCAATAGTAAGTTGTGCTTTGTCTTTTGTTCTCCAGATAGACTTTTACAGTCAATTTGTCATTACTAATGTAAGAAACGAGCTGTGGACTTTGATAAAATTTTATGACACCTTATATGACCTGATCAAGGGTTGAATGACCCGTGTACTCCTCTGTTTAACCACCAGCATATAACATTTTTATCAGCCTTGCCCTGTTTGACCCTGCCCCTTCATTTGACCTAATAAATGAGTCAGCAAAAATCAATCCACAGTGATTTATTTTTTCAGGTTACATAGTTCAATTCAAACATTCAGCTGCAATAACTATGAAGTTAAAAAATCTTATTTTGGAATTTTATTTGCTCAAATGTACATTTTGTGCTCAATAAGTACAGTAGTGGATCTCAGATTTTTCCACACCTAAAAGTGCATGAACAGACATGGCCAAAAGATGGCAGCCTTGGAAAGGTAAAAAGCTGTAACTGAAGGCAGAGCTCTGTCACAACAGGGGAGGTATTGGCTAGTTATTGCATGTGTACACATCAATCAACAGATTCTAAACACTGTCTTTTCACAACTTTTTCACATTAAAATTTAGTAAAACTGTTTGCTGAATTCAACAAAATCTTGCAAGTGAAATTCATAGGCGCACAAAAAAGGCAAATGCAATATATCTGCTTGACATAGTGGCAACACATTTTCACAATCATTCAAGTAATTTTTGGAGCGTACTTCAGTGTGACTTTCTTAGCAGTTGTTTGTTTATGATTTAAAGGTGGTGGTAGACAATCATTTGTGATTACTTTTAACTGACTTAAAGTCTGCCACTCCATGTGGCTCAGTTGCCACTATAATTGTGCAAATTACTGAGAGACCCCCCATTAGAAAGGTTTGTTTCAATGGGAGCTTTTTCAGTGGGAGCTTTTTCAGGTAGATACATGCTGGAGTTGATGAAAGCTATGACTGGAGTTTTGTGTATTCCTCCCCTCTCGTAATAGGGCATCTTTTTTAATTCATCCAGCGCGTATGGTGTGATGGACAGCTTCAGTCTCTGTGGATGAAATTGCCAACAGTATTAATAAACATGACAAGGAAACACATTCACATTGGTATTAATTGTCTTTGATGGGGAGGGAGAAAGCAAATGGTAAATATAGGTCACCTGCATGAGTGAGCCAGGAAGCACCCACAATGTGTGAATAGCAGCCAGAGGAATCCAGATAATGGAGGCCATGGCAATGACCCAGCCGACCCCCTGGGCCCAGGCGGGGAAGACATAGTCACCATAGCGGGCTGGTGTGAACTGGATGATGGAGAAAACCAGGATGACCTGCAAGAAACATTTAAAGCTTGGTTGTGACATTTTAGGCTTTGCTATAGGGGAAAAAAACTTAAATCTGAGTTATGTTGATGAAAAAAATGCCTGTTGACTTACAGTGATCAGCACAGGATTAATTATCAGCCAGCACACCTTAAAAAAGATATTTGCACCTCTTCCAGTCATCTCTTTTATATTATCTGAAAGCCGAGTCACTCCTGCACATGGAGAGCCACTTCAGTAAACAGCCATTCATACACTTTTTGACTTTTACAGCATGAGCAAGCAGAATGAGAGACAGATATGGTCAGATAAATACATATAGCCTTACTTGTTGTGTCAAGGTATGTTTACTTTTAGAGAAAGAGGCATCATTATTTTTTAAATAAAACACACTAATAAAAGAAATACAACTGAGTGTGTTTTTTCTCACCATAACACCAACAGATGGCCAAAATCTCAAAGAATGCAAGAAACATGATGGACACTATAGCAGTGTAATGGTCCATCAGCTGGAAAACATAGATTCCCACCTAAATAGAGACACACTCATTAGAAAAATATGGAGATAATGCGATTAAATATCAGTTTTGTTCAGTAAATTACAAGTTTTACCTGCATGACACAAGGAATTCCCAGGAGGAAAGCTGCTATACAAACAACAAGGACAAACACTTCCTTTCGCCTGAAGTATTTAACCAGCTTTTGATAATATCCATCCAAGAGACTGGTCACCATTACTTCAACCATTGCAAACTGCCAAAGAAGAACAAAGAAAAAAGTTGTGCCGTAGTTCTGCTGGGTTGGTGCAGACAATTAGATTTTTTTTAGCAAATTATCTCTGAAGTTTGAAAATTTTCCTCATTACCTACCTCACTGTCCAGACCAAGGCAGAGCAGCATGAAGAAGAACATCACAGCCCAGAGCTGAGCCACTTTCATGTTGGCAAAGGCTTGTGGGTAAACAACAAAAACCAATCCTGGACCTAGACACACACACACACAAATATGTAATATTGCTGATTTTAAAAAAAAAAGTTCATAATTAATTGCTGTGACAGTAAGAGCAATATCTGGAAAAATTATCAACACCTCTGATGTATCAACAATCAACCCTTTTTCAACTCAATTTCTTCTTTATTTAATCAGAGTAATAAGTCAGTCACCCAAGTATCTTTCGGAAAAAGACGACACTTTCTAAGACGAAACTAAATCGAAATAATTTATAAATCATCCTATTTTGATTACTTACCATCCACAGCAAGCTTATCAATTTCAATGTTCGTCAGATAAGACATGTAGCCAAAGGCAGAGAAAATAACAAAACCTGCCAGGATACTGGTGAGGGAGTTGATGATGGATATAACCAGAGTGTCCCTGTGGGGAAAGAAGATGATTTCGGTGTCATTCTCTTTCTGCCCAGAGAGAAGTATTGTCACTGTTGAGTGAAGATGATTTTGTTTTATTACTTTAGAATATTGTTGTTGAAGTTGTTGTAGCTAGACATGGCCATGAGGGAGCCAAAACCAATCCCAATGGAGTTGAAGATCTGAGCTGCAGCGTTCACCCACACCTGCAATACAAATGGATGCTCATCTAAAACCTTAAAACTTTGCAATGCCAATCATCAATACTCAAGCCAATATAAATGCTTGTATAAATCTTTCCTCTCAGTCTGCCGCAGCACCAGCTCTCCTGTTTCAGACAGAACCATCACTTAATTCCAGTTAATCTTCTCTTTTTCATCTTACTTACGTTCGCTGAGAGCAGCTGGTCCCATTCTGGCACAATAAAGTACTTTATTCCGTCTAATGATCCAGGAAGCTGCACATTATTGATCAGCAGGGCAATCAGGACAACGTACGGGAACAGAGCCGTGAAGTACACCACCTGCAAGCAAAGGGTTGACATTCACTGACTGTCTCTTTCTCTCTCTGTCTCAAGTTCTTTCTCTCTTTTCACTCACCTTGCCTGTTGATTTCACACCCTTAAAGATGCAAAAGTAAATGAGGATCCAAGACAGAATGAGAATAAGGAAAAGCTGCCAACGCAATGTTCCTGTTTCCTCTACACCAGCCGACATCTGCAGCACGTTGAAGCTTCACAGAAGCCAAAGAAAAAGAGAAAAAGTAGCAGGTAACTTGTGCTCCAAGACATTCCACATAAACCCTGATATTATGCCTGAAAACTGAGCAAACTATTAACAAACCAGTGGTTTCAAAATTATTTCCTGCTGTGATAAATGGGGAAATGAAATCAGGAGGACAATGGGCAGGAAATCATTCACCGAGTTTGATTGTTGGTAGCTGGTAATTGTATGTAATCATTTTACCACTGTTGATCGATCATAGATTATTTTTATCAAACAGATACCTTTGTCTCCTGTATGCATTTATCTGCTATAACAATTCAGTAGTACTGTTAATGGTTACATTCTTAGATGTTATTGTAACAGTTATTGTGACCTCTGGTGTAAAATTCAAATGTCAGGGATGCAACAAAGCTCTGAAGAAGAATTTTCTTTTTAGAGATAGAAGTTAAATTGGAACAAAAATCAAAATATCTCAATATCTTTATATGAAACACTGTTAATGTATTCATAGTCCCAAGAAGATGAATTCTAATTACTTCTGTGATGCCTGACCTTCCACCTTTATGAAAAGGTGGAAATTTGTGAATTAAAAAAAAAAAATCTTAATTAAAAAAATATATTTTCTTATCTAGTCGACGTGTACAGTTCACGGTTAAATGGGCCAAACTTTTGTCATAAATCTTGTCGTCCCCTAAGGATGAACCCCATGACTATGATCAGCTGACTTTCACAACCATGAGGTTTTTGTGGCTCCTGGTGAAATATTTTGACAACAGTCCAATGGATTATAATGCATTTTGGTGCAGGATTTCTTGGTCTTTGATCCATGACTCTCAGTGTAGTTCCATCACTTGATCTAAGTGATAATTTGTCTAATAAATAAAGAAATGATCAACGTCACTTGTATATTGCACGGATAAACTGATGTCCAACCTGTACAGAGATGACAACCTGTGGGATACATTATAGTGCATGCCTACATATTTTTTTAAAAAAGTCTGGATATCTCACATGTCTGTAGCTCATTTTTTTTGCCTCAACAACCAAGACCTTCTTCCAACAGCATCTCCCAGCTATTTCTTTTAATTTACTTTGAATACAACTCTTGAAGATCAAAAACTAAATATAGACATCAAGCTTTAACTATGTTTTCAGAGTTTTTCTTTACAAAGAGAATTAGCCTAACAGAGGAGTTGTCTGTTTCCCAAGAGGACACTTAATTTGGGTAGTTGTCACAAAAAAAAAATCAGTTTCCACATTCACATTCAAATGTGAACTCACATTCCACTCTCACATGTGTCCAACTACTGCAGTTAAACAAGTTAATAAGTAAACCAAGTAAACCTGGAAAAAAGAAGTTTCACTTCACTGTGTAAACAGTAAGACATCCACAATGAAAAATTCTTGAGGAAAATAGCAGCATAGCATCAGTGCTGGCTGAAAAGCTAATCCCGGTCATTTTAGTTTCTCCACATTAAAACAAAGAACAAACATCTTTTTGACCTATGAACTTCAGGGTTAGAGCTAGGCATTTTTATAGAAATATACATTGGCCTTGTTGATGAAATTAAAACTTACTCAACATTTTTTATACTTCTACCTCAACTACCTCAACTGATACAGCTGCAATACAAATACTTGCAATTGAGTTAAGAGTTGTTTGAGCAGTAAAGCTCTTTTCAAAATGCAGATTTTATTTATTAATTTATTCATTTTTGGTACCTTGCTATAATCCAATAATTTTCTAGCCTGGTCTTATAGCTCGGAGTTTCTCCCAGACAGTAAAACATACCTGTAGAACTCCTGACTAGCTGTGGAGGATGTACTGCTGTTGGTGGGGTAATTGGTACAGTTTTCTGTGTTCCAGGTGTTGTTGCAGTTCTGCCAAGGTAGCGGTGACTGGAAGGAGTTGAATAAATAATAAAGGGCCCAGGTGATGACGACATTGTAGTAGGTGCACATAATGAAGGAGATGGCCACTGATGCCATTCCCACTCCTGAGGAAAGACCAGAATTTTTTATTTTTTTGTAGTCAGGATTTTTTTTTCTTTCAGTTTGGACACCTTTCAGTGACTGGAATATTTCATGCGTGACATGGAGTACCTTTTAACAGTGGGCAGACAATAGCCAGGGCATGAACAGGCCCCCTCCTTGTGTACTGACCCACAGTCAGCTCCATGTAAAGGAGTGGGATCCCCAACACCACAAGCATGAGCAGGTATGGTATCAGAAAAGCACCTGGCAGGAAAACATGGCAAATCAGCTGTCACACCCAAAGCATTTTGCTGGCAATGGAGATTTAATCTACTGGTTTTATGGCATCCTCTAATCTTTAACTTTTGTAAAAGTCATTCTGCACTTGCATTTGCCTCCTTACTGAGTTGCTTTTGTAATAGCCAGATGAGGTTTCCCACCATAAAACTTTACATCTTTTTTTATTATGAAGCAATATTCCATCTAACTGTGGATGAAGAATTTCAGAACAGTATCACCTTGTTACAAACACTGCATTCTTACATAAAGTGCATGCTGGGGTTTCAGAGCAATTTAAGCCTTTTTAACACAATCGGCATCACTAAATAACACAGTTTTGAACTATAACTGACTGACAGCACAGTTTGTTAACCTTTGGACCCATTTTGGAGACCTGTATGTATATTTACAGAGTTGACTAGTTTCACATTTGGATGAAATGTAAGCTTTGTTGCTCACCTCTTCCACTCCTGTAGCAAAGATAGGGGAACCTCCAAACATTTCCCAGACCCACAGCACAGCCGATGCCGGCCAGGGTGAACTCTATCTGCCTGCTCCACGTTGGTCTTTTGAGCTGTGTCTCCATGTCTGCTCCTGGTTTCAGCACTGTATAAGCCCAAACTCCATTGAAATGATGGCTGAAGTATGAGTGACTGCTGCTGATATAACCCTCCTTTTATTATCCTTAATGATTAGCTTAGCAGAGAAGTTCCAGCATGCAGCAGCTCTGAGGGTCACATAAATGGACACGGTTGCCTCTGTAAATGGTGAAATGTGTCATAAAACTCGGATTTGTGATTTTGAATGATTTATGAGATCAACAAAGTTCATAGATTTGAAGAATTTTTGTTTTGACAGGCTGATTATTAAGCATAATTCTTTAATGTCACTTTTCATTAGCTTATCATGTTTTTTAAAGACACATGAAACACAGATAACAATATTTACTCTGTTGAAGGACAAGAAAATCAATTTTGCATTCAATGTGTTTTTTAAGTACTTTTGAGGAAGCTGACAGGGTTTATATAATATATTGTAGCATTTCATGGATTCAATAAGCTCTGCCTTACAAAACCAGAATCCTTACACTGATAAGAAATATTAAATTACTCAGCAATAACAAAAAGAGAATAAATAAATAAATAATATTTGGGCCTTTTTTTATCTTGTGATACATGTGCAGAGTGCACCATTTGAAATGAGTGCGCAGACAAACTGCACCACTGGTTCAGAGTGACACGTGCTGTAACACACAATTCAGATGGGGTCATCTTGGTCAAACAAGCCATATTCTTACAGTGATAACCTCTTTAACAAGCAGAGATTTGGTGGCCCTTTGAATATGTACATTGAAGAGCAACGATAAGCAAAACCACAAAGAGCTTTTATCAACCTTATTTGTTTGCATTGTCTTTGCAATTAGGCTCATTTTCCAGTTGGACATTTATGGATTTTTTGCTATCGTCCCACATAACTCATGGGAGATCAACATCATTATTATGTTGACATTACAGAGAAATCATTTACAGTATTTAGATAATGTGAAAATCAATATTAGGTGAACACTCTCAAATAGCAACCTCACAAGATCAGCTCACAACATAAGTTGCAAGATGAATTTTTTTAGGTCATCCTTCATAAAGGATTCACCTGATTGGACATATATTCTGCTGAGAACCATATCAATTTACATGGCATATAACCACTTTGATTAATGGGAGTAAGATGAGCAGTTAAGTTTCACTTAGTCATATAATGCAGCTGGGGAACACTGACATGGCATGCCCCAGAGAGCTGGATTAAATAGGAAACCCAAGGCTGCAGTGGTGAGCTGTGAAGCAGTGGGGGTTACTGTGTGAGGAGGGAGACATCAGATAGGACTACCTGTTATGATGAGAATATGACAAGCTTAAATCTTTTTTTTTATTAAAAAACTGAGCAAGTTCTCAAATGATAAGACTATGTTTTTATCAGTGTACAAGAGACGGTCTTAATACGGCCGTTTGGATGCTGAACAATAAAATACCACAAGAAAAAAATAACCTCGTTAGGAAAAAAAATTAAAGATTCATTGATGATTAGAAGCTGAAAACGTGTTATATATATTACAGTGCGGTGACACTACCTTGTGTCTGTGGGCCCGCCAGACTACCTGGGAGAGTGAATCCTAGTCAGCGCACACCTTTAGCAACTGTCAACTGCTATTCACCACTTATTGTTAAAGAGAGGTTTTGATTTTATATGCTTTGATTTTATATATTAGCCTTTGCCTACTTTTTTTCTGCCTTGTGAACAGATGAACTTAACTGTCCTCCAAGACCCTGTAGAGTGGAACAGAATTTAATACTATTTCATCCCAGAAATGTTTGTAAAAACAAGTCTACAGAGTAGTGACAACTTTGCTTATGCCCAAAATGTTGTACATTTACATGCTGGTTGTGGAGGACCAGTGTGGATTTGTTGTCCAGGACTGATCCCAATATGTTCCTGCCCTGGAGCCTGTCTTGTCCTTTTGCGGTACAGCAGCACTCGCACATCCATCTGTCCACCATATGGAAAACATGACAACATCACAAGGGCTCAGATATGATAAATGAAAAAACAATATGCACCAACAAAGTGTGTCTTCAACTCAGTGAAGCTTGGGAACAATAAATTATAATAGTATGACAAAGCAATGATTTGTTTTTATCATTGTTAAAAGGTTTTAATGAATTATGAAACACAGAAAAAGAACTATCATGTGACACCTCATGGATTTGTCTGAGTGAGCATTGTTTGGGTTATGCTAGGGGAAAATATTTACCACATTGATAAAAGCCATAAATGTGCAATCATCAAGTATAATCTGACTGATTAAGGCTAGTCCAGTACTTTGCCTTTGCCAAGGTCAGAAGTCTATATGTGCAATTAAGTTTACCAGCATGCACACGGGGACAACCGCTTAGGGGCACTTAGTGTCATTCTCCTTGGTTTTCCTGTGGAAACTACTGATATAAGCCTTCTAATGATTCCGTTTCAAGCTCTCTCTGGTACAAGTGTTGATGAATGGCTACCTCTGCAGGAGAGCCGATGTGCCACACCCTCTTTGCATTACTACAGGCCATCAAATCTTTTTTGGTAATGAGGGTGAGAGATTGTGATTTTGCAGCTGTACCTCTCTAAATTCACCAAAAGACGAAAAGTACTAATTGTTTTGAATGTCAGAGCTTTTACCGAAGGAATTGGGAGAAAATGAAAAGCTTTTACTGTATTGTGTTTGTTCCAGTCGGGAAAATAAAATCTACCTAATGTGCGTGCTTTCTCGGAGAACTGGAACTGGTAAAAAATTTCGGATTTTATATTGAAAACCACTAGGGCTATACGATTATATTTTGACACATTCGTTAGGTGAACAGTTCAGTTTTTCAATATTGCACATCTTCAATTTTGATTGGGCGTTCCCTAAACTATCACAGCAATCTATGAACACAATAATAATACCTAAGGTCATAAATATCACGTGAACAGATCCCTAAACACAAGGCTGAATACCACAAACACATGTCTCTCCTCGGAAAATTACAGTGATTCTTGTTTATGTTACTTGCGTGAGCGGAAATTTAAACAACCACGCCCATTTCATTATTATCATATCGTATCCTTCTGCTTTGGAGCCAAGGCTGAACCAAGGGGAGGGGTATCTTATCAGCTGGGTCAAGCGGTAGCAAAACATGTAAAGAAGTATAGCAATACAGTTTTCAAAATAAAACCTAAAAAATGACTCAAAACACATCCTCCTCAAAGTCATCTTTGTTTTGAAAGTCTCTAGCGGAAGTGAGAATTATCATTGCGCTCTGTTTGACGCACTGAGTGCGCTGCTCTCCAGTAAAAAATCATCGATAATCGAAAATTGGTGGAAAAAACCGTGTCTTTACGTCAAATTACATCGGTATTTGACAAGTAGGTTTGGATACACTATTTTTCCGTCGGTAAAATGGGAAACTGCCACACCGTTGGACCAAACGAGGCTCTTGTGGTTTCAGGTAACGTTTACGCTTTTCTGACGATGTGGTTTAACGTAACGTTTGCTTTTTGAGCTCCTTCCTCCCTCGATAGGCTCGGTGAAGTTCTTAGAGAGGAACCTTGGGAAAAAATTTAAGGCAGTCTCCCGACCTTTATTCCAATTGTTATGTATTTATCAAACTGCATGTTATAAGCTAACATTACGTTTAACGCACATTACACCGCCTAACCATGTGATGTAGTTTCGCTGTTGGTCAGCCGCAGACCCCGAGAGAAATAAGGGCATGTTTCCATGGTATTTTTCCCCCGTAAGGGTTGATAAGTGTATCTGGGAAAATATCTCACGTTATTGCCTTAAAATGGTAACTGAGAGGCGAATCATAATATTGATATCATAAACGATATCACGTTTATGCATTTATCTTCAGAAAATATCTGTATTGATAAGGTTTTCGTAATAAAGCCATATATTTCCTCTATTAAATATAGATCCAAAATGCATTACGCCATTGCTTTAATACGTGCTTAAGTGTTCTCTTTAGCCATATTTTACTATAAACGCGAGTGGCTGGAATGGTCGTTTTTGGTCCGGCATTTTCCCTTTTTCGGGCGAGTAATTGCTATTGAAACTACTTTTACTTTGGCTTTTTAAAGTAATAACTTAGTGTTACTATAAATCCGGTTTAATCTGTGGTGGGAGAATATGGTGGCTCTGCTGCAGTAGGAATACACCTAAATTAATTACATTACATGAATAGGGGTGGAGCTGCGATCGTGAAAGCCTGGGGTTGTTAGGGGTGGGAAGTGATCACAGTAAACCCCCCCAACCCCACCCAAACCCCACCCACCGCCTTCACATTTCTAAAACTTAGATATCCCCTTATGCATTGCCAATGACAATGTGACACATCGTTTACTTAATAACTGATCAGCTGTCAGCTATTGCGAAGATAGAGTTGGTTAGCTAGGCGTACATGTACACAGTAGATATGGTTAGGCTTGCAAGATGTTTCTCTGCTGCTGCCATCTTGCAGAGATGTTTCAGATTTGTTCAAATTGAAGATTAAACTTTGGGGCTACTTTTGGATGCCCCAAGACAAAAGTATAACGGACAACATTGTGCACCAATTCATGGATAATTACAGCCCCTTGGTTTCATAGTTAAAACTCTACCGTGCAGAGTTTAAGGTATAAAGATTGATTGGCTGCAACAATAAACCACCGCCAGGCGAACTGAATGAATTTGATAATCTTACAATGAATTAATCTGCTAGGAAACCTTAGGTTCTGGCATTCATGTGGATGTAACTTTGACATGTACCACCCACCACTGCAACATTGCAGGGTTTACCATATGTTTATGTAATTTTTTTGCATTGTGCCACTGTATAAACATTGCCAACATATTGATTTTCTATTTTATTTTTTTAACTGCACATTTTAGAGTTTTCTCCCTCTCAAACATAACTTTGTTTAAAAGGAACAACAACACTGGTATTACCTGAGCTAATACCCAGTGAGGGAGCTGACCAGGAGGTGTCTCCAACTGGTTGCACCATATTCATTAGCTTATAGAACTAGCCTGTACCATCCGTGTTTGTGACCATGTTAAACATTATTTCCAACTGACCTTGCAAAATGTATGAGCCATGCTGCTCTGCCATGACTATGTGCACATTTTTTTTTCATTTGTTTGTTTGTTTGTCTGTAAGTTTTAATACAACTTACAATCAGACTAACTTTACTTGGATAGGTAGCAGTTATAGCTAGCAAGTTAGCATTACTTCAACTTAACAAAACAAAACTTCACGTCCAACACAGAGAATGTATGTAGTAAACTTGCAGTAACCTGGGATGTCCAGCAAATGGTAGAATGCACTGACGGGGTCAGTGTCACTCAAAAATTTATTAGCCAATAGGGATTCATCCCGGATTGCCCCCTCAACCCCAACCCTACTGGGAAAATTTTGTGTCAGAGCTGCTTACAAAAATTCATGCAAAATCATGCAGAGCTATGCAAAAAGTCAAAGTTAACTGCAAGGGCTTCAGAAAGAGCCAAAGTTTGTTATGAGTTTAACTTTTGAGATGACTTCTACTCTCTCTGCTCTCTGTTTTTATATTTTTTTGTCTGACATTTAAGAAGTTCTGTTTTATTTCTTTTGGCACAAATCTAATTCCATGCAAATCCTTTCTTTTTAATCCTGTCTCTAATCATTTATATATTACCATAATAGTTCCATTCAAGCCTTAAAACATTTACGATTCAGGAATTTATCATGAAAATAAAACTCTTACATGTCATTGCTACTTTTTTGCAATTGCAGTTTGAAATTCAGGCAGTTTTTAAGCCTTTGAGATTTTTAAACTACAGTGTGTACCACACTGAATGTTCAGGGATAGGGTGGAGTGAGGGTGAAAGAAAAATATTCACATCTTCTCTTTACTTTGTGCTCAGTCAAATAATTTTCACTCCACATCCATAGTTTATATGTGAAAACATAGAAAAATTTGTTCATAATGCTCTAATGTAAATGTGGAAGAAAATAGTGTTACTTTGTTGAATTTCGATAGCTTCCCAAGTGATGGGAGCAGACTGCGACATTTACTCCAGTATAGAATGAGAAAAGAAATTTCAGACAAAAACATGCCGGGACACACCAAGCTGATGGTCAGCCGTCACTCCTTGTCAGGCTGTCAGTGAGCTTCTGTGACCCGAGTCGGCCTGGTGTGTCCTTCACCATTGGCACTAGTTGGACCCCGTTGGCAGGTTTTCGTCTGATTCAACAAGTTGAATCAGGCTCGACAGTTGAGACAAATGATTACTCTGATTGGTGGTTCGCTAGGGAATCAGTGCACATGAAGAAAAACAGAGGTGATGGACGTAAACAAAAGACGTAGTGAAGAGAACACACACAAAGGGCTCTCATCACTCTTTCACAACAGCACCTTCATCACAATAATTGAATATTCAGTATGAGTTCAGCCATATTGTTGATTAATCCATCTGCGGTGCCGAAAGGAGAGACTGATCAAAAGTAGATTAAAAATGGCACACACTTCATTTTCCGCTTTGTTTTTCCACAGTCTTCTGGTTTCCCTTTTTTGAATAACAAATACAGACTACCACCACCTGCTGGTATGGAGAGTTATTGCCTCTCACGCTGGCGCTGAAGGTACATGGCAGTTGGTAGTTGGCCGAAGTTGGCCATGTTCTCTGACGTCAGCCGATGTTGGCTTGGTGTGTCCGGGCCCTAAAATCCCTATTAAATCAACTCTCTGAGCTGTAAGTCAAATAGCGGTTAGCAGCCCCTAGCTGCAGTTAGGCAAACACAGCTGATTAAGATGAGTTCATTAGGGCAGTTACACCCACTCGCACACACACACACACACACACACAGACAAACACTTTGATGCAGAATTCAGACATCCCAACAGTTTTCCAAAATTATTTTTCCAAACTCATAGTTTAGACTCAAATTTTATTGTAAAATAAGTCACGTTCTTCATATGTAATACACAGAAATTTATTCCACTTTAAGTTCTAATCATAATAATTATACCTCCTTTTCTTCTTGACTGTATACTTAAAAAAGCATTTAAGTTTATTACTATTAGAATTTTAGAACTTTGGAACTTTAGAACTTTTAGAATATGAGTTGTGTTTGTGTTGTATTTAATCAAATGTCTTGAAGGATATGCAGGTGATTGCCTTCTATTTAAATTTGCACTTCACACTACTTCCTTGCCTTTTTTAAAAAAAATATAATTGTAGATAGATTGATAGATAGATGGATAGATAGATACTTTATTGATCTCCCAAGAGAAATTCACATTTACGGCAGCTTGGCAAGGGAAAAGAATAGTGTAATATAGAGGCATGCAAGGTGCTAAACAATAGAATGGCAAGAGATAAAAGTACAATATAAAATAAGATAAAATAAAACAAAATAATATAGCTATATATATGTATATATATATAAGATAAAAAAATTATTTATAAGATAAAACAAGATAAAAACATTTGATGTTTGTGATGGTGTTAATTTATTGAGTTATGAAGATATAATAACATGACATGCTTTGGTGACATGCATTATTCCACACACCACCACCTATTGTTAGACACTTAAGACTTTTCTTTATCTCATGTTGACCTACATATAAAAAACTGAAAGTACTGAAAAAAGGCTTAGGAGTTTCCACTGTGAGCAAACTAATAAGAGAGTATATTACACATCCTGATTTCACAGCACAGTAAAATTACAAATGCGAAAAGAAATTACTTCCTGTATTTGATTGAGGTTGGGTGCAAAGTATGATTCACTTTTCCATTGTAAAAGGCAAAACAAAAAATTATGCCATCTTGTCTGTTTGTGTTGAATAAAGGCTTGCGTTACATTTTGATAATAAACCCTGCATAAAGAAGAAAAACTACAGCTGATGACAGGCCTGTGGTTTTTATTTTTAGCTTTTAGCTTTTTATTTTAGCTTGTGTAAATTCTCATTCATTCAAACAGAGCCCCTCCCCCAGTCACTGTGGAGGGAATGCAGTAAGGAATCTCAGTAATGCCTATGGTAGACTGGAGGCCTTTGCCTCTTTAGTTGACGATGACTTTTGGCAGGAGTCAGGTGGATTTTAACACTGAACCAACTGCTGACATTCCTTCATTAAAAAAAAGTATCACTAATCTAGATTATGTTGTATCAGAGCATATGCAAAAGTATTTACATTGTGTGCATCCTACTTGTTTAGCCTGTTTTTTAAAAAGAAAGCCAAGTATAATTCAGTTTAACTGTATTGAAGGACTCTTTTCAAATATTGAATTGTTTGAGGCAAAACCCTCGTGACAGACTAGCCTATTATGTCATCATTATAAACTCAGAGTTTAGAGCATTAGTCATTTTTTTAGTACTCTTTGTCCTTTTCTTGGTTTTCATTCTGCCATTTCCTGTGGGATACTGATAAATCTAAACAGGGAAGTACATTATTGTTTTACCGTGAAGAAAGAAAACAGTAGTGCATTTCTGTGTCAGAATGAGATTTTTTTTTGTAAATTTGAAACTTACAGTATGTTCCTAAAGTAAACAGTAACTCTATTTACAGAAATGTTAGAAAACATTAGCAGTCTGTGTGTGTGTGTGTTTGTGTGTGTGTGTGTGTGTGTGTGTGTGTGTGTTAGATGTAGGTACAATGTCCTGCTTTAAGTTTTGGTCGTTGGGGAGTATGTGTTAGTAAAGATAGTCCAGCTCCTGCCCCTCCTCTGTCTGTCAGTTAACATGTGACAGCTGGGAATGTCACACGAAACACTCAAGATTAAACTATCAGACTGAGGTCAGTGAGTATGAGTGGGAATGTGTGCTGCCTAAACTTACACCTCAGCTGGAAGGATCTCACATTTACTGTATATGACTTTTGTCAATGTTAGGGCCATGTTCGAGGGAAATGTTATTAGATGTTGTGAATGTGGTTGTTATTTGTGTTGGTTTGATTTATATTCATCATCAGGACAGTTTATTATAGTCTATGAATTAAGGCCTGGATAAATCACATGATCTACAGCAATTAAGTAATTCACATACTGCACTGTATGTGCAGCGTTTAACAAGCCTGATTATGTTGTAAGTGAAGAACATAAAAATTTGAATGGTCAAATAACAAAGAAGCATTTATCCTATGAACACAGTTTTTTTTTTCATCTTGCTTAATATATGTGAAAAAAATGTCATGCTGTTGTTTAACCAAGATTAGTGCAGGGCAGTTATATAGGTTAATACCAGATACCAGTATTTATTTCCCCTACAATTTGAGTTTTTTCTCCTTGGTACTGGTGAATAGCTGAAACAATGGTTGAAACATAGCGATTTTGCCCTGTGTACTCTATGGATAAGGTACCCTTGTCACTGCTGCACTACTGAAAGGCATCATGGGGTTCAGTGCAGCAGCTTTGAGCTATGCTAACAATAGCATTAGCTTTTGAGCAGAAAAGAAGGATGAACACAGGGGTGTAGTGCTATTTCGGTACCAGAGCACAGCTATAATGCATGGGGAAGAGTACAGGGGCACTGTTAACATGGTTATGTTTTGTCACAGTTATTGTCTAAAAAGTTAGTTAGTTAGTTAGTTAGCTAGCAGGTGTTATTATAGGAGCCAACCACGTCCATGAACTGTGCCGCTACCCAGCCCTAGCCCAAGGTGGGCGTTTACCTGGTGCCACCAAATAAATTTTACACATCATTGTTAACGGTGTTTACCTTATAGCTATTTCAAAAATGAAAGGACACTTTGCTGCCTTTTCATCTTTACTAAAGAATCAATCAAGCCACCTTAAATGTCAAAATGATTACTGACCATTGTTTTTGTTCTTTTTGTCTCTCTTGCATTACATACATTTAAGTGATGGTCGAATTTGAAGCACTTAAAAAAGTGTACATGATTTTCAACCGATTTTGCAGAGGCAGACCATTAAATTAGCATATGTGGAATGACATTTGACAAAAATGGCCAATGACAAAAATCGACACCCGCCCCCATCACAAAAAAAGTCAGCTATTGACTCAGACAATTTATTCACCCAGTTGGCCAACCATAGTGTGTGTATGTAGGGGTATCTGTGTTTGTATTTTTGAAAGAAGTAGCATTAAGTTTAAGTAGTTAACTTAATGTACTTTTAAGTAGTGAAGTGAAAGCAGAGTTGGAGGTAATGCACCTACTGCAGCTGCAAAGGAACAAACACTGTGGGCCGTGTGGTTGGAAAATTCATCAGTGCATGTTTTTATTCCTTGCTGAGGAGCACATGATCATATTCATAAAAAACCACCTCCAAAATATAAAAACTGGGTCACTGTCTGATTTGGTTTCTGTCGTTATCACCTCCACTTCTCATCTTAAATTTAGAGCAACATCTGCTGCTAGTTAGGTACAGAACTGTGTATTATATCTACTATTATAAAGGTATTTCTCCTGGTGAACTATTTTATGTTGACTGCATGTTAGCTTCTGACATTAACTTCATGATAACGAGCACAGCAACAGATATCATCACCTTTCAAGCTAAAAACATAAGCCTTTTATCAAATGGTTTATTGATGCATCTAGTTGTTTGGGAGCAACAGTAGCATTGTTCATGTTTTTGCTAACGAATTAAGTTAAATATTCACACTCTTTTCCATCAGTTTTTGGTATTACCCAAGTTCTGAGGGAAATATCTGCCTCTTTAGCTGCTAAATGATCCACTTTATTCACCAGCTGTCACCAGCTGCCTTATGTGACTAAAAGCAACACTATTAGAGCAGTGAGAGTGAAATAAAAGAGTGCAGTAGTAGCCAGAAACCTAAATAATGGGATGAAATTAAGTATTACCTCTG
Source organism: Acanthurus leucopareius (assembly GCA_029814765.1). Classification (NCBI taxonomy): domain Eukaryota; kingdom Metazoa; phylum Chordata; class Actinopteri; order Acanthuriformes; family Acanthuridae; genus Acanthurus; species Acanthurus leucopareius. The sequence goes on along the minus strand of JAQMCX010000012.1, from coordinate 3,428,214 downwards.
TAAAGCTAAGGAGATCTGTAGAGTCAGCTGATAATTCTCTGCAGGTTCAGCCCTTAAATGTGTTTCACATTGTCACATTCTTTTCACATTGTTATTTGATACTCTGTTAATATAAATATTGGTCATAGATGCACTAAAAGTCCGTACCAGTTTTTTTCTGACTATGAGACGGAATTAACTAATGCTACTACAATTTTTGTGGATTACAAAAATGTGACCTCCTTTTTATTTGTGTTGTTCCAAAGGTGGCTGCTGTGGCTCGGATCAGAAGACATATGTTGTGGGAGGCTGGGCTTGGGCCTGGTGGCTCATTTCTGACATCCAGAGGTAAGACCCGTCCGCTTTGGCTCCAGACCAAAGAAAATGCTATATGCTTCAAAGCCATTTAGTCTAATATGGTACAGTGCTCTCAGACTTACCCAGGAAACTCTCATAATATGGGATTTTACGATTCATACAACAGTCTGAAAATGCTCTTCATCCAGATATTAAAAGCTGACTAAATAGGCCCTCTTGCATATTATGTAAGCTAAAATGGGCTTGTAGCACAATATGAACATACCACAATATCCAAAATTCTCTGAATTTGTTATACATATGCACTACCATAATAGAGCTACGTGAAGAATAAAAAAAGTGTTTGGAGTCAGTTGAGGCAAATGACCTTGACATTAAGAACAGTCTACAAATGTATAAACACAGTGTGTAAACACACTTTCCACAAATAAGATTCCATTCCCTTACTACAGATTTTTTTCCCTTACAGCTCTGCTAATCAGGGCTGTAAGGCAACAGCCCTGCTAATCAGGGCTGTAAGGACTTTTCAATTTATCTGTCCATCCATTCGGTTTTAAGTCTGTCTTATTTTTTTAAAAAGCCAAATGAAAAAAACAAACCAACATTAGGCTTTTACCACTAATATAGATATATTGTTTCTGAGCTGTAGCCAAAGCCTGATGTGAGAACATGTAGCTTAGTCCTATGAGCTGTAGAGCTCCAGTGTTGTTGAAGAGCAACAACAACATCATTAAAATTGTTTAAAAAATACCGTATTTTCCGCACTATAAGGCGCATCGGATTATAAGGCGCACCTTCAATGAATGGCCTATTTTAAAATTGTT
>JAQMCX010000012.1:3367205-3425880 GCA_029814765.1 Acanthurus leucopareius | reverse complement strand
TTATAAGGCGCACTGTCGGTTTTTGAGAAAATTAAAGGCTTTTAGGTGCGCCTTATAGTGCGGAAAATACGGTATATCAACACAGTAGATCACCACTGTCCACTGCCTGAAAAATGCAGCTCCAACCAACCAGCTTCTGTGAAAAAGAGAAAGAAAACCAGGCGATACATAATAGCAGGGTCTGGAAAAGTTATGAACAGTTTATTTATAAATTGATCCAAAAAAAAACCTGTTAGCTTTGTTTAGCGTTAAACTCCAATCTTGACCAGCACTTGAAAAAAAAACCTTAGAAGGTAGGTGAGTGGCCTTCAGTTACCATCTATTTTCTAATTTTCTCCAGTCGTGTCACTGGAAAATATGATGTTGCAGAGGGCTGGGCAATTAATCGACAATTCATTAGGATTCATTTCATTTGTTTTTTCCACCCAACAAACAAGTTCTTAGGAGTAAGTTGTTTGGTCTGCACTTTAGACCCTACTGAGCTGTTAGTGTTTTATGCTTTTGTCATTAAAGTTTAATGAAATGTTAAAGTACATTTTTGGGTAAGTTTTTTCTAAACCAATACAAATAGTGCACACAAAACAAAACAAATCTCACAAAACAAAAACAAAAAAACCCATAAAATAATTAATAGTAATCAAGGTAAAAGGTACAATTAATCTTGATTTTGATTTGATTGCCCAGCCCTAACATAGTCAAATCAAGTAATGAGAAAAGCAAATATGTCTTTCAATCATAAGAAGCCTTCAGTGCTATTCTTTTCTTGTCTTTTAGAGGAAAAAATACTCTGTTTCTGACATAAAAGAATCAACACAAATTTTTTAGAGGTGCTATTGTTTGTTGTTAGAGGAATATTCGTTTCACTATTTTTTGTCCAACCTAAACCATGCCTGTAGCTACCAGTGTTTCTGTATAGATGCTGATTGGTCTGGACCATAGTAGTATTGCCACAAGGCAAGCTGGTAAGAAGCCCGGTAAGATGGATTTCAGGCTTACATAATGTCATGATCCAGATGCCTCCTAAGGTAATTTAGCACTAATCAAGAGATGAAAACCTGCAGCTGAAACTCTAATGCTCAAAGGAGGGTAGACTTTTAAAAGGGTTGTTTGACCTTAAATCTAGTGTAAAGCTAAAAGCCACTTACTTTAAGATATTTATTTTATTTATTTATATTTCCGTGCATTTAATTTTCACTTAAAAGCTATGGTTAAGAGCAATTGCATGAGGTGTTTTTTCAAAGCATTTATGGTAATATAAACTTTCAAATATTAAACATTTGTAAAAGTCAGCATGCAGTCATACTATGAACATCATCTGTGATAACCTCTCTTGTTCCTAGAGCTCCTGGTTGCCTCTTTGTTTCTACTTTGCTAACCTGCTTTGCTTTGTCTGGTGTCGATTGTACCCTGTCTCATCCTTAGTCTGTCTCCTTCAGGTTACCCATTTCCCGTTAAGTGCTGCCCTTTGCCATTAGTTGCTAAGAAACGTAATGATAGTGCTCAACAATAAAATAAAGCTGATACATGGCTGGTTTTATTCATGTCTATTGAGAGACAGACTGTCCCTAGAATCCCTTCTCATTTGCTTTTATTCTTAATTTTTGTACTGAGAGGTTAGGTCAATATTTCAGATGCTGTCGTGGATGATAAAAACTGGAGAGATGAACTTGGTCTTCTCCGGCAAAGCGTCCACTTCAGCTAAAAGCCCTGTGTGTATAAGCTAGGAACCGGACAGCATTATAAAAAAAACAGGGCAGCAGTGTGGCTTCCCGGTTTTGATGCAGTAATCATGTTAATGTCCAGGCCTGTGACTCATTGATCCAATTCTACTGGGAAGAAGTGGGAGGTGGAGCTGTTAGCCAGAAAGCCTCCTCTTGCAAGTGTTGCTGCAATCAGACTTTCATGTCTCTGCCTTTGATAAAGACATGAATCCAAATAAACACTGATTGTAAGAGAACATCACTTGCTGTTTTTATCAGCTGTGAAACACAATCTCACGTAAACAGTCAATCCAAACAAGTACTAAAGTAAAGCATAGTGATTGTATGTAGAGCACATTCATTTGTAATCTTTATACAAATGTCATCTTGGGAGTGGTGCTGGGATCAAGAATCCTTTCAGTGTTGACAAAAGGTTTGCTTCTAAGTATCTTGCTCTTTGTCCCAGTTTGTTGAAACTCTCATTAACAGATAGGGACAAAAGAAGCTATGCGTTAGCTGTGCGATTCTGGTGTTGTAAGATGAGTTGCATCTTACATGAAAACAGCTTCTGGGGCTAAAACAAGCAAAACAGGAGGTCAGGTTGTGTCTTTTACCCCCTCCCTCCTCCTCTCTTCCTCTTGACCTTGGTTACTGACATTCCTAACAGCTGTTGTCCAACTTACTGTTTTGCCTCTGCTATTCCTGCCTGCCTGCCTGCCTGCGTAGAATGTCTCTGGAGGTTATGACCATCCTCTGTCGCTGTGAGAATATCGAAACTTCGGAGGGTGTTCCCCTGGATGTGACAGGGGTGGCTCAGGTAATGCATTTCAAAAGACCAAAACAAAAAAGCAGTGGCTGGTGCTCAAGACCAAAGGAAGACCCAGGAAAATGGTTCAACTAACAAGCTAATGTCTACTTGTGTTTGTTTTTCTCATCTTCATGGCTTTTTTCCCTCGCCACTGGAAGGGAGACACTCAGCTGTCACTAACTTGGGCTTTGCCATAAAGCTGAACTCTGAGTCACCTTTGGCAACGGGGTCAATAAATGAAGGCTACAAAAATGGCTAAAAAGATGATTTGAAGAAACCTATGCAAAAATACAAATGAAGTTTTTTCTAAATAATGCTGCACTGGAATAATAATTTATAATAATCCTCCAATGTCTGAGCTCTTGATAGCGTCTCATTTTGCTCCGTTGTTAGTGATCTGGAGTCCTTGGGTGAATGGTTTCACTTTGTCCTGTTTCTTTCCTTGTGTTCTGGCCCTTTTCTTTCATTTGCTTTCCCTCCGAACATGTCAATTTTTATTTTATATTTTTCCACATTCTTCACAGGATTACGCTTGAGATTATGACCCTGCAGCCCAAGTGTGAGGATGTAGAGACAGCGGAGGGTGTAGCTATTACTGTCACTGGGGTGGCTCAGGTAAATCACCACACTTTTCTGGGAATGCCAGCTCAGCCTCCACTAACAGCCCCCACCCCTTCCCTTCCTTTTTTTCTGGCAGCACCCCATAATCACAGCAGAGATGGTATTCATACAGAGGGCTCAAGTGAAGATACACACCTGAACTTTGGATCAAGACACTAAGATAGATGTACATACAGATGTTTGATTAAACTGATGTCTGCATGATTTCCCCTCATATCTGAGTAAATCATGCAGACATCAGTTTGACCCAATACATCTAGTTAAACTCTGATCCAGGCTGCATTCAGACTTATTGTAGCACTGTGGCAGAAACCCACTCTCCTCATTAATTTTAAGGAGACTACAGAATTAGTAAAATTCAGTTAGTGCTCTGTGTCTGACAAGCCTTCAAACTGGACTTCCTGGTTCAAATTTTATTGTCTTGCTGCTCCCTGTAGCAGCACATGCATCAGTGCATGCCCCTGCATTTTTTTGACACGGTGGTGTTTTCTGTTTGAAGGGGTCTGTGTAGAGTATGTTGTGCATTTGAGTGTCAATCTCTCTTTTTTGTTTTCTTTTATTGTGACTATTATTTGACTGTATCCTTTTAGTGCAAAAAATGAATTTATTTTTTGGTTGATAGTTTTCAAATGTTAAAGAAAAAAACCACCTTAAAAAACTCACTGGATATCTGTTGCACTGCCCATTCCACGAACTATGTGTACACAATTAATGTAAGCAGGAAAACTGTGTGAAAACTAAATTCATTATGATGCTCATTTTTACTCATCATAGTTTTCACTTTATCACATTTATACTCTATTTTTTGCATTAGTAAAATAGTAACACTAGCTGATGATAACAAGCAAGTTATGATACAGAAGCACAAAACGGGAAAATAAATCAGGAAGTCAATAAATCATTCATATAAAGTGGAAGCATGACCTTACAAAGCTTTAAAAACTAGTGATTACCACTTATTGATCTGATATTAAAAGCTAGTTGGTTAAATGCAGGAAGGATTGTAGTAATGTAAACTTTTCCACTTGATCCATATTAATCTGCACAAGGTTCAGTCAGTTTACATTCGTCTTGGATGCCATCATAGAGCAAAAAGAGAGAAAGGGATATTAGCAAGAAGTGGAGGAAAAAAAGACCAGGTTTTATTTGCCAGGTGGGAATCATAGTTCTGCATCAGGTTCTGCCATAGTGACCATAGAAAGCTAGTCTACATAGGCTACACCACGACTGCAAGTACTTCCTCAAAATGAAAAAAGGGAAACACCTCCTCCCAAATCAGAAAAAGGATCAAGCCAACAGTGAATGAAAGACTGTGAGTAATACACTGAGAGGAATGTTAGAGCATGACACAGCCTGATCATTGGCACTGCATCCAGCTAGTGTGGTTCTGTCGATGCCAGGTTGCTGATATAAAAACTTATGTCAATCATTCCCTCAATTATATAATCCAGTTTTACTGTCTTTGAGCAACAAAACTGTAATTTAGTGAACATGTTCTTTTAAATACATGCCAACTGAGCTCTGAACAAGTAAATTAGAATTTTTTTTTTTTATGGTGGATTTTTTTTCTTTAGGCACTTATACCAATTTTTCTGCAGTTCTGTGCGAATGATATTCAGTTTTTCTTCATTTTCTTTTCCCTTTCTTTTGACAGCATGCCAGACTTTCGAGTTGTGTTTGAATGAAGTTCTCTCATTATCAGTTCTGTTTTTTAGCCACAGTCATGCCAATGTTCCTCTCCTCTGTGTTTTCCTACATGCATGTTGACAATGAGCCCACTGTTTGGAGCTGAACAGCCCCTCACTCTTGCAAAGTTCACTTCACAAAGAGGCCTGTAATGCCTCTGTTTGATTGGTCCAACCTTAACCAAAGCCATTATTGTGTGTGTGTCTCATAGCAACCGGAGTTGTGTGTCATTGTTAATTTAAAGAGACACATTATTTAGACTGAGGAGAAGGTACCCAGCAATTAATCTAAAGGAAACCTGAGCAGAATGATAAGCTCGGATTTTGTTTTAACCTCACTGTCATATATAAACAATCTCATCTCCATCACATTTTTGCCATGTGATTTTTATTTACTTTGACAGCCTACTGGTAAGATGGCATTCCACATCAATTGAAGGACCTGACCTGTTTAAAAATCAAGGAACAACATAAGCGGAGGAAATGGCTTTCAGGAAAATATCAGGCACATTTTTCTATCACATTGCTTTTAAGTACCTTCTGTATCTTGAAGGAGCTGTTGGTTTCAAAGAGGAAACAGTAGGAAGAGTGGTGTCATGGATGGGATGGGGGTTGGGGGGTTGTTTGGGTAGGAGGTCAGGAGTTAAGTGTTCGAGTTAACCATTGCACGTCCTCATTCCAACCTCGGCCGCAGCACGGCTCCCCCTGCTGTTTGTTTAAGCTGGCCTGTGTGTGGATGTGTGGCCGGCTTGCAGCCTTTTCTGTTTTCAGATGTGTTTTCTTGGAATGATGTCCATTTTCCCTGACTTTCTGTTGCCCTCATTCCTGTTATGAGTGCATGTTGCAAAACAAAACCATTTGCAGACCTCTCGCCTAAGGACCCAGCTCACTCTCTCTTTTTTCACAGCTCCAGTGGAGTACAACATTACCCAAAACCTTCTGCCTTACACCTTTTTATTGGTTCTTGATTGTATAAGTGACCCCTTTTAGTGTCAGTGACTGCTCTTGTGTTGATCTTCTAAATTTTGGGTCATTTTCATTGCATTGTCTTTTTTGATTTTATTGGAAACGAGACCATTAATGATTTACTTTTTTGCAGTTTTATTTTGTCCATTGTTAATGATCCTTTTTATTATCTTTGACCATGTAAGAAAAACATACAGTTGGTTCCTAAGTTGTTACTGGCACTCCATTACCATGAATCTAGCTAAATGTAATCAATACTTAGAATATGAACTTTATATACAGAGAATCCTTGTGCTTCAAGGGGCCTTAGGACGTTGTTGTCATCATAAACCCAACAGAGAGGCACTCGAGTTCAAATTAATCTCTGCATTTTCTGATATTGATGGCAGATGTAAAGCATCCAATAACTAATAAGTGACCATGGTATTTTTACAAAGATGCAGCTGTCTGCACTACAAAAATATGGATACATATTAATTTTGACTACAATTTAAAATGAATTATATTCATAATTCAAAAAACACACTTAAAAAAAAGCCTTTTTGCATCCACGTTACCAATATTTTACGGATTTTGTAAGATTTTACTGAAACTCTGTTTGGTTTACATTGTCATTCTACTTTTTATGCTTTTTTGCACTATACATAGTAGGGAAGAAGTGAAAAGAAATTGTGTAATTACTGATAACATAGAAAAGGATCATTGAATTATACCACAAAGGCAAGTATCTATCATGTTTTCATGTGTGCCACACCTACGTTTTGCCTGTATTTGTATTGAGCCTCTCTGTGTGGATGTGTGCTCAGCTGATAGCTTTGTCTACATTTGCACCAGGTGAAGGTGATGACAGAGAATGAACTGCTGGGTTACGCCTGCGAGCAGTTTCTGGGGAAGTCAGTCACGGAGATCAAGAGTGTCATCCTGCAGACCCTCGAGGGTCACCTACGTGCCATTCTTGGTGGGTAATCTGTTGTGTATTTTCAACAAATGTGGGCTGTCTATATCTTTTTTTAAATCAATGCTTAAATTCTAGATAACTAGTTAATAAGAAGGAGTGAGGGAGAAGCAGACAAAAAGGCCCAAACCAGATCTTTTTCATCTTTATCTATTATGATGTTACTTTTCATGTCAAAACATGTTGTCTGATAATCCCCCAGTGACTTACACACTACACATTACAACAAAAACAACAGTTGCAACCAGAATATTGTAAGTCACTGTAATGTTTCTGATACTGCTTTTTGAATGTAGATGTTTTTTATGGCTATGCTTAATTATTGCTGTGCAACATGTGTAAATGCAAAGCGTTTTGCACAGGATGAGGTAAAAACCTCACTGTGTCAGTCAGTTTTAACAGAGAATTGCTTGTGGTGTGAAATGTGACTGTGGCAAGCAGGCAGATTTAGTTATATGTGTTCAGGTTATGTATGTGGTTTACCAGATGTGCTATTTTACAGAGCAGGTATTAGTATGCACAACAACACTCTAATCTAGCTCACACTGTAGCAAACAAGAATATGCAAAGGTTAGTTTGATCAAAGTGAGCACTTGGAGGCAGAATGACACAAAAGACATACATTATTATGAGAAAAATGTCATATGCTGCTTCTGTTCATCCATAAAACTTGTTGTGGCAAACACATAATGTACATCCCCCTTAGTGTCTGAGGAGCTGATTGGTGTAAGAGCTTTCATAAACTAGCTTGAATCATTGCTGTGTTATGCCAGGTGGTGGTAGTAGAAACGAATGAACAGTGTCCCCGAGGATTTTGCCACTTTGCTCTTTCTTGAAATGATGATGGAAGGAACAGTGTGCACATTAAAGTGCTAATCTCTGTTTCCATCCTTTCAGGCACCCTGACTGTTGAGCAGATTTACCAAGACAGAGACAAGTTTGCCACTCTGGTGCGAGAAGTGGCTGCGCCTGATGTCGGTCGCATGGGCATCGAGATCCTCAGCTTCACCATCAAGGTTTGAGACATGGAGACATCAAGAACACTTCATTCTGCCCTTACCTTTTGAACCCTGTTTCTAATTTGGATTAGACTCATCTAATCACAGTTCTGTAGCTTTAAAAATACATTTTTTTCGGCTTGGTAGGATGTATATGATAAGGTGGAGTACCTGAGCTCACTTGGCAAAACTCAAACAGCTGCTGTACAGAGGGATGCAGATATCGGAGTGGCAGAAGCAGAGAGAGACGCTGGCATCAGGGTAAGAGGAGCTTTAAGAGGAAATTAAAACAACAAACAAGGAATGAAAAATCATCTTGCTATTAGCTGTCACATTAAGAAAAACCACACTGCCCCTTATTCATCTCTCTGTCTTTATCTTTCTCACTCTGTCATTTGCAGGAAGCTGAGTGTAAGAAAGAAATGATGGATGTTAAGTTCTTAGCTGACACTAAAATGGCTGACTCCAAACGAGAGCTGGAAATGCAAAAAGCTTCCTTTAATCAGGAAGTTAACACAAAGGTATTGATTTGTTAAGCCCGTTTTGGTTATATTGTCAGTAATCAAACATGAGAGTGACACATGAATAAAACCTCGTCTCTCTAGAAAGCAGAAGCGCAGCTGGCGTACGAGCTGCAGGCCGCCAAAGAGCAGCAGAAGATCCGTCTAGAGGAGATCGAAATCGAGGTGGTGCAAAGGAAGAAGCAGATCACCATTGAGGAGAAGGAGATTGAGCGCACAGACAAAGAGCTCATCGCCACTGTGAAAAGACCTGCTGAGGCTGAAGCCTACAAGATGCAGCAGCTGGCTGAGGGACACAAGTGAGTTGGTCCCACACAGATGGCTCTTCAGTGCAAAGTGCATAATTATTGAAGTCTTAAAGTCCCGCTCAACTAAAAATTGTGTTTCGTTTTATTTTCTTACATTTACAAGCTAAATTTTGTACATTACAAACTTGAAAGCCAATCACAGGCTAAGAAACAAAGAAACCTGAAACCTCCAGCACAGAGCGGGCATGTCAGCACAGAGAGTGAGTTTACATAAGCACAACCACAGTGTCAGCCACTGCCATTTACAAGCTAACAAGCTCACAAGCTCACAAACACATTAATAAAAGATGCCAACTACACTTAGCAAAGTCAAGTTTTGATGCACAACAGACTTTCTCATCTGAGGTCCATATATGTTCAGGCTGAGTATTGCACATGGAGTTATGGATGAGTTTCTTGCATTTCTCCTCCAACAAGCTGTCTTAATGTGTACAGCTTCAGGGCAGAGAGAGGAAATGTGCTTCTAGACACTCTCTAGGGATTTGCCTAACTTTTTTATGTTAAAAGACAATGTGAGGAAAAATGTCTGAGTTTTTTTTTTACTTTAAAACTTGTATGAAGAGGAACAATAACGTCTCCAACGTCTCTCTTGCTGATGATGGGGGATTTCCCTTTCCCTTGTTTCCATTACAAATGTTTTAACAGTGACCATAATTTTAAGTGTCACTGTCCTTGTTTTATGTTGTTGACATTAATTTAACTCCCATCTCCGACACAGGAAAAACTGCACAAGGGAAACCATAATACAGTTATGTAATTTACATATAATATATAATTTAATATATAATTTCACATCCCCTGTGCCATAATTCAAGGTGTCTACTTGTCTAGAGACCCTATTCACATGGATTGACACACCATCATGCAAGAAAAGTCTTATGAAACTACAGAAGCATCAAGTGGCAGGCAGTTAGACACTTCCTTATGCTCACTAAATTTGCAAAACCACAAAAACTGTTTAAAACTGTTGAAATAAGGAAACCAGAAACCAAGATTTTTTTCCTTTTTTGAAAAAACTGGCCTTTGACACATTTCTGAAACAACCAGCAAAAACAAATGAAACACATGATTCAAACAAGCTCCTCAAGTTGACTGACTAATCTTTTTTATCATCGACAGCTATATTTTTCAAAGTTTATACTGTTTGCTGATTCTGCTGGTGTATTTACATCAGCACATTGAACACAGCAGTAAAAGTGGGCTAAACTGTATTTTTAGTACAATCAGTTGTTAAAACAAAAAAGTTTTATTTTATATTAATATTTCTACTTTAGCACATACTAAAGCACAGCAAAACAGTACATTACTTCATGAAATTAAGGTCCTTTTTCTGCTTTTCTTTGACTCCAGGACAAAGAAGGTGCTGACGTCACAGGCAGAGGCCGAGAAAATCCGCTTTGTCGGTGAAGCAGAGGCCGCCTCCATTGAAGCAGTGGGAAAGGCAGAGGCTGAGAAGATGAGGCTGAAAGCTGAAGCCTACCAGCAGTACGGTGATGCTGCCAAGACAGCTTTGGTCCTGGAGGCCCTGCCCAAGGTCTGTGGCAAACATCTACACAACTCCGGTTTTAAAAGAAATCCCTGATATTTGGAGACTTTGTTTTATTGGTCTTATTATCTAAACAAAAGTCCACTCTGTGTCCTCTGAAAAACTAAGTGTATGTAGAAGCATGAGCCTATTTTACATCCATTATATACATTATGAGTAAAACTTAACATATTTTATCCTGTTCCTTCATGGCATGTTGCTTTTCTGCTTTTCCAGTCGCTGTGTTGTTACGGTTTGGATGTTTGTGGCAGGAATGTGTTTATATTAGTGATGGGAACTAAGAAACAAAGCCCTCAGGAAGTTTTTTTTTTTCCCCCAAAGTATACAGATTGCAAATGCTGCTGCTAGTACTCAGATTTATAGACAGTATCAGTAGTTTTGTGTCAGTTAAATAACAAACAAGTTCTTTCTGTGTTTGATCAGATTGCTGGCAAGGTGGCTGCACCTCTCTCCAGGACCAATGAGATTGTCATCCTGAGTGGAGACAACAACCGTGTCACCGGAGAGGTGAACCGTCTATTAGCTGAACTGCCTGTGTCCGTCAACGCCCTCACCGGAGTGGATCTGACTAAGGTGGGAGTGCCTTGGCTCTCCACAAGAGTTTATATGCCTAATTCACAATATTAATTGTCGCTTCCTTTTAGGTTATCTTCAGGGTTAACTGTTGTTACTTTGTAACTGCTTATAAAAATTTCTAGTTTTCTGTCTTGCCAAGCTGCAGCCTCCATCCTGTTGGTTTGTCATTTACACCTTAAGGGACTTACAAGCAAAATGGCACCAGCATACAGAGCAGTTTGCATCAGCTTGGGAAGCCAAATAGAGAATTTTACCTCACACATATGACCAAAGTTAATATTTTTTATAACGTGAATAGGCAACTTATCTAACATGGTCACGATAGCAACTTTATAAGGTGATAAAAAGTTAATTGTTTTATTTTCAACTTGTCTGGCTTTAGGATTAAGCAAGAACACTTGAATTACCTCGATTTTATGACATTGTCAAATTTTGTACATAGATTCAGAATCCCTGTGTGCTTTAAATGACCTCAGTACTTCAGTCTGTTGGCAAACTGGCCTCAGATGGTCTCGAAGGCAGTTTTCAGTCCTGGTCCGGCTGTGTTCAGTGAGAGGGGCAAGCTCAGTTTAGTTGCTCACTTCAACAGGTAGCAAATTCTTACATATTGCACCTTTAGCTAATCACTTGTTTTTAATGCACCATTGAGGCGAAAATGGTTATTATAATGTTTAAATGTTGAAAAGTGTATTTTTAACCAAATTTAGTCAGTGCAAATTTAGTCAGTTTACATTTTGGCAAAGTAATTCTGCACAGTTTAATGATGTTGTGTCTGGAGTTGGCATTACAGAAACATAATACTTGCAAATGGTCATAACTCAATATAGGTGGACATAATTGGATTCAGTTAATATCCCAAAATGCTGTCAACTTATTATCAATCCCCAATGAGCTAGTTAATGACTTTCGTAGTTAGCAATATCTTTCTAAATTGAAATATTGCCATGATGAAGAAAAATCTCCTAAGCTATAGTTGGTAAATGTGTGACAGCATGGTGAGCTAGGCCATTTTGTATTTTACTCTGTTAAATCTTACTGATCCCTCGTTCCTCTGCTCCCACAGATGCCTCTGCTCCAGAAGATGGTCAGCCCACAGTGCTAGAAAGCAAAGTGATGACTCAGGCCACAGACTCGTTACTCTGAATTCTTCAACATATATCTGCCTCAAGCATGACAATAGTTTTTTCTGCCTCTAACCCCTTGTGCAACTGCCTTTGACCAGAAACACTTGACGCCAACCAAGAGGTTTTTTATATTTTTAAGAGGTTTTTAATTTTCTAAAGGAAAACAACTGGGGCCTTACTTCTAAAGGACCAGACTGTACGTATCTTCTGTTGTTTTTAGTCTTTGTTTTAGACACATTGATTTTTCTTATCAGGCTGCACTAATCAACCAGGATTATATGCTGCTATCCTGTCATTTAAAGCAGAGTTGTGTATTTTTGACAAAAGTTAGATTCGGCCCACTTAAATTCTGGTAGTGTTATTATTTGTAAAAGAAAAACACCACAATCCTTGGAAGAAGATGATGGAAAAAAATGAAAGCATTTATGACAAATCTGGATATTATCTGGATTCTGTTTTCTTCTTCAGAGCTATTCGAGTGCTGCTTAAAGTTTGGAGGGCACTACTTCTCTAGCAGGTGTCAGGATAGGTATTAACCCCGGGAGCAGATGAAGTCGTCTAGCTCCTTCCTCTTCATCAGACAGTCTGTTTAATGCTCAGATCCCAACTAGAGAAGTCGTGTTCAGTAGACTGAGCACAATGTGGTATAGACAGATTTTGTTCCCTTTTTCTTTTAAAACTCCATTTCTTTTTAGAAAAGTTTGGCTTATTTCTAACTAAGAGAACTTGATGGATTACCAAAATCACTGTTGCATTGAAAGCTCACCAGATCTTCACCCACTGTGATCGTAAAATTTAAAGTACGTTACAATACCAGTGATGTTTGAGTCACTTGTATGACAACTCTTACCTCACGGTATATTGTCATGTTGCTTGTCTTCTCAGTTTTGATGTGCAGGGCCTGTTCACCACTCAAGTGCCCAAACCTTAGGAAAGTGGTTTGGCTTTCAAGATTTATGTCCCAGTGCTTCACTGTGTTATAGATGGATGATGTTGAGACATTGTTCCCTGTTCTCACAACTTATATTAACAATAGAGTAAACTCTTCACTTTGTGTGTGTGTGTTGGATACATAGACGGATATAAATCCTGAGCAAACTTCATAACACAAAGCCATAATTAGAAAAGATTAGCCTTAATAGTAGGAATGCCTGCCAGGCTTACTGATAATTTCTTTATCTTTATCTTTATTACTCACGTTGCGTTCAGTAGACATTCGGGGTCTGAGCTTTAATTCATTTTGTTATTTCTTTTTTCTCCTTCTACTCAGATGTGATTCAGTGTTTCTCAGATGTTGTTTGACATGTTCACTCTTGCAGACAATGTACATATTTTGTAACTTTTAAGAGTAACCCTGCTCCTCCAAAGGTTGAAAGGTGCCACTGTTGCACATCTGACCACACCCAATGACAAAGCAAGAATTTTTTCTTACATTCAAATCATTAAGTTGGAAGATAAGCATGTGATAAGGTTGTAAACACCGTAAATGGTGTTTGTATGGGTGATCTTAAGTTGGGTAAATGTCAAAGTCGAGCTGTTTGACCAGTTCTGCTTCTCCTGCAGCGGCATGTCTCTCTTTATTGCTGTTGTTATTTCTTGTTGTTCCGTTAAAACTAGTCTGTTATGATGATTTAACCGTTGGATACCAGATGGTGCCCGCTATCCAAAGTTCAGTGCTACATCAACACTTGGAGCGTGACAACGCTGTGCAACGAGTTGCATGTTTCAACCTCTAGGTGGCAGAATACTTGCATTATTCACCTGTTTTGATTTACTGTTGAAACTAAAGACGCTGTTACTGTCAGAAATGTAAACTTCATATTCTCATGCTCTGTTGTTTTGCTACATTATCCAACCTGGCTGCTGTGCACACAGTTAGGTCAGGCTGCCCTTTTCAGTCACATTGTGAATGATTTTTAACCACTTCTTAGAGTATGTGACTCTAAATGTTTTGTTTTATGTACTGTTGGCCTTATGTAGTTATCATAGTCCCACCTTTTTCTTTAATGTCTGAATAAACATCAGGCTTGTGGTTTGATTTTTCTGAGCAGATTTCATCTTGTTTCTTTCATGACATGAATGTTACAATCCAAGTTTAAATGTGTTTCTTTAAGTATTTTTCCTGCTGTAAATGTTGGTTAAAATACTGCCTGGCTTGATGTAAATACAACAACATTACCAGCCTGTTGCATAACATCATGAACCGTAATTTAAAATAGCCAGTATTTTTTGAAAAAGAGTCGTTATATTTCAGTCATGAGCCTTCAAACATGACAAAGATCAGCTGGTCTTACGTTCGCTGTTACATTCTCAGACTGTGATAATTCACTGCAGCCTGGCAGAGCCCTCCAACAGTTTACAGCTCAGTGTGGTCTGGTTGGACCATGGATGTCAGTTTTTAGTCAGCTGTTCAAAAGATGATATCATTGTGGAACTTTGTATGATCCTGACTTGAAAGGCTGCACCAACCCCTGGCAGCCTCAGGCGAAAGAAACACAGTGGCTGGTCTGGAAACACAGAGCTAACTCACCCCGTTTAGTCTCTGAAAACATTTCAAATCAGATCACATATGTTTTGATTGTGCAAAATGTTTCATTCTGTTCTTTACACATCTAACCCAGACTAACTGACTTGTGACTAGTTGTTTCAAGACTGTGCAGGTAAAAGTATCTAAATCAAATGGCTAACTGGTCCTGTTATTTGGAAAAAGTAGCTTTTTTGTTTCTGTACACAGTGCCTTTTAGAAATAATGAAGTCATTCATACTTAAATGTGCAGTATGTTGACATAAGTAATCAGTCACTTGAAAATATCGATGGGATAATCTAACATTAATCTACACAGATTAAATTGTAGAATATGTGTGATGTTATACATATAAAGTGCTCAGCTGTAAGCTTTCCTCTTTCTGCTTTGTCTATTTTATGTACTTTATGACATTCTGCACTATAAATGGGAAACAGATTTATAAATAGAGATAAGTGTAACTGTAGCATTTACTGCTTCTCCTTTGGAATCTGGACCCCAAAGTATTGTCCATCATTATTTGGCCATGAAATTTTGTGCCAAAAAGTACAGTTTCTTGATTTGCTTTGACTAACCAGAATAGAGGCAACTTTCTAATACTCAAGTGGCATTATAGAGGAGAATGTGATTAAAGACCAAACATCGTAGACCTACGCCTTAACTCTTGTCTTCATCTGAACTGTGTTAATCTGTTGTATAATCTATTAAAATTATATTGTGGATTAATCTTGTGGCTTCTCATGTAACACTGGCCTTTGGAAAAGTGATCCAGCATGGCTTTCTATGCATGTGTTCATGTTATTCTGTGTCGTGTGCCACACTATAATAAATGTTATACCACTTCCTTTTGGCCTCGTTGTCTGTCTGTTAGCGAAAATTGTATTATGAAGACTGGACGCCCTACACATGTAGCTCGGCAGAGATGAAGAACTGTGGGTAAGCAGGAGCAGAGTGACACCTTCACAGTGCTTGTTTTTCCAACAGCAACAAAAAAAAGTTCCTTTATGCAAATCCATGTCTAAATATTTCAGTTGTACATGTATAAATTGCTGAGACTTATAATAGTAAACCATTTTAATTTTTTATTTTCAAAATATTTCTGTCAGCATTTCATCAAATTTGCTACACTTATATTGGATGGTGACATTGTAATTTATCTCTGATTTTTAAATGCTCTGTGGTGGATGTGTGCAAAATGTGGTTATTATTAGTACCCCTTACTGACATTGTTTTGAAAGGCTAAATACACTGAATTGGTCTTGTTGTCATTATAAATTACATCAGTGCTTTGTTGCCTTCTGTTCTTCTTTATTATTTATCTTGAAAGGGCTGACTGTTGCTTTTTATAATGGAAGTGTCTTGTTGTGGTACATATGTTTGCATTTATTAACCTGTCACTTCACTGTAGATGAAAAATAGCTAACCAGCTAACACTGGCCCTATTACACAAATGCTGATCATTGTGTATGAAATGAAAGGCTTGTTTTCAGTATCTGTCATCAGTATGTCTCTAAAAAACTGAACTTTGATGTCTCCCAACAGCTGATGGTGGATACAACTGTATAATCTGACTTGGAGACAGTTCATATTTGACCTGAAGGGGGCAGTCACATCACAAACATTATCATCGGACACAGATCCTGCAGCAATAAACTCTATTACTCCTGTACCAGAAATACTACAATTATTACTAATACCACTACTACATTTATGAATAATTACATCAATAACACATATAGTCATACAATTGGCAAGTCTTTATGTAGCACTGTGCATAGCAGGCAGTAATTAGTATTTGAGCTAATTTACTTTGCAATACAGTTGACCCTTTTCCAAGATAACACCTTGTGTCCCAGATTGATATAATGTAGTTTTCATGTTTTTGTTTTTTTTCTAACTTAATTCATATCACTCGTGTGCAGTCAAAAAATCCCAACGGAAGCAAATAGAAACCTGGTAATTCCTCACACTAAACATCATATTTCAACTTCAGTGTTTGCAAGGTTATATGTCATGCTGTCGGATAAAAATAATTACTCCTTGATCATAATATTTGCAATTAAGATTGTCAGTGTGATGGAGTTTCTGATCAATGGATGTCTGGATGTAACGTGGGGGAAAGCACTGCTGAATCGAAATTAGCTGGATAAATAAATAAATATAGTATTTGCTTGATCCTTGACTTAATCTATTCTTTTAAATTAAGACTAGTTTTAATAAGAGTATAGAATCTTGCATTTCCTTGTGGATGGCCCTCATCATTAGGATTTTTTGGCCTGTTTTTCTTTAGTGCTTTGAAATATGAGCTTACATGTCTCCTCCTGATTTTACCTGGTGCTCATAGGCTACTTATATTAAATAATATCTTTCAGCTTCAGTGCTAATACACACACACACACTACCTTAGCTTAGAAAGCACATGGGTCTGTACACATGTGCTTCACTCGTGCACATGGCTTAGCTAACATGTTACATCTATCATGCACAGCACATTTCTTTTATGACCTGAGCAACTTTTCTCCTGTGATGGAAATTAAATTAAGTCAAAGAGCCAAAAAAATATCGAAAGACTACTCTGTCACTAGAAAGTGTGCCACATTTAAAATCCTAATTATGTAAAAGAAAACATTTATCAGATATCTTCAAATGTAAAAAGATTTATTCTGCTTAGGAAAATCCCCCTGAGACTAATACAGTATGATCAGATATGACATTATTAAACTAATACTCGTGTATTAATGCCTAAGCTTTTTGTTACACATGCATCATGTTTTATCACCTTAATTTTAAAAGTAGCTTGTAGATAATGTTTTGTAAAGTACATTATTTCTCTCTGAATTGTATTGGATAATAAAGTAGCACAACACTGAAATATTCAAGTACAAGTATCCCAAAATTACACCTCAAAAAACAAGATTTGAGGAAGTGCACCGAGATGTTGGGTACAATTTAAAGCAAAAAGTTAGTTATTTTTCTATTAATAACAAATTAGTGAAAGCATTTATCAGCCACACTGGCCATGTTTCAGAGTCATTAACTTAATGGTAATTATGTTCAGAACCTTTGAGAAGCTGTTGTGCAAATTAAGCCAAACTCCTGCACAGCTCAGTTTGAGGCCTTCCTACAGGACACAATCTCCTCATATTTGAACAAAATGATCCCACTCACATCACTTCTAGCCAGATGTTTCACACCTATGAAATGGAATCATAAATTACCGTCAGATAATAACGAATGGATTTTTTTTTTTTAAAGATTTAGAAAGGGAAGAAAAGATGAAATTTCCAGACACTTAAGTTGCCCCAGAGGGTGATCAAAATCAAACTCCTTCATAATGTCTCTCTTTCTTCCCTCATTCTTAATCAGCCTGCTTATGTGAAAACTCATCTCCACGGTGATGTGTTTTGCTCTGATCTGAGCCACTGGGCTGAGGGCGAGGAGGGAGATGAGACTTGAAAAAGCTAGAAACATACGGTATAAAAATGGGGGATGTGATACACTATATGATATAATTGCTTTAAGATTGGTTGTATTTACTTGTTTTTCAAGCAAACATCAGGAGAAAACTTTTCTCCCCTTAATTTAAATACAAACAATTTAATGAAACAGTTTCTCCTGATAGTTTTGCAACAAAGCGGCCATGTTGCGCAATAAGAGCTTCCTCCCATCTTGTCTTCACAAGTCCTGAAGAATAAACAACTTATCTACGAATGCAAATTGAAATTTGGAGAAAAAAATGGAGCATTTCTGCTGCAGATAAAGAGTTGGAGTAAAACCAATCCACCCAGATAGTCCCACGTCCATCTTTATCTGAGCCTCCAGGAGGACCTTTCACACCCCGAACCAGCCTCCCCACCCTAAGGAGAGTGACCGTCATGACCCACCTAACCTCGAAAGAACATGTTGAAGTTTATATACAGAATTCAAAAACCTCCTGACTGAACTGAGTTTTTTGTATTACTGTTATAACTATTAAGCATCATTCTTCTTCATCTGCTAGTGAACACTAAGTGTGATGAAGGAGCCTGACATTAGAATAAATGAGATATTAATAAACTCAAGCCCTGAAAACAAGGTGACTATTTTGTTTATTCTAATATAAATCCTGATCTCCATGACTCTGATCTTGTTTAATTCCTACTTGAGGCCTTTGCAGAAACTATGAATCCAGAGTCATGAGGATAGGAGGGCAAAGTCCCCTCTCGAAGACTTATTTTCATTACAAGTAAAGCCTATTTTTTAAAGGATGTAGACAAACTGTCAGGAATTAAAGACAAACTACAGCAAACTACTACCTGCTCTGTCACAGTCCAGGCATAATTTGATGCTGGGGGTTTGATATGTGGTGTCTGTATGGCACATCTAATAAAAAACAGATCTCAGTTCTCCGTATCCTGGAAACCGGCTGAGCATATGAAAAAAAGAGTTTAATAAGTCAGATAACATGACATCAGCTGACATATCGTAGTATTAAATTCCAACCCATGAAACCATCGCACATAAATCCGAAGGCTATGAGATTCTGAGGATTTTAAGGGAGGATGTGATCTAAAAGACTGTTTTGGCTGCTGATTCTTTTCATCCTACATGTATGACCAAGAAAGCATGACCATTATGTACAATTTAAAGGAACTCTAAGAGATAGTGAGGGATTTGTAATGCTGCTGCAACTGATTAATGTTTAGAAATCATCTCTGGTACAAAATGACATTATAAACTATTTAATAATGGTAAATGTATTCTTTTATTTCCAAGATATCCATGAATAAATTAAAGAAGTTCTGTCTGCACTCTGCTCTCATTTTAAACAATAGTATATATGCAGTAAAACATCAGATTCATGTGACATTTTTCAGCCAGCTGGGTGAAATAAGGGTGTGTGCAACCATTGGATAGAGGCAGCCAGGTCAGGACAAGATAAGACAAAGTTCGCCCCATGCAGTCTGGTCCACCCAGATGTCATCACCGTATGCTAATGAGCCGGGGGGCTTTAAGTGCCTGAGCCCAGCGAGCAGAGCAGATAGGAGCATGTGATGAATACCAGCCATAAAATATAAGCATGAGGAAGAGAGTCCCAACAACACTGAATGCACAAAGGGTGAGTGTATCAAAAAAAACAAAAACAGGGAGGATGTGGCTGAGGCCTCATCAGGCTCTGCAGCAGGTGACAGAAAGGGTGTAGGGTTACTTTTTCTTTTTTTTTAACAGATCTTGCTCTTTCGCAAAGAGAATTTTCTTCTGACTAGATTTAAATATATGCTTTTTTAAAATTTTAATTAACTGTATATATCACTAATGAGTCATCTTACCTTTGCCTTTCAGATTACAAACACTGTGGGAACTCGCCACTGACCGTTATGTCTTGTGCCCTGGACAGGATATCATCTTATACTGTAAGTTTATTAAAGAGACACTACAGTATAGATGATGTACTATCCAGGGTTTCATTCCCCCTCCGGCTCAATCAGCTCACACTCAGGCCTTACTGAGTGCCGCAGTCTGCTCAGCTTGCAGAGGAGGGCCATCAAACCGTTACCATTACTGAGTTTTAGTAATGGTAAGGGTTCTCTGGCCCTCACTCACTGTCATCAAGACTGCGCGGATGAAGGACAAGTATTTGATTAATGTGTTATTCACCATCTTTTCTTTCCATTTTTAAGATTACTTGTACCTGTAAGTTCTTTAAAGTAAAATAAAGCTTATGGCTCCGGACGAACGAGTGTCTCATTATTTCTGTAAAAAAAACACCTAAATCAGGGTATCAGCAATCTAAATATGTTGTGTTTGAGGGTTTACTTAAATGTGCTGGCAAACGCACATCAGCTGTAATATTTTGAAGCAGCAGTTGGCTTGTCTCACTGGTGATCTCTGCTGCGTAACCGGCTTGTCTAATCACTTGGAAGCAGCCGCTGCAGAGAGAAGGGAGAGCTTGAGGGGCTGACACAGCTTCAGTGAGACATTCAAGGCCTCCCCCCTTCTCCTCCTCCTCCTCCTCCTCCTCCTCCTCCCCTCCCGCTGGCCTTGCTTTGGGCCACTAGCTGGTTATTCATCAAGATGCCCCGGATAGAGTAACCATCGAGTTAAGTCACAGGCAGCAGGAATGAATCCAATCACCATTATCTGACCCATTTTAGCATCAGGTTAGTGCTCCATTTTGCCATCCATTAAGGAGACAATTCAGCCCTTGGGGGCAGAGCAGGGCTTTATAGGAGCCAAAAAAAGGGAGGGTGGGTGGGTAGAGGAGAGAGAAAAAGGGAAGAAAGCAGCTGAACAAAAAGTGATAGTCGCAGGGATGGATGGCCACACTTCAAAGGCAGCGGAGAAGGCTAAAGTGATGTGGGAGTGGAGGGAACAGGGGTGGATGGTACATCAGGGACATTTGAGTGAACATGACTATGCAGGTTCCGCTAGGCGCGAAGCGAGCGCCAAGTAAAAAGCTCTGAGAGCCAAAGATAAACCATTGGCCTTTTCACAGCCCGCCAAACCTGCTCAGCCATGAACACACTGTCAAACTCGTGTCAAATCTTGCATTTGATGAGAGTCTGTGTCATGTTTGTTGCCTAAAAATATATCATAGCTTAATAAATGCCAGTTATTCATTACAGTCTGTTCTTTAGTGTCTGTGAGCTGCTTAATTAACATTTTTTCCATTTAACTGATTTAAAAATTGTTAAAATTCTAAAAGATAGGACACCTGTCACAGTTTTCCACCACTATAATAACAGCATATTGTAGGTAGCATCTTTCCATCTTTAATAATGCCTTATGAGATGATATGAAAGGACGCTGCTAATCCATGAAGACAGAGGAACACAGTACAGTTTCTTTCCAATCTGTGTGAGGCTGGAACATTGCAGCATTACATTTCACTCATGATGAGATCTTATCCTCATATGACTCTTCAGTTTCCGTCCATTGCAGAGAAAAATACAACAATCATCTCAAAACCAGCAGGATCCACCGCCACTTCTTTATCTCCAAGGATGTCACTTTCGAACTCTTTCCATGCTCTTCATTTTTTTAGCTTGACTGAGAGCTTCAGCTTTACTTCCCTCAGGAAAACCTGGCTCAGGTCCTCGCCCGCCTCTTGGGCGATCCGTGCGACCATCTGGCCGGCTGTGCCGATCACCATCCTCTGTTCACACACAAAATACAGCAACATCAGCACCAGTGAACAGACAGGGACTTAGGTTTAGTTTGCAGCAGGAAAAACAGTCTGATATGAGTAACACAGGTTTCAAATACATGAATTTAGGAGTTATTAGTGGAAAATAGTATCACTGTATCTGTAACAGAAAAGATTTGTAGAGTCAAGTTTAAGATGGTAAATTTTTTTTTTTAAAGAATGATAATATTGTTATTACGTTACTGCTACCTGAAAGCACAAACTAGGTGGTAAAATAATTCTGACTGTGAAGTATTTCTGAACTGTGTTTAGCCAAACTGTATTAGGTTTTAAGAGAGTGTCAATACGATATGACGTCAATACACTGTCTAACTATATCTGAGCAGAAATTTTTTAAAAAATCAGAAAATTAAAAAACAACTTTTCAAAGATTAAAACATTCAGATAAAATACATTTAACTGTGAATTTTCTTTGAGTGATAATTCATTTAAGTGAGGGATAATCAACGAGTAGGTGTGTGTTAAATGGTTTGGAGGCAGAGCACCACCAGATGCGTAGTCGCTCTTATGTTTAAAGTAAAGGCTTAAGAATGATGTTCGCCTGAGCCACTCTTCTTGGATGGAAGTCTTCGGCCTTGAAACATTTCAGTACCACAAATGTAGCTTCAAATACCCTTTGCCATCAAATATGCATGGTTCAGAAAGGTTGTTCAAATATTTACCAGTTAAAAACACAAGAAAAAAGAGGAATCTGGAGGTATGGGAGAATGGAAATCACATAAATATCAGAAGCCATACAAGGCCACAGGTATCAGTAAAGGAGGGACGGTGTTCACTTCCTCCAGTCACATACCTGCTACAGGCCCAGCATTGTGAATTACCACTCGAACAGTGAAGTTTCAAACTGTGACACTGCTTACAAAGTAGTTTATTTGTGCTGCCTTCATATTAACTTTAATTACTGTAGAACTGCAGATAATGAGGCTCATTCAAGAGTGTCCTGATTGCTATAAAAACAGGCTGTGAGGAACTTTTAGCAAAGTTTGATATTTGTCATATGACATTGGAAGCAAACGGTGATAAAAAAAAACAAACCGATGTTTATTGATAAGTCATACATCACATTTAGTACACAGGCCCAAATGATAGTTTAACATGACTCAAATATCCTTGAATGTGCAGGGAACACTTACCATGTGAGAGTCTTTCTTGACATTTAGTTTCACAGAAATATGGAGCTCACAGTTTTCTCCATCTTGCCAGAGTTCAATAGACTGAAAACCAAGAAAATTGAATGTTATCAATGTGATCACATTTAGAAAGTCACTGGAGTTGGAGGCCAACATGAAACAGGAAGTGTTTGCATGTGCATAAAAAGATGGCCTATAGACAAGTCTGTCTGAGAAAACCAAGGGTCAAATTGTTGTATGGGTTTTTGTTTGTGATTCCACACATGTGGAGGAAACGCTGCTGTTACAGTTAACATAAGCTAACATAAATTATGATGAGGCTGAGGCCAGTGGTTGCATCAAAACACATATTAGCATGTTGAGCTAAGGTAAGTATGAAGGGTTTTAAATATGCTACAGAGTCAATGTGGCTAGATGTGATGGGTGTAGTCAGTTAGCTGCCAGTGTGTCATCATATTTGACTTTGAGTGCAGAACTGGTTCATTAGTCACCTGTGTCATTGAATAGGGCACTTCCTGGGGCAAATACTCCAGCAGCTTCTCTCTGATGATGTTGGTGCAGACGTCCTCAGGACTCTGGTCTGTCAGGACCTCACTGTGGTACTGCCATGATCCCAGCTTTGCTGCAACCATGAAGTAGCTCTACAACAACATGAATATTATCATCAAAGCATGTTTATTATCATCACATAAAATGACAAAAAAAACGTATTGATGTACCAATAAAAATGAGATGACATGAATAAATGATATTGAACTAAAATCCTCTGGTGTAACTAATGAATACCTCAAAATACATTTTTAATGCACAAATGTGTTTTTTTATTTTGTATAAGAGTAAAAAAAAATGTTTTAGCTTGATCTAGTTTTTATGGGATGGGTAATTTTAGTTAAATTTTTTTTTTTTTCTATTTTAAATATGTTGATATATGCTTAATTTGTAGAGACTGAAGTTTAAACATGTAATTATGATAGAAACCTGCATCTGTTTCCTTGCTATAATAATCTAACATGTACCTTCAGCGTGTCCACGTCCTCTCTGTCCACTGAGGAGAGCATGAAGACGTCCTTGAAGTGAGGCCAGCCCTGCTGGCTCCTCAGTGCCTTCAGCTGCTCTTTGCTCAGCACAGAGTTTGGCTCAGCGCTGCCTTCAGGGCCCATGTTGTCCTCGTCAAGTGATGACTCTGAATTCCTCTCTGGCCTCTTTACAGCCCACGGAGGCTTGATCACCGGCCTGACCCGCATTCTACGTCCATTCACCACTCCACATGTCAGCTCTGCTGTGATATCAAGCAACCTGTCCTTAGCCTCAACCAGGTCAACCTTAAAACACAGAAACACAAGAGCTTCAGTAGGACATCTGTGAGAGTCTTTAAGCAGGTGTATATATTTTTTTTTAGATGTTTTAGGAAATTTTTCTTTTTCGAAAGGTCCCAAGACCAAACGAGACCAAAAGATGCAAACCTGCAACAGAATTTAAATAGACACAAAGTAAAAAATCTGCCTATGTAGTCAAAGCCTGATATATATTCTTTTTGCCTGCACCACAGGGCTCTGTTATTTTCCTAAAACTATAAAAACGAATCACTGAGCCACTCTGTGGAAGATAAGTATCTCTCTCAGGTATTTTAAAAGAAGTTGTTGTTGGTATGAAAGATCTCTGATGACAGTGTAACTTGGGTGTGTTAACAGGGGAAGACTACCTTATTGAGGACCAGGATTGAAGGGATGTCAGGGTGTTGAGCCAGGCATTTGAGCACCTCAAAGTCAAGTCTGTTGCATGTCCATCTGTCGGACACATCCACCATGATTACCACTAAAAAAAGGACACATTTTTCTTATTGGAAGAAAAATCTCAGCACCATGTTTCACTCTTCAATCAAAAAGAACACTGCAGTTCAGGCTCAACTAAGTAAAATTATGTCATACATAGGTCAGCTTCTTTGACTGCGTTCCAAGGATCCACAAGCAAAGATTTCTCCAGCTGGTGTCTGTGGAAACACAGGGTTCATATATATTACATTGTAAAATAATACTGCATGTACACTACAGGCTTTCAAAAATGCAAAAAAACCCAAAAGAAGAAATCTACCTTTTAACCTTTGATACTGTGGTGAGACCAGGAGTGTCCAGTAAAATCTACAAAACACACAAACACACATGTATTGACTTTTGGCTTATAAATGCCTTTATTCAATAATAACAAAGCAGATATGGAAAAGGTCTCACTATCTGTGTATCATCCTCTGTTAGGACACCCAGGGCACGAGACCGTGTAGTGTGTACTTTCTTCGACACAGCAAACACCTGTGAAAAAAGAATCACTGATGTTACAGATAGAGCTTCATCTCCTCTGTCAGAAATACATGTTAAAGCGTGCAGAATTAAAGGTGAAACTCTTGTCAGATTTGGCTGTTTAGCTTTTACGGGCAATGTGCTCTTTTTTCTCTTTTCTGCTCTACAGAGAATTACAAAGATTACTGTATGGATTTAAAGTAAGTCCAAGAGTCATGTTATCATGTTATCAGGACCTTTGTCTGGTTGTTTGCTTATAGGCATGTAAAAAAAAAACTTACGCTACAAAACTTTGAGAGAGACAATTAAGACACCAACCTTTCTGCCAAGGAGCTGATTGGACAGTGTGGACTTTCCAGCATTTGGGGCACCGAGTATGGCTACTTTCAAAACCTTTGAGTTGTCAGGCTGATCTGGATCTCTCAGTATCAAAGATAATTGTTGACCTAAAAGCAAACAAAATTAAAACTAGACAGATAATAAAAGTAAACGTGACAGCAGTAAGAAAAGGAACTAGAACATCTGATTGGTGGCAGGATGACGTTGGCAAATTTCGGAAAAAGAATGATTAGATGAGGGATGTTAATCTCTGAGGCAGTGGTCTGATTACCGCTGTCCGGTGGAACGGAGGCTGGAAGGCGATGAAAATTGCCGTCTGCCTCTGCTGCTTTGCCTTTCATCAGTCTGTTGAGAAATGCCTCTGATGTAATAAAACAAGCAGGAGTGAAGATAAAACCGTTCCTGCCTCCTCGACTGCAGGCAGTATTTCCTGTGAAGACACCGACATCTCCATCACTTTGCTGCCAGCGGGGCAACAACACACTAATTCTGCCTTCTTGAATGTTAATGGGACACAGTGTAATTTTACATTCAGATCATAAACCCATTCCTAAAATTAATCACACAGTCATCTCATTTGTGATTATGCACATTGAGCAGTTCTTTTGGAGGCACAGAAATTTTACAGGGAGACTTCCCAGTGTTTTACACACAAAAAAAAAACATGCTATAAAAAGTCCACTGGTTACTGAAGAGCCATAAAGTACTTTACATTGTCATTATTAATAACAACACTTCAACAACCACTGGAAGTTTTTTAACAAATAAATGTCAAAAAGTACTTCTTGCCATTTCATATTATTGCAAACTGCATCAAAATTAAATTTAACAAAAGTTTGAACTTTCCTCAAGCTATCATCTGTCTATACACTGTAATATTGTAATAGAAAATTGTAGCAAAATTATGTTTATATTTCAAATATTAAATGATGTTTAATTTCATAAAAAAATATTCCACGATGAAAACAAGCAGTGCTAGATGAAACACAAAACCAGAGATGAAATGTAGAAGAAATACATAATCTTTCTCATTAAAAAATACAGAATGTGGGAATATTTAGCTATTGATGACATCTATAGTATAACTGTTGGATACAAGATGCTTCCAACTTCACAGCAAA
This sequence comes from Acanthurus leucopareius, assembly GCA_029814765.1. Taxonomy (NCBI): domain Eukaryota; kingdom Metazoa; phylum Chordata; class Actinopteri; order Acanthuriformes; family Acanthuridae; genus Acanthurus; species Acanthurus leucopareius. The sequence goes on along the minus strand of JAQMCX010000012.1, from coordinate 3,399,477 downwards.
GTCTTTTCTTAGTGTTTGTGCAGAGGAGGATTCCATTTTTTACATCACACTTGTGCAGGTTGCAGAAAGTGAAGCTGACATGTACAACTTTGATTGTGGTGAGTGAGTACTGACAGACTTTTCTTTTCATCACGTGAATGCGAAAACACTCTCAGCATCACATTGTACATATATCACTCTGCACAGTGAAGCTGTGGAAAGAAGACTTCAAATTCTGCCAAATCCTCACGTGTAAATGTGCCGTTACCCTTTTCAAATGTAACATCACATTTTTACCTCCTACATTTGCTTTTCTTGTCATGTGCTTATTCTGTTTCATATCAAACGTTACAGTTTGAAGTCACATGTTAGCATACAGGCTCCAGACTAAAGAGGTGCCCTGATTTATTATGCCATTTTGCTTCCTAAAAAAAATCAATATAGCGTTACGTTTTTGATCTTCAGGACAATTTTTCCCATGCAGTGTATATTTCATGTATTAATAGCAACTCAACATGTTTCCTAGCTAAAAAACAAGCCGTAGTGGATGCTGTGAGTGACTGACCCGCTGTGAGAAACCATGACGCACTTTCCTGTCGAGCGGAGGTGAGCACGCGACCGGAGAGGACGGCGGAGTCTCTGAAGAACCGAGCACAAACTCTGAGAGCCATTTAGCTCTAACTGCCGTTTCTCTTGTATTTCAGCTGATATGACAGTGTTTATCGTTTTAGAGGTGAGCCGCTTGTTTACATTCACATTGCCCACTAGGCGACACCATGTTGCTTAGACCAAAGAGATTTATCTTCCGCTTTGAAGAGTGTCCTCACAGAGGTCTTTGGTGGTGGCTACAGCACCCCCTCGCGTCCAAGAGTGAACTACAATATATTTCTTCATCCCACAAACTGTCTGTCACGACTGTAAGACTCACATTAGTCTCAAAGTGTTGGTCTTCAAAGCTTTAAAAGTGAAACACCAGTTAAACCAATTTTGTCAGAAGAAACTCAGACTGGAGACCATCCTATTTAACATGGTTTGAATTTAGTTATTAACCTGTGTGTGTTGATTTTGAATTCCTATCTATGTTACTTAACAAAGCACCGAATGTAAAGGCTTCAATTTCTTGATCAAATCAGATGGATTACTGTCTAAGTGACCATGAATCATTGCATGAGAGCAAAACACTAAGGAAAGAAAGAAAATTATAGACACTGATAGAAAGATGAATTAATTTAGATTAGCTAAAGTGAGTAGAGAGGGGAAATAATTTAATTGGACACATCTACAGGTCTTAAAGCCATTTTTCATGTAAAATAATGATATGATTATTCTAGATTTATACTACAAGTGCATGGGTATGTAAAACAACTCAATAAATTAAAAGCAAGGCTTCATTTTACAGCAAACCCTCAGTAACTCCCAGATGACTCCAGGGGCTCCAGTCTGGTAAACACCTGTTAGCAGGATATTTAGAGGCTAAAATCAGCCAATTGCAATTTTAAATCAGCTCATCACAGTGCACAAAAACATCTGCCGACATGAGCAACTCGCTGTTTAAAATGGATGACAGTGCTCAAAGGATCTTTTGGCTCGGGGGATAGTCTCTAGATTACTTTGTGAGGGATGGTTCGCCTATAACTGCAAATCAGATTGCACTGTGCAGACTTTTTCTTTCCCTCTTGTCCCCTGAGTACTCAGAACAGAGCTTATCCCTGAGGGGGCTCGGAGCACAGTTGTGACAATGTTGTTGAGGATATATCGAGCATCCATGCTTAAAGCAATGTGCCAACCCAAGGAAAACACTGCATGCTCACACTGTGTAACTCTTCAGCATTAATTCACAATGACAAGCTGATATAACAACTTGATAGCCAGCAGGTCTGTAAGGTTAATCATCAGACTAAAAGGACACTGTTTGCATATTGATTGATTACTGTAACATGTTGTTTTCATTCTGCACGGCCAAGCCAGGCAGAGCAGATGTCTCCCCGTAGTCCAGCAAACATGCCGGCTGTTTGTTAGTCCTCGAGGACTTGCTCAGGGGGAACAAACACCTCCACTGGGGAGGATGATGAAGGATATCAGGTAGCTCACAATCTGTCATCATCTAAGTCTAAAAGCTCAGCAGCAATGGAGGGGCAACAAAAATGGAGCTTTTAGCAGACACTTACTGCCGAATTCCAATTGAACCAGAAACCAAAAGGATATTTGAGGATCAGTAATGTTTGAACTTTCTCTCTATCTGCCTCCCTCCCACTCTCACTCTCTCCTTCTCTCTCTCCCTCTCAAATTCATTCAATGCCTTTTCTCCCTCCGGGCTTTCCTCACATGGCCATTTCACGTGGGAGTGTATCAGAGTTCTTTCTATGACTGCATTAACTTTGGCCTTCAGAAAGAGCTCTCTCTCTTAAAAAAAAGACAAAAAGGCTTCGCCTGCAGACCATTTAATCATAAGCTGTAGCCCACTTTCCCACTTGAAGTGCACTTGCCAATGAGATTCAGCATGGTGTGATGGAAAACCTCCCTCCGCTGCTGCAATTCAGTGCGCTGTTGATTCCTAATCAATCTTGATTTTTGTAATTTTAGCAGCACAATTTGTATTAATGGAGATTTGATCAAATCTTCCTGAATTTGAAGAAGCTGCAGCTGAGGTGGGAGATGTCAGACACAGACTTTCTGCCTCATCAGGTTTTGCTCGGGTAACTTGATCTCCTGATATCACTAGCTGGGATTAGACACGTATTAACTGGCAGCTTCTACGCTGCTAGTAATATCTGGCTGCTCATGAAGAATAACAAAGCTCGGGGAATAATGAGGACGAGCCATGGGGCATGTCAACAGGGAGCAGAGGTGGGAAAAAAAACAATCTGTCAGTGTGTCAGAGCATCCATCACTCCATCACCACTGATTGCAGTGAGAGGCGTGATGCTGCACAGCTGGCTGATTGTCTATGAAACAGCCGCTTCTGAACTTTTAAATGCAGTTGACTCTGACGCAGATAGGTTAGTTGTACAGGATTTCACAGACTAATAAATGGCTGGATGAATTTCCACATTTGATGAATGAGAAAGCACTGAGATTTAACTGTAACGTCTTATGTGACATCCTGAAGGTCCTCCAAGGTCCCTTGTTCCAGCAATCACTGCTCCATACGTCCTTGCTCAGACTGCTTCATAAAAGAGGTGATTTAGCTCCCAAACTACCCATATAGGTCACACTGATGCTCTGATTGTACAATCTCTCTCTCAGTGGGGGAGATAAAGGGAAGAAAAAACTTTTATTCATTCTAGACTTGCAATCGATGTGACTTGTCTGTGAAGTGGATCAATAATGCCTCTCTTTGAATCATCAATCACGTCAGTGGTGAATTTAAAAAGCGTAATTAGGAACAGCGTTCTTAAACATCCTGTATTGATGTCTTCTTTGGTATGGAGAAAGACACCATTCTGCATCATTAACTTTGTATTATTGCCTCATGGAGCCTGCTGCTGCTACTTCCCCACCTGCTGAAGTCAGAGCGCCGTGTGTGATTGGGCTTTCAGACCAAATTCTCCCCTCTTTCACTTGCTGATGGGGGAAGCGAAGCTTGCAGGCCTAAATTGTCTGGAGTATTGTAATAAGCCCAGCCCATACTGGAACCCAGTCTATGGAGTTACCCTTCACAATGCCTTTTATCAGAATTGTTTGTGCGGTTGAACATGTGTAATTTTTCTCTCCAATCATCCTATTTGATTACCTATGTGCAGGTTCTAACCTGACATGACATTGCACAGCCATGAGCACACATTCTCCAGCATTCCTATAACTTGCCACAACCTTCTGAGTTGTCCATCTGTCTCTCTCTGGTAATAAAATGGTATCAATACTGCAGAGAGGGCAGGTGGGTGGTTGTAATGGAGTAATTTATTTTAGTTGTCACAGAAATATAAGTCTTTGATTAGGGAGCTATACACATCAGGCTACACAAATAGAACCTTTCATCAAATCACAAAGCATGTGACACTATTGACCGTGGAGTTGTCTCACAGAGTTTTATCTTTCCCAGCAAGATTCATAAAACAATATGAGAGGAGCACAATGGTGCCAAATGCAAGGTAATACAGCTCAAATCAAATTTTGTGCGCCAAATTAGAAGGCCTATATGGGCCAGTAAAACAGATAAACAGGCTCTATTCATTTTGAGCAGTTGAGATGTTGATTAAAGAAATATATGATCATCGTCATTTGATGACAAATTGAGTGTTTTAGAGATTTGTAACATCCTCACTACAAGTTTGGTGGCTCCTCTGTGATTTTTTTCCAGTCTCTGAACTTAAAGGCTCTGTTTACTCAGATTACAAAACAGACTGTAATGCATATTTCCCAAATACCCCTATGGGTATTTAGCCATTCAGATAGCAATGAATTTAATTGATGATGTTGATGAAGAATCGTCAAACCTAATTTGACTGAAATGAATTAAATTTATAACACTGTAGGTATGAAATTGTAAATTATTTTACTTAGGCTTCATTTCCTTGTTTAAGAGTAACATCTGGCTTGTTGTTTGTTACAGACAATATTACTTGTTGAGTAACAAACCCCCCCAAAATCAAGGGAAAAAAACAATAAATTGGTGTAGAACAAATGCAGATGCTTTCATACGGGGCACAATGGCTCACTGACTGGTTTGACGAGTATAAAAATGATGTGAACTACAGGCTATGGCTTTCACAGTCACCAGATTTAATTCCCACTGAACACATATTGGAGATTTCAGAGTGAGTTAGAAAATACTCTCTAACATCAACATCAAATCTCAATTTATCGATATGTTTTTGGTATCCTACCTCACAGGATACTACTTTTAGCTTAAACATGTCAGACAGTTATTGCTTACTAATTAAAATTTGAGACAATAATAATAATAATAATAATAATAATAATTTAACATGTATACTAATTTTTTATATCATTAGTGGTCGAAGTATATCCAACATCGACTATATATTTAATATCAGATAATTAAATTAATGAAATAACAATGCATCAAATATCATGAAATCATGATATAGACCATTTTTTATGCAAAATCTTCATCTTCAAAGCAACTAGTGACGATAGCTCTCAAATAATTTCAGTAGTGTAAAAATTACATTTCCCTTTTACAATTCATGTGGTAGAAAAAAGAATAAAATAGAGATATTAATTAGTCGAAGTGCCCCAAAATTTATCTAGCTAAAGAAGAGGACAGCTAGACTTCTTGTATTATATTTTACATGGATTATATTTGTATAAGGAGCTGTAACAATGATGAAACATCTGCATTTAGTTTGTATTCTTTCACCAATTTAATCTTCCACTTGGCTAATGAAATTAATATGAACCGTGACATCCAATGAAGTTTCGCACTGACTGTACCTTTAAACCGCTCGGCCGTCCTGCGCAGCGCAGAGCGCAGTCTGGAACGATCCCCGCTACTGCGCATGCGCCGGAAGTTGCTGCCGCAGACAGCAGCAGCAGCAGTGATTCGGCAGCGCAGGGCAACGGGAGAAAATCTGTCTGTTTTAAACCATGGCGACGTACTAAACGATGCCTTTCGCAGAGGTAAACGGAGAGTAAGTAGTTGTATCTTGATAACACGCCTGCCGCCTGATACTGTGTGACATCCTCTCAAATTGTGGCATTAATATTGGGAAAGCTTGGGAAGGCAACAATGGGACTGTGTATGTTTCAGGCTGACTGGCTAGGTTAGCTAGCCAGGAGCCTGGGCAGTCAGCTGGCACACTGACTGGCAACATGCAGGTTTATTGCTACTGTACTGCCCCCCTGTATTGTCTGTCTATCTGCTGCAAGCCCTTACGGCTTAACTGTCTTCTGCGTGCCAAGAACATTTTATTTGGGCAGTGAAATAGACATAAATTCATGCTCAAACCTGGTGTTAACTGAATGAAAACTGGGCTTTTGTTGTTTGGCTGGTTAGCTAGTTGTTTTTCGCAATATGACAACTATCAGTAAAAATTAAGTGGCGCTCCGTTTGCCTGCCAAATGACCATCATGAGTATAGCATCATCATTAAGATTTCCATTGTAATACAATACATAATACAAATAGCTCTGTGTCACCTCTCCCGAGGAATGACAAGTTGGTTTCCTAGAAGAAGCCAGCTGTAAATGAAGTTGGAAGTGTGGTGATCTTATACCATTCCCGGCTTTCAAAGTATGGTATAGCTGTCACCGAGTTGTCTCCCACTGCCGGTATCCGATATACTCATCAGGACATGCGTGCATATAACCAAATTTAGCCCGTCAGTCGTCTTCATTTGTTATACAGATGTGGTACACGCTTCTTGTTCGCCTGTGTGTCTGCAAATAGCATCTCCTACAGTAACGACAGAGGAAAGTGTTTCCACCTGCAAAGGCAAGTGTTAAAGGTGATAACAAAAGGTTGACGTCACCGGGCTCGTCCTGATCCTGCCGCACAACCTCGACCACTGAAGAGGAGGTGGTGTTGGAGGAGGAGGAGGAGGAGGAGGAGGAGGAGGAGGAGTAGTTTCTTAGGAGTAGAGCAGCTTTTTGCCATAACGTCTAATGGTTCGTGTCCGGGAGGAGAGGGTCTATCTCTGATCAAATTTCGGCTTTCCTAAGGGCACACTTAACTAATGAGATCCTATCGATGTTTCTCCCCTCTCCAAGCCTGATCTTTACACGGCGGAATGTTAATGTTGCCACAACCTGTCTGTGTTGTCTTAGGCTGCCCCGAGTCTGGTTTTATTGTTGTATTCGGTCTATAATGTCATGGAGCTTGACGGATATGATTAAAAAACTCCCCGCAGTAAAGCAACACTTGTGTGACTGACTGGAGCATGGAAGTAATCGGGTTTACTCTGCACATGGTAAGCTGATAAAGCTGTGAATTGTTGTGGGGAAATGTCGAGAGATAAAAACTGTTTTGTCTGCATTTGCATGGGCATTTTTAATTGTTTAGTGAAAAGCCATGATCTTACCTTTTACAATAACAATGGGGAGATTGTTTGTTTGGTTTGTGACAGCGGGGAGGATGTACTCAGCGGCTCTCAAACAAGAGCCTGACATTACTTGCTCAAAAGTACAGTTTTGCAATGTAGCTTTCTTACCCTACGTTTTCCAAAGAGCAGATAATTAAATTTTAGACCTTGTTGTCTGGGAAACTCAGGCCCCTCGACTCTGCAATTATCGTGTAGAAGGAACCCTTTTTGCATTGGGGTGCTATGTTTCCCAGCACAATGAAGATTAATTAGGTCTTAGAAACAAATGATTGTAAGGCCTCTCCCCATCTGTAAAATGCAGTTTGCCTCTAACGACAGCAATCTGACAGATACCTAGAAAAATGAGAGTAAAATGCTCCAGATTTTCTGTAAGATATTGCAATGCAGAAGCTAACAGCAGTACATAATTTGCAGAGTCGTATAACCTAATGTTTAATGTCCCTGCTCTAGAACATTTACTTCTATTCAGTTCTGAAAATGATTTGAGTTTGCTTGCACTTATAGTGTCTGCAGATGCTCCTGAATGTCAGGAGCACCTGGGTCATTAGTTCATGTCATTCCGGTCAGCATTTTAGAAAATTACAGCCTTCTGCCAAATTGAAATACCACTTGAATGCACGTGTTAATTAGATCTATGCACGGCTTTTTAAAGCATCTGTTCTCTTCTGCTCATGAGTCATGTGCTGACTCTTTGACCTGCCACTGCAAACCCTTGAGTCTTTACTGAGGGCAAACTGACAGAAAGGCAAGTTTGCATTGTTTTGGTTTTTTTTAGCCAACCACAGACTAATATTGGAAAGCATTGGTTTATATCGTGGGAAGAGGAGAGTGATTCCCTATAAAACTCTTGTGTAGCATTATAGCTGCTAAAGCCTCTCAGTGTACAGTTGCCTTTAGATGAGGTTACTCAATTTAAAAATACGTCTTGAAGAAAACATACACATTAGTTTGTATTAAAGCTCACTTGAGTGGAAGTTTTAAAGTAGTGAGGAGAGTGCAGTGTGAATGTAAAATTCACACCCACACAGTTTCCTAGATAGTAACCTCACTGTATTAAACTTTTCTCTTGTAAGCAAATGGCAAAGCAGATATTGGTGACTGAGCATCTAACACTTAGTCCTGGATGTTTTGTGTCGCAGAAGGTTCTGCATGTGACAGCCACACTGTCTGATTCCCAACATTGGGCTTGTCTCAGACAGCAGTAATAAGAAGATAACATCAAAGCTCTGCTTTATTTCTTAGAGACTTCAGAGCAAGACTATGAATAACAGATCACAAGGTACAAAGACTGAACCAGAGAACTTGAGCAGGTTTTATGTTTCAGCTGTTGTTGGGATTCACAGGGAGCTCATTAAAGTACATTGATTAGTTACAGTCCTGATTCTGTGATTGTTGACTGTGAAATGGCTCAGCTAACCAGCATATTTTTGATGCAATGATTTTCTGTGCTGGAATGAGCCACTTGGCTGGTGCTCATTTTGGTTTATTCAAAGCCAGTCATTTGATGTAGCATTTTAGAGACGGTACTTGAATTGGAAATGTGTAACCGTGCGCTCTTTCCAAAGCAATACATTTGTCCCTTTCATATTCCAGCGGGGGCCTGTGTATGTTAAATCTCTTGCAGGTGTTGTCTGTGAATTTTATGAGCATAGCAGATTTTTATTTTCCTCACCCTGATCGTTTCAGATGAGCAGTGTTTGTTGAGTATCATCCATTTGCTAAATGAGGCAGCACCCCTGTCCCGGGCAACAGGGCAGACATTTTCCAGGTACCAGTGATATGCCAGTCGGCTCCACCTTTCAGTCCTCCAGTCACAAGGGCAGCTGTCAGCCCACACACACTCTCCCACTCAGCCACCCACCACTTGGAGAGACTTTCAGACCACCCGATGTCTTCTCTAAGCTGTATGAGTTTGGTCTCAGACAGGGAGCAGATGTTTAGTAGCTTTGTGTTAGTTGGAAAAGTCAGGAGACCCAGTGTGAGGGTCAAGCGTAAGTCAAGCTAGGAGTAAAAGCATTGCGGCCACATGATACAGACACATGTTTAGGATATTGTGGGTAACTTCTAGATACCTCTGAGAACAAGGACTGATCTGCAGCACTGTGGGTCAGCTGTTACACGGTACTTATTCTGGTTAACGTGACTTGTTTTATCTTTTGCCAAATGACTACAGGCGATGGGCCTGATTTGAAGATACACTCTGTCTTTGTTTTCTACATTTTTGTGTTCTTCATGACTTTTTTTGCATGGATTTGCATGTTAGCCGGCAGGTCCAATTAGGGCAAAAAGCACTGCTCCTGCTGGGTAGTTTGCGTAATCAGCAAACCCGAGGCCTTAAGTCAGGGAGTGCTGCAACCTGACGTTACAATCACCAAGACCAAAAGGCTTTCTGAAATTGTTGTGTCTTCAGCTTGAGGGCAATCGGGAAGAATCTAAGCTTCTGGGTGACATCCACAGCAAAAACAGTCACAGCAGCAGGAGGAAGAACAAGGCTTGGTTAGGACAGCATCTGTCTGATCAGGCTCGTCAGAGGCACTGGAGACAACAGTGTGGTTTATCCACCTCCATCTCACGGGAACAGCAGAAGAACTGGGCAGATACTGTTATCTGTTTATGGCACAAGATAAGACCGTCTCACTCGAATCACTGACCCTCCACTGACACCCTCCACCCCCAGTACCAACCCCTCTGTAATAAGAGGTTGCCAGGAGAGTCCCATATCACTCCTAAGTAATCCTAATAGATGCCATTAGCATGTCCATGGTTATTGCTGCAGTTTTCCAATGTCTATGCCAACTATACATATCAGGGCATCATTAGACACAACCAGAGAGGCTCAGACTCTGACCCGGTCTGTGGGTCAGAAAGAATGCCACAACAAAGCACCAGTAAAGCTGGGGGGATATCGAGTGCAGGGGATAGAGAGAGAGTGAGCTCAAAGTGTCATAGTTGGCGCAGACTTTAGATAAGGCTAAGCTACCAGAGGATTAAAGAGGGAGGAGATGTAAAATGCTGTTGGCTAATTGGGCTTTATTTTTAATATTTCAGAGGGTTCATTAGAGACTAAATTGGTGAAGGATTTCAGCTCTGACTGTAGTCAAAGAGTCTTTCTGGGACAAACCTTAAACCTGATTAATACATTTTGTTAAGGCACCGAAAGCAGGATGTGTGTGGGTTTTTTTTTTTTTTGAGGGTTAGAGGACAGTTGTTTACATGAATTTCCATCATTTTCAGTGGTTTTTACATTTTACTATTTTTGCATTACTGCAAGCCTTATTTTACGACATCCTCTCTAGGAAAAAGAATGCACTGAAATATATTTGAAATATTTAAAATCCCAATGTCAAAGAAAGAAATTATATGAAATTGTAATATAGTTTTTTCTTTGTTACCCTTTGCAAGACAGAATAACCTAAAGGATGGAGTTTAGGGTATCATTCAGCTATCTTCTTCAAAATGACAAAGCTGGGGGGGCAGCCTAGGTTGGGCTGACAGAGCTGCTGAGGTGAGCGACCAGTGGACGGCACTTTGCCCTGACCCTTCTCAGTTTATCATCAGTTGCACCACCTCTCCAGGCCTCAGTGTGTGGGTGTGTTTTTTCTGTGTGCGTGCCATGCTCCAGAGCTCGAGCGGCGCTTAGAATGGGGTCCTTTATAACCTCCTAACCCTCTGGTCCCTGTTTGCAGCCATTGTTGGTCACTGTGAATGGTATCTCCGTGCCTTGAAAAGTAACCAGATGACATTCTTCCTGTTGTTCAAAAGGGCCCGGGGTTGTGTTGTGAAAAGCGACTGAAAGGATAGGCTAAGACTGTGACCTTCAGAGGCTAATCTCTGGCATGTCATTCAGTGCCTGTTTGAAGCAAATGCAGACCTTTCTCCCTGATAGCAAATGTACCAAGTCAAACAAGGCAGAAATTCCACTTATGTTTTCGACAGTTACACTCAAAAAACAGTCAGGTTATTTTATATCTTTTTCATTAAAACTCCACTATGAAGGAACCAGAGGGTGTTTTGTAGCCCCTGAACTGAATCGTTATTCCAGACAGGCAGTGTGTCTGACACCTACATTGTCCAAACAGTCTCTCCAGCCTGTGACTGAGCCCTCTGTACACAGACCTGTGGCATCAGCAACCCCTCTGTACTGCATGCTGAAATACCGCCGCTGCTGTGAAAGCAGTGGGGATGAAATGCACTTAGTGAGACAGTAAACATTGGTGCAGCTTTCAAACTAGCTTACGTTGTTTATGTCTCCTCCTCTCTGGTGTATTTGCTGTCTTCAGCTGGCTGCATTTCCTGGAATGTGCAGAGATGCAGTTGTTGCTCTGCGGGGGGATGTTGACTTTAATCACAGTTCATAGTTCAGTCCCATAGTTGGACTCATCCGAGCAGCAATTGGACAGAAGACAATTCATTTCTCTTGAGCTAAAAGACCACACTTAACATTACTGTTTTTGTGCTTTGAGATTATTGTAACAAGATATTTATTATGAAGATTGTTGATCACACAGTAGGAGCTGATCTGATTTTTCTTTAACAATATCAGGTTTAAAATATGCTATTTAACTTTAACCACAACCGTTATATTCTTGACAACACTTAAAGCAAACTCTCAACAGCTTAATTCAATGTTGCTACCCGGCTGTAGAATTTAATCTAACATTGTGTCTCTCAAAACCCCTTTAGCTAGATGCTTTTAGTCCTCGCTGAAAACTAGTCTTTTTAATGTGTTCAAGGGGATTTGCTATTCAGCACGTTAGAATACACTTTGCTGGCATTGAGCAGTCTTTGTGCCTGTCTAAATGATCTCTGAGAGCAGGTCTTTGGTTAGGAACAGCATTTTTCCGTGCATCCGGTGAATAGCACTCCTTTTCCTGTGTTAGTGCTGTGCCACCTGTATGGGGTTAAGATTGGGGTCAGACCTCTTGCAGGAGTCCGTTGTCTGGGGCCCCCTTTTTAAGGAACCAGTTTTGCTGGGGACTGACGTGGAAAAGAAAAGCTGTCAGGTTTTTTAGGGCCTCTTTTGTCAGGCATCTTTCAACGATAAATGATTGGCATATCTCCTGCCATTTCCCCCTTTTGTTTGTGGCTGTTGGGTTGGAGTGCATATAATGAAACTGACCATTATGTGTGGTGTTTGCAGCTTGTGCGTGTTTGTGTGTGTGTCCGTGTGTGTGTGTATGTGTGTGCACATAAAAAGGCGAGGTTGTTTACAAAGGAAGCGATGAATTAGAAAAGGAAAATGTCAACTTTTATCATGTTACTGCACAACCGTTTTGCATTAGTCATAAAATATTCCCTGAAGTAGTGTAACATCCGCAGAATGTGATTGAGATCGAGAGGGAGACGGGGTGAGGGCAGAGGAAGAAGGGTGGGCCACAATTTGAAAGGCATACTTGAAAGTACTCGTGTGTAAAGAGTCCTGAGGCGGGTCATGTTGCTGTGTGACAGAGGAGCATTCGTCTTGCTGTGTATCTGACATCCCAGGGTCTCATTGCGAGGGTTTGCCTGCACTGCGTGTCGGCTTTCTGTAATTAATAGCCAGTAGCCCCCTCACCCCATCAAGGAACCAGGTGCTTCTTAGATCTGCTCTGGCATGGAAAGACAGCTCATGCGCTGGTGGTGGGTTTTGCTGTTATTGGGATAAAACTCACAGATGTCACCAACAAATCTCTCAGTGTATACCTTTCAGCCGACTGTGTACATGCAAACACACAGTCACAGACTCAAAACAAAGAGATGTATAATCATTACTGTGAATTTTAATGGTGCGCTGCTGATGGATAGCTTGTTGGTAAAAGATATGGTTCATTTAGTCTACTGTGTGTCAAGCACCATTGTACTCATGTCCTGTGCTGTTTAGCAGGGCTCGGGGCCCTGACAGATTGCCATCCCGATGGGGAGATTTACCCAGCCAGCACTGCCAATGGCAGCGACACCATCATTAGGCTTTGATCAGCTGCAGTCTGCAAGGGGAAGAAGAGAGAGTAATATTCTTGATCTAATTACTAGCAGACATTTCAGGCAGTGTAATGTGTGATTTAACCTCTTGTCAGAGGCTATAAAAGGAAGCTGGGTTAATCTTCCTGGCAACCTCTTTTCCACGCAGGGATAGTTCCTTTAAATTTCCTTTTCCCATGAAGCTGGTAGAAACTAGAATGCCACTGCGGTATGCTAACACAACACAGCTGACTTTCTACTTGAAATCTCTCAAGGCAAGAGTTCTCTGACCTTTGAATGTTAGCAACAGCTGGTCTGCAGGAACTCATGTGCTGTGTGCATTTGGAGAATTGCAAGTAGAACAAAAAAGCTGTCCTTTTGACTTCTGCTTCTGCTATGCTTCCTCCAAAAGGATTGTTTTGCAGCCCCCTTTGTCTCTCTCTCTCTCGTTCTTTCTCTCTTTTTTTTTCTCCATCACCACCCACACACTGCAGCATGATGAGTGCAGGAGACTTGATTGAACAAATAGATTGTAAGTGGAATCGAGGGGTTTGGGTTAATCAGTCAAACATAGTTAAACAATTCTTTGGACATGAAGGGATTAGTCTTGCCTTCGTTGAGCTCATCAGATCCCATTCTCCCCAGTGCTGGCCAAGCTTTTAGGGCCAAGGGCCACGGCCTCTCTGGCTCCATGGAGAAGCACACACGCACCCTCAGCATGCTCCATTGCCTCTGAATGCCCCACCACTCTCCTCTCCCTTTGTTACAGAGTACAATCGGAATGATGGATTAGCAAATTAAATGCAGACCTTTCTATTCTTGGCCATCCTTTCTCAAAGTCTCATTCACCAGATCAGTCACAAACCTACTTTAAAATGGTCTCCAGGTTCACTGTACGCCCTTTAATTTCTACAGAAAAGTATGTCTTTTACGCTCAAGTGCGTTCTTCTAAAAACAATACAGTGACTCTCCCCTAACATAAAGGCTCTCTGTATCTTGTTTTTTTTAAACAGGATGACTTCCTCTACATTTTCTTCTCCTTGTATTCTGAGTACTGATCACACTGATAGGAAGTTGCCCTGATATGATGATGTGTTGGCAAGCTCAGTGCACAGCTGCAGGCAGGCTGAGCTCATGCTAAATTAACTGTGTCGCTGTCTCCTCCACGCTCCCTGAGAGCAGAGCAGAGACCCTGTTGGCCCTCAGATATAACTTACCCACCTGACCTAAGTTCCCTCCTCATCACCTATGATCAGCTTTGTAGTGCCTTTTACTTTTTCAAACACCATTTATTTTTCTACAGTTTGAATTTTTGACTTTCAACTGATGTTAAATAATTATTCTGTTGATTTTGTGGTAACTGCTATAGAGTTTACATTTGTTTGTGTCATGTGTTCCTTCTTTTTTCTGCCACTTAGTTGATATATTATTAATGTCAGGAAGACAGTGCTTCATATTATTAGAGCACATCAGCCACATTTAAATAGGCTAATTCAGTGCTTCTCAATTGTTTTCTATTAAGCCCCCCCGAGGAAGAAGAAAACATTTTGTGCCCCCCCATTGTGTCTTCTGTGTGTTTGTTCATAGTACTTCATGCAAGCTCTAATAATTAGAGTTAATGGCACACTACATGTAGGCGTGTGTCGTAAACTGACCTCTGCCAAATTCTTGCCTTTTGCCTTTGCTTCATGCTCCGCAATTAATTCAAAACACAATCGATGAGACGTGTCTTTGGAGCTCATCTAAATTCCATCATTTATCATTTTTCATCTTTAAAAGCAAGAATGAATAAATTTTAACACCTCTTGACTTTTGAAAACAGTCATCACCCAAGACACAGCAGCGTGAAAGCGCCACTGCCACCTACTGTAGGGGATGTGTAATTACAGTTTATTCTCACACGGGCGCGCCCCTCTATTTGAGAAGGACTGGGCTAATTGATTATTCTAAAAAAGAGCTTATTACCAGGTTGCAGCTCAACTGTAAGAAATTGCAGCTTTTCTCCATCTGATTTGATTGATCTCGAAATTACTAGTGACAACACTTATTTGGGAACTTTCAATGTGCATTTTGTCTACTGTCAATAACAATTAAATTATCAAGTCAAAATATCAGCAGATTAATCAAAATGAAAATAATCAGTTATAGTAATAATCAGAATAGTTTCAGCTCTAGTTGTATCTGCAGTGGTGCATGCTCAGTTTATCAGTATTAAGCCTTCACCCTCTAACATCTGTCATGTTATCTTCAATAATGCAAAATGTAATAATAACTAAATGAACAATAATTGGTTTCTCTGCAACTTTCTTTCCCTAAAGCTGAGAGCCGATAGTGGAATTACACTTTCTCTTGCTGCACAGTCCAGTGTAGATGGAGAATTTGTGATATTTTTTTGGATATTAGAGGAATGTTGTTGATCAATGTTTCATTATGTTTTTGTTGACTGGCCCTGTATGTCAGCATCCATCCTTTTTTCTTCTGTTTCCCATCGAGGAAAGAGCACAGGCCACTGCTCTTTCTCCCTCCCTCTGCTGCGGTCCCCCCTCCAGTGCTAAGCACGTGTGTGTTTGAGTGTGTTTTAGAGTGTGTGCGTGCATGTGTGTGTGTATATTACTCTTTAGAGACCCCAATTAGCAGGAGTTGCAGGCCTCCAGAAGGTCACTCTCAGAGCTTTGGTGTGTGAACAGAGAAGGGCTGGGTTGGTCAGGAGCAGCTCTGAGAGAGCTGAACTCTCAGCTTCACGCTCATACAATAACCACCTCTTTCTTAAATGAAACAGCAGTTTGCATATTTTCCATTTTTGCATTGCACACATTGTTGGCAAAAAAGTTCCTCAGGATTTTGCTAAAGGTCAAGCGTTCTCGGTGGACTGTCATAGTATACTGTGACCATATCTGAGAGATCCATTTGTCATTAGCTCCAAAGTCCCCTACTTCATCAGCCCGTGTCTGGTGTCGGCTATCTCGGCCTGATTGATGGCTCTGTCCTTATTGCAGGGAACGGGGGTCGATGGCAAAAAATTTGCTGCTGGGTGCATTAATGCTGTGCTCAATGGCACAGACCTTTGAGCATGCCTCATCAGTCTTGAATCATTGGACGGCCGCAGGAGATCTGTAAGAGCGGGCATGATGCAAGAAAGCAAGAGAGAGAGCGATAGGAAAAGGAGTTTTTATCATCTGGGCCAACTCTATTACTCATATGACTCTATCTCACTGGTACAGGCTAGAAGAAAAGATTGAATATTTTGATTTAAGCTTTATGCATCCAGGATTAGCCACGCATGCTTTGAGTGAAAAATTAGTTTGTCAAAGATGAAATTTGGTGCTGATACTTTAACCAGTCAAGATCTGCAGCAGAGTGCAGAGTTGGATCTGACCTTAACTAATGGTGAAATATATAATATGTAATATTTCCACATTTAAATGTCTTAAAAGGTCTGTAACTTTATTGTATATTTTGTTGGGTTGTGTGCCTATATTATCCCAACAGTTTCCAACAATGTTCAAACTCTGAGAAATCTGTTGTTTTATTCAAGGTAACACCAGTAACACCAGTCAGAGTGTGAGGAAGAAAGTTGGCAAACGTTATTGAGCCTGTTGTGAATAAAACTTAAACACATCACCTTCTCTGTGAAAGTTTCGGTCTGAGTCAGTTAGATAGATTGTCATCTGCAATGGAGGCTGTTTAACAAAGAGATAAACAAATCCCATGATCCCATGCTACCTTGTGTCTTTTACTTTGATTGTTTTGATTGGGAGACCTCTAGTTGCAGAGAGTACGTATTGTGCTTGAATGTATGAGAGGTTATTGTTAGAAGTTTTATGTACTCAAGTCAATCAGCTCAATGAGCTCTGGTATCTATACTGGAAAAGTACAGTATGTTTGTTTTTTTTTACAATCAAAAAAATGGATGCAAAACTTAGCTTTAAAAAGAAATTTTTGATTATAAATTAAGTTATCAAGATTAGAAATCTGACCCTACATGGTGCTAGCTTTTCATACTTGACACTGTTCAATGCTCACTTGTTAATAAAATGTGTCAGTCTGTACCAAACAAACCAAAGGTTCAATACCCAGCCCTTTTGACACTGAGAATGTAACCATAATTCACCAAAAGGAGGTTCAGGGGTAAAATAAATATTTAGTTCATAGATTTTCTAACTTTGACATCCAAACATTACCAGTTACAGCACAGAACTCATGTGCACACAAAGGTGCTAAATCAGTAATTAGATAGTCACAAAATGGTGCTGTGGTTGTTATGTAACATTTGGCTTGTTTGCTTTGGTATTGTTGTGATTTGTTTTTGTATATTAATCTTGTACCTGTGTAGGAGTAAAAATTCTGGTGCAACAACAACACCAGTACATACCAACAATATGTGTAGGCTGACAGTCAGATAGGCAGACAGACGGAAGGCCCCGTAAGCCTGGAAGGGCCAGATGTTCCCATGCAGACAAGAAGGTGAGATGTTTGCCATGCCAGACCTGTGTTTGCCTGGCTTTCCACAGAGTCACCAGCTGGCCGCTCGGCGCCCTGAGCCGGTGTCTGCTGGGAAAAAAAACTGGGGGCTGAGAGGCTCTCACATACTGTATACACAGGAGATGAAGGAGAGACCACAAATGTCTTGCGTGTCGCCAGGGGCAAAAGGAACACATCTCACACAACCCTGTCCGGTGGAGAAAGATCTCTTTTATTCTTCGGCTGCTCTGTAGATGCGAGAGGGACTCGTTTGGTTTCGCTTGAGGCCAGACTGAATGTCAGTGCTGCCACGGAGGCGGCTGACCTTACCAGCCTTCCATAGACACGGGATGGAGATGGGTCAGCTTTTATTGAACGTGTACACAGCAGGGTTTGAAATCGGCATAATTTAAGACACTTTTTTTTCTTGTATGGCTGCACTTCTCAGTGCAGCAGAATATTTTCACCAGTTTTGTTCCTTGTGCTTGCATTAAAAAGATACAGCATTACATCCGAAAAATTAAGCGCCAGGAGCTCTATAAAGTAACAGCGGCAAAATAAACTGGATGCAAAATAACATGCAGTTAAAGATGAAGCTGTGGGTTGCAAAATGATTTTCAATGTTAGTGTTCGTAATTTAACAGCAACTATTAAAAAAAAAAAATTAGCAGTATTTTTAAGGGTGTCACTTTCATAAAATCACAAGTTACAGTTAAGGTATTTAAACCATAAGCATGTGAGCAGTGAATGGGAAGACTTACAACCGCTGAGATTGTGTTTATAATGAGAAATACTAACAGGTTGAATCATTTGAGTTAGTTGTCCTGCAGAGCTGGACCAGACAGAAGTCTAATTTTGGTTTTTCTTTATGTGTGTTAACGGGTATATACAAAGCACATATAAGAGAGGGGCCAGTTAGTGAAATGGCACAGTGGATAAATCTCTTACAGCAGGTCTGTGTAACACTGGAAGCTGTTTTTGTGCGTTAAGCCCTTTTAGGATGATTTGTGAGAGTCAGCGTTCGCACAGTTCTGCCCTAGCAGAGCTGCTCTGACCCCCCTCTTAAATCAGCCTTGCTGCACTTGCTAACAGGCCAGGGCTGGTTAATGCTGGGTCAATAATATGGGTCTGGGTGGGATAAACACAGAGACTTTTCTATTTTCCCTCCGTTAAACACAGCGTACGTGTCAATAAGAAGAAACTGGAAATACAAGAGGAGGTCATTATTTCTGCAGAGGAGAATCACTTGTGTTTATGCAGGTTTGCCTCTGTAGTTTCTTATGCATGTACATAAATGTGTATGTGTGTGTGAGTGTGACAGAGAGAGGTGGAGAACAGCTGCATTGATTTGGTTTTGTTTGCTGAGTACTCAGAGCAGAAATGTAAGCCATGGGAACACCTGGAGAGAGAGGGAAAATGGGGGAAGAGGTGCTGGTGGTGTCAGCTCAGCTATTGGCTCTGAACCAAGCATACATGCACACACACACACATGCACAGCAGTGATGTGTGGGGGCAGCCTGGGATCCCAATCAGCAGCACTTAACAAAGCTTTCCTCTTTCTCTCTTTAATCGCAGTCTCAATTTGTCACTGGGGTGTCCAATTTCTGATAAGCGCTTTGACTGAGAGCGGCGAGGTGGATGTGGGGAGGAACACAAAATGGATGCACCTGCTAACAAATGAAATCAAACCACTCCATCTTCATTTCTCCTTTTTCCGCCAGCTGGAACAATGCTGCCGCGCTTTAGCTCTCAGAACATTGAGTTATTTCCCACTAACCTAGGAGAAGGCCTGGCTGACTTACAGTCAAATAGTTAGAACAGGTTCATAAGTCTGCTTTTAAACCTCTGATGGACGACTGGGCCACATTTTGTTTCAGACCTGAAAGAAATTTAATGTACAAGGATAATTGCATAATTTCTCCCGGCCCCGGTGGATTTTCAGAACAATGAATTTGTCCGAGTTGGAGAGCTCTCATCAACAAAATTAGTTAGGCTATTCGAATTACACAGCTCTTGTCCTTTATGTCTACGGTGCAGGAAAAGTATTTTATAAATAAGTTTGTCTTCAGAATCTTTGCAGTATATCACAACAGACGCATCTGTTTGTTTAGGTTACTTCATCTGGCCTGTTTCTCAACTATGCAATTTATCACTGAACATTCACAAAAGCAAGCAACTTGAAAAACCAGCTGCCTGAAGTCTGACGATTTCTATCACTGCACATACCACAGCACACACAGGTAGCAGATTTACTGCAGTGTAGTATCTGTTTATCTCTGCTGGCTTAACCATGCTGTTTTAGTCCTGAGCCAAACCCTGGTCCTGGCATCTGACATGGCAGCATGTGACTCAGCCCATTGTTGTCTGGTGTGATAGGGGGTTATGTGAAGATAACACCTGCGAGCAGATGAAGAAGCAGTATTGCTCTCATATGTACGAGTGATGTCTCTCAGATGTGTAATCTGATGGTTACCAGAAAGCTAAAGTTTCTCCAAAAGATAAAGAGTCTTACATGATGTTTTGTTGCATTTCTTTGATTCAAAATGTTTCTCTACAGTTAAAATCTAGCATATCCTATTTATCAAGCTAGCATAATGTGGCTCTACCTGTGGCAATGTTTTTTTCCTTTTGATTCTGCGATAGATCCTTCACTTTGGTCAGAGATTCAATATATTCAGTGACTATTGCAATTATATTATATAAATAAATCGATAAATCACCAGACTGTTGTAATTTATTGAATTTTTGTCTGGTACCACTAGTGTGACAAGTTTTCATCTGACTATTGAAGTATTTCAACATCTACTTGATAGATTTCAAAATTCTGTTTATAAATGGATGTTTTCCTTGTGATGTTTCCTAATGGTTATTAAGATGATTTTTTTGAAGATCACAGACTTTGGCCTTCAGCCCCACCAGCAGGTTCACAAATGTCACCACAACTATTGGATTGATTTTCATGAAATTTGCCTCAGAAATTCTTTTTAACAGCTATAACTTTAGTGATCACATAACTTCTCGTCCAGCCCCATCACCACCATCAAATTTGTCTTCTGGTTTTGACTTTGTGTTTACTGCTAATCACTAAATGTTAGCAACCTAACGAGCCTCCCTAATTCAGTCAGCATGGTGAGCCTGCGAAACTGCTGCATGTTAAGCATTTTAGTTATTAGCATGCTAGCTTTCTGATGTTAACATTTAGTTTGCTACGCCTCACTAGCATGACTGAAGACTCTTAGTCATGTTAAATTTTGCCTCCAAGTGCAGCTACCAAGTCAAACTGATGTAATTGCAGTGCTGGAATGAAACCAGACCCGGCCTCTGAACATTGTCAAGGATGATTTTAGAAAAGCCTGTGAATAATGTAACTAATTTTATATGTTTGTCAGTAATTAGCGTGAGATTTATTAGGACTGTGAGTAAATCAAGTACAATCTCAAGAGCTGCTTCGTGTGATTTCTGCTTTTCTTTTACTACATGTCAGATTTTTTTTTTCCTCCCTCAAGTGGTTTAAAGCTGTCATGTCTAAGAGTAGGCTTGCTTATTCCTCATTGAGGCATGCCCAGCTTCTGGCTGCGCTCTGGATGGATTTGCAGCAGATAAATAAATAACTAGGCTGGCACCGCTCACTTTGGATCCCCTCTGTTTTGGCAGGCCATCCACACTGCATTTTCTATCAGGTGTAAACATGTCTGTCAAACAGCACAGCCAGGGGCCCCAGCATTTTGGCATTCATGACGCCATGCATGCGGCGCTGCCAGCCCTTTCTGTCTGCCCACCTGACCTTGGCCAGGCTTGACATGACTGAGCACACTTAGCTCTACCTTCCACATTTGTAAAGCTCTTCGGAAAGCCAAGTGGGCTTAAGTGGCTGTGAGTGATACTAACCCTAAGTTGAAGAATGAACCCTGGCTGACTGTCTCTGTTGTGGTGGATGGGTAATGGCCATGACATAGCTCTGGCAAAGATAGCCAGGCCAGGCCAGGACACTCACTGACTAATATCTTCTCATGCCCTCAAATCGACACCATTACTGCCATTTTCTCCACTTTGAGGAGTGCTGGGCAGTATCCAAGAGGGCAGGCTGCTCTAAACCACTGATGTAAAGACAAGAGGGGAGGAATGAGGTCAGTTTGATTAAAAAAAAAAAAGGGGGCTGTTGGAAGTGTTTTTCCTTGTCATAGTTTCATGGTACACAGCTCCACTAAGAGCATCTGTTCTCATTGTGAAATCACCTTCCCGTATCTTGTATGCAAAGTTTTTGAGGATCCAGCCATGGACTGTGCATTATTCCAGGGGCATACTATCTCTTCGCTCCATATCCACCATCCCACCTCAGGGAACTGTCACTTTTTCATCAGTTAGTTACTGAGCATTCAGTAACAGTACAGCCTCACAGTTGTTTCACAGACCCCTCCCTCCCTCTAAAGCAGAGTAGTTTCAAGTAGCTGTCTTCCTCTCTCTCTCACTACTGCAGCAGTTTCCCTGTTTGACAGTTCTATCCCTGACACCCCAGACTGGGAAACCACTATTTTACAGACCCTCAGTTTGTGTGCAAGTTTGGGTTCAGGTTATTTGTCTTCTCTCCATTTTCACCCTAACTATCATGGTCGTCTCTCACTCTTTCGTCCCGGTTGATGAGGGGCCTCTGCCGACTGAAAAAGCAAAGGGCCTGTCCCTAACGCCTCTGGATGTGCTGGAGTCATCAGGATCCATTGTGTTAGACTGTGAACCAGCCTGTCGTAGCCTAACATGCCCGTGGCCCTTTGCTAGCAACAGAAATCCTTTTCTACCTCTGCTGTTTGTAAAGCCTGATGGGCCATTGAAGGCCACACTGATGTTTCATTTCTTCCTCTAACGTGCTTAAGAGCCAAGGCTTTTTTCCCCTTTCTTTTGACAGAACGCTCTGGCTTGGTATTCAAGGGTAAAAAGCTGTTCTCCTCTTCCTGCTCCTTTTCTTTCTTTACCTTCTATTCAGAGACTCGCCTTGCAAAGAAAAGTAATTTCACTCTCTCTGTCCCTGAGAGAATCAACACAGTGAAGTTGCATTGAATTTCTACTGCAACATTTTTTCTTGGCTCTATTTCAGACCCATAACCTGGGGGTAAACATGCAATTAAAATAACAGCAGCCTGCTTTCTCCTCCACTCCTCCTCTGCTTCAGCCGTTAGCACAAGCAATGTACAACATGGTAACTTGGTTCTCCTAATTGCTTTTGCTTTTAATTGGTATAGAAGAGGTGGTAATATTCAACCAGCAACCAAACACACTGCTTCACCTTTTTTCCCCTTTATTATTTTTCTGCACTAATATTGTTGTACATGTTTCCTTCTAATGAGCTTATTTTTGGTGCACAGTCTTCTCTTTTACTGCTCGTGGATATTTAAACAGACAATTTCCTATGTAATTAGCATGATGCATTTCCCAAATTTCTGACAATTGCAGATTGGTTGATGAGGAGGATAGTGATGAGAAGATTCAGCATAAATGCAGTCAGCTGGTCTCATTTTCTAAACGGCTTCCATCCTCTTCCTTCTTCTCGTCTTTGCACTTTTTTTAACTTTCAGACGGCTTTATTTTTCTCTTTCCCCACGAGGAATGAAAAGTAAAATATAGGTCAGCTTTTATGGGAGCAATTTGACACATGACACAAGCCATGCGCATCACTTGCTCAAGTCCTGCTTTGTCTGCTCGTCTTTATTTGTCTATAATGAAAGCCACACAGTTATTCGCACACTTTTATTACTGTTCTATAAGTAGCTTGTGTAGACTTGCCGAGTCACGGGGTCCCCCTAATACTCTGAGAACCCTGTGGTGTCTGTCTGCACGCGGCCGATCGTGTGAGACACCTGGCCGACCTCGACTGAGCCAATCCCGGCTCCACAGGCCTGCCCAGCTGGCTCAGCCTGGCCTCCACAGACGCAACTCTGTTTCCACTCGGGACAAGAAGGGCTGTGTCTCTCTGCATCACAAAGGCTACTAAGCCACTGGGATAGACACCTATTTGCCTGGATGTGCGGATGGCTGGAGAGTCAAGCCCTATCCCAGTCCAGGCTAAAACCCCTGCATAGTGTCAGAGGGCAATTAGAGAGGCCAGCAACGGAGCCAGTCACATGCCAATTACAACCTGAGAGGAGGCTCCTCCAATTTTAGCAAGCTCAGTCCCTGTGTGGACTCGACACTATCAGGTGTAGTCATCCTGCTTCTGATACAAATAGTCCGTGTGTTGAAAAAAAGCCTCTGTGGGGGCGGGTGCCTTTGTAGAGAGTGCCAGTGTTTGGCGTGTGATGTATATTTGAAGTCGCTGTGGCAGCGGTGCTGATACGCGAGTCAGTAGACGTCAGGCTTCTGTCTGCTGGGTTTCATCTCCTCCTGCTCTGCGCTGCAAAGCAGAGTGTCAGCTGGGGCATTACCATAGGCTGACCTTTGCCGCAGCACTCCCCACTGCACAGCTTTCTGACATTCAGGGGCGCTGTGGGGGAGGCAAGGAGGGGGTGGGCTGATGGCCTGTTGGCTGTTTTTTTTTTCGCCTGTTGTTTGTTGATGTGTGTGTCCTTATAACAAATGGACTGACAGTTTATGCTTGTGTTTTAAATTTTTTTTTCCCCCACATCATTTCACTCTCCTACCACCGTTTCGCTTTTGAAATCCCTCGCAAAAAGACACTGTTGTATTTGATATTTAGTTTTCCTCCACCCTGAGCCTGCCTGTTGTCAAAGAGATTGCTGTTATCTTTGTGTGAAATCTTGGCACCCTGATAAATGAGAGAGAGCTGGATATCTTGCCTGCTGACATTAAGGCGCTATGTACCTAAAATCCTTCCAAGGCCAAGGGAAAAGAATAACATATCAGGCCAATTAAAGTTAATGCATGGTGACACGCTGAATCGAGGGCAGGGATTGCTGCCATATGGCGGTCCAGGCTGTAAATCAGAAAGCAGGGGAAAGGGAGGAGGATGAGAGGAGTGGGAGGCTGGGCAACAGAAAGGGTGACGCAGCACCAACATCCCCAAATCCTCAGATCTGTCACAAGACTTCAGCTCTGCCACCCACCACTTTCCCCCTGTACCCTTTTCTCCCTTCCTCCCCCCTGCCGCCCTGCCCCTGCAGCACCCCAAGGTGCAACGCTCTCAGGTATCTGTGTAGAACTTGGCAGCTTCATTAAGGCTTGTTTTTTCGCCTCTCGCTGGGAGGATTTAAATGAGCTGTCATCCTGACCTTTTTGAGCTCCTGCTTTTTAAAGCAAGTTCAGCCTCCCCACCACCCCAAACCTGCCACCCGTCTTTCTCTCTTTCCACCTTTCTCTCTCGCTTTGTCACTCTTTCCTCCACTTGTCTCGTCTCCCCGCAGGGGGGAAGACACTTTTAAGCCATCACCCTGCGGCAGACAGGCATGCCAAGGTTGTTTTGTGGGTAATTGCCTCTCTCATAGACGCTGTTTGTCTGTGCACACTTGCCGCCCTCTTCTGATGCCACGCAGCAGAAGGGGAGGGCACGGACTCTGTAGACTTAATTTGCTCCCTGACTGTTCTTCAGTGCTGATTAAGCAAGCATCTGTGGTGTTTTGAATACAGCAGTAAGCCTAGTGGAGCATGGCTAACATTTCTCCCTCTCTATTACATCAGGTTATTGCACAAAGTGGCAGGCATTTATTGGAGCTGTAGCCCTGTTTATTCATTTCTTTTCACCACAGCCTGAGCCAGTTCCATTGTTTAATGTCCCCAAAATAAAGGCCTCTTTGAGGTCTAGAGGACTGCAGTATCGATCAGAGACTCACTAACTTGTCAGCGCCGGGCCTCTCGAGTGTGTTCTTTTCGAGTGTACAGCAGTCATTAATTTCCTCCGCCATGGTCTGGTGGAGGCGGAGAGGTAAAGCACAGGTAGCAAGGTCCAACTAGCTGACTAACATGCAGGGAGAGGAGGGAGAGTCGATTTAAAGCTGCCAGCCCCTCAGGCCCAGTCTGCCCGCTTTACTTCAGCTGTTTGATGTTTAATTGAAGTTGTTATTGGCATCAAATGTCACCTTACCTGATGCTCCAGGTGTGAATCAGTTTCTAATTGAAAGGTAACTATGTCTCCCTCAGACCTGTGCCTCCAGGGATCGGCCACAGAGTTCTATTAGTCTGGACCCAGCCTCTGTATCACCACGCACCATGTGCTGCCTTGCAGTTATGTCTGACTGCTGACCTCTCTCTTTTTCTCTCTCTCTCTCTGATTCTCTCTCTCTCTCTCTCTCTCTCTCTGTGTCTCTCTATGCAGTGTGAGGAGAAGTGTGTGTCCCATGTTGCATTAGTGTCTGTGTGAAATGCTGGCCTGTCTGCCAGGGCCAGGTGACCTCCCCCTCCAGCTTCTCCCCCACACGCAGATGAACACTGGACTTCAGAAATGTAAGTATTGACACACACACACACACACACACACAATTAACTACCACCACCAGCCCACACAACCAACAAGCTGTTACAATCCTGCTGCCCGCCCCTCGTCAGATGCCCATGCCAACCCTGGCCTGGTTCTCTTCTGCTGCTCTGTGTTGAAACCAGAAAGAGAGAGAGAATATTTTTGATCCTCAGGACCATAGATCTCCCTTCAGTGGAAATTAGGATGAACTGCACCATTAATTTTTTTTGGGTGAACAGTGAACTGTCCCTCCTCTCTCCCTCATTGCTGCTGATCTGTAAGCCACAAGAGTGCAATCTAGTGTTCATAATATACCCCAATCACCACATTCGTGTGTTAGATTTGACCGTCTTGGTGACTTTTCACCGTCAGAAAAGAGTCGGTCCCTGTCCGACTCGCAAACAGATTGTGACTGAGTGTTTTTGCCCTCGTGATCTTGTGATGTGAGTGAATTTAAGATGCAATCTGTTGCCCTGGTTTAATGACAGACTACTCAGAGCCAGCCTAGTTAATTTAATGTGTTTGAATTTCACAACTCAAGTGCTGACAAATTTGGACTCTTTATGGTGTGAGGCACTGCAGCAGGAGAGGGAGAGTTCAAGTCAGCAATTACCAGCAAGAGCTTAGGCAGGATCTGGATCCGACCAATGAGACTGGAGGAGATCAATATAAGACAAACTGATGAATAGTAACAGTCAGTCAGTGTTCTGTAAAACACTTTGTGCTTCTATTTTAAAAATTAATAAAAACTTAAATGATTATTTAACATGTTTAATATAGATTTAAAGTATACTGACTTTCAGTAATAATTTGGTCCCTATAATGCCTACACACACTCCTCCTTGCAAAAACTGTGCCATCAGTTTCTTCTTCTCTCCTACAGTAAGCTTTTTAGATAAACCTAAAAGATCAATCACTTTTCCAGACATTGATTATAGCTCATCCAGTTGGTCAGCTTTATTTATTCTAAAAAGTCTACCTCTCCTTTTTCCCTGCTTGTCTCTCCGAGTGGAAACTCAGCCCTGACTTGACCCATTTCTGCAGCAGTTTTTTTTTTCTTTTTTTTGGTAAAATGCTCCGGCTCATCAAGACTGTAATTTCAGAATCACAGTAATCAGCCAACCCCCAGGAGATCAGCAAGCGTGAGGGAGTCTGCTAAGTGCCAACGTCTGTTGCCTCACTCAGGCAGGCTTGTGACATGGTGCAGCCATCAGCTACACTGTTTCTCTGCTCTTTCTTTATGTGACACACTGAGGCACATCAGAGCAAAAGGAGCAACTGGAGTTCAATTTGTTTTTCTGCTCAACGCTGTAATCCATTTTGGTGATGGAGCATGCTTCTCACAGCACGGCCAGTCATAGAAGCGTAATTTCAATCTATTTTTTTTTCTTCTCGTCTTTCTCTTGTAATGCTTTTCCTTTTCATCTGCTCTTCAAAGTATCATTAACAGACACGGTGTTACATCAAAAGCTGCAAAGCTGTTTTTCATTTAGACTAAATCACTTTTATCAAAGTGCCATAGCAAAAAGTGAAGTAAGGATATTCTGTCCATAATTCAACCTCTGTAAATCACCTCCTGCATTTCTCCATTTTTTGTATCTGTTGTGTTCGAGTTCCCTGTGTGCTTTAACACTCTGCAAAAACCAGGCCTCAGCCCTCAAGTAACACTCTGCCGTCTCCCTCCTGGCTCTTCACAGGACTCGTTGTCTCTGCAGAGCCCCGTCGTGCACCCAGCAGGGAAGATTATTTGACAGCTTAACTCCATGAGAGATATGCTTGACTGCTTTCAGGTGAAATTCATAGAGTAGTTGTCACTTGAAGGGATCTATCTTGCATCTGGTGCAAAGCAGGGTGCAGCACAGAGCAAGTGTCATTGCTAGTTTCCACCTGAGACAAATGCAATTTTCAAGCCCAACGCACACGTTGTGTAAGTAGCGCCCATGTGTGCACCCATGGGCCTGTTGGTCTTAGTATGGGGTCTAGTCAAGGGCATTGCTATCTTCAGACAGCAGAAAGCGATTGTGCAATTGACCAACAAAATCCTGGTCTAAAGTCAATGGCAAGTCATTTTTTTCCTGTTTTTTAGAATTATTTGAGTCATCACCAGTAAAGTTAGTTACAGTACGTTATTCTTTCAGTGAGGGAAGTAAAAAAAAAACAGTGTTCTACTTCATATTTCAGCACAGATATTGTTCCATAATAGAAACTGCAGACAACACAAAAGCCTCAGTTTGAGCAGCTTAAGTAAGCAGATGTGCACCCACAGTTTCAACAAACCAACATTTATATACTTTGCTTCTTCCACTTTTCTGTAGTATCTTATCCTTGACATAATCTATTGAAATGACCAGCAAAATACTGTTACTGATGTGACACAGGCAGGTCTGAAATGTGTCAGAATCTTGCAATAAGTCAGGATCAATAATTGTAACTGGAATTTCACAGATATGCCACCCTTATTTTTGTCCAGAGATGGCTTTGTGTCAGATTTATTTCTTTGAGTTTATTTAACACCTGCAGCATCACTAAGCAGCTGAAACAACAAGTCTATCTTTAAACTGAGTGAGTGATGTTTACATCTATGCATGTGACACAACAGCCATGGCTTCATCTCAAGAACTGACGGTAATTAACGTTCTATGTTCTGCTTCACATCTACACAGGTCAGCTGTGATACACAGATTCCAGGTTTTTACAGTAGAATGTTTGAATTGTTTGCAGCTCTCATGGTTCAAACTGTTTGCTTTTCCACCTTGCTGAATCTGCCATTTTAATAGCAACTGCCAGGTGCATGTGCATCTGGCTTTTAAAGGGAATGGGAGATGATACTCTGATTGGTTTAACTCCTATTATGCTCAAAACACACCTATGATTAATAAAGAGACTAAATACATCTCGTTTGCAGACAGTGCTTTACTTTGCACACAGATTATACAGCACTTAACTAGAAAAAGTGCAGCTGAGCACACCCTAAATGCACTTGCAGCACACATTTTAGAGGATGTGCTGTGGATTCTTTAAGTAAGGCCCAATGTATTTATTGAATAAACTGACAAGTTCCCACGGAATAAAATGGCTCAGATGGACAGTTAACATAATTAGCCCCAATTTGTGTTCCTAGTTGCCTTTCTTTGTGCACTATCCTTGAAGCTACTCAGTGCACTCTAATGCCGAGTCTTGTGTTACAGAATCTTATCTTCGACACTCTCCCCTCCCTGTATTTTCACCAAGAACCAGGCTGACCGTGCTCTGCGACCTCTCCTGCAGGGTGAATCTGTGCATAGGAGAGTCATTTAAAGTTACGAGCTTGCAGGTTGCTGTCAAAGGCAAGGCCAGAGCAGCTGCTGTATTTATCATCAGGGAGTGGCTGTTAACAGATGATGGCTATGAAATGTAAAGACTGTCAGAGGAGTAGATCAAATGAGAAGTGAGAGCCAGTGGGTCACATAGAAAACAGCTCATATTCTAGGCAGAAAAACTCAAATACCACAAAGTGGCCCTTGGTCCTTAGTTTTTTCAAGCAGAACAAACAGTGAGTACAGCTGGGCCACTTGGCTGATTTTCACATCTCAGTCCCTACTGACATCGAAGCAGCCATCTTCTCTTCCTCTCCTTAGAATATTTTTCATTTTTCAAAGGGCTATCAGCATGGGATGCTCTGCTCAAATGTCTGTAAAAATGTAAGGGGGTGGCATCATGTGAGAAACGGAATTCACATGTCTAATTTGACGCTGAAGCTTCAGACCTAATTTCCTGCTCTTGTGTGAAAATTGCAATTTACAGCAGCATGAGCCCCTGCCCCCTGCTGCTTAAACCTTGTTCAATAAAAACAGTAGTTTGAATAAAAGAAACCCTAATTAGTGCCTGCTGACTGTGCACTTGTGTTCCAGCTAGCTAGCTAGCAGCGGGGTAATTAACGCATGGCCAGACTGGCCTCTTTCCCCTGCTCCCTCCCTGGGAACGTGCTTAGCTGAAGATCTGAGAGATGATATGCTCGCAGCCGCCTACAAACTTCACTCATATCCTCATTAACCCTCCCTTGATGCTTTAAGCTCTTCAACTAATCCAGGTTGCAGGTTAAGGTTGAAATGCTAATAAGCTACATTTGCTTACTAGCACACATAATCAACGGCTGCCAGAACCCTCAAACAGACGTTAACAGCAAGTGGTAGATATTATCCACTGTAAGGGGAAACTACTCTAAACAGTAATTTACCCATTTCATTACACATTTTACAGCAGTTCTCTTAAACTCTTCATTCTGATTTGCTTTTTTTAATCCCAAAATGCCTGCCTAAGCTTTGTTAACAATGTATAATCCCTTTTCCAATTTAATGGATTGGTCAGTTTCCAGACATTGACATTGCTTTTTTTGCTACTTGCCTGAGTCTTACAACCTAAGTATAAAACTCATTACACAAGTGCTACTGGCTAGGAAATAACACACGGTTACACATTTTATTTGTCTGCTGTTTGTCTTGCTATTTCTTAAAGACAGTGAATGCTATTTTTCTCTCTGTCCTTAGAATTGCATGTTCTTACTTTCCCTTAATAACAATACAAAACTATACACACATTTACATTAATTTATCATTCAGTTCAGGTAGTAAGTTGACCTCTGCTTAACTTTTGGCAGCAGGCCCGCTACTTTTTTAAATTAATATTTTTTTAAATGCTCCGCAGTCAAAAACCAAAACCCAAACCCTGTTTCTGTTTTTTTAGCTCTTTGATTCTGTTATGATCAATTAGTCTTGCATGTATGTACTAATAACCCCATCTTGTATGTGTTCAGTACACTTATATCCCCATACTGTTTGTCTGCAAAGAGCAAACCCTGACAAATGATGTTCCATTTAAAGTTACTCTGGTCTTTGATATTCATTCACACCATCCACAATCCTGGTTTCATCCAGAAGATCTTATTCCTGTGAAAAGCTGAAAGATGTTTTATTCAGTACAACAGCTGATGATACTCTCTTCCCACCTACTTAAAAACTACAGCTGCATTTACATAAGGTTGCAGACCAAGGAGGCTGTGCCAGAATCCAACAATGTTTATATACATTTAGAGACAGCATACAAGCTGTATGAATCAAAGTGTAATGTTATTGTTTGAAATGGAAGTTATTGCACACCACATGTAACCTATTGGTAATGAAAACTAGTATTTTATTGCTTAAAACTGCTTTTTATTTCTTTTAGTCTGCCTCCATGTCACCATATGTAAAAATTATTTCCTACAAGGTCATTAATCAATACCTGTTGTTGACAGGTGAAGTCCATCCTCAGCATGAGTGTGAACTGGTGTGTAAGTGTTAATTTATCTGTGTTTGCTTACCCTGGCATTTATTCAGCGACAGACATTAGGCCTCAGTCATGGCGGGTGTCGAGCTCCAGCTCCTTGGCCCAGACCCCTGCATTAATGAGGCTGCCATCAGCAGGCTGAGCACTTAGTCACAGCAGCCCCCTGTGTGTCGCCCCATACCGGCCCCGCACATCGCTGCCCATTGTTTCCTGTTCACAAATAAAGCGGGAATTAATTAGCCAGTTGGCACAACTCTTGGTGCTGCCGTGTCAGTGCCCGCGGTTCAGCTCTGTGCCTCATCCCTCAAGCCCAGTCTGTCTGCTGTGAGACTGAGCATAATGGCCACGGCCGCATGAAACCGCAGACCTCTGCCAGAAGTTCAGACATTTCAAATTACTGCTCACTCAACGAGAGAGAGAAGTAAATTGTATGCCATAATGTCGACATCTGTTTTTACCTGAAATGAAGAGTCATGAAAGAGTAAATTGAATGCAGCTCACTAACTAGTCAGATCAGTGATCCTCTCCATGGATCAGCTCCTCTTGGTCCATCAGAGCTGTGGTGTAAGTAGGTCAAACTGGCAGAGCTGTGGTGATGGGGACAGTTAGTCGGAGGGAAACGGAGAAGAGCCTGTCATTCTCTAAAATGATTATCGCTGACTTTTATTGTGTTAGCAAAGAAGAGTAGAAGCAAGCATTCTGTGTTAAAATGAAACATGAAATCACATCCACCAGAATGAAAACGGGTACATTATGTGCAAGACACTGACATATTGGCCAACACCTGCATGAATCTGCCCCACATGTTAAACAGGCTCGTAAATGAAACACACCCTCACGCTCACACATTCACAGACACATAATCGTGTTCACATTGTCACTTCGGCATTGTTAAATTTAGCCATGGTGCTTAGCAGGTGTAACAAATGTCTGCGAGCTGAGGCCTGGGGGGTGTTCCCGCAGATCACAGACGCTGCTGCTGTGTCTGATTACTTGTCTGCTGTCATGGAGCTCTGCTCTCTGCGTCTATCTCTTTCTTTCCTAACCCCCAAAGCAGCCACAGGGACCATCGCTGCCTTGCTCATTTCTTTGTTTAGTTTGCGATTCAGAGGCAAGCTGGGGGGGGGGGGGGGGGGGGGGGGGGGGGGGGGGGGGGGGGGGGGGGGGGGGGGGGGGGGGGGGGGGGGGGG
>JAQMCX010000012.1:3335381-3367105 GCA_029814765.1 Acanthurus leucopareius | reverse complement strand
CTCATTTCTTTGTTTAGTTTGCGATTCAGAGGCAAGCTACCCCCCCACCCCCCCCACCCCCCCCCCACCCCCCACACACACACACACACATATGCATTCTTATTGTTTGCCAGTATGCTATGTCAATTAAGACCACTAAGAGCTCCTGACCTCAAAGTCACAGACGCCACCACAAAATTGGATTTTAGGGAATGTGTCGGCCACAATAATTCAGCTGAAAATGAAATTGGAAATCTCTTTGTCGTCATGAGATGGGAGCTGTTAGGATTTTAGGAGAAAAACAGAGAGGTATGGAATATAGAACTCTGTCCAAATAACGTTCCTCTTAGCTGCACAGATTAAAACTGATGCGCTTTTTCATGTTGTTTACATTTGGACCAGGATTAAGTTGTCAGTCTCATTATGCCTCTCTCCCAATTTTCTCTATCTCCCCAATTCTGTCTCCTCTTGCTTTCTCTCTGTCTCACCCTTTGACCTGTCCTGTTCTCACCCCAGGGGACACCACACAAAGGATGAGATCCGCTCCGTTTCCAACCCCTGCAGAATTGGATGCATATGCTAAGAAAGTTGCCAACAACCCCCTCACCATCAAGATCTTCCCCAACAGCGTCAAGGTCCCCCAGCGAAACCACGTGCGCCGTACAGTCAACGGGCTGGATACGTCAGGCCAGCGCTACAGCCCTTACCCTTCCTCTCAGGCCAGTGCCAAGACAGGCCTCCTCGCCATCGTCAAGGTACCCACAGTCAAAGGCATCATTAAAGATTTTGACGGAAGCCGGGCTCGTTTGCACCCTGAAGTAATCATGAACCCTCCCACCGGACCCTACCAAGTGGCTTTGACCAGCACTTTAAACCACCACCCACCTCTGTCGAACCTTCCCCTGCTCCAGCAGAGCTTACCCCTCCAACCGCAGGAACCGCCTCAGACTCTTCAGATGCCCCTCCCTCAGCAGCAGGGTCACACTCAGAGCCTCAGACATCATCCGCCGATGGCCCAACACCCTCAGGGCCCACACAGACTCCAGGCTCTGTCTCAACACCCAGCCCTTGGCCACCCACAGGGGCCCCCTACCGTCATGCTTCAGCAGCAGCACCTTCAGCAGCAGCCGCCACCTGGCCTGCAGGGTAGCAGAAAGCTGCCAGATGGCGACGCCCCACCTAATGTTACTGTCTCTACCTCAACCATTCCACTCTCCATGGCTGCTGGGCTGCAACAGGGCCGTCAGGCCGACCTGAGCACAATTGTGCATCAGATCAACCAGTTCTGCCAAGCTCGGGCCCAAGGTGCAGGAGCCACCTCTATGTGCGAGGGCCAGATCGCAAACCCCAGCCCAATCAGTCGCAACCTGCTTATCAGCGCCTGCTCCAGGGTCTCCATGCACAGCAACCCTGCCACCCCTGGCTTCCCCCCGCCCAACTGCATCATTGGCCCTCAAGAGAAAGCAACCGCCTTGGTGGGAGGTCACCCACCACCAAGCGTGGCTGTTATGAACCACTTGCCTTCCAACCATGCTGATCTCAAGCAGCAGCACCACCTGCAGCATCCACATCCACAACAGAATCAGCAGCAACAACCGCTGCAACATAACACACAGCATCAGAAGATGCGCTCTTGGAATCAGCACCAGTTGGCTCATGTACCCCACATTCAGAACGGTGGGACCCACCTCTGTAAGCAGCCTTCCAGGGACCCCACCTTCCATTTTAAGGGCATGGGCTACCCTGCAGAGGTGTGTGTGGGTCAGCCTTACACACTGAAACCTCCTATAGAGAGACCAACCCCCTCTCCCCCTGTCAACAGCAACAATGGCATGCCCGGTCCCATGCCCCACTACACTAATGGTCACTACTTCCAATCCCACATTTGGAACAGCAGCATCCTCCCTACACCCAACAGTGACAGCTCCGGGTCTCAGGACATAGCCATGCCATTCCATGGTGCGGGCCCAGGGGGGTGCACCGTACTGGACTGTGGGCCCCCTGGGGCTCCCCATTACAGGCTAGGAACGAGCTCCTCCACCTCCTCCGCCCAGACTAATCTGATGCAAACAGCAGATTACTTGGGTGGGGACTTCCAGACGCCCTATTTCCGCGATCAGAATCTAGGGTTGATGGGCAAGATGCACAGGCCTCCTCTGAGCAGGGTAGGGCCAGAGGTCGGGGATGGCAGAACCGCTCTCATCCAGCACCCAGGGTACAGATAAGCTTTGGCCTTGTCTACACAACAGTTATCAAAACTCCCATGTTTAGTCTTAAGAAAGGAAACACATGAATAAAACTAAATTTGATAACTTAAACATATGACCTCTAATGTTAAAGAGGGTAAATTAATATATTTAATGAGGAACAATAGGGTTTTTTGTTTTTGTTTTTAATATTTTGTTCTTTTTAAATAAATCTTGCAAGTGATCAATTGCTGCTTTTTATTTTTTGTTAAGAAGTGCTTTTACTTGGCACTTTAGGGAATTTTTTTCCATGTTTGTGTGTATACACATCTGTTCTGTCTGTGTCATTTCCACCTCTTCCTCTGTTGTACTATGTGTGTGCCTGGATCTTAACAGATCCTGTGTTAATTCTAATTCAGTACTTTTAATTAGTACAGTTTATTCAGCATGTAAAAAAGAAGAATAAGAAAACGATAGATCCATCGCTAAAGCAAAGCAACATCTGCTGTTTGATGGTCTTTTTTTTTCTTTTTTTTTCGGGGTCATGTCAGGAATTTTCAGCTCCAACTGTTTTTTTAGATGCTAATGTTCATTTTGGTGTTAGCACTGAAATTTCTCCTTACCTTCAATATTAAACAATCAGTTGAGGGTAGAAGAGACAGAAAGGATCTCGTTTCAGTGCAATGCCATCAGACACTGGAGTCTGCAACGTACAGCAGGGAAAGCACGCTGTATGCACATGTACACAAAGGTTTTTATTCTTTTTTTAAATGTTATTATTTATTTGTATAGAAGAACTATTCAAAATTGATTCCTCTCTGTAAGTTGATAAAGCATGTAATCAGGTCGTTTGTACATAGTCAAGATCCAGCAAGGAGCAAATATGTTGAAAAGAAGTCGCTCTGTCCTGCTAAAAATGCTGCAATGAATTCAGGTGTTTAAAAAAAAAACTTTTTTTTGTCAGTG
This sequence comes from Acanthurus leucopareius, assembly GCA_029814765.1. Lineage (NCBI taxonomy): Eukaryota > Metazoa > Chordata > Actinopteri > Acanthuriformes > Acanthuridae > Acanthurus > Acanthurus leucopareius. The sequence continues at coordinate 3,363,974 of JAQMCX010000012.1, read as the reverse complement.
CCAGGAAAGTTTGGCCTCAAGATTGTGAAATGTTTAGTGCAGAAAATGTCATGAAAAATACTCTCATTACTCTAAAATGGCCAAAGTCAGGTTCAGGACACACTGTTGAGGATGTGCCATTTTCTGTTTGTTTCCTTTCAGATTGTTTTGTTACCATGACAAATGTATTACTTGAATGTTGAGATTATTTGTTTTGCAAGTTTTAAGGGGGGTAGTTAGTTATGTGGACAAAACTCTGGAGTAGAAGAAATAATAGTGTTACTAATGTAGAACTTAACTACAAGCCTAACCAGAGTTTTGATCCTCACAGCAGGAACTTAAGTGAGTTAAGTTGTGTGTAGTTGCTACTGATTCTGATGAGAAGTCTGTTCGATAAGACCAAATTGATCACTTGCAAGATCACTTGGAGGTAAACAAAACTGACTTTTAAGTTTAAAGTGAAACAGCAAATGCATTGTTTATTTTATTGTACACTGGCTTACCTACTAGACTACTGTAACTTTAAAGTTTAATGATTGTGTGCGAGTGCTGCCTGCTGATATGAGTAGAATTAAGGGTGTGTGTGTGTGTGTGTGCGTGGAAGAGAGAGAGAGAAATAAAGATTGTGTGTGTGTGTATGTGTGTGTGTGTGTATAAACACAATGAAGCCCATGTTTCGTTCACCTAACTCCCTAACAGCCCTTAAAAAGCCTTAAGTGTTTGGTCCTTGGACTTCCCTTGAAAATGAGCATGGTTTTAATGAAAACCCCAAATAATAAGGAGAAAGAAGACAGTAAGGATACACAGAAACAGCAATTTTTGTTTTCTTTTCTTCTGGTCTTTTTATTTTAATGAAGTTTTCTTGAATAGACAGAGCAATTCCTTAGAGATTCTTTATTATGGAAAGCAAGAAAACAAGTAATATTTTGTAATTATATATTTTAGCAATGTGTAGTTACTGAGCTGTAACGTTTTTTTTCCCAAGTTTCAAAGCTTCAGTTTGCAGTTGTGACTATTTATAATACTTGATTTGCTTGTTATTTAAATTTTATTTTCTTCTTTGTTTCTTGTACTATTGCTGTGAAAAGGAAGAAGGTCCATAAGCCTTTCTTTTGTGTCATTCTGTACGACAGATAAGAGGCAAGAGCGTGAGAGCTGTGCTACTCTTTTTGTAATATTGTAATAATAAAATAAAGTTCTAATTTATGCTTTGACATGAGTCTGAACTGTCGTTTGGAATATCTGCAGCCTAAATTTAAACTGACATTGACAACAGGTTGCACTTTTCTCCTGCCCCTTTCGTTCTGCATGAGCTCAGTCTTAGAGAGATAAGCTTACAGTAACTTAACTACTGTCATCCTGTCTGACTGCTCAGGTCGGCTACTAATCACAGATTTGTTTCAGCCTTACAAGAAGTGGATGACTGGTTCAGAGGGCCCTTTAAACCACATATTTTTTGTAGCTGAGACAGCCGAAGCTGTAGGTAGTCATTGTTGCTCAAATTACTATGCTTTCATGCCATTTATCCAAGCCTCCCTCTGCCAAACAGAATCATGAAGTAGAGTAGGCAAAGCAAGCTGTGAAATCTGCAGGACTATCTGGCTGTAGAAGATTTAGCTTGTCTGGCTGTGATGAAAATGGGACTTGCGTAAAGGGCACACAGTGGGAGGGCGGGATCAGCACCTTGGTGATCAGTATTACTCCATGAAGGATTTTGAGCGATGTCAGAGGTGTCGGCAGGTAATGGCCTTCGTGCAGAGAGGATGCTCATTGGGTTCAGGTGGTGCAAAAAACAGCATGTGCAGAAGCCTTTGGATTTATTGTTTAAATTTATTTCAAATACATGATTATCTTGGTAATAATGTAGCAATTGATGCAGCATTTAGTTTTGAAAAATTCTACTTTTTTTACATAGTTAGGTCACTCAAAGTAACAGGTATCTACGATACCTTCCTGGGCACTGCTCATGTCAGTAAAATATTGCCCCAAAGCCAACATTTAAAATCCAGCTGACATTGAAGTGGGCTGTCAGTCAGTCAGAGAGGCAGTTTTACACATTTGGCAGTTGCAGTTTTTGGGGAACTGAAACTGAATACTGCTCTTAGGTCTGACTGTCAGGTCAGGCAGGCTGAGCATCCACAGTGCAGCGCTCTGTTGTCCCTTAAACCGGCGTGGTTCTTAGAGGATTCATCTCTGTGGACTGATATGGCTGCCGCCTCCGAGTGCTCTCTGTGAAGAAGCCTCTCCAGCTCCTCTCTGTGGACAAAAGAGGAAAATGTCAACAGACGTGGACAACTTTCCTGTCCTTCCTTTCCTGTCACAGAGAAATGCCTGAAAAGCATTTTCTCATGTCTGTGTTCATGTTTCAGCACCTCTGTTATGTCTGTTCGGTGAGGAGTCTGAGTCCAGCCGCTGGACACGATCCCAGCAGCCCGGATCCTCATCGATTTTGCCCAGGTTGATGTTCCATTTGTTCCAGTTGACTTCCTCCACTCTGAGACAACAAGAGGACACATGCTCCAATTACTGTCTACTGTGTGACGCATCAATCAGCTTTCAAAGAAGGCAAATTAGTAGAGAACATAGTGTACTGCACATCGATTGATTCCTGCTCACACAGCGGCATCTTCAGGCCTAAACCGTGTTTTCTGCTCTGTTATTAATACCTGCTGAACCCAGCTTGTTAGCTGTTTATCAACTTATAAAAGTAGAACAGCTGACATGTAATGGAAAAAAGCTTTATAACACAGCAAACCCTGTTTTGATATCCAATCAAAAAACTGACCTTATTAGCTGAAAGTGTTGGTCAAATAACTTCAGTGAAATTTCTGTTAAATTCATAAAACACAAGCACAGCTGCTCTGTGAGGTTGTACTCAAAGGTTTTCTGTGGAGTTTTTTGACCTCTATAAGTGTAAAGGGACCTTGGTTATACAGTGTACATGCCCACCAGTCGTTTCAAACTGTTGAACTGATCTACAGAGGGCAGCAATATGCTGAGATATGTGAAATGAGTCAACAGAGACAGCAAAGGAAAATAATTAGCAAGTAACTTTGGTTGTAAACTACTGTATTTAAAATACTAAAAAAAAAAAGATACAATGAACTTTTTACTGCTTATACAAAAGTCTGACTTTGGTGGTGATCCCTCTATATGACCTTCATAAGCAAACGAGACAATCAGTGAGAATAATGGCTACTTTTATAAAGTTATTTGCAATGCCTGCAGCAGTTTGGATTCAGAAAATAAAAATGACTTGGTGCAGTGCTGAGGATGAGTTGAGGTGTATTCTGGTGGTAAGACAGTGGATACTTCTGATTTGCAGACAGCAGCAGAACACCTGGCTTATAAAGTAACATTTTATGGTAGTCTTGGTGCCGAGCTATAAGCCGCTGTTGGCTTATTATTTTTAAGACACAATATAACTGGAGAATGTTGATGACTTTAGTTTTAACTCATTAAAATTGTAGTGACCAAGCAAACAAACCTGTTTGCTGAAGGTCTATGTGTAAACTAGCTGTTATGAACAGCAACATTTCTCAAACTAAGTTTACTTTTTTCACCACCTACATATAACAGGTTTTAATCTTACTTAATCACAAACAGATATAGTGCATTACTTCATCGACTTAATCTTTCTTTCAAAGATTAGAGCTACTTTTTATCACTTAAAAACTCATATCTGTGAACTAGAGAGAAATTGCAAAATGCAAATTGCATCTCTTGACCTCCAACTACACATCAAGAAAAGCGTAAAGCTACATGTAATCGTAACATCTGTTGTGTACAAGAAAATCTCCATAGGGCACCTTTAAACATAGTGACTCTTTTCCATTAGTGAGTGGATGAATGTTCATATTTATTGCAAAGTCCTTTGTGTGGTAGATAGATTAAAGCATGGTTTATAAGTGCACTCCGTATACCATGAAGATGTTTGGTAAAAAGAATAGCAATAATAATGGATCAAGTGGTAGAATTTTCTGAGGGTAACATGAATGTCTGGGACAAATTAATATAAATGCATCAAATAATGGAGAATTTTTAAGTCTGGATCAATAAACCAACTGACCATTTATTTCCATCCTTAGAGTTGCAGCATGACTGTGGCTAAAAATGCATTTTTTATGTGTTTCAGTGGTGCAAATTACAAAAAACCCCCACAAATAATCACACCACTATCTGACATGCAAAAATGTTGCCATTTGGTTGTAGTTGTGTTCAGGCAAGAACATTCATCATAGAAACCTGTGTGTCCTGTAAACATGTGGGCCTGACTGTACTGCTACTGAGTTAGAAGAGGCAAACCTGAAACACTGGCGACGATCATCTCCAAAAGCAGTGCCAAGGTTCTTCTCCACCCCACAGCGAAACCTCCCCCTCAGACAGCAGGGCAGCCTCTTCTCCATGTCCAGGATGGTGATAGCCCTCTAACAACAATGGCAGCACTTTATCAAACCAGTGCTGCATTGAAAAAAAACAAAAAAAAAAACATCCCTAAACCACAGAGTCCTGCAGGACGCCTCACCTGTAGCTTCCAGATGCTCATGCTCTCCATGGCAGTCTTCTCCACGGTGCGGTTCATGAGGGCGATGAGCATGTTGAGCAGCAGGATGTAGGTGAGAATGATGTAGCCAATGAGGAGCAGATAGAAGACCTGCTTGTACTTGTAGTCTTCGGTGAACTCCATGTCACCCATGCCGATGGTGAACTTGAAGAGCTGCAGTGTGGTGTAGGAGATGTTTCTGAAGGTGGGTTTCGCACAATCGTCATTAATGACATAGAGAGACCTCCCTTTATTTGCAGTGGTGTTTTTTGCGGGAGGCTCAATAAGCAGGGTGACCACCGCTGTGGCAGGGGGTAGAAAGCAGATTTCAGATGTTACATTCTTCATTCATGGCATTCTGACAGTAACAGTGTTAATATCTCAAAATACCCTTTATTTGTTCAGGAAAGAAATCAATCTTAAAAATCAGGTCATGGTGCTACTTTTTAAATCAATGAAAGCTTGATAATGTTACTTTGTGAGATATATTTTCTTGTCAGAAAGCCTTTTGGGAGAGTAGCAGATGTCTTTTGAAATGAATCTTTTCATTCACTGAGGAGGCCTACCTGCTGAGAATCCAAAGAGGAAGACGGCATAGACGAAAAGAAAGCGCATTATGTCACTGAGGATCATCTGAGGAGAAAAAAAGCAACAAAAGGCCTCATGGATCAGATTGTTCACTGTGATGTTCACTGAATTGAGGTGTGACCCCTGTGGACTACCTTCTGTATCATGACGCTGTAGATGCCCATGTTTATGTCGCCCCTGGAGAAGTAGAGCAGGTTCACCCAGCTGAGAGCAAGACAGAGAACCAGGAAGCCCAGGTACTCATCATGCCCGGTCAGGTAGAGTCCGGCTGAGACCAGGAAGAGGGAGCCCTGGAAAAAACTATGAGCAGCAGAGAAAATACTGTGATCCTGCACAAATTCAGGGTTGTTAGTCATATTAAAGCAAGTGTTTGCTGCAAAACACAAGGCAGTGGAGTTTGAATTCAATTTTACTGCTTAGAATAGAAGTCAAAAATGAAATCTGAGCTGTTATAGGACACCAGTCAGAGTTCTCAAAGTATCAGGAGTTATTTGATATAGCATTGTCGATCACTGAAGAATTTGGTTTTTTCAACAGTAGTTTTTAAGATGATTCAGAGTCTGTAAAACTATTTGTATTTAGAGGTCTACTTGTTTTACTGTTTTCTTACATTAAATCCAAAAGAGATTTAATGTGGCTTATTAAAGTGAAAGCAGATTTCTGCAAAGAAATCTAAAATAATTACAAATATAAAATACAAAAATATTTTAATTTACCAGCCCCCCATAAATTATCACTGATGCAGGCAGGTGGTTATAAAAGTCACTGAATGAGTGAAATTGTGAAGACCTGACTGTACTCGAGTGGTTTCCTGTCACACTGTTGGTTCATAAATATCAGGGTAAACCTCTGCCACAAAGACAAAGACACACAAACAAACACACACACGCACACACACACACACACACACAAGAAAAATGCAAAAAATAAGCGACTGAAAAGACAACAGAATCATGTGGTAAACAGGCAATAATTGCAAACCACTAAATGATTATAAGTGACTAACTGTTGTCACCTCAGAGATGCTTTCGGTCAAAGTTCAAGTCGAATGTGATTCCTTTGTAAACTAAAACACATCAGTACATGTTTCATTGTGTGTTTTGGGTGTACCCTTGTTTTTGTTTTTTTTTACATTAGGTGACTAATGTAATAATTTTGAATTGATGAAGAACTCCAGTAGGGAGGGTAATGAAACAAAGCCATAATTATCTAATGATTATGAATCACATCAACGGTAAAATGGTTGCTTTAATGCTATTCTTATAATTAGGCAATAGTCACATGATCAGTGTGGACAGGTAAGTAATCACATGATTAGTATAAACAGGTCAAATCATGTTATGGATCATATTTAACTACATGTAACATTGCAATACATGAATTAATATACATCTTAAAACATTTAGACGTTGACAAAGGTGTGTATTTTAGTTCCCTTTTTCCGTGACAAATATAGAATAGCTCCACCTGCTGGTACACAGGGTTACCTCCACAGGTGCAGAACGTACATGATACTTTGCCATCGACTGTAGATATTGTAATCAGTGTGAGTGTAAATTCTTGGCTAAAATTCAGGCCATGTGAGGTGCAACAGTCGTCCTTCATCACTGCTTATTCTGTGAGGGCCTTTAAATCAGTGTCAGGTGAGGTCAAAAAGAGTGAAACTTTTTGACTACGGAGTGAAACACGTTTTTTTTCAACCTGGTGTTGAGTTATTTAATTTGTTAGTTAATGTAATCAAAGACTGCACATTAAAGCTACCCCTGTGGAGGTTGTGATCCTTTCAAAATTTCTTTTAGACACATACGCATGTGCACATGTTGCAACACACATTCTTGCCATTGACATTTGGGGGCAGTAATATGTAAAGAAATGGAAAAAAATGTCAACAAAGGCAGAGAACAAGGAATCTGATAGCTAGAGAAGATAGATGTAAACATGTGCCCTTTAAATATTTTTAAAATCAGCTTTAAATATTAGAAAACAACACCATGCATTCTGGTGAATTGCAAAAAAACTTTTTCTTTTACAATAAAACTCTACAAGGCACCTTCATTTTGACCTCATCTTAAAAGAGGAATAGGACTTACAAAAGAATCTCATAATATCCATCAATCAGCAGCGACTCCAGCTTCGGTTGTTTCCTCTTCATGTCTACGATCTGGAGATTAAAAAAAAGTTTTTTTTTTTAATAAATATCATATTAAAACACAGATCTTGCAAGGTGGGGATGTGAACCATTGGATTTTGATTTAAAAACACAAAGACAGCCACATACCCCAATGACAAAGAAATAGCAGTTTGCCAGCACTGTCAGGAGCTGGCCTGAGACATACAGGTAACCCACTGGTGTGTGTTCAATTGGAAACGGTGGCTGTTGGACAGACAAGAAACACAAGCAACATCAGCGCGGGTCTATATGGGATGGCTATATAGATCAATCACACAATCTATGGCAGCCATCTTACCCTTCCATTCTGCTTATTGTAAGCTATAACAGTGAAGATGATCAGGTACAGCAGGTAGACCAGAAAGCTGGAAAAAAACATTCGACTTGCAAACATCTTCCACTTGGACTCCAGCAGGCGACACAGAGGCTCCGTCTCCAGCATCTCATGACGGTTCTGAGAGGAGACAGAGGGAGACAGATGTTTGAATAGCATCAGCAGCATCAGCAGCCTCTTTGACAAGCTCATGATGCAGAGACTGACAGGAATGTCACTGCCGTAGACCAGGATCTCCAGTACTGAGTTGTCCTCATATGAGTCCACAGAGGCCAGGTCGTACAGGGAGCAGGTGACGGGTCCATAAACCCACTCAGTGAATTTCCGGGACAAGTGTTTGGTGTGACTCTCTTGGAATTCTCGCTTTAAGATGTGTGAAAAAATCTGCAGGCAAACATGAGGTGAGTCAGAGCAAAATATGTGTGTGATGATTTAATTGCTTGCATTCAGGAAGTAAAACATCAAGGCTAAAATTACAGACTTGTCTCTGGCAGCAGGCCTAAAACCAGAAACTCACATGACAAACTGAAACTTGACTCTCTGGGTGATCAGTGGAGCTGAGAACACAAAACATTTCTATCTGACTGTGTCTGTCATGACTGAATAATGCTCCTCATATCAATTTCTAGTGTTTACCGCAATCTTGCCAGTCTTGGCAGCCATTTTGAGAGGTGTCAGCCCCTTTATGTTCTCAATGTCCTCCAGCTTCAGCTTGGGATGCCATTTGGCAGTGATCTTGAGGATGCGGTCGTACATGCTGGTGACGAACTCTGTGTTATCCTTGGAGTTATCTGCCACCACCACCAGAGCGTGCAGCACCGTGTTGCCCTGAGTGTCCGTGAGCTCAGCCTCCGCTCGGCAATACTCGTTCTCCATGAGGAAGTCCACCATGTCGGGCTGGTTGGTGCAGGCTGCTAAAGACAGAGGCAGCTCACCTGAGGACAGCAGAGTGAGAGATTCTTTTTAATGACGGCTTTCTTTTTGTGCAACACTTTTAAATACATCTCTGTCTGAATGTTTAACCTATACATTCGGTCATTCAAAGTGCAAGTATGATCTTTCACAGCAGAGCTTTGAGGCTGATACATGAAGAAGTCATGCTGGCTTTAAGTTCCCCTCCACAAAAAAAAAGTGTTTTGCTCGTTTGTTGCTATTTTTCTTGAATGTTTGACTTACACTGTGTGGAATGATGTAAGTATGAGCTTGAATTTTGACAAGAACATACAGACATGAAGCTAAGAAACTGTGCAAAAAGCATCAGGTGGGGAGTGAGGTCAACCTTATGTTTCAGATATAGAAAAGAAAAATGCTCCTCAGTACTTTTTGTAGTTTCGTTTCAACCCCCTTCTTAACTTTAAAAAACCGCAAACCCCTAAATGACTGTGTGGGATTTAGTGCCATCTAGAGGTGAAGTTTTCAACTGCACCTCACTGAATCCCTCTATGCAGCACACATTGTTGACGTGAAAATTTCAAATATGCAGTATTAACCCTAATATGTGGAGACAGATAATTAAACTGCAGAAATATTTTATTGAAGATTTAAGTTTAATCCAAGCACAGTCCTTTAATACATGTGCAAAATTGCAGAAAAAATGTGTCTTGATGCCTTTTTTTTTTTTTTCTGGGGAATGTCCCTTCTCTAAATGTGCTTCCGTAATTTTGGCTCATAGAATACTTCTTTTTTCGCGTGGGTTAGTAGAAGTTCAAGAAGATTACACTCTTAGACATCATCAAAACATAGTGCATTGCTTAAGTTATTTGTTGTCACACAAAAAGGAAGATGCTCTGAAAACTAATAAAATTCTACAATAAAGTGGTAATATGTGACTCATCTTGTCATTAGGAGATTTTTGCTCCTGACAAGCATGGACTCACCAAAGTAAAAGTTGGGGCCATCATGTGGCTGGAAGAATATCCCGCAGGCTTTGGCATGAACATCTGCTCCTTTACTGACCAGCAGCTTCACATAGGAAATGCTCCTCCTCTCGATGGCTATGTGGAGAGCAGTCTGGCCTGCCATGGTCACACGTCAACACATATCAGAAAAGTCACATTTTATTTTTTGTAAAACATCTGATGGAATTTGCTTCAAATTTAGTTTTCACTGCAATTGTGCCTCATCCACACATTACCTTTGTAATAATTATTGGTGTAGGCTGAATTCACAAACTCTTTAATGTCGCCCATCTTCTCTGAAATGTTGATTAATAATTCCACTGTCTCGTTCTTGCCGTCTCTGAGGTGCAGCAGAGCCTTCATCAGGGCTGTTTTACCATAGGACTGATCTATGGGGTGTAACCACATATTCAGGGATTAAACACTCAGGTCAACAGCTTACTGCTTGGTGCGACTGTTGCATTATGGGTCTCGTACTCACACAGAGAGTCTGAGAGTTTCTTCATGTTCTGGTGCAGATACTGATGCAGGCCGTCCAGCTGTCTGACGTCTCCGCTGGCCGCTGCTTCAAACAACCTTTCGATGTTAAATGTCTTACTGTCTCTCTTGTTACTGCTCTCACCTCGAATCCCTCTGGAAACAGCACATATGTTACACACAACAGCGTTGGATTCATGTGGGTCAAAAGGTCAAGCAGCTTCACACTAATACATTAATCAACACTGCAGGGCATAATAATACACAGCAGCCTTGGTATAATTTTTCCATGGAGAGGCTCACTTGTCAAAGTTGAGATTGAATCTGATTTGAGGCTTGGTCTCCTCCATTTCCTCCTGATAATCAGTGTCCATGGGAGCCTTGGGCGTCTCCTGGCCCAAACCCAGGGCAGACCCTGGCCCATCCTTCTTTGCAGCTTTCTGCCGTGATCTCTCCTCCTCTGTCCTGTCGTCTGTCTCCAGAGAGAAGCCAAACATCTCTGACTTCTTCATCTTTACCTCTTGGCTGCATAGAAATCCAGCATGAGTGCACATTATTTTAACAAACAACAGATACAGTGAAGCCAATGTGTCAAAATCTGACAGATTTCCACACAAAACACTAGTCACGTCTTCTTAAGTGTAGAAAATTTTCTTTCTGTAGATTAGTGGTTTCAAACATAAGGGGTTAAGAGCCATCCACACAGTGTAAAGATGATTATCTGTGCCAGCACAAATAAAAACAAACATTTATGCTACACAAAATGTGTTTTTATCATCTTCTCTAGTCTCTTAAATTGCTTTTTTTAACTTTAGAAGCAAAAATGACTCTTTGGTTGAGCTGCTCAAGTGTGTCAATGGGTCTCTCTCTCATACACCACACAAACAAACACACACACACACAAACACACACCTCTTTGTTTTAATGGATCATAAACTAAAAGTGATTAATTGCTGCTGCTGTAAACGAAGCGGGACAAATTGTTTAGTGTTGGTGCTTTAACATGAGTTCCTATGTGTTTGCATACGCTGCATCTAAAACATGCTTAACACACCTCACCCTTCTTAAGGGCACAGACATATTTTCAGACATGTGATGTTTCACCCCCAGTGACTAACAAAGGAGTGTATTTAGAAGAGGATTTTCATGACAGCAGTAAACACAGCACTCCATCTGGTAGCCACTTCGATGCAGAATAATCAGATTGTTTGCGGTCCGCCTTCCACACAAAACAGAATCAGAAAGAAATGAAATGAGAATATTTCTGTGGGTCCAGCTGTTAAAAGTGATATTTTGATTTAAAGAAGGACATGTTGAGGATAATGGAACTTAGTCTTTGCTGGCTTTTTGTTCCCCTTTTTTTCAACACAAAATAGGGAATTAGTGACTCATAACGCTGTGATTCCGTTAAAATCATAAGGGGAATACATAGGGACTTAAGACAGAGAAGGAAGAAAAACAGACAAGTATGCAGTTGTTATTTATAGAAAAGTATATTTCCCATACACACACCCTGATGAAACACAAATTTATTCTTAACTGTTCAGACGTTCAACATATGAGTAATTATTGAGACATTTCTCATTGACAAAACCTGAAGCACAGTATTTTAAAACATCGGCATTGTTCCGTTGTTTATGCAGAGGCATCCGTTTCCACGCAACCACATTATGCTCTGTTACTTAAGTACGTATTGATTCATGATCTGTCATTAGTAGATTACTCCAATTACAAATGTACGATTATCAGTGAAGATTAGGTGACAATCTATGTCAGTGAGCGAATTTGTTTCCTCTTCAAACACTATTCTTTCCTACATCCTCATCAAAAAACAACTGTCTTAAATATGATTACAATACTCCTCAGAGTTAGAGGATATCTAAACATTCAACAAAAGAGATCATTTGACTCACCAGAGATTAGTCTTCCTGTTTCAGATTGTCTTCTTACTTTAAAATCTGCTCTTCAATTTAAATACAAAACAACAGTAGACGGTGGAAACTCCTTTTTGTTCTATGTTGTAAGATGCTCGCCTAACCTAACGATGGTCAGACTGTAGCCAGAAGGAGACAACCTGACACGCCCTGGAGAATATGAGAGCACATTACAGGGGGCCGGAGTGCTTAAAAGGATGTTGTATTGACCATCTCTGCTCACGACATGACAGGAAAAATACCACAAAGGAATCCTGATGTAGGTCCCGAGCACCAGTTCATTTACATTAATGTGTTCTATTAGAGAAACAGAGCAGCTTGATTTTTTCATGAAGGCATTAAAAAAAGAAAATATGAATAATTTATCCTTTGTAATTTTATCAAGAAATTATCTGTGACACCATAAAAACTAGGATTTCCTTAAGTCACGAATTTAACAGATCATTAATTAATAACTTACATTTCTGAAAAGCTGCGATTCTCACTCTGGTATTTCTGTCATTTCTGAATCATCTGTCTTCAGCAAGTCTCCCTTTTCTTCAGTCCATAACTCTGCTGTTGTGTTTCCTGTGTCTATATCTTTATCCGCCTCTTTGCAGTTTCGCTCAAATTTGCATGTGTGTAAGTATCTGTCTGAGTGCAGCTGTGGTCCTGTGACTGAGTGTGTGGTTGCAGAACTTCTGCCTACCAGTGTAGGCTGATCTAGTTTATATGATGTCACGATTTCCTTGATTAAGACCGCTTCCTTTTTCTTCGAAACTTAAGCCTGGCATGCAGTAGCTAACACTGTGAGATAGCTGAAGTATTTGAAATGTTACCAAAAACAGAACCAGATCCACTAAACTTGACCTCTGATATTATTTAAACAGCCTGCTGCTTTTATTCCCAATGTTAGCACTGACTTTTCAATGTGTGCCTTTTGTATGCAAAGACAATGATTTCCATTCAAAACTAGAATAACTGCACCGGAAGATCATCCTTGTGACTTAGTCAAGAAGTAGAATATTAACAATAAAAAATAATCACATTAATTAAAAAAAATGTAAGACTTGAGACAAAAATGAACTTTTAACACTGCTTTATTTGTATCATAATAACATCAGGTGTCAGCTGCTGATCCATTGAGAGACAAACATCTGCACATAACTGCATAAATTTCAACATACTGATGCTTTATTGCAAGAAATGTTTGGCAGTACTAATTACATTGATGCTATGTGTGGTTTGCACAGTCACAACAGCATAAGCTGCAAAATTTCACTGTGTTTGTTCAATTTATCAAAAAGGATAAAGCAAACATTAATGTATTGATGTTATAAATATGCCATTTGAAATCATGGTTTGCTGTGATTACCACATTTCTTTGTACATAACAACTTTTTATTTTCTGTAAAAGTCAGCAATGAGTTGCCCATATTGACAGTGCAAACCAAGTATGTCTTCTCTCTTATTTAGCATGACTTCTTTCTCCTTGATTCTTGATATATTGAATCATTAAACAAGCTTTCAATCATGAAAGAAGCACCTGCAGAGGCAAAGCAAATGTGGCAAAACTGATCAAATTAAAACAAAGCTACCAGCAGAGTCAACATTAAAAACTGACAGTAATCAAAGAGATCTTAAGCTCTTTCTTGACTGCAACTTTATGTAAAGCATTAATTTGAGAAAAATAATTTGCCTAGATTTTTACTTCTGAAAACTTTCATCAAAAAAGAAAGACAGACATCTGCACTTGTTTTTCTGAATAAACAGGATAATTTTCTCAGAATTTACTGTTTATCAGAGAGTTGAATGATGGGAAATGTTCATTTGGGTTTGAGTCAAGCATTGTGACTATATTATGTGTTACTTAAAAAAAGGTTATATGAGACACTGAATTTGATTAATTTACTGCTTTCAGTGTGTTTTTTTAAGTTCAATCACACATTTAACCAAAACTGCTCCTCAGTCATGGAAGATGGGTCAGAATCTGCCTCAGTACAGGTTTGTATGATCAAAGCGATACAGGTACATTCAGAGAAGGCAGTAAAAAAATAAAAAGAAGGGGTAAGACTCAAAACAGGTAAAATGTTAAAAATTAATGTGAAATAGAAAGTTAGGTGAAATAAGGAAGTGCAACCACATATCAAAAAGCAGATATAAGAACGTTAGAAACAATGCTAAAGGCACTTGATGAAACTTTGGGATTTCCTCCGAGTAAAGTCAAATGATAAAACTGTCAGCGGAGGGACAGGACTTGATGTGGAACAGGACACTATTCCAGAGACGACTCATGTCTTTGATTCGAGATCCCATGTTGTCAGTTTTTGTTGTGGAGAAAATAAAGAACATCAGCAGCAGCAGGATTTTAGATGGATTTTATGATCTGTATCTGAGGTGGGGTGTGGTCTGGGTGTTTTTAATAAGTCTAACTTAGTACTATGCCTGAACTATCTTAAAAAGAGTTTTGGAAAAGCTTTTCACAGTTTCTAGAATGTTCTTATGAGACCTGGAGTTCTCTTCTCTAATCTCAAATGAGCGTGTGGGTGAAGTCATGTAGTCATGGGTAACCAACAAAGTGCCTGCTGCTGTTTCATCTTTGGGGTCAATCCTCCTCTGGAGCTGCTCTGTAGTGTCTCTGGATGAGGAGGAACAGATGGACCAGGTGTCTGCAGGGTGGGCTGCTGTCAGGCTGACCCTCAAACACACACCACCTTTAGAAAATTGATAGATACAGCCACAGCAAGTTTGTTTTGTGTGTTTTTCCCCTTTGCTCAACACTCTGATCAATTCTGCGATAATAATCTTGTCAAATTAGAAAAAATCATCTCTTTTTTTTTATCATGACACTAGTTCACTTCAAAGACTTTAAAATAAGGAAGATCACTATAGTTACCTGCTCCAGAGCAGGATCAGATAAACACATTTACATAGTCTGCTTAAAGACAAATCAGCTAAGTGGACAAATGTGGGTCCACATTCCTACAGGATCCCAATAACAGTACAGAGTTTACAATAAAGCAACGAATGATAAAGATTTAGAAACATCAGTAAAATCTTTTTGCCTTTAATGATAATCATGTCAAACTTAAAAGGGATATAGATCCACTCTGACATCAAGTTAATATATATGCATATACTGTACCATACTGCAACAGACTGCTGAATGATGACTTGATTGTAGTGATTGTGGAAGCGTAATTACTGCCCCATGTTTCTTTTTCATTCCCCACGGGAATCCTGAGTGTATCAGTATATTGGCTCAAGACAACGTTGTGAATTTGAATGAACATCTTTTTAGGCTCAAATAGATAAGTGGAAATAGAAAGTATACTCACTGATAATTAGATTTTTTAAAAAAACACTATATAAATAAACTCAATAAAATAAAAGCAGCATTTTGTTCAGATACACCAGCACCTGACATCCATTGATTTCTATTGCTCAGGTGTTTATTGGCACACACTTTCTGGACTTTATCACTATTCAGGGTCACCGCAGACTCACTCTTCTTGACATAGTGAGAAGTTATTTCTAAAGATAAAGTATTTAAAAATATCCATGTAATAATTCCCACGCTAATTAGTAGCATTTGCCTTGCTCTTAGTATCTGGATATTACTTGTAATGTTTCCATTGCTCCTTATTCTGGTCTACTTGTGTGACTGTATTGTATATAATCTGGTGCATATGATATAATAACCATACCTCCCCATAGGTCTCATTGTTTCATTCCATGTCTCATATCTATATGCCATGGCTCTAATGTGATTGGTTCGTAATTAAAAACTCTCTTCACTTGAACACGCTGGTTATCAGCTGAACAGGACAAACCAAAGTTCACAGAGCCAGCTGATAACCAGCCTCACAACGCCAGTTACAGAGGATGGGTTGAACTTGCTTTGTGATAAAGATCTTTATGCATAAGCAACACAATAAATATTACACACTATCAGCTGTAAACATTCACACATATACACACCAAGGTCTCCACTGATGAACATTCATGGATCTGATGCCCTGAGTAGCTGCAGAACGTAGAAGAGGCATGAAGAGGAGAGAACTAAGGTGCAAACACCGAACTTAAAAAGAACCTCCTTGCTTAAATGTGGTGTTTTGCAGCCAGTGTTTGTTGTTGCTCTTCAGTTACACTGCTGAGGTTGCTGTTAATGGAGAAATGAACTCCTTAACAGCAGATCTTTTAAAATAAAAGGGCATCTTTAGCTCTTGTAAAAAGGTATTGCTCTGAGGATTGAAACCAAATCCAAAGTTGCACAAATGATTTTAATCTGCTGAAATTATTTACAGTTTCTTGTTTTCAGAAAAAAATACAGATTTAAATAAAACATCAGAGCAAGAGATAGCTGATAACAGCTGTTCAGTCACATTAAAATTAAATGTATTTGTTGAGATTTGTAGATGCACTTAGAAGCTACTTTGAGTCAGTCATTAGGTAGTTTTGATTTGTTGGTCCTGACAAGTTCAAAACCACATTGCAGCATTGCACAAGGCCTGTGGTAGATGTCCTGGCAAACACAGCTTTTTTTTCAATAAGGTAATCGGAAATGTGCAAAATTATCTATATATCAAGTAAAAAAAGACAGGAATTGCCCTGTGGATTGAGATCCTCATTCAACGTCGGTCACAGAGAACCATGGCCACGCCGACAGCTGAGTCTGCATTTTCTCCGTATACCACCTGCTGTGGAAACGCCCTCTCCACTTCCTGCTTTAGCACCTCATTGCGGGCGATGGCGGTCCCACTGCCCACAATCCTGCTGACCCCCGCCTCCTGCAGACGCTCAGGAGGCATCATGGAAGTGATGTTGTCCACAATCCCACGGCACAGCGCCCTGGTCACATGACCCAGGGACAGATTGGAGGTGGAGATGCTGGTGACCTGACCCAGGAGGGGAGGGTTGTGTCTCTCTCCCAGGATGGTAGGACTCACCCTCAGGTCGCTCATTTCCTGATTCAAGGCGCAACTAATCAGCTTCTCATATAAGTGCGAATCTCTCAGCTCTGCACCTGTGGGAGTGAGGAGGAGCAATTTAATATTAAGATATAACACATTTAATGGCAATTATCTGGGTCACTGTGGCATTAAGTTGAGCTATACAGCAACACTTTTAATCTCTGCAGGGGGTCAGTGCAGTTAAAGCTAACTCACAGTTCTTTTCCTCCTCTAATAAACACTGCTCTCCCTTGGGGTGTCATTAGTCTTTGCTTTCAATTTTAAGACTAGAAAATCTTAGCAGCTGAAATGCAAGTGTTGATTTTCTTCTGAGTTACAGCTGAGGTTTGGAATGGATCATGCTATCATGTTACATCTACAAAACTCTGTTTGGATAGTTTTAACAAGAGAGGGCAGTTATCATTTAAGTGTGTGCCTCCACACTGAAGCAGACTGATTCACTTCCTACGTGGTTATTTCCAGAATTAATACTTGAACGGTCCTTTGAGTTGACAGTCATGCTAGCAACTGTACAAGCACAGTGCCGCTTTGAGATAGATGCTAGTATTAGCATGCTAACATTGACAAAGGCAACATGCTTGTGTTTACCTTGTTTGCCATCAACATGTTCGCATGCTAACATGAACAAGAATTATACTCTGAAGATAATGAATGTCTCTTTGAAATATCTTGGTGATTGATCACAAAGTTATTCTGATGTTTCAGTTAGAACCGAAGTGGTGGACCAACCCGCTAATAGACCAGACTAATAAACTACTTGTGTGGCTAAATATACACACCAAGCTCTTTCATCCAGGCAGTAAGCATTTCTACAAAGGTGGCCAGTGCATTCCCTCCGTTGAGTGAAGCAGCCACCGCTAAGTATGAGTCTTCAAAATAGGGGAAGTAGGAGATGGAGGAGGCAGGCTGAGGAGAATCAGGAGGTTTGAAGTCAGCTGGCATGGCGAAGGTCAGCTGAGCTGAGGTGCTGATGTTAAGAACTGTGGATTGAGAAGAAAGACAAAGCTGTCATCTGAGGCTGATTAACAAACAGCTCTAAACATGACATGAAGGAGACACTGATGGCAGGATTTCACTAGATGCAGAACACATCTGTTTTTTTGTGTGCTAAAACAAAAATCTAACAAAATTACTACTATATCCTTAATGTCATTCATTTGTTTGTTTGTTTTTTTTCATCCAAATACATTCATTTAAGCTTAGCCTTGGTCATTTTTGCTAGAAAGACTTTTTCATTACAAGAGCTGAAGAGGGGTAACTTGAGTACACTGAAGTATTCTTAGTAGTGCAAAAGTGATGTCATAGTAATGCGCAATTACTTCTTGTATCTGAAGTGCATTGACTCTGTAAGACTAATGCAATGACTGCATTAAGTGTGATCCTGGCCTCAAAGTCAATAATGAACTTCCTATTTCACCTGCATCTGTCCGTGCACTCATGCAGGAGTAGACAGAGCACTGGAGGTCTCCCAGAGCGGCCCCTACTGGTGTACCAGCAGGGATACCATGCCAGTCAGAGCACGTGTGTCCAGCCAAGCCACCAGATGGCACACACTGAGGAAGCAGATGCAAAGGGAAGCCGGCGCCCTTCAGACTACAGCATGCACACACAGAGTGGCTTGTTATGTAGGTTAGGCATAACAATTCAGACACTGCAAGTTTTAAACGAAACGTAAAAAGCGTTAATTGATTAAAGTTTACCACCAATCATGCACAAGTCATACTTCAGTTTCATGCATTCAGTTTTTGAATGGATGCCACTTATTTAGAACATGTTTTGACAACTTCATCACAGAAAGGAGGTTTTATGAAAGTTCTGCGCTCAACATACATGTTTGTATTCCACTGCTTGGAGGAAGTGTTGTAGTAACCCCAGCTGGCTGCATTCTGAGGTGTCATAACACACCCATCCAAACCGCACAGCATTGACACTATGTAGTCCTGTATGGTGCCTGCAACTGTGAAGTCCTCAAGGAACTCAGGCCTGCAGAGAAAACCCACATCTTTATAGCTCACATCTGCATTGCAGATTAAGTGGTGGAGTAGGCTTTACATAGGGTTTTAAAAATAATGTGTGCTGACCTGTGTCGCATGTACCAGAAGATTGTTGCGCAACCGAAACCTGTGGCCACACTGGCATGTGAGTCTGGTTTTGGAAGAGATGACAGGAAGTCACTGCTGCAACGCCCATCCTGCCAGGTGATCAGCTGACTGGTGTCTTTGGCTGTGAAGAAGTCACTGTTGGTCCAATCACAACCTGCAAATGGCAGGAAACACAAAAAAACAGGTTGAACAAGAGAGTGCGGCTACAAGTTTTTTTTTATTAGAATTATTAGAAAAATGCAGAAACATGCCAGAGCGATGTCGCCCATAGTGCTCAGTTAGACACATTGGACATCTGCCTCTGCATTTATTGAGAAAAAAAAAACATGCTGCAGGAAACTTGGCATAATTTGTTTCTTCAATTGAATGAAACTGTTTCTGATGTAAAAACGGCTGTTGTTGTCTGTCTGCAGTCCCCGCCCTGTGTTACATGAGCAGATCAATTAGAGCAGCTCTTTAGAAATAACTTCATTTTTACTTGAGGATCTGTCATTATATTCTGATGCGGTCACTTCATTTTCTTATTCTTGAACAGCACAGACACAAAACAAATCCAAATATAAAATTCAGCATAACAAAAAATCTGTAATTCCTCAATATTACATAATATAATAAAAATAGTATAAATTCTAATGTGAAAAATGATAACAGGGACTCTCAATACTAGTGTGGGACCCTTATAATGAGACAATTATAGGATAATAACATTAAAAGAGCCTCTTAGCAAATTTGTCTCAGTTGTCTCGGGGCTCTCATATGACGATTTCTCATTCATTGGTCCTGAATAATCCTGTCCTGAATAAAAGCAATATATAGGCGTGTAGAAAATATAATAATCCGGATGCATTGGTTATATTTTGAGGGCCAAGACCATCAAAATAATCTCTCGATGCTGTCTGATTTTTTTTTTCTTTTGCACTTCTGTGAAACAGTAATTTTTCTTTGCTTAGACAACACAAGTCGATGGAGCTCGTTTAACTCTTATGTAATAAAATTAATAACCTGGGCACACAGTACAATAAATTTGCCTTTACTGGCTCTGCTTGCATCACAGCCGTTATTACACAATTTACCACATATGTTGTAGAATGCCACAGAGTGCACGCGTAAAGGCTGCTGTTTAAAATCTTACCGCTCTTTGCTTTCCAGAATAAAACTCCGTGCATCTGACCGGACAGACCGATGCTGCAGACATGATGCAGTTTGTCTCCGGGAAGCTGGCCGATGCACCGGTTCAGAGCGTCTATGATCCGGCCGCTGTGCTGCTCCTTCAACTGCGTGCGTAGCACGGAAACGTAACCAGGTTACAGACAGAACAAACCTGTGGGTGTTAGAGCGGTTTGGTAAAGTTGCGTGGTATGTAAACACACTTACCTTTGAGCCGCTGTTGTCGACTATGTCTGACGTTGTTGGCAGAGAGTGACTCGCAACCACTGCTCTGGAGCCAGTTTCTAATAAAACGGCTTTTACAGAGGTCGTCCCCACATCTATACCCAGTATATAGGCAAACATTTCTCTCAATGAGATGTGTACTTTGTAACTCAGGCGTACCGCTTCATGATGACAAGGCAAAGGTAAAACTGCTGCGTTCAGGTGCAGATAGAAAATCAGAAATAGCGAATCACTCCCGACACCATAATTAATAGATTTTTTTTAAATGATAATGATAGTTCTTTCATTTTTTATGTATGTGTTATTGACTTAATGAAAAGGTTCGCTTAAATTTAAAGATGTTATTATAACGCCACTTCTGAATAACTGGCGGAATGTGACTAATATTAGGGACTATGTCATTTATTACTCACTGGGTCCTTTTGGACTTTTCAATCCCTGGTGTAATAAATATTGTAAATAATGCCTTCATTAATTCAGTGGGATAGTGGCATTGTGTTCCCTTAACCTGGTTTACTTTATCTTTTCTTTGGTAAATGTATGTCTTTATATTTCAGAATGTTTTGCACTTACATATCACGTTTATTGTTTTCAAAAATTATACACATAAATAGAGAATATAAGACCTATGTGGAAGAAGTGAAAATAGAATGGAAGAGTAATGGCAATTAGATTGCGTTCTTGCTGGGGGTTTTTTTTAGTTGGAAAAAGATTTTTTGCTTTGTAGGATGCACTTTGTACCAGTTCTGTAGTTTTCTAGTGGAGACCGACTTAACAAAACAGCTGTACCTGTGCTGCAATGAAGGGCCGAAAAGGGGTATAGGCCTGCGTTTAATTTGAGAGACCTTTGGGACCTTGAATTGAAGTTAGAATATCCTGCATTAAAATGTTTTAAAACGCACCACGTTGTCGCCTATTTTTGATGCACTGTTCCCACAATGCACTGCGAAGGAGCATGGCCGTCTCTTGTTTAGGAGTGTCACCTAAACGAGAATAAATGTGCTGTTTCTGTGGCATATGAATTGACATTCCATAAAAACAATCTAATAACCAAGTCCGTGAAGTTCTTCTAGAAGATTATGTTTTTGTAATCGCACTTTAAGAAGACGACGAGTCCCTGCTTTTATTTCCGGTGAGAAGCTGTCATCCGTTACCGTCAGTAAGCCCCTTGGAGGGCTTGCTAACTTGCTAACTTGCTAGCCTGCTAGCCGTAATTGTGACAAGAATGACTAAACACAGCAATTTCGCATCCTGTGAAGCTATCACGGCTTGCGTACTGTTGCGTTTTGCTTAAAAACCAGGTCATAGAGCTGAGTTTCGTTCGCCTTGACTTGATATTTCACATGCATATTTTTGGCTTTAGAAGGCTTTGAATGTAGGTATCAGCTCACTTACATTGTATTACTGTGGTGAGCAGCGAAGCCACCATCGGCCGAAGTTAACTGACAACGCTTCTATTTGTCTTCGTCCCTCAAAAGAGGGAGTTAATGTATTGAAACCTATGACGATTTGTTTGTTTTTTTGTACATTCTGCTTATATATTTACTGAATGCATGACGTTAACCTCAGACTTACTGACATCCTGGAGGAAGGTACAAGTAAGCAGGAGTGGTGTCTGTAGTGATGCTGTATGTTTCGTTTGACATTTAAGTGCAAAGTAACTGTTCTCCAGAGCTGTGAATTAAATATTGTGAAGTAAAACTTCAATATTTTCCTAATATATAGTTAAAAGTATAAAGGAACATTAAATTCAGTGCTAAAACTTTGTACTCAAATTTTCAGGAAATGTAGCTTACATGTATTGTTAATATGTCTGAATCTCTCCTGAAATAGCAGCACCTACCTGTGAAAGCTGATAAGAGCCAAAATGGCAGGAGTGGTGGCCAAGCGTGAGGGACCACAGTTCATCAGTGAAGTAGCTGTGAGGGGCAACGCCGCTGTGCTGGACTACTGCCGCACCTCTGTATCTGCTCTGTCCGGAGCAACTGCTGGCATCCTTGGGCTCACTGGACTGTATGGCTTTATTTTTTATTTCCTCTCAGCGTTTCTCCTCTCCCTGCTGCTCATTCTCAAGGCCGGACGGCGGTGGAACAAATTCTTTAAATCACGGAGGCTGCTCTTCACCGGGGGTCTTGTTGGAGGTCTTTTCACTTACGTCCTGTTCTGGACCTTTCTCTACGGGATGGTGCATGTGTACTAAGTGACCTACCACAATTAACCTTGAATTAATCCTTTCTAATGCTATGTAAACCAATAATATTGTCTGTCCTGCTGTTTGTAGATAAACCATTAGTAAAAGACTTTGGATTTTTCCATTATATACTGTTGATTAAACACAGGATAAGTCAATAATTAAAGAATGCAGAATAACATGTCCTCCTATTCTTCTTACTCCACACTAAGCAGTAACTATGAACTTATTTTACCTGTAACTCCAGCTCTGCACTCGGTATGACCAGTACCAGGATTAGAGCAGCTATGATAATGTAGGTTGTAGTGTAACATATTATAGATTTAAAGACTGCATCCAAGTTGTACGCACCTGACATCACATTTGATGTAAAATACTGTGGTTAAATTATAACAGATCTGATTAAAAGAAATACCTCTGTACAATGTGTTGGTATACATTATTTATCAATTTGTCAGGTAGTGCCATTTGTTGACAGTCATGAAATCAATCACTTTTGTTTCCAACAGTAAGGACCATTTAATAAATAGAAACAGGAAAAATGAACAGGAGTGAGGAAGGAGTGCATGCACTTCAGTGTCTTGCTCCATTCATGAGTCAGCAGCAGCACGTCAAGGTTGCATTGCACAACTTCACAAATATATTCTACTGTGAAGAAGACTGTGTTGTAGCCATTGCATGGCCGAAAACACGCATCAACCAGCACAGCCAACTCAACCTAAAGCAGTGTTTAACAGTATGCTCAAAGACAGCACAGGCACATGACACTTCTAACAGAAATACAATTAAGACCATTCCCACATTTTCTTCCATATTACTCCCAAGTACGTTTTTTTTTTTTTTTTTTTTTACTTTTTTGTTATCTTTAAATCCATGGTTACATTTATTTTTAACACGACCCAGTTCAGTTCAGAAGTTGTTTTTTGCTTATTCATTTAGCAGAAATTATTCAATTTATTTAAAATTTGCCTACAGCAGAGATACTCAACTTGCTTTGCACCACTTTTGCAAGTGTATGTAACGTTTAAACAAAGGTGGAACCTCTTCTCTCATGCAATTACTCAAATGTTGGAATGATTTTTAAAAATATAAAAATTCCCAGTTTTAATCACTTTTTTCCATTATAAATTACAAAATGGTCAACAAGCCACCAGGCAAGTTGAGTATCACTGGTTTACAAAGCTCATTTTTCTCGATCCAAACCTGTGTTTGAGGTTAGATTTGAAGAAGTTAAAAGGGCTATAACTTTTTTCCAATTTCAGTGACTATCAAGTTTGGTAATGCTCCTTTGATTTCCATACTTAGATCCATAAACTAAGGCCCACTATAGCTTACTCAAAGTGGAAATAGTGTTTAGTTAGTCTGATCAACAGCCAAACAAGCTAACTGATAAAATGACATGAAACAAAGACACTTTTAATTATGTACTATTAAGGCAGTAACTCATTTAAAATATTTTTTCCTCACCCACTTAATTGCTTCAGCATTAATCACAGTACTTTTGCTCATCATTATTTATGGACCTTTTGCAATGTTCCACATCCCACCTTTGGATCCTAACACAGCCTCAACCCTCTCTGTGAATTTCTACATCACCATCTTGGCCCCCTTGCACAGAAAGGAACATAATCATTTCTCTGGACCAACATATCTTCATTCTGGACAAGCATCACTTGGGCTAGTGGCATCTCAGCAGTTGTGCTAGAAGAGGAAAGTGGACATCAGTCTGACTTTTGGTTCCACTTCAAAATAAAACTCAGGCCACTGCAGGTGATTTGTCTTGCTCTGCCTGCCAACTTAAGTGTGTGAAGAGAAAGTGATATGATGCTTTGGCTCTGCACCCTGGGGAGAGAGGAGGGCTGAATATCGCTGTCCAGTGTTGCGTGGAATGGTGGGACCTCGACTGTCCACAGGGAGTTGGCTATCTTCAGTGGGAGAGGATCCCATGGCTGGTTCAGTTTCTTCTGGTTTTTTGGATGAGTTTGCATCTCCTTTTTCAGCAGCGGGTTTCCTGGATCTCCTTTCCCTGTGTCCCCCTGCCTTTCCATCTCTATTTCGGTCTTTTGTCCGATCTTTCCTGTTACACACACAGTGAAAGAGACGTGCCAATAAATAAGATGATCAAAGTTTGAAAAAACAGTTGATAATGACAGTTACTGTATATATAGCTATTCATACTTGAAGTTGATGATTTCAAACTTCTTCTCTCGGTAGAAAGAGCTCGTGTTCATCATGTACAATAGTATCATATCACACACAAAGGCTCCCTGAAAGAAAGAATAAAATATCAGCCAGATTTTCACAAGCTGGGGAGACTAATAATTCTTCTTGGTGATCAAACATCCCCCTCTAGTGGCAATGTAAGAAGACATTTTCAAGCTCTCACTAATAACCCTTATTATCCTGTGTCATGTCAATTTAGTATTTTTTAAATTACTTACTGCACCCAGCAGAGCAACACCTGAACCGATGGCAATTATTGTGGGGACAATACTGAATTTCCCAGCCTGCAAAACAATATGAGTAACAGACATTCAATCTTTGTCTATTGCTGATAAGATGTACTTGGTAAAAAAAACTGCTTGAATTACTGCTGTACCTGGCCATTGATCATTATGTCGAATCGAATCCCATACACTTTATACAAAGTGCGATAGGTTTCACCATTTTGATCCTTGTAATATTTGGCATACCTATAAGAGAAGAATCAGTGTAGATAAAAGGTGTGAAAATCCAAATTAAAAAGAGGGTTATATAGGGAGAAGAGAGTGGAGGCAGCTTACAGCCACATTAATTTCTTGTCAAACGCCTGAGAGGACATACCTGAAGTTGTATCCTGATGTGACTGAGTTGTTTAAGTTCATGTCCAGACGGGTAAAGCTGTACTCTGGATTACACTGTGAGGAGTCTTTATCCAGGTCGCAGTTCCATTCAATAAGGATACCGACAGATCCACCCTAATGGACAAAAACTTAGTTGATTATTAGTGAAGCCTTGCACATATTACTGCAGTTCATGATCAAACTGACACACATCATGTTTGTTTCCTTCAGATTCGAAATAACTGTTCATGTCACTCTTTAAAAGCCTTGCAATGTTACCAATATTTTTACAAAGGAACGCAAAGCATAATTTAGAAGTTGAATCAGTATTTCCTAGATGAAGAGTCACTATAATGAAATGGTAAATGTTCTAGCCACTCTTAGATAATGATGTTGTTGTTGTCAGAGGCTGCAGACGTATCTGTTTACCAAACCAATTACAGAATGCTGAAGTCATATAAACAGATTTGCTGGAGGCAATTTTTTCATGTGCCGAAAGTATGCACTGGTTGTGAAAAAAAAGGGATTTTTTTACTCTTAAAAACCATTCCTTCCTGTGATGATGATGATGACAGGAAAGGAAGTTAAGATGAGAGAGAAGAAAGGTTACAATCAATGTGGAAACGTGTGTCTCTTTCACTGGTCTGCTGGGTGACGGAGGGATGGAGCAGATGAGAAAAACTACGACTCCTCTGCAGTCATCTGTGTGATCTTACTGTTTCATTAACTTTTTTATCACCCTAATTTTAAAGCCAGAATATGCAATGCTGTGCCCAGCAAACAATCTAAGCCTAAAAAAAAGGATTAAAAGAAATCATATACATGGAAAGATGCTCTATCTACAATTTACAGTGTTTATAAAAAAATAAAAAAGGGATATTTTTATCTTATGCTAACAGTACACAAAAGAGAGCCCTCTCTATATTTGTATCTCTCTGTTGTATGGGGGCTTCTGAACCCCCACCTGTGACTTGGTTAAATTTCAAAGATCATCACATAGTTCAACAGTAGTAACCAGCAACATCTTACATCTGACCCCCACCCTCGAAGTTTTTGCATAGGCCAGAGAAGTTAGGACTGTAAGAACCAGCATAAACAACTAAGAAACACTTGAATAACCCTCACAGTTAGGTCATCCAAAAAGACATGGAGGGGTTAAATCTTGTAAGGGTGAAGAAATCTCTTAAAACAGTAAAATAGACAGACAGATATGAATATAGAGAGGAGGTGAAGGGATGTTATGTAAGTGGGGCATGAAGGAGACAGTGATGTAATGTGACATGTGACAGTCTGAAGCCTGTCCACAAAGAAATAAAGAGCAAGAGAGAGAGAGAGAGAGAAAGAAAGAAAGAGAGAGAGAGTGAGTTATACAGACAACCCGACTTAGAGTCGATGATACAATTCAGAGACACATTGGCTAAATTTGCAAATAGGTTTGACACACAGATGTCTTTGTATCATAATTTTTAAATTCAAATGTACAGTAATTACAGGATTGTGTAGAAAATGTTCAAATTAATATAATACCTAGCATATAATCATAAATAATGAAAGAATTATGTACTAGTGATTGCTGTTCCACTCAAAGTGAATTTAGCAGCCTGCCTTCACTGAAATATCAGTAGAATGACTGCATTTTAGAGTAACATAAAGTGAAAAATTGTCCTTACCATCAATAAAGTATATCTGGCTTGTACCAGGTCAGAAAAATAAGATAAGCAAAGGCATCAAAACCTTCACAGGTCATTAAACAATCAAAATACCCCCTTTTCCGTAGGTAATCTCTAACCTACCATATCATTAAATCTTGGTCTCTCAGAAAAAGATGAGAAGAAAAGAAAGAAACTGACTTTTTCATGCACAATTACAGTGTACAATTAAAGTGTATTTATGTTAATACACCAGGCTTCATCCACATAAGTTGTAGTTTAATAATTCTCATTAAAATGAAAATGATTCATGTCGTATGATACATTTAAATTAGATTTAGTTTCAACAGAAATTCGTACACCTGAAAGTGTAAAAAAAAAAGAGAGAGATCCTTAAAACTTCAAATGAAGAAATTCTGTAAACGGACTCGCTTGTAGGAGCTTTTTATTATGAAAGACAGACCAGAAATTTGAAAATACAGTAAATGTTGCTGATATGATGTTAATATGACAGAAAAAAGGTTATATCTCAAGTCTATATCAGCAAAGAGATGCATGTATCTCACTAAAATAATTGGCAAGCTACATAAGCTGAAGTGTTGCATAGCTGTAGACGGACATCCCAAGTCTGTCTCAGTGTAGCTCAGTTTTCATCATGTGAATAGAATTAAAGTCATATTCTTTATTTATTTTTTTTGTTGTTTAAAATACCTTCCTACCTATAAAAAACTAACTCACAACAACCACTCACATTTACTCATGGCCACCAAGCAAGCAAAAACGCCGTAGAATACAAGTACAACCAGGCTTCAGCAGGTTTCCTAACCAAGGTTCCAGCTAAGCTGTTGGGCAAAATTGTAGGGCAAAAACACTACAAAAAACCCCAGGTAGTACTCTCCATTCATGCAGCAGGAAAAATGCTGAGGTAGGCAACTAAGTGAACCAGAGGCCTCCAGCGTCTGAAAGAATATGTTAAACATGGCAAACTTATAATCTAATTGGTTAAATAATGTGATTTAACAACATCATCCCTATATGCTTCAACAGCAGAGGGACTCACTTTAAATTTTGAAGGCCTCAGGGTATATTTTTTTACCTGGAGACGGCACAGGGGGGAGAGCTGATTGTATAAAGCTCTAATTTACACTAGCTGCAGGAGAAGCAGTACAACTGAGCAAGAGAATTGCAATGAAATGAGGTGACAGACTTTTGGGAACAAACTTAATACATAAAAAAACAAAAGCTCAGTTGATTAAAAACAAAAAAAAACAACAAAACAAAACAACCATCAAAACCCTTATTTTGGGAACAAATAGAGAGAAAAACACTCAGTGGTGTTTAAAACTGTGGTTACATATATTAGGAAACCTATTAGGAAACAGTGAGATGATTGAGAAAACTTAATAATAATGCCTCAGGAGGACTAACAACATTCTCAGGGACTCATCCCACCCAGGACACTCGCACTTTGAACTGCTGCCCTCAGGCAGACGTTTCAGGTCACTGAAAGCACGGACAAACAGACTAAAACACAGTTTCTATGCAAAAGCCATAACCGCACT
>JAQMCX010000012.1:3312146-3335281 GCA_029814765.1 Acanthurus leucopareius | reverse complement strand
GAAAGTATGCACTGGTTGTGAAAAAAAAGGGATTTTTTTACTCTTAAAAACCATTCCTTCCTGTGATGATGATGATGTCAGGAAAGGAAGTTAAGATGAGAGAGAAGAAAGGTTGCAACCAATGTGGAAACGTGTGTCTCTTTCACTGGTCTGCTGGGTGACGGAGGGATGGAGCAGGTGAGAAAATCTATGACTCCTCTGCAGTCATCTGTGTGATCTCACTGTTTCATTAACTACTTTATCACCCTAATTTTAAAGCTGTAACAGTTGTTTTCAGTTTTTTTAAGGTGGGTGGAGCTATGCTTAGAAGTATGTGATGTCACCAAAATATATGAACCAATAACAATAAGACTTCTTTACAGCAGACAACTGTGGTTGAAGCACAAGAGTTAGTATCAACAACAAGAAAAAGGGTGAAAGTTGTCTGTAATCATGTGACCTGAATTCCATATTTGTTAAGTTATGTGATAACAACTACCCATCGCCATGACAGCTGAGCAAGTGACATTCACTGATAAAGATAACAACATAAGTCTGAAAACTCTGAAAATTCAAATGCTGTATTTTGTCCAGCAGTACCTCAGCCTTTATTCACCTCAACTGTTGAGGATACAAGTCCTGAAATGAGTTAGGGGTTTCTCTCACTTTTGTTTAATAAGTATGAAGCCATATTATTTTTAGTATGAAGTAATATTTTATTATGAAAAAAAAACTGTACACAGACCCTAAAATATAATGATTTATTTTTCCAATAAAGCTGAAATCCACCTGAAATTTATTTTATCATCTACTTTATTTCTCAAATAAAGGTTGCAGAGGTTGTGTTTTATCTCATTGTCTCAGTTTGACATGATTAAATATTCCAGTCTGTGTTTATGTCCTCGAACAGCACATATTTCTCACTAATTACAGGATATATGCAAACCAACAATTATGGCTCCATATGTTTAATATCCTTACTAGTCATTTTGTATCCTGAAATTGAATTCTGTTGAAATCCATTGTGGACAATAATGGAAATGCATTGTTCAATTTGAAGTGATTACAGAAACAAATTAACTTTGCAGTGCCAGCAGACTATTTAAATGGTCTTATTCTCATGACATGTTTCCACTATTGACTATAAACAGGAAGCATTTACAGAGAAAAAGGGAGAGGGGGTGTCAAATGCTGCTGAACCTAGAGAGTTAATGTTGTATTAGAAACCAGTCTGTCATGCTGCAGTTCACAGACAGGTTTTTCTACCCACATAATTTTAAGAAGTCTACAATCACTGAATGACACTTCTGCTCATATTTTCTTCAACACAGCTTCCATGTTCTTAACAATGGACATGATGACATTAAGCTAGGAGTTAAAGAGCAATCATGAGAGGCCAAAAATGGCTTCTCATGCGTCATTATCAAATGATTGTAGGAAAGCCAGAGGCTTAATCCCACACACCATCCTGACCAGAAAATTACCACACTTTGTACCTTAACAGCCATGTCCTGGAAGTCATGTCCAGTCCAGCTAACCAGCTCCCCGAGGCGGAAGATGGGACAGTACAGATGGTTCTCTCTGTCATAGGAGCATCTCTTGAGGTAGGAGTCGTCAGAGGTTTCGAGGACATTGGATCTAAGAGGTCAACAGAGCAGGCATGAAACGCGTTTATAAAATGTTAGATTTTTGGCAACTATGGAAACCTTTTTTTCACATTTAACATCATGTATTGTTGATTGCACTCCTTGAAAAAGACAATTTTCCACTAAAGTTAAAAGATAAAAATCTGTGCCAACTAAGATTAACGGAATTCTGTCAACTTCTCATATTAGCTTTGACCTTTCAATCTTTCTGTTACACATCATTACTGCTTAACCATGAAAGTTATTATAGTGAATTTTGTGACCTTTAAATACCACAATTTTATGGATTGTAAGCTTACATATGCAGACTTTTTAGGCTACACAGCACTTCAAATTTAACCTCGACAGAAGTAGAGCTTTTGGGTTTTGAGTGAAAGGTGTTCAACCCTTTCTTGAAACTTTTTCTTTACACACAATCAAACAGCAGAATTCAGTGTGTCCATATCTATCAACCCATAGCGATACACCCTCTTTCTTTAAATGCAGAGTGTAACTTGATGTGTTGCATTTTAAAGCGTGTAGTGTTGCCAGCCGATTAGAGTAACACCCATTAGGGGGGAATGGTATTACTACCCAAGCCCCATTGAGCATAAGCAAATCAAGATTAGTGAGGAAACATAGAAGCAATGGCTGTGTAATTAGAATAAGATACTGATTGATGAGTTAGCCATGGCTTGTGGCAAGTCTCTGCTCTCCTGCAGTACTCCAATAGAAGACGGCAGAGAAGAAGCAGCACAGCTCTCTGGGTTAGCCCAATCCGATCTGACACCTGTCCAGGGCAAAGCCTGCTGTCAAGGACGTCTCAGATGACTGTTTCACTGTCTCGCTCAGTGCAACGCACAGGCTGGTATAAATAGATAGCTCTCTGCACCCCAAAGTTATTTCAAGCAGCCTTTGGAACACGTATATCCCTCAGCTAATTCGGTGATCTGTGTCACGGTGCCCTGAAACCATAGGCACACCAGCAATCATCGCCACTTACTTGGAGAATTCAAACTTTGGAAACCTGATGAAGTTCTTGATGTAGATGGTGAAGTTTTCAGCTTCACTTAGTAAGGGCTCTCTGGAAAGTCAAAGAGACAGGCAGCTGTGTGAAATAAAAACAAAACAAGTGGAGGTGACAGGCTGTATTAGTAATAAATAGAACCTGTGAAATATCTCCGTCCCTGTGAGGGATCAGAGTGAGTTTTAGAGAGGTAGCACAAAATGGCAAATTTCCACAGTCAGACAGGAAGGGGTCTCACGAGGGTCTCTTGCTGTATTCAACAGGACACCACGCATGAATCTCACAGGTCCCAGTGCTGTTTATACACAAGCCAGTCTTGATTCCTGATGGAAAGAACAAAAATTCTTGAAAGTTTATTCCCTTGTAAGACAAATTGCAATAGTTTTTGTAACTGTTAAAAGAAATGTAATAATTTTGTGATCCTTGTGATTTATAAGTTGTTATTCGTGGGCAGTATAAAGGCAAAATTACGCATAACTATCATTATTTGATCACATAAAACATGGTGTAACTCATCAGTGAGCTATAGATCAATATGGGAACCAGAGATGTGCACAGTTAGTAGATTTAGTACTTTAGTCAGTTTAGTTTGTTAAATTAGTCAGCTAGTTGATTAAGTGTTGCTGGTCTTGCTAGTCGGCACCAGAAATACTAGTCGGTTGAGTGAATTACTAATGTGTAAATATGTGCACATTCAAATTAGGGGTCTGTTTGCAAAGTTCATAATGCAGGGTGCAAAGTACTTGTCAATCCAGCTGCTGCTTAAAATAACTTTTTTTAATCGAAGAATGTGATTAACAGTTTTCAGATGGTTCTTGTTATGTATGTTACATTTTTTTAGACAACGTTTATTAGCTTGAAATGAACTGTTTTCTTTTAGACAATTTGCTAGTTTACCTTTAAAACTTCATTTAGATATTAGGAAATTAGTCATTAGCAACTTCTCCAATGTAAACCTGCAATTGGGCTAAAGCCTAAAAACTGGACAGATTAGGGTACAATGAATATTCCTCACCATGGCCGGCTATTACACTCTCCCCCTCCACACAGTCTTCATCACTTTGACACCGTCCATTTGGCACCTTGAAACTCTGGAATAAAATAAACGCTGCTAAATACGAAAATGCACTTGTGTGGATGTGGCAATCTGGCAGTGTTACCCACAAGAATTTCAGATATTAGGACAAAAAAAAAAAAAGTTAATAATGAGATTCCTCTTCCTCTATGTACTCACCTCAGCACAGAACCCCAGCCTCTGATTGGGGGTTTCTATGTAATTTGTAACTATGAAGAACACCTGCTCACCCTACAAAATAAAATTAGATCCAGACAGAAAGATCGAGAAGCAAAGGTTAAATGAATTACACTCCTAAACAGTCCAATATTGTTAAATCGGTTGAAGACAGATGTTGAGGCTAATGATATCCACCAAAATGGACACAATCTATTGTGACAGGAGCTAAATGGGGAATGTTTCGATGTTGATATCAGTGATTTTTAATTTTAGATACATGGACAGATTGATTGATTGATTGATTGATTGGTTGATTGGTTGATAGACTTACATTCGGGGGTATGACGTAATCCTCAGCACTCCATAAGTGAAGCCCTGTTTCAGAGCTGTTGGTCAGTGTAACACCTTTAAGTTTGGTGATGACTGAGGTCTGGATGGTCTCCTCTCTCTCCTGGTAACCTTTCTTCACCACAAACACCCATCTGAGACATTGATCCAAACATCAGAACTTGCCATGTTCAAGGGCCTCACTCTGAGTAAGTTCAACCATATTTCACTATGTTTGCTTTGGGGTGTGATGCAACACTATGGAATATATGAGCCCTGGTTGAGCAGCCTGTTTGTGACCATGTGATCTGGGTTGGTACACACATTATAACACCATTTTATCACCATTATGTGGAAGATAGAAGGAGCAATGCTAATGCGTATATGCATCCTTGACTACATCTGAACATATGCATCTCCATTATACTATACTGAATTATTCAGGAACTATTTTGCACACACGCACACACGTGCATCTGGGAATGAGATCTGCATCTAATGAGTAAAATGAATAAAAAGTCACCGAAGTCTCAGAAGTGACATGGTGGTCAGATTAGTGCAGAAGCATGAGCGACCCTGTCTCAGCTCCTGAACATGCCATGGAGCCACATCTGATTTCATAACCACAGTGCAGTGCAGCCGCCACATTAGCCATCTTACAGTCTGAAATAACTTTTACAAACAGCTGTAAAGGTCAAACTAGACACTATTAACCTTCACCATACTATCCCAGTCATCTGCTCAGCTTTCATCATTTTCTCTGACATAGCCTGTATCAGCATGACATCACACTGTGACGGCTGAGATTGGAGAACTTCCTGCCCATACAGCAATTTGAGTCATTAATAAATTCAACACAAAATCCCTACTGAGACACAAGCATGTTTAAAAACGGAGAAGCTCTGTGTCGCTGTCACTTTAACAACACCCATAAAGTAAACACTTTGCACAGTCCAACTATTTTTAACTTTGTGAATCACTTTCCAAAAGGTGACTTTATTCCATGCTTCAAAAAACCACGCATTGCAGCTCACCCGATTATGTATCCCAATACGGCCAGCTGATAGAGTCGAAATAATATTCCGATTTTCCTGTTTTCGGCGATGACATATTTCTCTGTCTTGTAGTTGAGGAGCGAAAAGAGGAAACCTCCTGCCATACCTCCCGCACGGTGAGCCCGAGTGAGACAGCAGCCCGCAGGCTCCCAGCTAATATATACAACTACTTCACTTGTCAGGCAGCGGACAAACCCACTGAGAGAGGGACTGCAAACCACCGACACCGTCTTATGAAAAGACAGTCTTATGAAGTCTGAGAGTAATGTTCATACCTTGCTGGCCGGATAAAATTCAATTTTACTGACCAATTTGGAAGCCTCACAGACTATGGAGCACTATGATTAATAGCGCTCCATAGTTTGCGCCTGCGCCTGTTTAATATCAAACTGAGTTTATATTGACCACTTAAACGTCGGCTAGTATTGTTGTAAAATTTCTAATATACCATAAAAATTAAGTCCCTACAATTATTTTTTATCCAGAAAAGAGTTTGTCTGTTTGTGGATCCAAGCACTGCCATGCAAAGGGGGGTGAGGATGGGCTCCCCGAGGAGGCTGTAGCATTTTGGGGGGTTTTTTTCTGTAGTAATTTAAAGTTGTACATTATTCTGTTGGTGGCCTAATATGAAAACCATGATAAATTTAGATCATAAATGTGTGGTTTTTCTACCTGAGAACATAATATAGTGCCTTCATCTTTGCTAAAATTTACAGAAGCCACTGAACAGAACTTGCCACTGCAAATTAATTTCCTTACTCAAAAAAGCAACATTTGAAAAGAAAGGACAGAGTGTCAAGTTGTGACCAGTTTTTTTTTTTTAAATAAAGGAATAAAACATAAAATAGTAGAAAACCCCGCTTTTCTTTGTGGTCAACCCTGCATGCATGCAAAAGTTACATGCCATTTGATGCCATGGATCACAGAAACTGTCAACAAAGGAAGAGTTATGGAATTTTTTGTTTTTCAATGGAAATGGACAAGAGATTATATTTTAGGGGGAAGTAAAAGGCAAGCTAGTTAACCCAGTTCGTGGGGAGCAATGGCGGGGATAAAAAAACTCCGATCTTGAGCATTACAGCTTGAAACATGCCAAACTGGATGGGTTGCTTGGATAAAGCTGATTCTCCTCAGCAGAGTTTTGCTGCACGACAAGCAGCTTTCACAAAACCACATTCTGACAGAGACAATTAGATGCAGGCAAGTTTAACATTGAGCAAGCTAGTAGCTATCTTTTTGAAACTCCAGTGAGATGTTTTTCATTCTGATCCAGTTTGTTTATTCTACTTGTAGCTTGTTCTTTAAAGCATCATTTGACTGCAATTATACTCTTTTGTTTTGACTGTTTTGCAGTAACAGCCTAATGTCTTAGTTGTGATTATTCTAATCTTTCCTTCTGCTGTCTCTTAAATGGTGCTGAAAATTAAACATAATTTTCCTCCCCTTATCTTAGACTTCCATAGTTCATTACTGCAGGAAATGAGACACCATGAGTGACCTAACTGTCCAGATGAATTCACTCCTCTGTGACATGTTTGCTGACTATCTATGTTTCTGCTTGTTCTCTTAAAAAAACAGCTTGATCTTTTGTGGAGGGGGCACTGAGTAAAAAGTAATCACAGGAGGTGGTTAAAGGTGGCAGGCTCGAGTCTCTTCTGAGGTTTTTTTTTTTTTTTTTTTTTTTAGCAACACAATTCCTGTCAGCTCCAATGCTGTTGCTCTGTAGTTAATCCTGACATACTGGCCAAGGCATTTGAAAATCTTTTTCTTTCTTTTATTACTGACTGGCTTTTGTGTCTGATTCTCGTCCATGAATTTCTGTATCCAGAAGAGCCCTCTCCTCTGGATACTGGCACCCTGACATTGTCTGAAGTCATGTGCTCCAGCTACCATTGCCATAGCTGGATTAACATGTTTAAGGGCCTTATAAGGAAAACCCAACAGCCACAAGAGGAGCAGTTTGATTTTGGCACAGCTTTGACTATCAGTTTCTTGTGAATAATAAGATAATAAGATGTGTACATGTATAAAATGTTGTTGTTTTTTTTTTATCTAGGGTAATCACAAGTCATCCGCTTTCTCATTTTGGATGCAAAATCAACATGAACCCTACTTTGGATATATGCAAAGCCAGTACTTTGGAGTGTGACCTCTGTCAGATTAAATAAAACAAAAACAATTTCACAATAAAAAAATAACCAGTAAAGTCCTACTGAACAGGCACTCTGACTTTTCAAAGTTTTGTTCAGAAATAGAGTGGGTCAAAAGTAACAGAGCAACTGTAAACTTTATGAAATCTAAGGGTGGGACATCCCCTGGTAAGCTACTGACCTCTAGTGGTTTCACATGGTCTTTCACTCTTAATTATAAAGCCTATGGACAGAGTAACATTTAAGATTTTTAGATTTTTGCACCATTAAGCTTTTCAATCAAGATTCAGTGTTCAGGTAAGTACGTTATGGAGGCTAAACCTGGCATGTTAAAAAGTACATTGGCCCTTTGAAACACAACATGATTTTCCTATTACAAAAATGTAGTAAACAATTATTAATGAAGACACATTAAATATTTACAATTCTATTCTATTCTATTTCATATTCTGGACAAAAGTGCAAAAAAAAAAAGTAAAACACATTTTCATTTAATCCCTCATCTTTTATTGGCTTGGGTTGTCATGTTATTCAATAAAAACATGGAATTATTTATTGGCCACCTCTCAGACGCAGGACAAGATGGAGGGTGGACTCCTTCTGGATGTTGTAGTCAGAGAGGGTGCGGCCATCTTCAAGCTGTTTGCCGGCAAAGATCAGCCTCTGCTGGTCAGGGGGAATGCCTTCCTTGTCCTGGATCTTAGCTTTGACATTCTCAATGGTGTCGCTGGGCTCCACCTCAAGGGTGATGGTCTTGCCAGTGAGGGTCTTGACAAAGATCTGCATGCCACCCCTGAGACGCAGGACAAGGTGGAGGGTGGATTCTTTCTGGATGTTGTAGTCAGAGAGGGTGCGGCCATCTTCAAGCTGCTTGCCGGCAAAGATCAGCCTCTGCTGGTCAGGGGGAATGCCTTCCTTGTCCTGGATCTTGGCCTTGACATTCTCAATGGTGTCACTGGGCTCCACCTCCAGGGTGATGGTCTTGCCAGTAAGGGTTTTCACAAAGATCTGCATGTTTGCACCTGTATAAAATCAACAAATGGAATGAATTACTTAGGGGTTATAAAGAATGCTTATCAAACAGATTATCAAAGAAGGTATGAAATTTATTTGTTCACCCTTTACTAAAAATTGTGCCTTAAAATATTATTTCTTTTACATCTATTCTTAATATATGGCAAGTTGAGGGAGTTACTTCTTCCTGTCAGATGTATAACTTGTACAGTAAATTTAATTTAAACCTGTATTTTGCACACAAAGCCTACGTTATCTGGATCCCTGTGAATTATTTTATCTAATCACGTGTGATAAAAGTGAGAGAAATCCTACATAATCACATGATCATGAAAGGGACATTCTGGTAGAAAGCAGGGGATTCCAGCACCAGCGCCATTTTAAAGTAAGCTATTGTTGTCGGCCGTCGTTTTGTACAGCTAACGTTACGATACAGCTAGAAATGTTTCATTGTCATCACTGTCAAACGTCTTTCACGTTGATGTTTAACTGTTCAACCAAACAAATGACAAGTAAACCTTGAATGATACTCGTTAAACAGATTAATAAAGCAACGTCACTGGCTAAAGTTAATTCTATATATTTCATTCAAGAAACCTATGTTGATTTTGCTAACTAGCTTTAACAGTAATTAGCGTTAATTGTTTACGAAGCGGTTGGCTATCTGCTTTACACAAATAAAAGCGACGGTAGTTTAAAAAATACGGGAGCTGTAAATTGGTGGGAAAACTACAGCGGACAGCCAACAAAATTTCTGATAATCGTGTTATTAAAGGAAAAACAAGTCGTACTTACAATGATTTCCGTAGCTTGACCTGCTTTTCCCGAATAAAACCTCACTGTGACTGTGCCGTTGCCAGAGAGACAGGATGACACTTGATACACGTCATCGAGCCATATTCATCCGCAATCGAAAATAGTTACATTCCTGGCTAATAACGGTCCATGGTTCAAACTTTTGTCGATTTAATTTGGGTACGTTTAGTTGTATTAGAATAACGAAATCATAGGAACAACAAGACAGTTCTTACTTTATAAATTATAACCGTTAAACCGCTTGGCGGAAGAAAAGCCCTTCAGTGACAGCTAACATTGGTGTATGAAAACAACGGGAAATGGTAATTTAGCCATAATTTAGGTGACAGGAAATCATCGGGTGTATATGCATTTTATTCCAACCGCAATACAAATACAGTGAAAAGAACCCTAACCCTAAGACTCGTTAAATATTTTTATCTTGATACGAGCTTATTCTTCAACATAGACCGAGGGATGCTGAATATAAGTAATAGTGATGCTACTTCACATAGGCTAGAGTTACTCGGGGCTATTATGTGGACACAGTGACGATTGATAACTGCTTGGCAAGCAAATGTTACGAGTCGCTGTTAAGACAATCATGAAACAAGTGACACGTAAACAAGGTATGGTCAGATGTTTCTGATTTAAAACAAAAAAACTCGACTGTCTGTGTTATGGATATCCAAAACAAAATTTAAGAGTAAGAAATTAACACACCAAGGGCCTCCTAACTCTGAGGCCTACAGTCATCCAAAAATAACAGCATTGGCCTACATAGTAACATAATATATAGAAGCAATTCCTCTCAGATTAAGCAGGAGCAGCTCTGTGGAAGATGCACACATGTTGCAGGTTGCTGTCAGAATTGAATAAGTCTTGTGGTTCATGTGTTCTTGTCATATTAATGCGCAAACTGAGAGCAAATTGTAAGGCAAGCGGTGCTATGGGATAAATGCCTTTAAATGGATAACTGCTTAGCACCCGATGTTCCATATGCCAGGTATGAGCCATTTTAGTTTTGGATTAGATGGTAAATACACTTTACAATCCATGTGCTATCAATTATCCACCCCAACTTTCCTCATTGGAGACTCCCATGTTACCCATAAAATTTTTCTTAGGAGTTAAAATGTATGTATCATTCTCAATGCTTGTGGGGTATTTATAAGTTGTCACTGTATATACGGCTCATCACACATTCATTTCGTTAATATACAAGGCTGCTTACTGAAAGACAACTAACTTTTGTTTGGATTTTCTGACACTGATTCTTGCTGATACCTTGATGTTTTACTGTTCTCCACCATTGACTGTATAAAACATGTTCTCCACGCATAATGTGCTTTTAATTTCACGCATGTGCTGACATCCAAGTCTCAAATAATAATAAAAAAAAAACACTGGGCTCTTTTCTTAATGATAAAACTCAGGACACAAGACAATCTATAGTCGTGTGTTTAGGTCCCTGAATGTTGCATTAATAATTCTGTACTTTTTATTAACTTTTATTATGAAATTGTTGTCCCTGTTCCCCCTGACGCTGTCAGCTGTTTCAGTTATGACAAAAAAACTGCAAAGCTATTGAAGTTTCCTCTTTCCTTAAGGCCCCTCTACACACAATACGATTTGACCTACATTCTCCCCTAGCTTCAACTAAGTCACAGTGCTGCTTGTTCGACAGTAGATGGCGCCACATCGTCATTAATTGAAATGCTTCTTTCTAAGTGTTGTGCAGAGGAGCTGACCTCCAGCTACCTTGCAGCAACATCGCATTTCTTTCACCGAATGGAGACTTGTTTGTCTTAACTTGGAAAGTATTGGGACCCACTTCTACAAACTGCAACTCTATATGCATG
The DNA here is from genome assembly GCA_029814765.1 of Acanthurus leucopareius. Lineage (NCBI taxonomy): Eukaryota > Metazoa > Chordata > Actinopteri > Acanthuriformes > Acanthuridae > Acanthurus > Acanthurus leucopareius. Next base: position 3,324,213 of record JAQMCX010000012.1, on the reverse strand, counting down.
TTTATACAATTTTAAGGTATCTAGGCCTCTGGCGGGGGTGGGGGTGACGTTAACCAGTCAGCTGACCGACAGTATTTACCAAACTTCACGGTAACAATGGGTATAAATCCACTTTCCTATGATTATTTTTTCAACATCGCAAATAATTTCCTGGGTGTGTGTGTATGTGTATGTGTATATATATATATATATATATATATATGATTTTGTTGCTTTAATGTCTTAACGTTTTAATCTTTGTTTAGATCTATATATTGTTTCTAGCCTGTAGCATCTCTATCTCAGTTTCCTGGTAGAACCGTAAGTTTTGAAAAGACATTTAAAACCACTTCTCACTACAACTAGAGTGGGTCAAAAGTTGGATGTTTCCATCTTCCTGACATTTTTGACAGTTTAAACAAACGTTTAAATTCAAATTCCACTTCTTTGTTTTGTAAGCATAAAGCACAAATTTGATAAACAATAACTGCCTAAATGAACCCTACTACATTCCTTATAACTAGTTACTTATTATTTTAAAACAAAGGGTGAAAAGAGAATATCTACTTTGTCAGACAATTTCCCAAAGGAGAGAAGACTATGTTTCCCCACCAAGTATAATGCTTAGTCTTTTTAATAAGCTAAAAAACCAACCTTAAGAGGAAAATGTCTGCTTTACTCCTGTAACTGACTGATCTGTTAAAAGCATTGAATGCAATTTCCCTGCATTACTGTGGCTGAGTTTAAGTGTTCTAATTAGCTACTGCATTATGGTCAATATGAATCTGACCTGAAGTTCTGACCAATAAACAAACACCAGAAAGTCAAGTTTCATTCTTTATTGAACAATGTGCAAACATTTGGTCATGTCAAGGTTAAAATTTGTTTTTTGTAACAACTTTAATACGGCATGTATAGCATGTAGTACACAGCACATTTATTTGAGGGAATAAGGTTATGAACATGGAATCATGGATCTCTTTACTGCCCACCCCTGAGACGCAGGACAAGGTGGAGGGTGGATTCTTTCTGGATATTGTAGTCAGACAGGGTGCGGCCATCTTCTAGCTGTTTGCCGGCAAAGATCAGCCTCTGCTGGTCAGGGGGAATGCCTTCCTTGTCCTGGATCTTAGCTTTGACATTCTCAATGGTGTCGCTGGGCTCCACCTCAAGGGTGATGGTCTTGCCAGTGAGGGTCTTGACAAAGATCTGCATGCCACCCCTGAGACGCAGGACAAGGTGGAGGGTGGATTCTTTCTGGATGTTGTAGTCAGAGAGGGTGCGGCCATCTTCAAGCTGCTTGCCGGCAAAGATCAGCCTCTGCTGGTCAGGGGGAATGCCTTCCTTGTCCTGGATCTTGGCCTTGACATTCTCAATGGTGTCACTGGGCTCCACCTCAAGGGTGATGGTCTTGCCAGTAAGAGTTTTCACAAAAATCTGCATGTTTGCACCTACGTAAAATTGAGAGACAACATTTCACTGTTATTAAGATTTTAATTTTAACAAACAAATTAACAACCATTACAAACCAGCTCACTCACAGTAATACACCACTACTTCATTGGCGAGTATATCTTCAACCATTTCCATGAAAAAGTAATATATTATAACCACACTCCCTCCACATCTAAGACACATTACTTGAATTTCCTAGAAATAAAAAAAATCCTCTTATATGATTATATGAGGTTCATATCACAAAAGTATCAATACCTAATATAAATGTTCGGGAATGGGATAATAAAAAAAATACGGCTCAATAATATCGGCACCTCGGCAGCCATTCCAGTCAGAGCGCCATTTTGAGATCATACTGACCTTCCTTTTGTTCAGCTAACGTTGCTCGCTAATGGACGATACTGGAAATGGTGAGTCACTGCTATTACGTTGCTAACATCTGCTACCCGCTAACGAAAATACAGAACAGTTGGGTCAACGGGGACGACTAAAATACGTTGAGAGTCATAGAAAACCCGCGTCAGTCCTACAAAAGCAAAATAAACTAACGTTACTTAACTTTCATTTTTAACGTTTGGTCGGACAACGCCGTTGGCTAAATAACGTTAGTTCTAACAGGCTAACTAGGAAGACCAAGATAATGGTTACTAAACGGGTAAGGACACCAAATGAACAATGTTTCATATCACTATGATAACATAATTGGAAAAGAGAGAACAACTTACCTCAGAAGACGTAGTAACACTCTGTAGTCGTCTGGTATAGAGATGTGCTTTCTTGCTTTCCTCAGAAAAATAATACCGCAATGGAGACGACAGCTGTATTATATACCGAAATGCACTGACGTCATCTGCCAATATCCGTCCGCTTTTGAAAATAGTTCCCGCCTATTCTCAGCGCAGTATTTCAACATTATGCATTTCTTTTTTCATTTTTGTCTTATTTTATAATAATCCACGCGCTTTAAAGGCAATACCAAATATTACTCAAAAATAGTGCGTATTAAAATGATTGTTTGACATTTCCTCCGCGGCGGAATAATATCTCGCTTAACTTCCAGAACGTGCTGGAATCATCATAGCAACAGGGACCTTCCCTGAGCTTTTGATTGGATTGTACTACTGTTTGTTTGGACAACGATTGGTTGCTGCGGTCAACGTTAGGCGATGTTACATGTCTTCACTATGTTTATGACTATGGTATTATCATGCAGACCTATTTAAAAAATGGGCTACAAGATCTAAATAGGCTAAAACTTAGGCAACTCTGGCCTACGACGATGTAGCATCTGCATTATAGCTTACATACATTTATTTCTTCCTCATCTTTCATGTCACTTTAATAGTGAAGGCCTTACAAGGCCTTGTTATTTTAAACTATTGGAGTATGAGTGATTGTGTCTATATGTAATGTAGCAGGGAGTGAGCAGACGTGAAATCTGCTGATCCTCTGTAAACGTGCCCCTTAACAGATGGAAACTTGTTTGCTTAAGGTGCTGCCAGCTGTTGTGACAGCAGGGTAATGTTTAAGTATTTCAGGCCAAGATCAAATTGCCAACTGATCTCATTTACACACCTTGTTTCATCTACTCTTAATCCACATGAACACCATGTCTTAATACACAGACACTCTAAATAAAGGGTACATTTAGGATTTATATTCATATATTCCTAAAACCACTGTAAAATATAGTATGTAATATAATTTGATAAGCAGTATTTACTGTATCTGGTAAAACAACGGTCACACTTCATTATGAGCACAGGTTGTGTGGTAATGACGTTATATACAAGAAATGTAAGAGATTCAGATAGCATATTTGGTAAGCCAACTGTTTTTTTATCTAGACAATCTGAAGTGCTCTCACTAATGTCATTTAGGTTCATCTAACCTTGGTGTCCTAATCAAATGTACATGTGTTTAAAGTATGGTAAAATTTTTGCTGTGTTGTGTGTTGCTTACATACTTGTCTTAACTCTGCTTGTCATGATGAAAATACTGTACAGAGAGCAAACTATCAAGTTATCAGTCCAACCCAAACTATTTATGCATCAGAAGTAAATAGACTGCACACAAACACATTAAACCACTCAACATTTTATTTCTCTAAAAGATAATTATATGCAAAATGACTAATTTTTTTATACTAGCTCAAGCTGAATAACTGGTTTATTGAATGAAATATATGTTTAAGATTTTTCTTCTGTCTTTCTCGTTATTACATTACATCATGTATCACTAGGCCCAATGGTAAGATATTATTCAGAGCAAAAGTTGGTCAGTGAAGTTGGTCAGACAAGGATTTCACTTGATATATTGTGCAAAGTGACCCAGCTGATAATAAATAATGAGCATCTGGGATTTAGTTCAGTAATCTTAAAACAGATGCTTATTTCTATTTAACTATTATTACATTACTGGCAGTACCAAGTACAGACTAGTGATTTTAGCTCCTACTTTTAGCTTCCACCTTTATTACAGATGTCTGTAAACTAATTCAAATCAAAAGGTAAAAGCTCACACGTGGATCTGTAACCTACTTGAATTCTATTTTGGGGTCATGGATATGATACAGCTGGTATAGTCCTTATTTTTGTATTTGGGTCATTACATTCCCTTTCTCCACCCCTCCAGCACAGTGTCATCTGACACCCAACCCGTGATGCACCGTACCAGATCTTTCCAACACAGATTGGGGCGTCTGGTTGAACTAGTTCAACCTCTGAAGAATGTGTTTGTACAAGTCTGCTGTACTTTGCCCTGCCCTTGCTTGGTATAATTATGGGCTGACTCAGAGTGTTCCAGGAAAAGCAATCTCTTAAGGCGGACGTAAACCTAGCTGAGCACTGAGGAAGCTGGCGCTATTATCATATGAAATAAAAGTATACGGCTTAGGACAACAAAGTCAACGCCTGCCTTTTTTTTAGAGGTATTTACCTTTAATTGAATTTACATATTCAAACACCGCACGAATAGCTGTGAATGGGTCAAAGGCTTAACTGACTGAGAAGCTTTTAATGTAAATTTGACTGCTATCAGTCATGGACTTTGATTAGGGTAGGGCGAGTAGAACTGATTAGACTGGAACGTTCAGCTCCACATCAGCAGGTTTCGCAACAAACACGTCAAACCAGTTCCTCAAGAATGTCAATAAAAAGTTGGATTAATTCTTGTTGACATCAAAGTGACTGAAGTAAGACTTCTTATCACAGAATACTCAAATATTGACCAATATACTTTTAAGGACTGGTTGTTTTTCTCTTTTAACCTACAGAATGGATCTTGTGAAACATACAGGCGGCTGCCACTGTGGAGCTGTTAGATTTGAAGTCTGGAGTTCCTCAGACCTCCATGTTTTCCATTGCAAGTACGAGTTTTAAAATTTTAAACTATTATACTTTAATCCAGAATAATCAGTAAACAATATAAATTGATATATGTCTGCTTCTCCAGCTGTAGCGTTTGCACAAAAAAGCAGAACCATCATTTTATTGTTCCAAAATCCAACTTCACTCTATTACAGGTAACAAACTCAAGTAAAAGATCTAATACAAATTATATTAAAATCACAAGGGCATCTTAAGTAATTGTTTTTGTTTTCTTCACAGGGGTCTGACAATCTGACCACATACACGTTTAACACTCACGTTGCAAAACACACCTTCTGTAAAACCTGTGGAGTTCAAAGTTTCTACACTCCTCGCTCCAACCCTGATGGATATGGTATGACCTCAAAGTGCTTACACAAGACAGTCACACCATATTTATTTGCGGTAAACTTGTTTCATCATCCTGCTGTGTTTACTCCAAACTAACTGTGCTGTGTTTACTTCAAACTAACTGTCCCAATGGGCTGTCTAGTGGCCTGGATTTCTATGATGTATATAAAACACAGGTGTTTAGTTCACAAGGGGAGATAAATAGTCCATGAAACCCAATATTTTGCTTTACTAAACCTTTAAAGCCAAGCTGTACTGGAGGCAATGGGCTTTTGTGCTGAAATGCAAATCAGTCAGCTCCCCCTTGTTGCTGTTGCTTTCTTTCCAGGTGTCGCTCCACACTGTCTGGATCCAGGTACTGTCCGTAGTGTTACAGTGGAGAACTTTGGTGGGGAAAAGTGGGAAGAAAGCATGCAAGCTCACAAGACCATCAAAGGCATGTCTAAACCTGCAGCAGACTCATAGCTGAGAGAAAATAAATAACAACACTGTGATTTAAAAGCCTAACTTTTTTAATCAAAAGTTTACCAGAATTACTGCGCAGTTTTTTTTTTGACAATCTTTGAAATAATAAGATGACAGAAAAACCCTCAAATAATTTAACCCCTATTGTTGTTTTTTACAGTGTAATGACTCGTAATAATAAAGATGCTTCTGTGGTAAAAAGACATAATAATGTTTTTATTTCAATTAAATCAATGAACAGTGCTTATGAACAACTATTAGGGCTACTTTAGCCCAAAAGTATAGAGGACATCTTAATTCACTCATCAGCTTTGTAAACAGCTTCTAAATTCACTCCTACTACAGTATTCACACAGTTAGGCAGGAAAATACCTTACAGAGTGACAATCAGTGCATTTTGATGTGGAAAACTTAAAAGATCTTCAGGTTTTTTGGTCCTTGTGGGATGATCTGGAATGTGTTTATGAACATGTAACGAGAGAAGGCGACGTAGAGGTACCGAAACCACAGGAGCTGAGTGCGATGGCAAAACATGGCATTCTGAAAAGAAAACAGAGTTGTTTGGGAGGATATACAAGCTATTATATTATATTGTGAGATCTCATTTAACAGTAAACAGTGCTCTAAGTCTGATTCTTGCTTCCCTACCACACATACTGTATATACCCTTAATTAGAATGTGCTAAAAACACGTGCCTTCTAATAGTAGACTCTGACATGTCTTGCCAACAAGGTGTCTATTTTGAGGCTTACTTTGGCTTGCCTGTAGCCCTTTGAGCCTACAAAACAGTGGAGACATGAGGGCAGCAGCCAGCTGAGAGGGAGCTCCAGGAAGGAGACATACTTCCTGAGGAGGCCAACAGACACCAGGGAGAGCAAACAGCAGTCTGAGAGAGCAAGCAGAGACACAGCTGGCTGTTAATATGTTAAACAATTATTATAGCAGCAAACAGTAATGAGGCCACTCACTCAGGTTGGTCTGTTTCAAATGTTACTGTGAAGCAACCTGATCTTATGAACACTTACCAATAAGATACTTAAACATTAAAACTGGTTAACCTACCTAATTAAGACAAAAACATCTTTATGTTAGTGTTTTAACAAGGTACTGTAACCCCTCATCATGCAGCTGGGATTTATGGGGCACAGGCAGCTTAAGGCTGTTGGTAATGAGCAGTGAGTCTTGCTGTACAGCCAGACGAGGAGGCTTATCACAGTCACATTGGGTCTAATTCTCTGCCGCCTCCTCTGAAAGCTACAGTAAGGCCGGTTAAACAGGTGAGGTGTAAATGCCTGGTAATAAATAACCAAAGTGCATGACGAACAACAAGCCTGCTGGTTTCAAGATTTCTCAAAGGAGGGCTAAGGAGGGCAGGCCAAAGGAAAGAGATTTTGTCCTAGATAAAGAGTCTGTGCTGTGGCCTGAGGACTGAGAACCGTTGAGGGCTCATGTATGATTAACTATAAGGGCCTGCTATTCTTGTTCCTTATCATTCTGTCTTATCAAACATTAATGTGTGTGCGCTCTGCAGGCTTCAATGTTTACCTAGCTACCAAACTAGGCTTCAGTGTTTACCAAAATAGGAAAGTAATGAGTTCTCAGCCTGCTGCAACATGTTGCCTCCCCTCTGCCCCACTTTTCCTTTCACATTCTATTTTTTTTGAAAGTCCCCTCTCATCATGACCTTTCAGAAGCAACCGCAAGCAAAATTTTGGTCGTAACTTTTGAAAGTAAAAGCATAAACTGACATACACTTTGAGTATGCCTGGACAGTAAAAATGTAAACGGACAAATTTTAATATCTGCCAACACCAGACATATAAACTGAAACCTTTACATGTAGTATGAGGGTACATAATGGAATTGGATAGTTGAACATTTATAGTCTGATACTCAACTGGCCTCATGCTGCCACCAGCAGACTAAAATGTATAGAGACACAAAAGTCAGGCACTCTCTTTGAACAGAAGAGGGCGCTGTACATTAAGAAAATACTCACATTGAGAAAGTGTTTACAGGACTTTCCAGGGTCTCGGGGTGGAAAATCCAGACCGAAGAGGTGGTGCTTTTTAAGTGAGGATGTAATTTTTGTCTCTTCTGATTGTGAAGCAGTCTGTTTCTTAAGTTTAAAGTGCTACTTAAAGCTTTATAGTCGATATAACCTTTGGTTTGCACATGCACTCACTGCCATCTTACTTGACATATCTAGTGGACTCTTTTGACTTCCAGCAGAGACCAGTAAATTCAAGCTCTAACACCTCAGTCACAAATATAATTATAAACTACTAGAGTTTTCTGTGTATTAAACTTACCATCGGGTACTTGTCCAGTGAAAGCAAGATGGCTGCAGAGGGTGAAAAGTAAAAGGTTATTCACTGAAAATGTCAGGGGTGTCAACAATGCTGTAACTAAAATGATACATGTTACCAACAGGGTTTGTGTTGGCTTTACCTTTTCAAAATGTGGCCACAATGGGATGTTTCTACTTGCCAATATGTCGCTTAGATTAGAGTTTTGGTTGCACTGATTACAGTACCAACGAGTTAAGAAGTCAATAACTGTAAGCCCACAGAAAAGGCCATGGAAAGCTGCAGCCAAGCTGCTGCTGAATATCTACCATTATGTGTGTTATGGGTAACTTTATAAAGAGCGCTCTGAAGCAAAAACAGGATTTCATAAAGTAATTTGTCCTCAAGTCTTGGTGGGAGTGCAGTCAAGAGTTCCTTTAAAACTTCCATTTCCATGTGCAAAAGCTGTAAAACAAACCCCAACAACAAACCATTGATCTTCAGTGCACTGTGAAACTAGTGCACAGCCCCTCTGGGTTCCAGCCTAATGGGAATCATGGGATGTGATTTGGAGAGAACACATCTCATGAACAGATGAGGTCCACAGATTGAGGAGAGCAATATAAGTTCATTGAGGGAAAAGATCACGACAAATATGGCAGACAATTAGGGCAAAAAGTGCGACACAGGAACACCAATGTACACCTCATAGTGCAAAACACATTTGTTTAAACCAACAGTCTGATGCAACTTGTTTGGTTGGCCTCTCCAAGCCAGAGCTGCCCTCCCACCTCACCACTTCAGGGACAGGATTTACTGCTGCTCTCTGGGAGCAAAGCCGAGTGCCTCTGAGGACTCTGTTTGGATGACCTCTCAGCTATGTAACAGACCAATTCTGAAAAACATGGTGTGTATGTGTGTGTGTGTGTCTGTGTGTGTGTGTCTTTGTGGGGAAACATTTGGAAAGAGAGGATGTTCATGTGGGCCTAAATGTTCTACTTTTTCCTGGACACTGTTTTTTTGACTGTGCAGTGGGAAGGTTTCTATGCTCATGTGTAGGCCACATAATATCCCTGAGGAAGACATCTTTAGGTTGTGGGATTATAAATATAAAAAAAAAAAAATCAAAGGCTTAAAAATCAGTCAGTACCTGACAGCTTTATGGATGGCTATGTGATTGGCATGGCCACTTACTCCTCTTGCATCAAAGGTCAGCACCTGAAACAACAAAATAGCTGTGTTGTGTGGGTGAAAAGCCAGAATCTGGCTATCTAAAAGTGAATTTAAATAAACGGAGGGAAAACAGAGGGAGAGACTTTTCTTGGGTTAGTGGAAGGGTTTCTGTGTCTGACTGTGGAGCTGCTTGGCAGCTGATAACTGATATTTAAAAACCCTTTGCTATTTGCATGCTTGCACACCAGAGTCAAGTGAAAAAAAAAAAATCAGGTCAAAGGGAAGGAAAAAGTTCTTGACTAAATACTGGGCCTTTGCTATCCTCAGATATATTCTATTATAACTATGGATATGCAAGCAGGAGCTTCCAATCATCATATATTATAAGTAACATGAACTTTAAATCTCTTCAGCAGCTCTTAAGCGAGGGGTTGGCATGCTGTAAGGCCAACGCAATAACACAGTTCAGTTTAAGAGCAAAGAAAGTGAATCACCCTTCATATCTTAACATGCGTTGTTGCTGCATTTATTCATTGGGAATGACGGTAATGTGTGACCGACATGATTCTCCAGCATACTTTTTGGTCTGGAGGCATTTTCCACTGCTGAGTCTAACAGGATGGGAGGAGACAGTGTTTTGTTTGTCGTCTTTGATAACAAAAAGAGATCAGCAAATACCGGACAGAGGAACCCAGCTGTGTGCAATCATCTTCTTGACTGATCTGTGGGGGGTTTTTTTCTGTTCTTTTTTCCTTATACCATTGCTGCCGTACATTTTGTTTGTCAGGGCGTTTGACTGTTCTTGCTCTTGTTGAGATAGACTGGATGAAAATTCTTTGATTCTAAATTTGCAACATTCCCATTAGCTAATCGTGCAGAACTGCACAGGGGCAGATAAGCATCGCTGTGTCAACACAGAAACTGAATCCAAACTTTCTACAGCAGCAGAAACCATTTTCCTTTTTTTTTTAAGGACAAAAAAAGAGATGAATGACAGGATTATTACACAGACCACAAGAAACTGGGATAATGAGTGAGAACACTATGGTGCCAAAGCTTACAGTCAAAAGAAATCAAAACAATACATGAGTTTTGTACACAGAATGGCAGAGAAACTGTGTGTTGACCTTAAACAGGAAATGACAGAAAAGCCACTGCTTTGAAAGGAAGGAGTTTAGTGCAGAGCTGAGCATACCATGTTGAAGGAGTGAGCTTTCATGTGATTCACAATTATAGAGGAGATGAGTGAGACCCTCCATTCTGCTTTGGGATCATCCGGAAGATTTCTAGAGGGCAAAAACAGGGACTATGGTTATTTAAGAAGTTACATAAGTATTTAAACCGTGTTTTACTGAGAAATAAGAAAGAATTGTGTCTGCATTGTAACATTACTGAAACTGAAAGTCACAAGCGTTCTGCACAACACAAGGATGAGGGTGAGCTGTCTTATTTTTGTGGAAAGCAAACACAAGGGAATGCTGGAAGTTCCGAGGGTTAAGGGTCGGAAGGCCCTTAGCATCATGTTCATCTGAAACTACAGCCTGGAGACAACATGGAGGATACATAAAACATCAAACTTGGCTTGTCTGCGCTCTTGGCCTACTAGACCTGCATCAGCTCCCTTTTTGGCAGAAATATTAGCTGATTTTTTTCTCAGCTTTGAAAATAAAAGCATTGCCTTCTATATTTGTTCAATGTTCCCCTCAAACCAAAGAGAAACAAGTCTCACACACACAAAACAAGGGAGAAAACTGCTGAAAAAGCCACTGAGACTGACTCAGATGAGTTGTACAAAGTCCCAAGGGTTGAACTGAAATGCAGCAGATCTAGTCTGTTCACCATTTATCATTTTTCTACCTCATATTGATCTAAATCACAAGAAGAATAAACTGACATGACAGTTTGAGAACCCAAAAGTTTGATGAGCAGAGAGAAATCAATGAAGTGACAATTTTCTGTGGACTTAATGTAGCACACAGGTGGCGAAAGCGGCAGTGAATGCTTGTGTTTATGCCTGTTTTAGCTGCTTAAAGTTTGGGTAGGTTTGGGGGTGTGTCAACAGCGTTTCCCCTCCTCTTCATTGCAAACAATGAGCCTGGGCAGTTGGGCTGGAGGAGGGAAGTGATGGATTAGGCCACAAATCTATTGGCTGCCAGTGATGTGAGGGTCAGGCTTTTGGTGGAAGGGGTGGCTGGGTGGGGGCTGGTGAGGGAGGAGGGGCAGACAGTTGGGGGTTCAGAGTTAGTTAAAAACTGTCTGTCATCGTGTGAATGCACTGCTGTGACACTTTCATACCATGCAGTGACATTTCATAAGGGCTTTGTTTGTGTGTTTTCAGAGTGATTAGTAATGTTGCTGTGAAACTAAATCTTATTTAAATCAATGTTGAATGCTGTATTATATTAAAAAAACACGAGCCTTAAGTCCTAAAAACAGCCAAAAAAACAAAAAAACAAGTAGAGCATTTTGTGAAAATATGGCCAATGTGCATGAATATTAAGTGATGAAATATCATATTAAGTTCACTGCTTGGCTGCACTGTACCTCTATCCATGTTTTAAATGTAGCATTACTTTCCCTCTTGCATTTATTCATATATTATTTTAGACATTTTTGCCTTTAAGCTTTAGAACCACATCGAAGAACAAGCCTGCAAGTAGGGAGGTAAAAAAAAAAAAAGAAAAAAAGAAAAATGAACAAAAGATATGACACCTGACCTTTCTCAAGCAGGATGCAGGCTGAGTGTCAGCTTCACCATGGCAACAGAGCAAAATGTCCTAGAGTAACCTCCACAGCTCCCCCTCTGTAGCTTTGCATGTGGATGTCTAATTGCTTGCAGGCATCTGTATGCAGTTGTTGAACTTTGGCCCAGTAAGGGGATTCTGTGTGTGTGTGTGTGTGTGTGTATGTGTGTGTGTGTGTGTATGTGTGTGTGTGTGTGTGTGTGTGTGTGTGTGTGTGTGTGTGTGTGTGTGTGTGTGTGT
>JAQMCX010000012.1:3282092-3312046 GCA_029814765.1 Acanthurus leucopareius | reverse complement strand
CAGGCATCTGTATGCAGTTGTTGAACTTTGGCCCAGTAAGGGGATTCTGTGTGTGTGGGTGTGTGTGTATGTGTGTGTGTGTGTGTATGTATGTGTGTGTGTGTGTGTGTGTGTGTGTGTGTGTGTGTGTGTGTGTGTGTGTATGAATGTGTGAGAGAGGGCTTGTTTAGTCTGGTCACATGGACCACAGGCCTGCAAAACTGCCAGACTTCTGTCCACATAGTCAGATTATATGTCACGCTGTGAGTGGTTGCGATGCCACTACAGACTGACAGCACACCCACAATATCCTGCTGTAACAAGGCAGTAACAACTATAGTAAGAACACCAATAGACACAGTGTTTCACAAGGGTTTAGAGACATTTGTGGTCGCAGGTTTTGCCATAATTCACTCGTGCTGCGGTACTGTTGTCATGAAAAGAACCATGGAACTATTGCTGTTTACATTGGAAATAATGCCGTCGGTTTAGTTTTGAAAGTATGTTGTGCAGAAAAACAACAACAATCTAATGTGACAAAATTACAGTTTGTTGCTTGCTGCAGAATTCAGTGAATTGGAAAAACGACTGTTTGACTTTGCAGAGGCCAGCGTGTGGTGGTGACAAATGTATCTAGGATAAAAGCACAGCCAGAGGTCAGCGGCAAGGCTAGAACATCTCGCCGCTATTTAGTGCACCCTGCCATGTGCTTAAAAAACAGCCAGGGCTATTTTTACTATCGATCAATGTATATTTAAACTTGGTGTGGGGATAGGGTGTTACTGCAACAAATATGACTTTTTTTTCCAGAAGAAAAGGGCTGAGCTCTTTGTTTAAATTTATTTAGAGAATTACATTGATCTGATAAATAACAAAAGCTCTCAGTTCGTGATTCAAAGATGTTTCAGCATCAGACACATGTTTTCATGGCCTTTAGTCAGAGGACTAAATTAAGAAAAAAATTAGGTATCTGATATGTTGCCTCAGTTTAGTCTGATGGATAATGTAATGAAGAAGTAGCATGGTTGAATTTGTGCAGTGAGCAGCTATAATCGAGTTCGGGGAGCAGACGGAGGTCAAACCAGTGCAAGTGCAGAGGCAGCAGAGCGTGCTCAGATCGAGCTTGATCACAAAGGCCCCAACATGCACTGGGGCCCCAGATACTGTCAACACAGCTGTCCTATTCAGTGAGCATTACAGGGAAAATCCTATTTTAAAACAGAATTCACGTGTTATTCCTGTGATTCCATAGGCTGCGGTTGTGAGTGAGCAAGTCTCACCCAGATCTGTCATCATGACACACTGTGCACTGCGCAAGTCTACTGGATCCAGAGCATTAAACTACCATGAATGAGTTGATAGTAAAATCAGCCCATATTTCAAAATTCATATGTCTAGTCTTGTTGTGACAAATACATTGTTAATTCCTTATACCATTTTACGGGGTTTGAAAATATCTTGATGTTAATACAGTTTTTCCTTGAATTCCTATTTTTCACAAGCAAAAAGTTGTGCATAGATTTAGCTTATACCCACAAAAACACATTGTGTTTAACCTTGAGCTCTCACAAATATGGTAAATACATTTCCTTGCTCATAAAACATTCGTGAGTTATAAGCAATTAAAATGCAGTCTTCCTCTACAGCATATAGCAGTATAAATTTGGTTTATGACCACCATCTGTGGATCAGTGGAATAGTGTGAAACCACTGGCAGGCCTTGGTATTGCGTCACCTGCATGCACAACATCTGTGCATTCTCAAACGCCTGCATGATATAAACAAAACAACTCCACAACACTACTGGATGTCAAAAAAGCCCACTGGGAACCTTTAGTTCAAAAATAAAATGACTTGTACACAGTTGGTCTTTATTAACAACCCTGCAATGAATACATTAATTTGAAGTGTCATTACAAGACTAAAACAACTTCTTTGTTTTGGCTTTGTAAACTGCACAACAGTCATGGCTGATTTTCCAAGGCACAGCACACTTTCTTATTTGTGTCTGTGTTACACAGCAATAATACACAGTTTAGTATACAAAGCATTTTGTATATATGTTGTGAATTCTTTACTCTTTGTAGTTTTTCACAATCGATCTCATCCCACTATTCATTGCAATATTACTTATTAATTAATTTTATTTTTACAATATCATCCATTTGCCCAACCGTGGTGTTCATTTTAACAGTTATTGTGCTTGATTTACGCCTGATTGATGACCTCATCAAAAGCTTTCTAAACACTTGAGATTTGTCTGGAAAACAGGACTGTGTCTACTGTCTATGAGCTTACCATCATCCACCTAAACTCTGCAGGAGTTTGTATGAAAACCAGACAAATATTTATTTAGTCTCCATAGTCATTTCCCGGAATGTTGTTACAGAGCTACAAAACCAGCAGAAGACAGGATATGATTATGTCAGTCCAACATCAAACATATTTACCCATATCCTCTACAGTTTCCTCATAAACAACAGCTTTGGAAGTTAGTGCAGTTCAAGCCGTCAAAATATAATAGATAAAACTGAATTTCGCAATTACTGGATTTGCCAACTTGACACTCACAAGCTACTTGAGAAAGCTAATGGACCCTAAATCACTTGTCCAGAACTCCTTTTTACACAACCACAACACTGGGGTAGTAAGGGGAAAAAAAGATGCAAAAAAAAAAAATACTGAGCTCAACAGTTTTAAGAAGACTAATATTGAACTGATGCATATGAAATCACTGTTTGTGGACTTGTGAACTTCATATTTTCACTGATATCATGGATGCAAACATATTGTTATCATATCATCCATCTGATTTATACCATTAAGTACAGATACCAATACTCCTCAGAATTATGCAAAATCAATTAAATCAATCACTTCAAATATTTAAATGATTCCTACAGCCTTCCTTTCCTGATCCATTTCTGCTGCTTCAGCTGCCAGAGGAACACAGGTTGAAGCCTGGAAATGTTCAAAACAAATTAACTGGATGGCTAATCATACTGGGCGTCGGACTGCTCAGAATTCCCATTTGTATTTTCACAAGTTTCCAGCTACTTTGTTTTGCTAACTCCTCAAGTTTAGACTGTCTTTGCTCCTCCCTGAGAAAATCTCTTTAGAGTCTTTACAAAAATTTTTGTTATTCATCTGAATTAAGAGAGGAAACATTCAACATCAAAGTTAGAGAATAAAATTAACAGAGAACAAGAGGGAGAGACATATGGAAAGCCCTCTACATTAAAATACTGGTTTTAAATTGTACAAAAAAAGAACACCAACATCAAAAAAAGAAAATCAGAGGTGCTGAATGTTTAAACTTTTGCGCCCAAAATAAAAACATTGGGAACACTAATGTTTTACAGTGATCAGTATAATTTGGTTATGTAAGTTGTAACCAGCCCAGGTTTGGTCTAATTTTTAGAAGGATTCAGGATGCCTGGGGAAGTGCTTGTAATTCAGGACTGTCCCAAAGTTTTTTGGAAGTCTGGTCACTGTGGCAGGGCTGTTGTACTAAATTGCAATTGCTAAGCTAAGTGTACCTATTAAAGTAGCAACTGAGTTGAAATGCTCAAATGAATGCAAAGGGCTTTCTATTCAAATTTTTGTAGTTTCTATTCAATACCAGCCTTATGTACGCCATATCTTTCTCTTTTTGTCATTATAAAATAACAATAAGAGACATAGGGAGAGCTGAAGTTAGGGATGTACATCTGCACATACTTGGACAGAGAAGGTTCTGAGCGAAGCCAAAGTGTGGCTAGCCATGTCCAGACACACAAAGAAAAAAAACAGTTTGGAATGACCTACATTAGCAGTGCTCAGAGCATTGCCAAAATGTATCACACAGTCCTTGGCAGTTGGCTTCAGCAGACATGGACAAGAGGAGGGGTGGAACAGAGGGAGAGAGAGAAGGGGAGAGGGAGGGCTTAGTTGTGAGTGAGTGGGTGAGTGAGGGAGGCTGGGGCTCTCAAAGTGCTGATTAGGTGTGTGTTTTGGGCAAACAACAGAATACACAGAAAGGGAAAATGGGCTATACTCCAGTTCAGCAAAAGTGCAGACAGTGCTGAGATCAAAGTTCAGCCATATTCTGTGTGCACAAGATGATAAACCTGGGAAGTCTGTGTGTGTATAAACACATGCACACACATGCATGCACATACATGCACACACCCACACACGCATGTGCGCACGCGCGTGCACACACACACTCACACGCACACACACCAACAACAATGTTCTCTGGGGCAGACTACCTGGGCAGGCTGCCAGTTTATTACTGTGAGTTCCAGGTTAGTGCCAGAGTTCACACAGCTCTCCTGGTGAGCCAACATGTAGAGCCTCACATGTAAGCAGCCCTACGATTCTTAGAAACCCAAAACATTTTCGAGGGAAGCTGCAGGATTGATACACAGGAAAAAAAAAAAAAAGGCACCTTTTAACACTGCTTTTGCTGTAACTTGACCTTGCCAATAGCTAGAGCATGGAGACTGAAGCCTTGCAGCTGCATCAACAACAAAATGCAGGAGAAAAAAAGGAGAAGAGTGACTTTCACTAACATGAGTACAAAAATTCAGTTCAAGATTCTGGCCCCTATTTTGGCTCAGTGATTTACTTGTGAAATGACAATGGTTGTGATTGAAAAAAATGTTAATTTTGAGACATTTACAGTCTCATTGAAGCAGCTACAGCTGTTACTAGAGGCTATTAATGCATCCAAGGAAGACAAAAATACAGGTATTTTATTTAGAAGGGTATTACATTTTTATTTGACGTTGATGATCCTTATTTTTTTAATCTGTAATCTGAAATGAATGACAGCTTGCAAGCAAAAGGGAAATTTTCTTTCAACTTTTTTACCTGCAGCAAAGAAAGAATGTGCAGTGATTTTCTTACACTACTTGCCCTTCATTTCATCCTCTACTTCTGAAGAGCAGATATGCTTGAAAGTTTTCCAATTCAAGATACACTTTTAAAAGGTAAACTGACCCTTTGTTGCAGAGCCTAAAAACGACCTAAAACATTATGATAGTTAAAGTAAGTAGTGAAAAAGGAATAATATTATTCAATTGAAAGATATATAGCACATCCCCAAATAAAGTTAATTAGTCAGATATTTACCCATATGAACCCAATTTTCCCTTGACATTGATTAATTCATTGTGACTGCACAAACAGGTTGATAGACCAGGGAATACAAACATTACAAAATCAAAATAAAATAGCATAGCTCAAATAAGGACAACCTTTCATGCAAAACCAAGGTTAAAAATAGTAAGTTGGTAAACAAAAACATTATTTTCGTTTGCTTTAATCATGATTTTGCAACTTTTTAAACTTGCTTTATTATGCCTTTTAGAAAAATATAATGTGTATACACATATTGTGGACAGATTAATAGATTGATGTCAGTTTGGAATTTTAAAGGTTTTTTTCAAGGCTCGGAGTCCCACAGGGCAGACCTACTAGTGCCTCTGAGGCCTAATCATTTATTTCCCCTGTGACACAGAGCTCATGCATCAGGCCAGGTCAGCCCTGTTGCACTGAGAATGGATGGGTGTGATTTGTGTTCAACTCTCTATTTGTTCTGAGAGACTCTGGGTGGTGGGGAGGGGACTGATGAGCTCTTACATCAGACATGTTGGGACCTGAGTCCTGAACTGAAGGCAACATGAGCATATTTTGATAATTAGTTTTATATTTTGTTTAGTGACTAGCTATTAATTAGCCTCAGTTTTCAATCATTTCACCATAAGAATCAGAAATGTTAAAAAAAGGTCAGGAAATGTTCAAATAAAAAAAGAACAGGACAAACATGGATAACACAAATCAGAATAATCATGGGTAATACATCAGAATATTTGGGAGCACAAATTCTTACAATTGTCAACACAACATATAAGTGCTTTTAGCATCAAAGGCATACAGTTAAAATGTTATAATTTATATGTTGTGAGTTTGGTGCAGATAAATGCTTACTTATGGTCTACTATTGTGATTCTGGAGTCTGGTATCCCCAACACAGCACAGCTCTGGAGAAGTTCTTGTTTACGCTGAGCTCCTTTATTGTAGTAGTTTCCTGTATAATATTTGGAGGACAAATTAGATTAGGTAGAAAAATGTAAATGAAAGTT
Source organism: Acanthurus leucopareius (assembly GCA_029814765.1). NCBI lineage: Eukaryota > Metazoa > Chordata > Actinopteri > Acanthuriformes > Acanthuridae > Acanthurus > Acanthurus leucopareius. The sequence goes on along the minus strand of JAQMCX010000012.1, from coordinate 3,305,936 downwards.
AAAATTCTGTCAGGAAATTTATCCCAAATGCAATTTGAAATATTCTCCTTAATTTTGTAAAATTTTTTCTTTAGCTGTGTAATAATGGTCCTGATGTGTCACTATAGATGAATCTAAAGGAATAGATTGTTGCTGGAATATGAAAAGTATCTGAATAATACTTTTGATACTTTTTACACCATCCAGTGATTAGGTGGGTTAAATGCTCTCTGTCTATTGGCTCAATTTTTATGTTTCACCTGCGATCAACAACTCTATGTCTTCTTAAATCATTTCAAATTTTAAATAGAAGTTGTGTTACGCTATGTCCGTTTTCAGATGTCACGTGTTAGGCAACAACAGTTTGAATTAAAAACTGAAATAACGTTCTTCATTTTTTAGCATTGCTCGTAGTCACTTAGTTAGATACTCTGTATAAGTATATGGTGTTTTAATCAAGGGTTGAAAAAGTCACGTTGCTATGTTTGAAGAGCTGCTCTGATTCATGTAAATGCAAACTAATTTTTATGTTTTGCTTACTGTTCTCCATTCATCTTACGGTCGAATTTGCCAGAACTTACCAAGTTAACTTACAACAAGCCATGCTATAGATGTACCTTCAGAACGTTACATTAGCGTGTTAAAGTTACCTAACGTTATAGTAGTTTGGTGTCACCGTACCTTGAGATAAGCACAGCAAATGAACGCTTGCATTTACTTCAACGAGTCGTATTATCGTTGGAGCGAAGAACATACATTCATCGTCCGGATGTGCAGTTACAATCAGAGCCCTGATATCAGCGTCATTTGTTTCTCTGCTCGATGAAACGTTCATTACATTTTTAAATGACTTCATCAAAGTTCGCCGATGTCGGTAGAAAATGCATCTTATAAAAACCAAATAAGATAGAACTATCACGATAACCAGATAAACACTCATTATTTTGGCCGTTAAGGTAAATAATCCGTGTGAAGACAAAAGTCTTAAACGCAAAGGGTTCCACGTCTAAAAACATACAGCACATGCAGTCTGACCGATGAAGGTTCTCGTTACTTGGAGACTGCAGTATCATAATTACCTCTAACAAGCAATCGTTGCCAGCTTTAAGCCAAATGATAGTGTGTTTTACTCACTTTGAGTCACTATCGCTTTTTCCGTTCATTCGACTTTAAACCAACTTATATGGCGAGCAAGGAAATAAATAAAACACATGGACGTGTTCTTGCTTACTCGAATGAACATGGCATAAAAAATCTGCGAGGACGTTAAATAAATCAAGCGAAAGTAGTGTTTTTAATGTTGGGAAATTTCAAATACCATGAACATTACCATGTTGGGGGGGACTATTTAGCTGTCACACTGCTTTATCCTTGCAGGTGCATAAAATCCTAATTAGTTTTTCAAAGTATTTATCAAAAGAGAGACATGATAGCTCTCCTACTCGGTGTATTTTCAGATTATAGCTTTCTTCGAACATCTACATATGTTAAATAGTCCTAATACCCAGTAAATTCAACTTAGTAGGAACAACTTCTTTTACCCTGTCAGGACATCGACCGACAAATGCGGCGCAGCCTTCAGTCTGCCCAGTCGTCCACAGCTCACAACCCGCGGATTTACAATCAACAATTGGCACCAATTTCTGCCCAGGGATAACTTTCTTTCCCATCGCTATATTTTCTAAATATGAGGTGAGTACGAATTGCTAAAATGCAGCACAGCAACATGTCTAATTAGCACGCTATCTAAGCGTCCCGGTCTACGCTGAAAATCTGCCTTGCAAGATGGCGACGTGGTTGAGAATTCAAAGGTGAAATACGGGCTAAGTTAGCTAGCTAGCGACAACAACAACATCTTAAATGCCGTGTTATCACACTGTAGTTTTGAATTAGCCTATACGTCTGGTGTGCGTTATTATTATTTTGCACGGTTTTGGTGCATTTCCGGAAAATCTCTCTGATGTGGGAACAGACCCATCCCCCAAGATAAGCTACAAATCCAATTGCGTTTATAAGACAGTGTGGAGTTAAAAGACAACAATAACACACAGGAGCAGTATTTCTCACTGCCAGCCTGTGTATGAGGCCATGAAGTTCACTGTGGCTGCTGGGTTTGCATAGAAATCATCAGAGGAACCATAATAGATGATTTCTAAATTGAACTTTACGGTGCACTTCACCGTGAAATGACGAAAGCTAACCAAAGCAATGTAATTTTATAACTTGAAACGGCATCCCTGAAGCCACGTCGGAAAATACTGAAAAATATTGTTGCAATGGAAACGACACAGGAAGGGGAAAACCCAAAAGCGAAGGTACTATCTTCATTCATGGTCCACGTTTAAAGATATGAGACAGGGATGCAGCTTAAACCAGTATTAAGATCTTAGTTAAATGTTTTATCACATATTTTTTGCAAACGCAGAGAAAACTACTCAAAAATGCGTTATCTATGTTAATCAGGTCAGGACTAGGTAGTGGTAAGCATATCAATATCATCCTGCCTACCCCATTGCTTTGACTTATAAAATAAAGCAGTTATGATTTAATTTCATGCTGAGCATGGAGATGCTGTGACTTGGTCTGTCTTGACACAAGACTTTTTGTATAATTATTCACTTATTGGCATTTTTTAATCATCTGGAGTAGGGGAGGAAATGATGCACAAAGTAAGAGTAGGACTAAGACCTTGAAAGTTGACAAAATCTTCTAACAAAGGCATCAGTGCAACAAAGTTTGTTTCCTGTTTCATCGATTGTTAGACATGCTGGTAAATATTTGGTCATCAGTGATACTGCTCTAGTCTCTGCTTCATAAGCCTGAGAAGTGTTTTTGTTTTGTTGTTTCCTTTGATCCTTCTTAATTTTTTTTGCTTTGATCTGATTTGTTTTCCATTAGTTTGGGTGAAAGCTTTAAGGGTGTGCCTGCAAATGAGACTGAACACCAAATACACTAAAAAAGATATAGTACATAACCACTATTGTTACTGCTTCTGCTGATAATAGACATGAAGCAAAGTTATTTCATTCTGTATCTGCAAGACTAAATGTTAAGGAGCTGATGATATTTTTAGGAAAATTTGTGGAAATCTGAAAACAGTTCACAAATTCAAAAAAATTGTAATAAATAATAACACCCTAGATATAATGGCAATGGTTGTAGCTTTGTCCAATTCTGATATTATTATGATAATTTCTTGCTATGTTGATCAAGCTGTAAATGTGAAGAACAAAAAAATATGATCAGGCCTATATGATTGGTTACTAGTAGGGTTGAAGACAGCGTCTCTTTACAACAGCTTTACAGCAGGTTTTAATTAAAAACCAAGAAGTTTTTCTAATCATAAAATATCCTAACTATAAAATGAAATAAATAACACCCTTTTCCAATCCCCTTAATGAACAGCAGATTGTTAGTAAGAAATTGAAATTGCAGAGCCAATTGATGCCTAATAATTTTCTACCATGCTTCATATGCAAATGTATTTAAAATTTTTTGCATTTTAAATTGCATTATTTGTAAATTTACAAATAGAATAATATTTGCTCCAGCTTATTGATGGCTTGGATGCTTTTAGATATGAGCATGAAATAACATTTTATTAAGTTACATTTGAATTGGTTGTGTGTTATTGTATCAATTACATTTTATTGTTTTTTTTTTTATCACATAGAAGCACTTCACTCATGCTGATTCTGCAGTCTACAGCACGTTTTTCCTTTTAATTGGAATAATCTTTTTAATAAAAGTACATGTACATGAAAATATTTTGAATAAGCACAATTAATAAAATTCATAGCGGGACTGACCATGATTTTCAAATTTTATAAATAGTAGCTTGATTTAAAGTTGTCTAAAATTTTTCCCATGTTATTTCCCCCATGTTATTTCCCCCAAGCATTTGTAAATAATAAGAAACCACATAGAATTGCTTTTTTACCAAGCATCAGTATAACGTGTGGTATGTTCTTTTCCAAGTGTAACATTTGGTAAGGCGCTGAGAGATTAGCTGGATGACAGTTTACAAACAGGAGAGGTATTCAGAGATGACTTGAGCTGTCAAAAAGGTTTTTTTTTATAATTTCAAAAAACTGTACTAAAATGAGGTGCAGTACAAACTGCCAGGTGAAGCTAGCATGGTGCAGGTCAACAACAACTTTGCAGTCATTTGAAAGTGAAGCACAAAGCAGAAGGGGGGTGCTCATCCACTGATCAACACCAGATGAAATGAGTTTGCTGATGGACATGCAGAGCAAACAATGGACCTCATCTCAGAGATAATAGCTGAAAACAACAAGCTGTACTGCACCACCAAGAAAAAACATAACAAAAAAACTGAAGGAACTATGTGACGATAATGCAGACTAGCTCGTTGATAGTGTTGAAAATATAGTATAATAGTATATTTAGGTTTGATATTTCTAATGCCACAACACCCCCTATATACACTTTAGATAGCTTCTGAAAAAAATCAGGCTAATAACAAATGATCAAAATTAATTCAAGTTAGATCAGTTAGCCATTTTTTAAGAACAGGCCCCTGTTCTTCCCACCCACATGCAACTATTTTGGTGTTTCCCTGAACTGCAGCTGCACATTATAGCCCAAGTTGTTTTTATGTTCGAGTAGTTCCAAGATCATCCCCGCTCTTTTAGTTTAAAAGTCTTGACTTAATTTAACGCCTCGACAAGGTATAGAAATACCCTTAGAGTATGTATTTTGGATTTGATTCTAACTTTATCACTCACGGTGGCAAACAAGAAGTGATGTCAGGATAGTGCAGTGAGCCTACTAACTCACATGGAAACAGAAAGGTTTTAGAAAATTGATAAGGTGATGGACTACACTGGCTTCCTGAATCAAATAAGATTAATATTTTAACCAATATACCATGGTCATGATTTGTTCCCTCCTTTGTTGTGTCTAATGTGTACACTACGACCCAATAGACCACAAATTACAGTTCATCTTCAGTTCTGCAGTTCCTGACTCATGCTGCAGATTTTTTTGATATTGCTATCTAATATTGCCAGTCTAACTCACTACAAAATTATTTCATTCTCTCTCGATTACTTCTCATGAAGAAAGATCTTTAAGAAATTTTTATATATTTATCATAATTTCTAGGAAAGTAACTTTTTAAAAATTCAATTTTATATCTCTGACTCGATGCAGGTGGTTCGTCTCTCCAAACATGGTCTAGCTAAATTCTCTGATCCGTGAAGCAGCCTAAGCCCGCTAGCTCTGAGCCACAATGTCCAGTAGCTCGGGATACCCTTCCAGCCAGGGGAGCTTCAGCAGCGAGCAGAACCGATATCCACCACATTCTGTCCAGTACACCTTCACCGGCACACGCCACCAACAGGTAAAACCTTTTGTCTGCAGTTTTGATTTTAAGCTACAGTGTGTTTCAGTGTCGTGTTGTGAAAAAGTAACAAGTATAGTTTGAATCAAAGGGATCTAAAGAGTCTAAATATCTCAATATGTTGTGGGGATATCTTAGCGGAAGATATTTGCTTAAGAAGTTCTTTGGGTTGCACCCCTGAACCTGTGTGGAAAATTTATCTGAACAGGTAATGAATGTCTGCTAACATATGATATATGACAGACTAATATGCAGCTTCATACAGAAAATGAGTCAGAGAAGGGTGAACTGCCAAGCTCTCCTGTTCGACATGGCTTTGTCCTAAGATTCTGTGATGCTCAGACTCAGCTGCAACAGTATTTTATTAAGGTTTATAACCTTCAGTTAAGCGCGACCAAGTTTTCTGTCAAAATAAATTGTAAATGTGATGCAAAAAAATTGAAAGTGTATCAATTGCAGCTCAGTTTCCAGTTGCAAGTTCATTTAACTGTTGTGAATTTTGGATAATTTTTCTTAACTATTTTGGAAGACAATTCTTAGAAGCTTGCTTTCACAGAAAACCGTCTGTGGTACATTTCTGGGCATTTGGGTTGTTTGTTTAAATCTGGGTAAAAACTGGAGTTTTCCTGTAACTGCATTTGCTTGTTCAGGTTTGTTTGGAGGTCATGCTGTGCTGATAACATTTGTGTTTTTTACCAAATAGCTTTTTGATGAAAGATTGCAATCATTACAAAGATTTTAATTCATTTTCTTAACATCTTTAAACAAAATACATTAGAATTTTCTGGATAGGAGCAATGATAATGGTTTTGGTCATTTTATTATAAATTGAGTGATGAGTCTTTGAAAGAGGAGCGAAGTCTTGGCCTACTTCCGGACTAGCCCTTTTTTCCTCAGTGAATGGTGGCATTCTGTTCTTATTCTAAGCTACATAAGTGGCTCCTGCTGTAGTTAGTGATAAATTTGTGAATCTTGTTACTCAAAGGAGGATTATCACAGTCATTTATTTATAATATTTAGCATTTAACCCTTGAAATGCTAACATTGTGTCTATGTACACAGAGAGCTGAAGTGGTTGAGTTCACTTTTCTTTTAACAGCACTCACGAACCAATTATAATCAGTGTAGTTACTTGTGCAAGCTGAGAGAAGAAAGACTAGACTGTGAATAGAAAAAAGCCAATACATTGTCCCTCTCCTGATTACATTTTGTATATCAGCCGTAACCAAGTACTATTCTGTTATCAGTGCATAACCTGAAGGACATCCATATGTTATGGATGTATTTGAAGTTACAAAAGTCACTGTTTATGGATATTTGTTAACTGTGCAGCGTAAAATCATTAGTACAGGAAAGTAACATGGCCCTGTTTTTGAAAAAAAATAATAAAAAAAATATGGCATTGGTTCAGTAAATAAACTGGGAAAAACCTGATCCAGCATTTAGAGCAGTATCAAAGGAGTTTTCCAGTAATGCTGTCTGTGCTGAAACAAGCCTGATGGAAGATTATGCTCAGTTGCATGTTAATGTAAATAACATAAATAAAGCAGTCAGTGTAGACAGCTGTGCTGATTGAAGACGGAAGTGTATTGGTGGCATCGGGTGAATGTGTTGCCTGGTGAAGACAGGACTTTACCTTTCTCTAAGAATTCTTTGGTTGCTGCATCTGTAAAATGCAGGTTACAGATGTACCTTTGTAGGAACTCATTAATTTGTGATATTTGCCCTCAGGATTTCACAGTTCCGGACTATCGGACTCATATGCAAGATCCACAGGGTCGGAGAAGACCATCATTATTGTCTGTATTCCACCCTGGAACTGAAAGGTAAGAGCTTCTCCTTGATATTTGGCCCTCTGCCTAAGGACCTACTCAAACCAAATTAGATATTTCCGATTTCCTATTTGTTTTAATCTGAACAGTCTGGCACTGAGGGCTGCAGGTGGTTGGGGGGAAAAAACACAGTTCAACCGCCAAGGTTGAAGTGAAGTGAACTTAGGAGAGAGCACAGCCAGACGTCACCCTTCGGTGGCCTGCTAGCTGATGGGCTTATCAGAGCAAACAGACCAAGGAATACAGAGACTTCATTTGCATTTACAAACTGGTAGACACTCCCTCATTGCCGCAAAAAATTTTGGTGATCATCACAACACCTGATTTGGTCTAAATGAGCCCTAAGGTCTGACAGTTGATTAAGATGATGAACTGCATCCTCAAACTTGCCATCCAGATTGAGTTTTTATTCTCGATTAGGGAGAGTTGCTCTTTCCTGTCTCACTCCCTCTGGGATGCTGTTCCTGGATTACAGTTTGGGAACTGTACATCTAGACTATCAGATGTAGCTTTTAATACATCTCTGAATTTCTTGTTTACTTCTGTTCTTCAGGCCTCCAGAGAGACGTCATGGTTACGAACAGCAGTTTCACTCCATCACAGCCCAGTCTGAGCATGAGGTCCTGGAGGCTAAACGCCCTCGGATGGAGACTGTTGCTGAGGCCCGCACACCTCCCACTGCTGGGGGTATTGTTCTGCCCATGACCCATTCAGTACAAGATAGTCTAAGAGCCAGTGTGGAGGTCAAAAAGGTGGGCCCTGTTCCTCTTCATTCACTTTTGGAAACTTAAAAAGTCTCATTTGTGTTATTGTCCTTATGTAGACAAACTTAGTTTATCATGTTACACTGTTCTTTAAGTGCACACTGTTAAACCATGCCAGGGTTTGCAGCACTTTCATAATTTCATAACACTTAACTCAAGATTAGAAAGTGCTTGTGACCTCTCTTTGATTCTATAATGTCAGAATGTGTTTGTGTTTTCTGTTATAAGCATAATAAGCTAAATAGATACCTACACACATCTTGCTGTAGTTTCAAACCTTTTTTCCTTTTTGTCAGGAATCTCAGTTCAGCGTCAAAGTGGAGTCCCCGTCCCCAGGAGGACCTACACTACACTTAGGAGAAGAGCAGGATACATCTCCCTCCAAATTATCCAAGGAGGAGCTGATCCAGAGTATGGACCGTGTTGACAGAGAGATTGCTAAAGTAGAGCAGCAAATTTTCAAGCTGAAGAAAAAGCAGGTTGGTGACCTAAAACCTCTCAACTCTGAAAATGTATCAAATACAACTGATGTTGTGTAAAAAAAAACCTAGGCACAAGTAACGAGTTCACTTGCTATTTTAATGAGGCATTAACCCACCAGAGACTGAAGTGATGGTAATTTTAGAACAGCAATGAGGAGCTGTTGAATGGCTTATTGCTTTTATAGAATGTGTAATTGTACACCACCATGGCAGAAGTTGTAAAAGTCTCGTAGTTGATGCATGTTAAGTGTAGTGATTACATTTTGAAAGAGCTGGTTCATCAGTGGCTGAACCTTAATGGGATTTCTTTCACTGACATTGTGGAATGTGTTCAGGTTTTGGTTTTGATTTAAATATTTTCCACTGTGACTATTAAATCCAGCTACAATTTAAACAGATATAATAAACAATGACATAAACACAACAGAAATGTGCAGATGAAGTGACAAATGTAAAAAGGTTTTTTTTTTTTCACTTCAGTAACTTAGTTTGTAGCAGTGTCAAGGTCTACCATTGATAATTTTTCTGCAGTCATAGGCCTCTCTTTCTCTTCTTGTGCTTTTCCACTGGTGTTGCACTGGGCCTAACTATTCTACGCTGATCTGCATTTCCATTACTAGTTAAATCATGCCGAGTTGTGCTGAGTGGCACCAAGGCCAAAGCACACCAGCCTTAGGGTGCAGGTTGCGGTGATGCCTTGCTGACGGCGCCCATCCTGTGGTAGCCCCCCTCTCTCCCCCATAGAGAAGCATGTGTTGCGAGACTCGATTCATGTCTGTGCGGGAGAGTCAAGAGAAAGTGGGTTTTAAAAATGTCTGTGCGTTCAGCTCTTAGTGCTTTTACAGCTTCTAATGGAATCTGTTTGGTTTAAAGTTTAGTTCCATTCCTCATCCTTGTTTGTACTGCAGATATCTGTTTACTGTTTAATCATGTTAGAGTGCAGTTTTAGGGGTTTTGTTAAGTTGATAGACAGAAACTCGATATTTCTTGATTTTGTTGCTTCATAATAAAAGATTTAACATAACAAACTGGAGACTTATGTTGTAAGCAAATCATTAGATTAAAAAACATGATTACATGATAAATGATCATTAGCAGAGTGTTGTTTGTGGTTAATTTTTGATACAGCCTGCAAACAGCTCACCTCCAGCAGGTAAACAATGTCTTTTGCTTGCCTTGCTGACTGATGGAAAAACACTTAGATTAAAAATAACAGCCAACTAAAGACAAGTTTTCCATTAGTTAAAGGCACAGCTTCATGTTGGTAGCCACGTTTAAATGGAAATGCAAATCCTGTCTGTTCGGGGTAGACATGCCCAGTCAAACTGAGCCATGACAAACAGTGTTAAGAAAGAGTAAAGAAAAGTCCTATAGCTTGTCCTATCAGTGAGGAGTTCAATCAGCAGACAGGAATGTAAGTTGCCTCTATAGCCTAATCATTTATTATATATTATTTTCCAGAAAGGTGCTCCCAGAAACTGAATTTTAGAATTACAGGCTTATATTTTTTTATTAGCTCTTCAGATTGGGAAATCAGCATCAGGCACCAGCCAAATGTTGGTAAAATATAAAGTTGACTGGTAGATTTTAGGCAGCAGGGAAATCTAAACATTTATCTGTTGGTGGCTGGTTGATGTTCACATTTTAAAAATTGAATTTCTCACTCTGCTATCTTCCTATATTGATTGACCTGTTTTAATGTGCTGGTAGTTTCTGCTGCTATTTTTTTTTGGGAATTCTGTCTTATTGAAATACAGAATGCAGGCTGAGTTATACTCTCAATTTTTCAGTCTGAGTTTTCCCAAGATTTTCAGAGATTTGTTTGTTTATGTGAGGTATTTCAGGAACTGATAATGTCGTCCATGTAACCTGTTAGTTTACATAACCTTTAACTTGTAAACACTGAGGAATCAAACACGCCAGCTCAGCTTGTCTGTTAGCATCAGCATTGGCCTCAGTGGCAGAAAACTTTAGTTCTGTTAAAAAATGTTGTTCTTGAACAAGCCTGTATGGATTTATCTGATAATGCCTGCATGGGCCTCAGCTCAGATATCAGAAGCTGAGATCAGATCGATACAGTGTACATGTGTTTTATGCAAGTTTTTACATATGAAGCTTGTTTAACCGGGTCATGTATAAAAGAAAAGACCCCACCTCATTTCATGTTTTTTTCTTGTATGCATTTTTAGATTTCTTTCTTGTGTGCTATTGGTTAAAATATTGTGTGTCGCTGTTGTCTCTTAGCAACAACTAGAGGAGGAAGCAGCAAAGCCAGTGGAGCCAGAAAAGCCAGTGACCCCTCCCCCTGTGGAGCACAAGCACCGCAGCATAGTCCAGATCATCTACGACGAGAACAGGGTTAGTCATATGCTGCAAATAATCACCTCATCTTCTCAGTTCTTCCTGGTCATTATGTTTGTGCTGAAAACTATTTGTTTTGTCTATAATCTGTGTGCATTCTCCAAGCTGGATAATGTTAATTTTGCTTTTCAACCAGTGCAGGTTTACAGGCCTTAATGGTGCTGAGCCTCGCCAAAATGAGAACACATGCGTTTCCGCTTCATTCTCCCTGCAGTGGATAACCATGGTGACCATGGCCATCCAGAGGCAGTCATCCCTCTCAAAACAGGCCATTTAACACTAAACTGCTGGCTAAAAAAATTATCTGTAAATCTGTCTGTGCTCAGCTCTCTCAGTATTTTTGCAGCTTCTAACTGAATTTTCTGCGGTGGAGTTTAGATCAGTCCTGTTTACCAGCCTTACTTTACCATTCACTGATCAATTAAAGTCATTTTATTCTTGGTGCTGTTTGTTGATTAAAAAACAGTGTATGTGACAACATACAGCATGGATGTTTGTGGTTGCTCGTAGCTCAGCTCTGCAGGAGCATTCCCATTACTGGAAAAACTGCATGCATATGGAATAGCAATGTCCTCATTTTTAAGAATAATCATCAATCGACACTAGTGTGGTTTTTGCATGCTTAGTGAGCCATACTGTTAAAAAGTAACCATATTCTCACTGCAGTTTGACCTGGTCATATTTCATAATTTGTTTTGTTTGACTTTTTAAAATCAATGAGGAATACAGTACATCTAACTAAAAGTCAAGGGCAAAAGCAGACCTCATTATCTGTATTTCAGCTGAACAATAGGGAAGTGAGTGTGTGTTTATGGAGGTCACTGTAGTTCATGTCTGTCAGACTGTGTTGTGGTAGGAGAGTGCTGAGACACGCCTTCCTTCTCAGTTAGCCATTAACCCTTTAGGCTGCAAAGCTGCTCCAGCCCTGTGCAGAGTCTGGCAGCTCTGTTTGTTTCTCTAGTTGTCTGAACATGTAGGCCTATTAAAGGAAGGAAATCGAGAGTTATTCAGTGTTATTCTGATGATCTTGAATAAGCTGACAGTCTGTACTGATCCAGGAAAAGTGTTTTTGCTAACCCCATTAATTATGCTCCAGCTGGAACATTCTTTCTTCTGTTTTTTTTTCTTATATCATGTTTCGCTCCTTTCAAGAACGTGCAGCTGCTCACTTTAAAATGTATCATTTGAGAAGCTCATAGTAAAGCAAAACTAATTACCTCATGATCAAACAAGTATAATGTTTTCCTTAATTAGAAATGAAGGAAATTATCAAAATTGATGGTTGTCCTGAGAAATTGCACTTGTCTTTATGTGCAACATATCACAACCTAATTGGAAAAATTGTAATTTCTTTGAAAACGGTCAGATGTTTAATTGTTGCTTTTTTGGCCATAAGCTACCCCGTGACTGAAGCTTCTCCAACCATGCTGTAGCACCTAAAAAGACTAATAAATATTAAGTGTATGTCTATGTAAGACCTACTAAGGTTTTTTTTTGTTTTTTTTGTGGAAATGTTTTTTTTCTGAATATCCTCATTGTAATTTGGTTTATTTTTTTGTTTACTTTGTTATTAACATATATAAACTCTTGTTCCCTTTTTCTAGAAAAAAGCTGAAGAGGCCCATAAAATACTTGAAGGTCTTGGTCCCAAGGTTGAGCTGGTAAGTGATATAATGTTTCATAATGTTTTTTGCCCTTTTGTGAACTTTGAGGAAGAGGTGATGCTTAACTCAGTAGCAGGTTAGACATTACTGCTTGCCTAATAGCTAATATTTAATCCACTTCTGGTTTCTGCTCTGCTTTTTCCCATCTTAGCCCCTGTACAATCAGCCGTCAGACACAAAGGTTTACCATGACAACATCAAGACGTGAGTATCAACATTTATTCCGTACATTTATATTACGAGCATCTGTTAGCCCGCAAAGTGCATCAGACATGATGCTTACTGCACTAACAGGACAGGAAGTGTCTCAGCTGAAGAAAGCATTGGAGGTAATGCTGACCTCCTGAGGATAAACTCAGCTGATTATTCTAATCTGATTGCTGAGTCACCCAGTTGAGTTGCCCTACTGACACCAGGGAGAGTGATTGAGAAAGGAAGTGAAAGAATGAGCATGTGTCTGCGTTAGGTGTGTTTAAAGAAGGGTTGTGTCAGGGGTTGAAGGCCAGGCTGTCTAGGATCAAACCCTTATCGGTGTCTGCCATGAGAGCAGCCCATCTGGCTCAGTCTTTATCACGACAGAGACCACCTCAGCACTACAGGCCACAGTCTCAGGGTCAGCTCTCTCATTTTTCTTTCCCCACAGCCACCATCATGTGTAAACAAAAGAGTTCCCAGTATTCTGTACCTTCAGTAGTAAAAATAAACAGTGATATGTCCATGATGGTTTTTCATGGGAGTGTTGTAAATTACACCAAGCTCTGGCCCTCAAAGTATTTTCAAATTTACAAAAGACACAGTTGCACAGGGTAGAAGAACTACTTCCCACCAATACATTGGCTGGATCTTCTCTTATATATCTTATATATCTATAATATGTTTATCTACAATATCTCTATAATAAAAGTTTATTTTTACAGAGAAGTCTAGTCTTTGACATGTTATGCAACTTCATATGCTTTCTCATTAATAACACAATATCTTCGTTGTATTGTTCTCCTCTAGCAACCAAGTCATGAGGAAGAAGCTGATTTTGTTTTTCAAGAGGAGGAATCATGCTCGTAAACAAAGGGTAAGTGTCCCTGCTGTCAGGAAATCATGGTGGAAGTTCCAGGTTTTTAGTGTCAGCGCTCTGGACAACACATTAGCGGCACCACCCATTCCCATGGTCAGTGTAGCATTCACGTCATACCAGACATGATGCACTCAGATGATCTCAGATGACCAGGGGAAATATTAATAGAACTGTTAAAGTTTTTGATTCATGGTATCCTTGTTTACTTTGCCTGATATAATAAAGAATCGTCAGCTCATCAATTGAACTCGATGGAGTGGGCTGTGAGCTGTTTACTGAAAGTTACAGAATATTGTTACAAGATTGTCAGACATCGAACAGCAGTTTTTTTTTTTTTAAATGCAGAAGGCAGACATGAGCAATTTAACAGCCTGCTTTTTCTATAAATCTTCTTTTCATCTAAAAAGTTACTTTAGACAAGTTTCTGGTTTTCTTGATACCCATTTTGTTGTCAAGACTGTTTTGAACTGAACTCATAGAACATTTAATGCTCATTTTTATGATCATGAAACTTTCAGTACACAGAAATTATGGGATTGCAGCCGAGGATGATGGAAACGTCACTAGTTCTGCATATTTGTCATAAGTCAAAGTATTGGGACAGATTGATGTTTTGACCTCACTGGGAAAGTTAAGGGATTGCCAAAGTTAGAATAATTCATCCAAGTGGAATGTGAATCTCTGACCCAAAATTCTTTGCACTCCATTCAATAGTGCTCTCAAAACCACAAATGTCAACTTCATGCTGGCACTAAAGGAAAAAGCCAGGAAATCGCTAAAGTCAGTGGGCTGTTCTCTGACACAACAGCTGTGTACAAAATTTATAGCATTTCACGCAATGGTTGTTGAGATATTACAGTTGCAGTCAGAGTCATGAACTGACTGACCAACACCGCCTTTACATGAGCCACATCGCTAGTATGGCTAACCAGAAAAACGCACTGATGTATTTACAGTGCAGGAAACGTCTGGTTTCCCCTGTTTGTTGAAAGGTATTGTGTGGGCCAAGGACTAGAAATCTTCATAAGTTCACCTGAACCGTAGGACCTGAGATACAGTCTGGGACCTGTACAGGTCTGGACCCATACAGGTTCGGACCCAAGTTTCAGGTCGGGTCCCACTAGTGTAGCATCTGTTTATACATAATAACCCAGTGGATCTGAAAGACCCAGCCATGATCAGATAGCACTAATCCTAATGGAAATGCTGTATGTGTATTATGACTTGCAACACTGTAGTGCATCTGTGGCCACAAGGTGGTACCAGATGACCTGTATGAAAGGGTTCTTCTGCTCAGAAGGTGAGGAGTCAAAGTGCAGAGGTCAGATTCGTCTTGGAGAGCATGGAAGACATCACTGGTCATCCATTGACCAGTTGAAGATAGCAATGCCAACATCCATCCATGCATGGCTATCTTCAACCGGTCAATGGATGACCAGTGATGTTATAGTTCGAAGGGCAATCAGTTGTAGACATCTAGATGTTTTGGTTTTTTTTTTACATCGATGGATCTGAAGGGCAGAGCTGATTCAAATCAAGTCCGGTTTGTTGCACATTGCTGTCACAGCAAGTTGACTTCTAAGAGGAATTAGATTGATTGGCTAAGTTGTTTTAATCAGCAAGAGGGGATTTAAGAAAACAACTTGTAAATTAACATCGACTTTTTGATAACAAACAGCTTATTGGATCTTCATCTCCTAGACAGGTTCAGGTTGAACATTATTCAGTACTGGGTCTCTTTCCTTTAAATATAGAACTGGTCCAGTCTGGTTCCAGATAGTACATTGTACATGTCTTTGAGATCTGCCAGAAAATTTTTTTGGATCAATAAAGACCTCTAAGAAAAACCATTCTTATGTAGAGTATTGTAATAAATATTGTTTCATTAAGAGCCTGAGAAATACAGTGGTTAAGTAAGTGTCTTTCTGGCTTTCTCCACATTTAACCAGTAATTTAAATGATTCAGAACTACCTTGTGTTGAAACACTTAGCTCTGTTTTTTTATTGCAATGGCTGAGTGAGTTCCACCTTTCTCTGGCTGTTCCATGTCAGGGTCAGACAAACCTTTTGAACAATGGCAGAGTGCACATGGCCTCATGCCAAGAGGAAAGTGAATTGTTTGCCCCTTGCTGCAGAGTGGAAATGAGGCCGTATTGTTCTCTCAATACATGAATCTCTCTTCATCTTCACTAAACATTTTAACCCTCACATCCCTGGAAATTAGTTTTATATTCGCTTAAATTGAAAAATTAGATTGCTTGGGGCCTTTTTTCCTGTCAGACTATATTTACCAGACCAATTATAAATACATCTAAATACATATTGAGCTGATATTTGATAATGAGCTTTTGAAAGCTATCTCTAAGTAGACTAGTTGCGTCAGAACAAACTGTGCCAGGGTCAGGACACTGTATTGGGCAATGTGAAAGGTGGACATAAACCCCCAATAAACAGCCAGTTTCTAAACAGCATGTACTCACTCACCTTTGCCCTCACTTCAAGTTTCTGCAGCCTGTCTGTAGTTACGTTTGCATTTCTTTTCATGTTCTTTTTCAAGGATAAACTGCAACAGTGATTTTACTGACCGATGTTATTTATTTTGTATTTACATAAACATTTACATAAAGCATGATACAATACACAGTGATGCAATAATGTTCAACTGGAGACTACAGAAAACAGAGACATCACAGTCACAGCAGCAGGTGAGGATGGGTGATGATAGATTTTAATAACTGTGTTTGCAACATTACATCAACTTTGTCTCCTCTGCTTAGTGACCTAGCAACATATTACATCAAGTGCACCTCCACAAACTGAGGTCTTTCCATTGTTTCATCAGAAACCTGAGCATTTCTTCACCATTGTACACTTTGCATCTGAACAGTGCTCATTTAGGATTAGCTGTACTTTTTCAGGACACTGTGAGCAAGAGTTTTTTCTCAAAACAGCCTTTATTATGTAACCTTTCCTGGAGTAACATAGCAACAGATGATCTCAATTCATTTCCCATTTGTATCACAGTTAGTGTTTTAGGAATTTCGTGTAGATGCTGTGACATTTTTGAAGGAATATGAAAATATAATTTTCCTCATTAGGGCTTATAATATATTCCATGTGGATCATTTGGCTCATTGCACTGGCAAGAAGTTCTTTTGGCTCTTACTGTCGTGATGGACGCCCACTCCTGATATAGCATTTTCCATGCTGCGTACACAGGAACAGAAAATCTGCCAGCGCTATGACCAGCTGATGGAAGCGTGGGAGAAGAAGGTGGAGCGAATGGAGAACAACCCCAGACGCAAAGCCAAGGAGAGCAGGACACGGGAGTACTATGAAAGGCAATTCCCTGAGATCCGCAAGCAGCGAGAGCAGCAGGAGCGCTTCCAGAGGTAACAGTCTCTACCAATGTCTGGTCAACATGGTGATTTGTACCATTATTTTGCCACAATATAAATTTAGCTGTGAATACTTCTTGGTTCAGAAGCACATTGATACATTGCACTTTTGCTGTACATTCTTTCATCTCTATTACAAAGTCCATGTTCATTTACACTGAAAGGGGTGGACTTTGTTAAAATGCACAATAAGGCAGCAAAAATTTATCTTTTCATAATTTCGATATCAAATTAATCCTTTAATTATATTCTCAGTTAAATAATTAAACACTGGCTGTAAAATGTAACAAAAATGTGATATCAGTCACAACTTCAAACCCAGTTTTTCTTCTGCCTTTTAAATTTTTTTTGTCAGTGCTCAATATCTTACCTAAGAAACTGATCTCTTATCGAATTAATTGCAGTTAAATATTATGTGGATCAGTTGATGGAATAATTGTCATAGCACTAATACTGACACATCATTAGCCAAAGGAAGAAGACTAACTGTATTCCAGCATGTTGTTATGGTTAAGTTGCCCAGCATCGTTTCAATCAGACCAGATTTGGGGTTTGACTCCCAGATAGAACAAAATGAACACATGAAGTCGAATATGAGCCTCTCCTTTTATTTCATACAGCTGTTGCCTTTTTGCTAGCATAACATTGGTGACATCATTTCAGACTGAACATAAGAAAAATGAAGTAAACACACTCTCTTCAACACAGTTAAAAATCTGTTGAAAGTAAGGCAAAAATGAGAGGCAGAGGGACTGGAGAGAAGTCAAATTTAACCTTTGATGTTAATAATGTTAACAAAAATGGTGGCCACACCCTGATATTTAAAGTGTCTCTTCCAATTTGGAGCTGTCTGTTCAGCTATCGACTAAATGGTGGGCACTAGGTGGTGTGCCGTGGTCTACTTCGGGCAGAGACACTTGTTGACTGTCTGGGTGCCTCTGGGAAGGGTGGGAGACGGGGTCAGGGTCCAGCGTCTGGTTGTTCCTGGCGCTGATGCTTTGTGCTTTCATTGAAATTTCCAAGTAGGAGTTTGCATGTCAGCCCTGTTTACGCAGATTGCTAGACTAAGAAGGAGGAAGCAAGTAATAACTGGTTAGAAAGACCTTTTTGTTTATTAGTAATGGGTACAATGATTCTGTTTAATGGTGCTTCAAAGTTCTAAAAGTCCTTTTGCTCTTAGTAACAATTTGACTCTGGTTTAGGTTGGAAGGGAAACGGGTCTGAGTAAGTCATGAAAGCATGGAATTTTGATTTGCTCTGAAAAGAATAGAACATAGCTAGTTTTGTCTGCACACAACATACAAATTTAATGTGACATTCAAGAAAAAATATGCACTATTGTTAACATTTGTAACGCTGTGTGTTTCTGTTTTTCGCAGGGTTGGACAAAGAGGGACGGGTCTGTCTGCCACAATTGCAAGAAGTGAGCATGAAATTTCGGAAATCATAGATGGCCTCTCTGAGCAGGAGGTGGGTACCGTTTACAGTGCTTCTTAAATATGTTGCAGTGTAGATGGGAGACCAAACCTAGATGACATCAGTCCACACGGAAGTGGCACAAGTAGTACTCTTCTTTTATTAAAATGCCAAAAAAGGTGCACTTCAATAACTGATTAAGAGAAAATAAACACAATTATATGTGATAGAAATAGAGATATATTTTGTGTTTCTAAGAGGCGGAGATCTCCGATGTGTTGAGCTTATGACATTATCCTTGTACATATTATCTACACAAGTCACACAGGGAGCAGATTTCCATGAGCAAAACGATTTTTTTTTGTTTTGTTTTAAAAAAGGCTGAGGGTTTTCTGTTGGACTAACTGTGGGCTATTTTCTCTGTGCCTGGTCATCAGAACAATGAGAAACAGATGAGACAGCTGTCAGTCATCCCTCCCATGATGTACGACTCCGAGCAGAGGCGGGTGAAGTTTATCAACATGAACGGTCTGATGGATGACCCAATGAAGGTGTACAAAGCCCGGCAGTTCATGAATGTCTGGACCGAACACGAAAAGGAGATCTTTAAGGAGAAGTGAGTTGTCTTTATTGTGTTGTTGACACAAGATGTCCATTTCACAGTTTGTCCTTGTAAGTCTGTCATGCAGACATGATTTATGGTCCTCATCACCATCTTGGATTTACACTGATATATATATTTCTCGATTTGGCACCTGAGTAACAACTGGCATCTTTTCCAGGTTTGTCCAACACCCCAAGAACTTTGGCTTGATTGCCTCGTACCTGGAGAGAAAGGTAGAGCATTGTTTGTTTTGTTACAAATTCCCATTTTGGTAACAGTTATATGTAAGAAAATCATTTATATCAAAAACTATAATACCTGAGTGATACATATAAGATGAATCTTCCAAAGTTAAATGCACAAGAAATATGTGGACTGAATACTGCAGGACTGGCTAAGCCAGCATTAGCTTTGTTGATATTCAAAAGCTATTTGCCTCTTGTGTATGTGTGTTTGCTTGGCAGCCTTGCATTTCTTTAGCCCCTTTTCGGCACATCTTTAAAGGGGGAATGTTGTGCCTCTATTGCACCTCATCTTTCTGTATAAAAGTTACAAAGGTGGACTGTGGGGTCTTTGTTTCTCTGCCTCTGAGCTGTCAAGGAACGCAATAATCGAACCTAAAAGACATCTGTGTTAAAAGCGCTGTATGCTCCTGCATGCCGACAAGGGAGTATAACATCCTCACGACTTATTAGGAATACGTAGACTTTACCGTACTGTGTACTCATTTGAATATGTAACGTCTCCGCATTAAAATATCCAAAAACTTATTATTACCTTCAAACTCAGAGAAATCTGCAATTTTAGTCAAGGTACTCGTGTTTCATTTTTTAGGCTGTCTCTAACTTCCAGGGCAACACCAGTCAGAGAAATGTGCCTAAACATAACATGAATAAAAACTTTGTTAGTGAACATTTCTGCCCTAAGCCAGATACACAGATTTTCATCTGCACTGGCTGCTGGTGGCTGTCTATGATTGAAATAAACAAATTCTATGGTTCAAAGCTAAGTCACAACATCATTTAGCTAAGCTTCAAGTTTTTGTTTAAATTTTTTTGATCAAGAGACCTCTTGCAGCAGAATTTACATATTGTATATGAAAAAGCTTGAGCCACTAGCAAGAGATTTTAAAACAACTCACACAATATGCCAAAAAAAAAAAAGTCTTTGGCTAAGTACCCACTTGCTGTGGATGTTCTAATGAATTCCTGGAAGCTGTAATCAAATATTCAGTGTTGATTATTGAAATATAATAATATTTGAGAAATAATAATAGCAATAACAAAAAGAACGACAAGAATAATAAAAAAGAAGGATAATGATAATATAACTCTTGTTGTTTTTATTGTTTACAAGATCATCTTTTTTTCGTTTGTTTACAATAAACTGAAATGTAAAATAACCTCTGTGCTCTGTGAATCCCCACATTCCCTCACACACTGGCCATAGACATATTAAGATATAAACAACATGTGTTCATGATAACATGTAATTTCCTGTTTCAGTGTGTCGCTGACTGTGTTCTTTACTACTACTTGACCAAGAAGAACCATAACTACAAGACACTGGTCAGGCGAAACTATGGAAGACGGAGAGGAAGGAACCAGGTGAGCCCAAGACTAATAATTATCTGTTTACAGTTTGTTGCTTCTGTGATTGACAAGTTATTGATTAAACCTTATTTGTGACTGGTGAAATTTTTTAAGTAAGTTAAGTTAAAATAGAGAAGAGCAATGCATTAATTATGTGTCCTCCATCTTAAATTTTATTGACTGTTATGGAAAACAGAAATATTTACATCGAATTTGCAATGGAAACAGCTCCATCCATTGATTGTGTGGTGTGTTTGTTTCACATGCTTTAAGTTTCTTTAAAACCATTAAATTAATTTACGATGAAAGCTGGAATGTGAACTTTATAGATGCCAAAGTAAAAACTACAAGGGGACAAATTTGAAGATTGGTTTTTGTAAAGAGAGTTTTGTTAAGGTCTTTACATGATTGTTGTCTCACTCATACAAAAAGATGCTCCATCCAACGCTGTGCTCAGTGGCATGAAACACGAGTTTTATTCAACTTGAAGGACGTTTTCTCCTCACTGGGCTTTTCCCTCCTTCACTGATGCCACAGTACAGGACATTCTGTCTCTGTGAACACAGTGAGTTGATTGTAGACTGTTTCTTTACATAGGAGGAGTTGTAGGGCATGAGAGTTCATGAATACATCTTGAATGCAAAGCTGGTTTTTTCTTATTGCCCTAAGTGACTGGTACAATTTCTTCATGGTTGTTTCACCTCTTGTTAGCTTTTCAATTTTTGTTCCACAGTAAGGACTCGTCAAGAGTGTAAAGACGACTTTTATTGACTCAGAATAAAAATGCCTTCCTGTTTTGAAAGCTTGCGAGCTCATGATGGCTGATAGAGAAAATACTCTCTCTGTATTGTTTTAACAGTTAACTCCTCGTCTTTCAGGGAAAAACATGGAGCATAAGTTTTACACTTTTAGGAATTACTAATCCCTGATGTTAACATGAAAGTGTAAATTAAGACAATTTGACTAGTCTGAAAGTAAGAAAAAACTCAGAGAATAGTCCAAATTGAGCACAAACAAAATGCCTGAAACTTTGCACAGTGCATTTTAGACATTGTGAATTGTCCTGAATTTAAAATTTGTAACTTATAAAAAACAATATAATGTTATCACTAAAAGAAATTTAATAGCTGGTATTTTTTGATGCTCACTAGACAGAGCAGCAAGGTTTAGTCCACTAGTCCACTAATCACGCACATCCTTATTCACGTTAATATGTGTCCCTGTGCTCTGTCACTGTGAGATTCAGGTCAGTTGCTTTAGTGACTCCAGTGCTTTTTCCGAACTGTCTTGTGGTTGTTGAGATCGCGGCGCCATTTAGAGGAATGAATGCACATCAGGATGTAGTGGATCTACAAGCTACTGGTGTGACTTAACAACTGCAGTTGGAGCGAGCAAAGTGAGTCATTAGAGAGAGGAGGAAGAGGACAGAGTGAGCAAAACCAAGAGCAGAGGAATTTAGGGCAAGTGAGTGAAACTGAGTGAAAAAACCCTCAGCGAGACAGAGTCAGCCTTGGCAGCTTATCCGCTGACTGTGTGCTGTTTTTTTTTTTTTTTTTTTTTGTTCACTTTCCATTTCCTCTTTCTTCTTGTTTCTCTGAGAGAGGGAGAGAGAAAGAGAAAAAGAAATTCACCCCTTGCTGAAATAGCTGAGTTGGTACGACCCAGCCATCTGACAGGCCCAAAAAACTCACTGTGCTGCTGTGAGTGCCAATCAAAGAGGAGTACTCAGCAGGGATTACCTTGAGTGACCCTGCATAGATTAGTGCGTGCATGTGAGATGGACAATTCTTTGGGCGGCTTAAGCGGCCTGATGACACGCTTTCCCGGAATATGTGCGGCGTTGCCGTGGGCCGGCAGCCCTTCTAAGGAGCTCTGCTATGGTGCTGTCCTGCCCCTCTACTGCTACCGTTTTCACCGCTATGGAAGTACTGGAGGGTAAACTCAAATTTGCAACACCAGTAAGCTGTAGCTCAGAGCAAAGCAAAAGGATTTTTATGACCAGCAAATGAGCTTGCAGGTATGTCACCAGCTTTCGAACCGCAATTTCTTCTTTCAGTTGATACCATACTCACCCAGTTAATATCCTTGCCTTAAACCTTCTTGTTTTTTTCTATGTCAATTTTTTTTTCTTTTTTCTGTTGCTGTGTTGCTTGGGTGGTTCGTTTCTAAGCCTACATATTTACTTGAGGCTTGTAGGCAGTCAAACTCAGCTATTTTAGGGGAGTTTTTCTAGGACATGTGCAGACATGATTTTAATTTATCTTCCAAGCTGACTTTGTTTGGAATGCATGCACATATGTATTTATGCTATGGAATCAGAAATTCTGCTAAAATTAAATATAGAATTTTTTTTTTTGTGTCATATTTTCCAGTACAGGGAGTAGTTGACACATACTAACAGCTTACACTCGTGTCAGCACAACCTGAATATCTCTTTAAATGTATATCTGATCTAAATGAATAATCTGACTTGGCTCGTACACAGACACACACGCACAAAGAAAACAATCAATTTGGCACTCGCAGCACACACTCTTGTGGAATCCTACACTGGCTACACCCCCAACCATGCTTGCAAACACACCATTGGTTGTTTTCAACTTGTGCTTTGGCTACGTACTCGTGTCTTACTGTGTTTTTGCCCATCACTCTGCTCTGACAAAAACATCTGTATGTTTCAGTTAGCTAGCAGCTAAAGTTTTTCATAGTAAAGGAACATTTTCAAAAAAATGTTCTTCTTTGTTCAGTGTTACAAGTGTTTTATTAATAAACTGTTTTAACGCTGGCCAATTTTGGAGGAGTTGCAATGCAGTGTGACTCTTAATGATTTTATGTAGTTGATATTAAATGTTTGTTATTTTGTTCTAATTATCTGCTTTGAAGTAAAGGAGGTGCATACATGCAGTGATTGTTATATACAAATTTTATGGTTTAACTTTTACATGTATGTGTTTTTCTGGTCAAATGTAGCTTAAGATGAAACATCATGAACCAAGATGTTGCGCTGGCCATGTTTTGTAGAATAATCTGTAATGTTCATATGCACAAAGCAAAGTGCCACACATTTCAGTGGTATTTAATATACCACTTGTTCTCACACTTAAACCATCAATATCATTTAAGAGTTTTAAATGGCACTAATAATGTAAGCAATATTTTTTTGGACCAATATGGGTCCACTTTGTGGGATTTAGTGGCATCTAGCTGTGAAGTTGCAGGTTGCATGTGACTGAATATTTATATATATATATTAGGGCCGGGACTTTAACGCGTTAATTTCGATCAATTAATTATAAAGATTTTAACGCGATAAAG
>JAQMCX010000012.1:3223875-3281992 GCA_029814765.1 Acanthurus leucopareius | reverse complement strand
TATATGGCTTTCGATTAAAATGCGATTAATTTTGATTAATTAATTACAGACCCTATAATTAACGCGATTAAAAATTTGAATCGAGTCCCACCACTAATATATATATATATATATATATATAAGCATACAGGGGAACCTACAGTGGCTGTAGGCGATAAACACAAAATGTCCTATTTAGAACCTGTGTTAAGTTTGTCCATTTTGGGCTACATTGGAAACTTCACTGTACAACATGACGGACCCTATTTAAAATGACCTGTTCCATCTGTAGATATAAAAGGCTCATTCTAAGGTGATGAGCCTTTTATATCTATAAAGATTCTTGTTTTCAGGTGATATTATGTGGTTAAAGATTATGAAAATTATATTCCATTTCTAAACATCCCTAAACGCCAGAAAAGTTTATAGTCATAAGGAACACCCCTGCTGTCAATTTTAGAGGTTTTTTTTGGTTTTTTTTGTTTTTTTTAAATTAAACAAATTATTAAGTTTTTAAGCCAATATTTTATCTAGGCCATTAAGAACCAATAACCAGTAAGTTAAAAAAATAAATCTGTTTATCCTAGTCATTAGATATGTCATGAGATCCGCAGACACTTCAGTTTTACATTGTGAAAGCGGGTTTGAAAGTGATCTGAGTTGAAAGGGGGTTAGGGGAAGGAATTGTTTAAATCCACAAAAAGTCTAGTGTATCATGAAGATCCCATAAGTTTGATTTATTGGATGTTCCAAAACACCTGAGTAGAGATCATATCTTTGTGCTTGGCTTTGTGGTAAAAAGCATGAAAGATTCACTTTTTGCACATCTCTGTTCCAAAGGTAAGATGTTCCTTGAGAGCCCTTTTATTTATTCCCTGTGAATTAAATTAATCCGACAATGGAGGACATAACATGGGTTTCTAGCACTAATAATGAGCTACTTTCTCCTGCAGAGCTCCCAGGAACCATATTAACTGTTGCTAAATCTTTTTATATCTTTAAGTTTTCTTTTTCATTTTCACCTGTAGTTGCTTTGTTGTGACTATTTTGTAATTGATGTCACTGTCAGTAAGTTAGTGCATTTTATGTAAAATGAATGCAGGCTATATAACATGAGGTGAAGTGAATGTTTACATTTATTTCCTCTTTTCCCTTTTTTCTCCTTTTATGTTATCGGATTATTAGAGCAATTCAAAAACATTTCCAAGTAATTGTATCAGTGAGTGATAGTTATTACTGCAATGAATTGCAATGATAGACATGATGCATCAAAATAGTCAATTTTTCATTTCCTAATCTTGCAGTGAAATTGCTTGAAGCAAGAGTGGGAGATTTCCTGCTGGTGGCCTACCTTCTGTGGTAGGAAGGGGAAGATTGACTTGTGGCTCTGTCATTTCCTAAATCAAACAGCACATGTGAATCAGCAAAAGAGAGGAGAAATTAAAACTCTCAAAATATTCAAGCCAGGTCAGGAAAGAGCTTCATTTAAAAACACTGAAGAACCACAGAACCACAGAGCCTCATTGACTTTTTAGAACATCTGTGTAGAGACTCTCTACACAGCGCTGGTGAAGAGGCAGGAATGCCACGGCTCTCTGACCACTTCCAAAGCAAACACAAGCACTCCTTGACCCAACCAGAACAGCATCTCACTGAAGGACATGTATGGTGAGAATAACTCTGGCTTAAAACAGCCTGGTCTCATCTGTAAAAAGGTCTCTGATCTGTTGAGTGCCAAAAACATGGTTTGCAGGCTACTGCAGGCAGGAAATGAGTCAAGAGTTATTATTCCAAAATTTAATTCCCAAGTTTGACGTGGTCCTCTCAGCATACATCAAGCTGCAATCTGAGCTCTGAATTTAAAGAGGAATGAATCAGTGCAGCTGCATTACTCTTTTGTAATGGAGAACCATCCCACCACTTCCATCATTGTTACTAAGAATAAACCCATGCAACTTTAGCACGCAATTTTCTAAATATGGGTCTGCACACTTCTTAAATACTGTAGATAGCACTGACTTATCTAGAAATTCTGGTTTGACTTTTGATCTGCAGCCAAAAGGAAATGCAAAGGGAGCTTTTAAGAAACAGGCCTGGCAAAGTTACTAAGAACGATGACATCAACCATGAGTTAAACTTTTCTTTTTGTCTCCATTTGATTTAAGTGAAATGGAAGGCTTTGACATTAACAGAAAGGGCTGTACTTGATTCATAAGACAGCATTACATACAGTTTTCTTTCAAATGCTGTAGATTCGATTTTGCCAGTCTTGCTGCTCCACTGTTAGACACCAAAAATCCCTCTAATTATCGTCTGTCTCTGCCACTAATTCTTATGGTGTCTGCCTGTCTTTGTGGAGTTGTCAAGGACTTGTCAGATGTTACTGTGTGATTCGGCAGCCAGACTCCTTGTGTTCAGAACCACGTTGGTGTACAACAGCCAGACAGCCACAGCCATGTCTTTTCTGTGTGTGTGTTTTTTTTTAGTAAGTTATACTCCTGTCTTTGCCTCTCTTCGCCTCGTTCTGTATCTTTTGCCTTTACCATTGAGTGAAGCACATTCCTTGGCTCCATCTGGTACCAGCATGGGATGTTTGGCTTGGCATAGCCAGACATGTTCCAGCACAGTCCTTTCAGGCAGGAGGAAGCATTCTGTGGTTACTGCGCCAGCAGTGATGATAAAGAATGTTGCTCTGTCCTCAGTCTCTCTTGGACCTGTTTTGAAAAGTCACTCTTGAGTGATATTTTCACTTTACTCTTGTAGACAGTATCTATCTGAACTCAACCTCAACCCCTTGAATTAAAATTTCTAAATGATCATCTTTTCTACATTATAATTCATTTTTATACCAGTCACAGCATGATATCTAGTTCGTCTAGTTGGGGGATTTATTAAGACAAATGAGGTCAGAGAACTGGCCGTAGTCCAGATTTTTAAACTGTGTAATTAAGGGTGTAGTCTTGCATATGAAGTTTGTTTTGTCTCTCATGTTCTGGAGACACTTGACAATGTCACAAATAAATTGCATGGCTTTTAACACATCTGCTCAAGCTGTACAACTAGGCTTGTCATCTTCAAATGTTAGACTTTAAATGAAGGGGTAGTCTTTTTATTTATTGTATTGTTAGTTTTGAAGGACTTGTGCAGCTTGAGAGCAGTATGTCTCATGATGACAGCACATATTTCTACCATTCACCTGACATCATCTTTATGCTGTCAGACTGAATATTTTAGTGGACTGTTGGTCTGACTGATGGTCCTCTGGGCTCACAGGGACAATGGCACTTTTATACCATCGGAAACTGTCTGTTTCTTAATGGAGAAAAGAGTGTGTCAGTAGCAGGTGCCTATAAAATCATTGGAGGAGTGAAGTTATGGATATAAGGATGGTCTTAAGTTTAAACTTCAGTATATGGTAAATTCTTTATCTTGATGAAGTAGTTTATTACTCTTGAAAAATAAGAGTATGGCCCTTTTAGAAACAAAACTTAATGCATATCTGTGGTGGTTTCTTAATTGACTTTAAAATGTTTTCAAAATATGATTTTTACATTTTAATAACATGTCAATATTACAGAAAACTGCCTTGTATTTTTTTTATTAACACTTACTTTTAGCAGCGTAAATCACGTTTTCTAATCCACACACTGTCATTTTCCCTTGTTTTTTGTTTTTTTAATAACCTTAATATTTTCCCTCTTTTGTTTTGTTAGCAAATAACACGTCCCTCACAAGAAGACAAGTCAGACGACAAAAACGAAGAGGACAAAGCTGAGAAGTCTGAGAAAAAAGAGGACGAGGAAAAGAAGGACGAGGAAGAGAAAGATGAGAAGGAGGATTCTAGGTGAGCTGTTTGTCCTCGAGTTACTCTAGTCCATTAGTCTTGAGTCCATGTACTGTGATAATGGGAAAGATTTGTTAGTTCAGTGTATTACATTTCTGTGCTCTTAGTAAATTATTGCCCTCATCATCTGTTCTTTTAATGCCCTCATTTATATGTATATTTCATAAAAGGCAGGCTGGTATTTGAAAGCCAGACAGAAAACATTTCACCCTTGATAATCAAATGACCGTGTACATTTACAGTTGTGTGTATCAACATCTTGTAAACAAGAGATATGTGTGTAGTTTGTGTTTTTATTGAAGACGTGCTTTCAAGACCTATTCTGTTGACATTGAAACGCATTGAACACTTGAGAATTCACAAAGCCGTATGTTATTCTTTTTGAGTTTCCCATCATTATCATAAACAGATATAAAGAATGCAAATTGGGTTTTTCGACTTAGTTGTCTCATATAATAATTAATTCAAACTGGGATCCTGAGGTCATTTGTGGAATTATGCACACTGATGAGCTTGAGAAAACTTGAACAGGGAGTAGCAGTGTCTGTCCTGACCTGCAGTTGCCAGACAAGAAACCCTTGCTAACTTGTGAACAGGTCTATCCAGCTTAAATGTAGACAAATTCTAACATGAATTTTCTTGTGTGTTCAGTCACAGAGTGGGAAAACAGACTACAGAAAGGGCCTGTAATTGCTGAGTTAAAAGGGCATAGATATTTGCTTTACCAGCAGTCCTTAAAGCTGTGCTTTCCCCGTCTTATACCACAGGGACATTGGTAAGGACAAAGACAAGTGTGACGGTGGGGAGGACGAGGACGGAAAGGAGCAAAACACGCCGCGTGGCAGGAAGACTGCCAACAGCCAGGGCCGCCGTAAGGGAAGGATCACCACACGCTCCATGGCCAATGAGGCTGCATCTGTGGCGGCTGAGGAAGCACCTCCCCCTGCCAATGAGCCTGCCTTGCCAGATCCTCCTCAGCTCCCTAAAACCGATCCAGCACAGAAGGCCATGAAGGAGCCTGCAAAAGCCCAGACTCCAGTATCTTCCATGGATGCTAATAAAGGTAAATCCATTCAAGGATGCTCTCTAGAGGTTGTGTCTGACGCAGAGAGAGTCACTCATTCATTCATTCATTTAAGCAACAACATTAACAGTTGTCAAGTGACCACGCTGTCCCTTTTTTGGCATCCCATTTAGCTTCATAAATATTATTGCAGGAAAGAAGAAGAATGAGCTGTCTGAGGGGGACAGTGTTCCCTACTGTAGCTCTTTTGTATTATGACCTGGGAGAATTAAATAGCGTGCATCAAAGATTCCCCTTAAAAAGACATGAGGTATGTCAAAAGATATCTCTGGTGGCTTTCTCCATCTTAAGATATACAGAGCTTTTTAAGCTGTTCATTCTCTGAATTTGGATGATTGATTTCAGTGTCAGACAGACTCCTAGGTTGCATTCTACTCAGGAAGCTATATGAGGACCTTCATCACCAAGGCAATGTGCTGCTCTGGTAGATCTGTTGTCAAGGCACTCAGTCACACACTTGTACTCTTCCACCCTTTGAAGTCTGTCACCCTGACAACAGTAGCTAAGGTTTTCAGTTATCCAAGTCCTCATGTGTTAAGCTTGTTGTTGCGTTAATCTTTATCATTAATTCACCGTTTTGTAAATGTGCCATGCTTCTCCACCACCTGGACACTCGACTGCCTGTTAAGTTCTACCTCTCTCAGCAGCCTTAGTTATGCAAAGTCTGCCCTATAATGTGATTAATTAGCCGTCTGCACCGTGTCCTTTTATCCTATCAACCCTCTGACCTTTCTGGCCCGGTTCTGGCTGTATGACAGTTTACATAGGACTGTGTCACTTGTAATCTCCCTGACTACACCTACTAGACTATGTCTGTATGCTGCTATCTTGAAACTCCTGCTCCTGTTATGCTGATTCTCAGAAATCAGCAGGCTAAGTGCTAAAGGGTAGCTTTCTGTAAGGAGTGCCCAGTTGAAATGGTGCCCACCCACTAAGTTGAGGAAGTCGCTGCTACAGTGGGGGTTAGATCTTGTTTGAAGCGACGGGGGGATAGTTTGTCAATGTGTATGTCATTAGGGGAAATGCCACACTGTAGGCAGACACTATGTCTGTTTTCGTACTCCCGAGGTTAATGACCACCCCAGAGGGGCCTAAACTGTCACGGGGAGAACATGTGAGTTTTGCCAAGGGAAAAGGAAGCCTAGGCAGCAGACATTTGTTTAACTAAGTGTAACAGACTGTGTGGCCCGAGGACCTTTGATAGGAGCCGTCTAAACAGTGAGAATTGATCTCCTCATCTTCGAGGTGGGTGGGTGGGTAGTTGTGGGGGGGGGGCAGCCTCCTGTTAATGTCAAGGGTACATCTGCTGCTATATTAGTCCAAATGTTTACACAGTCTCAGTGGGTGCCATGGAGGAGAGTGGACTAGAGTTCACCCGCAACCCCCCCTCCACACTAACCATGCACTTCTGTGAATTTAGTGAGGGGGTGTGTAACTGTGAAGTCAAGCCAAGGCAAGATGGGTGTGTGTGTGTGAATGCATGTGTGTATGTGTGTGTGAAAGAGAGATTCGCAGTGTCACAGTAGAAGGGGTGGGAGGGTTTGGGGCTGGCTGTTCTGTCTGTCTATTTGTCTCCATCCAAGGCCATTTCCCAAAGAGGGAGGCAGCACTCTCAACTCCTCCACTGTCTGGCGCTACATCAGCTGACCAAGGCCCTCCCCTTGTGGATTGGAATGGAGGAGGGCTGGTTCTGGGCTGAGGGGAAGGGGAAAGAAAGAGAGATAGAGAGAGAGAGAGAGAGAGAGAGAGGGAGTGAGAGAGAGAGAGAGCATGAGAGTGTGAGAGAAGGAGAGTGAGCTAGAGCGAGAGTGTAAGTGAGGGAGCAGGTCTCGGCAGCCCCTGAATGTAAACAGATTATTAGATTACTGGCCATGAGAAGGAGACAGCTAAAGAGAGAAGACTGTCACTCTCTGTCCGTCTCCCTCCCTCCGTTTCTCTCTTTTTTTGTCAGTGCTGATGGGGCTGTGTCTTTTTTCTTTATGATTTAGCTAGTACTGGTGAAACCGGAGAAACTTCTCGCTGGACCGAGGAGGAGATGGAGGTCGCCAAAAAAGGTAGTGTTTCATTTCTTTATCTCTCTGTCCTTCCGCTCATTCTCTGCGTTGCTGTGGCTACTCTGCCTTTTTATGATCTTTCCTTGCCCCCTCCTTTCCTTGTGTCTTTCTCTTTTCCCTGTCTTATTATCTGATGTTGCTTTGCCCTGCTCGCTGCTTACGTGCACGCAGGAATGAGTGTGCACATGCATTCACACAAATAGATACTTGCGCTTAGTGCTTCACTGGAGGCTGTCAGAGAACCATGAAGGGTTTCAGGGATTTTTTTTTCTTTTAGCTACACAGCTTTACTGGCTTCTCAGAAGTGATCCATCAAGCCATCCATAGAGCACCAAGCGTGACTGTCAGCTTCCTCTAAAGATCATTATCTATTAATCACATTGAGTAACTTTTTCTTTTTTTAATTTCAGTGTTTTTTATATCACTTTGGTCTCATAATTTCTTCAGAATGTGAGTTCTTTCTTATAACTATTGTTGGACTGCACCACCACAGCTTTAATCAGGTCATATGGAATTCAAGTGTGCTCCCTCCTCCTCTTTTTGCTCGGTTTTGACAGTATAGGCTGTCCTGTAGGGTTCCCTGAGTGCCAAGACCCACAGATTGGGAGAGTAAATAAAGGGATTAATGTGGATTAATTAAGACTCCTTTGGGTGGGTATTTGAGATTTGCTTCCCTCTTAACAAAATGACATTGCTGCTATGATCTTCTTAGGCATTCAGACCTGTAGCCTGATATGTCTGAGGATTAGTGTACCTAAAAGAGACCTGCATGACCTCTTCTAGTCATATGACAAAGCAGGTTCAGAAATCACTTTATGCCATGCCACTACACATGGTTGGTCGTGCAAGAACATTGAACATAGTTCCCATTTAAGTCATTGTTATAACCTGTTGATCTGCATAAGCCTTTGTGCAAGCACTTGGCAAAGTTTTCAAAGAGGAAAATATTTGAAAAGAATAGCAAAGAGGAGTTCTTATGTGCATTCAGTTTAATTTCAGACTTACATTTTATTTAACTGTTATGAATAAGTAGTTTTTCATCGATTTGGACATAAATTAATATGCAAGTAAGTTTGAAATTTATTGGATCAAACTCTGTCCTCCCTTGCAAGCAGTACAAAGTACAAGGCAGCATAAAATTTTGGAGCACGACTGAAATTGACATGTGGAGCAGCACATTCTTATTTCTTCAATCTTAATTTAACTTTGCCATTCCAAAGCATGTATTTATAAGAAAGTTAAGTAGTAAGTTTTCAAGTATCCCAATGAATGCAAGTACCAGACATCGGAGTCACAGAGATCCCAGGTGAGAGCTCATAGGGTAACTGCTATCACTACCACTGTACGTTGACACTTGTGGACAATTTGTACAAGAGGATGTGTGATTTCGTTACCCCTTTTGTAAGTAAATTGGGCAAGTAGAGCTTGCTCTTAAATATTTAGGTTTGGCACAGTATTTATTTAAATGAAAGAGAGAGAGAGCTCATGTGGATGAGAGAGGAAAGGGAAGTGCCAGTATGAACAGATGTGCAGATGTGATACAAAAACTTTAAAGCCCTGTGGTAACTTACAATTCTCTAATTCATTAGTGAAGTCTGAAATACAGAGAGGATTCTCTAACAGATACAGAGAGAGCTGGCTCATGTGAATGGCCTTAAGGTGGCTTTCAAGCAAATCTGTTTGCATTTTATAGGTGTCATGTACAAATGACTGTCATCACTATGCTACAATTTTATAAACCCTTGGCAATTTTTACACTTTCTGTCCCTCTCTTTTGAGGGGGATGGGGTCTCTCAGGTAAACAAGCTGCACAGGAACAACAACTATTTATGTGTTGAGGAAATGGATCACAATTGATTGCCAAATTATTATTAGTATTAGTTCTTTTTTTATTGCTGTGATAACTCACCATTGCAAAACATTAATTTCAGAAATGCTAGTATCTTTCAATTTAATTATGATGATCTTAAAAACAAAATAAAAAACTAAGGCATGTTTGTTCATCATACCAGTTTTCCCAGTTGTAAAACTGAGTAACACTGTCTTCCAAAATGGCTGCAAAATGTGACGTTATGTTCACAGTCTGGAGCCCTGCCAAAAAGACTTTATACTTTAACATTTCCAGAGAAATTGAACAGCTCTTACAACTTATCAACACATTGAACATTATGAGTCTCACGATGGCTGCATTTTATTTCAAGGCTGTTACACTGCATTATCTTCAGAGTTGTTCCTCAGAGGGTTTACCATAATTTAATTGGTCATGCTAAGTAACTATCAAACCAAGAATAAAAAAAAACAAGATAACAGCTCGGTGAAGGACTTTCGTCAAGGATGTTTGCACAGTATAAATGAGTAGATTGTTGCCATGATAATAGTATAATGCTCATATTTTATTTTTCTGCCAAGTTTTATGCTTATTCATTTAGAAATGAATAATACAGTCTTGTTAAGAGGTTAAATGTTGTATTATTTTACATTTCTCGTATTCTGATTATTGTCAGTTGTGACGTATGTAACTGTCAAGAGGGATTAGTAACCGAGCATAAACTCATTTTGATAAAGGTCTGTGAGAAATGTTGAATGTGTTGTGTGCAGTGCTCAGCAATGTTATAAAAACATGGAGAAAACTTAAACAATCTAGCTTCTTACTAGTTCCTCCTGCTTTGAAGAATGTGTTATGCATATTTTTATGTCATGAAACACACATTCCTGCTGACATTTTTTGATTACATGCTGGTTAAGTTAATAAGCAATGAGCCACTTGGAAATTTTAGCCCCATAACCACACACCATTGAAACTCCTTCCTTACACACAGTTGCAGTGGTTAATAAAGCGTTTAAACTCTCCTTTGTCCTTTGAAGAGGACAGTCAAAAATAAAACAAACATTTCTGTTCTCAAACCCTTAAACAAATGGAGATAAACAGCAACTTTAAAGACTAGAATTTTAGATTAGATTAGCCCCTTCTTGGTCAGGCACTTGGCAAGATGCTACTTGTAGCTGATCACACAATCCACAACCAGAAAGGAGTGTTTCTGCTATACACACAAAAGCAAATTGTTAATGCTTCAGACAACTCTCCTGATCCTCCTGGCATTTGGATGAAAAACAGTCTTTTTTTTTCTCTTATAAGGGTAATTTGGTGTCTGACTTGACTGCCTTCTTCTGAAAGGTTTCTCTTTGAAGAATCACAGAACACTACCAGTTTCAGGGTGCTGTTTTTTTTCTTAAGTGCCAAAACCTCAAAGAGACAGCAAACTTATCAGAAAACTGAAATCAGAAGATGCGTGCAAGGTCTGAACCTTGGCATACTTTGTACTGGATGCCAGGATTAATGCGTCGGGTCTGCTCTGCCCCGCCACTCACAATATTTTGCCAATCTTTGATATTACCTTGTTAGTTTTAAAGTCTGTCAAAGACGGGGTCCACAAGAATGGATTCAAGAAATTTCGATGTACATACTGACATAAATTCTTCATGCATCTATGCCTCATCATTCAAAGAACTCACTTTCATTTCAATGAGCTTCTTGAAGAGGGCAGATGGGGACAGTTTGAATTAATTCTTTACCGTGTAAAAAATTTGCTGCTCTTTATTATGAAGCGAGATAGCTGCAATGCCATTTCACATAAATAAGCGATAATTTTTTTGTAAGACTCTAAGGCACATGATGGTTAATCATTTTGGAGCTCCTGAGCGATAATCTCTTCAAAATCTCTGGCAACTAAAGGTAAAGGTAAAATATCACGAGTGTACCCTTGAGTGTGCGCACCTACCTCTTAAAGATAGATTTCTAGCCTTCAATTTGCACCTCTTCAAAAATATCTTTCTTTTTCCTGTTCAGTGTGCTTGGCAAGCATGAAGGCATCACCATTCATGATAATATATCAGCTTCATGGCAGTCAGCGCAGAACTTGGCATGCTCAGATGGGACTGCTTGAAGATCGTCTACTTGTTCTAGGTCAACTGACTCTGTTGTGCCAGCACTTTCTTCATGCTCAGTGTACAGCAAATTACACCCGTTTTTGTGCATTCCACTGGCCTTTTCTTGCCTGGCTGAGGATTTATCCAGTGTCTGCGCGTTTGCTTGTTCTATCTGTGTACATAACTACAGTTTTCAGTCTCAGACCTTCACAAGTAGTGATTGAGAGTGTCTCTGATGCATCAGATTGACTATGGTTAGCCCCTCCAGACTTCACTGGTGTAAGTCCACTGAGTTAAATTCCGGTGCACTTGACCTCACTTTTCTGTTAGCAATTAGGCAAAGGCAATAAGGCCTGTTTCTTCTTCTTCAGGTTGGTAACGAGCCTATGTATGTCTATGTCATTTTTCCAACTCTCATAGGATTTCCTATCATCAAGTTGCTGCAGAACAATTGAACTTACAGAACAATGTAATTTCAAGTGACTTTACAGTGCAACCAATGTTAGCTCAATAACAATGATGAAACAACATATTTAGACTTTACTGAAACTCATCCCTAGATTCCATCGACATGGCTCTATGAATGTTGCATCAGCAATGCAGTTTTGTTCTGTCCTCAGCTTGAAACACGATTTGCAGCATCACAGAAACTCATTTTGCCTGGATGATTTTGTTGACCTGATCAGATTCTCAGAACAGGTAGTTAGCCTATGTAATTAAATGTTTTTTTTTCCCTGTTCTTGCAATCAAGAATCTGCAATGTTTTGGTTTTTTTTCGGTCTGGATGCATCATGCCTTTCTGTGTCCTAACTCGCTGCCAAACCCATTCTGCTTTGTTCAACTTGATGCCTCCATCAAAAATAGACAAGGCGCATATTTTTAACTGAGCAGAGAGTTTTTTTTGTCCCTCAGCACAAGCATTGTCTACAGCAGCAGTGTCACATCTGGAACACGGTGCTGTCAAGCCTGATGGAGTCAAGCCATTATGCTTAACAGCAATAACCCTGGCAGCATCCATTTTTACTCACCAATTGAGCTCCTCCCTCACACAAAGATATCAAGAACAGTCCCAATGGCCTCATTCCCTCCTTTAACCAGAGTAGTAGTGGGGCTTTGTGTTTTGCTCTGTGGTGATTTGTCAAGCTGCCAGTATCTCAGTATCTCAGTAGGACCTGGAGGGAGGAGAGGTCAACGGGTTAACGGAAAAACAGAGAAAAGACGCCTTAGAGAGACACCTGTTCTTTTCTAGTGTATACAATCATTGTTATTAGTTCAACATAACACTAGCTTCTATTACCATACACAACAAGTGATTTTGCCATGCTTATTAATATTTTGTCAAATATTTATAGGCTACACATCCTAAATTCTGAATTGTTTCTCTCTGTCTTGAACAGGGCTTGTTGAGCATGGGCGAAACTGGACAGCCATTGCCAAAATGGTGGGCACCAAGAGCGAGGCACAGTGCAAGAACTTCTACTTCAACTACAAGAGACGTCACAACTTGGACAACCTGCTCCAGCAGCATAAGCAGGTAAGCTGTTGGCTGTCTGTTTTCTGTTGTAGTCTGTCACTGAACGGTTGTAACGGCATATATGAATTCAAAAGGCTTCTTTGTCTTTTTCCATTTTCCAGGACACACGAAGGGCTCGTGCTGATAGGTCTCAAGGTGAAGGTCTAACAGCATCACCTGATGATGATGATGAGGACAACGCCGATGACAGTGAAGGTCAGAGAAAAGGATGATAGGAAGCATGTCCTCATCATTTTACACACACAAATACACACATGCCCAAACACATTTGTTTTTTACTGCTGTTCCTGTTAATCTGAGGTCAGGGTGTGAACAAGGGCAAGCTACGTAAAGGTGCACCGCAGACTGATTTTTGTATCAATGTTTGTCTTTGCCTATGAGTTGTGGAGCTCTATACCTGATAATAAGAGGCGTTAAATAAAGTGGAGAAGAGAGAGAAGGAATTGAGTAATAAATACAGTGGAAGGCCTGATCCAAAGTGCCCTCAGAATGTCATGTAAGGATTTTATTTGAATTGATGGCAATGTGCTTGCTCTCTACTGACTGTAGTTTTAATGAGACTGGGGAAAAAAAAGGATCAAATGAAAAAAAGCAGGGGGGGTGAGGTGGAGATAAAAGATATGAACTAATTCTGACTACATTGGCGCCTGTTGCATAACAGTTCTTGGCTTTGAAGACTCAACAAAGCCTCCTCTTTGAACACAAAGTACTGGTCCATTTGTTTGATCCTGCAAGCCCGCCTGTCTGCCCGCCTCCCTCCTCTCCAGAGGTCGTTATCTTTGCTGGCATTACATGTTGAAGACAGCCCACTATAAAACAGATAATGTAATATACTGCTATGGATATCATCTGATTTGTGCTGAATAATACTAGTTAGTGACCTCAGCATTCTGTTTTTAACACTAAAGTGGTTCAGTATTTCTTTTTTTGTTGGAAAAATGTCAGACTGGCATATAACTTAAATAACCCTCAGTTCACAAGATAGCAAAAGCGACAGCGGGAGGTCACAGAGTTTTCTCTTATTTATTTGACTTTGTCTTCAGCCCGAGGAAACCCAAACTCCCTTTTCAGGGTCTTGATGATCTGAAGCCTGTCGATCTCCCATTTAACAGACCAGACGGTAAAGGACATAGGTTCAGAGGAGGCATTAGCACAGATTTGTTTTTTGAAAATATCGTGCTGTCTGACACTCTGAGCTACCTTGGTTGCAAAATGTGGATGAAAATATTTATTTAGTTTCTTTTTATTTCGTGTTAGCCTCCTATTGCTCTGAGAAACTTGCACACCAATGTGGCAAGCAGTTTTTTAAAAATAGGCAGGCGCCATCTTTTCTTGTTTATGTTTTTTATATTGTTAAGGCCTTGGACTCAGCATAGGCAAATTTTAATTATAGAATTTGAGATAATTAAATAAGAAAAACCAAGTCATTAATTAGATACAGTAGGAAATAGCAACTCCTTGTGTGCTGCAAATTGAAAAATTTATTTACTCCAGATGGGTAGGAAACAAATGCGTGCCTCCATTTCAATTCATCCATTGGTTTTACATTTATGGTGCATTTTATGTTCAAAGAAAATGTTTTCTTCATGATAAACCACCCCAGTAGAGATATTTCTTTTGCAAGAGATCGACATTTATTTATTTACTTATATCTTAATTCCTAAATAACATTAAAATTGGCTACAAAGTCTTCTAAGTTTCAGTAAGATTAATGGATTGTTTGCAATGTTCTAATTCGCT
The DNA here is from genome assembly GCA_029814765.1 of Acanthurus leucopareius. Classification (NCBI taxonomy): domain Eukaryota; kingdom Metazoa; phylum Chordata; class Actinopteri; order Acanthuriformes; family Acanthuridae; genus Acanthurus; species Acanthurus leucopareius. The sequence continues at coordinate 3,267,830 of JAQMCX010000012.1, read as the reverse complement.
AATATTGACTTAATAAAACTTGTCATGCTTCCTCAGGCGGTGACAACAGCTCTGATACAGAGAGCGCCCCCTCCCCTTCACAGGCTGACTCTTCAAAGTCTGCCGACTCCAAGAGGGCAGACAGCGCTGCAGGAGATACTCATTGCTCTGACCAGGACAAAGGTCAAGCCAGTAATGGGAAGGCCCTGGAGCCCTCATATGGGGAACTTTGTGTCAAGGAGGAGAAAAGCCCGGAGAGTGAGACCGGATCTCAGGAGGCTAGAGTGGCCTCCTACACAGGCCCGGTGCATCCCAAAACTGAACCTCAGGATGTGGACATGAAGACTGGAGAGGTTCAGGTTAAGATGGAGCCTGAGATTAAGGAAAGAACAGAAAAGGGAGATCATGGTGGGAGGGAGCTCCACTCAGATAATGATTCTAGTGCCACCTGCAGTGCTGATGAGGATGTGGAAGCAGAGCCAGAGAGGAGGTCTGTTTTCATAACCACTGTATTTATAATCTCATGTTTTGAGTGCATAATTGTGGTTTAGAAAGTGCAGAATATGTTCATGGTTTTAAGTGTGACTTACAGGTTTTGCTTTGTGCCTCTGCAGAATATTCCCCATGGAAAAACCTTCATTGCTCAGCCCTCCAAGCTCAGTGCTGGTGTCCTCACCCAAGCACACCCAACTCAACATCCAGCAGTTGCAGCAGCGGGCAGCTGCCATCCCACCTATGGTTAGTCACAGTTTCAGGTTGATCTGTCTAGCAAGGCATGCAGGCAGGTGGCAGGCTGAAAGCCTGCCTACACATTTCCCACATCAGTCATTATGAGCTGTGTGATAAGATCAGAAATTATAGATGTTTTCAACCTTTTAATTTTTCTGTTTCTGTTTCTGTTTTTACATCACAGTTCCATTTTGTGCTGTGCTGAGTTTAGTTTACATGCACATACTGTTTTTATCAAAGAGACGCTAAGATTTAAAATGTATTTAACATTGAGCAAAAGATCTTAGAAGCCAATGGTGGATTACCTACACGGTAAGGTAATTCTCTAACTTATAAAAAAAAAACTAGAAACAAATGATATGTAATTCTTTAAGGTGTCGAGATTTAGCAGTAGTACAAAATTGATAGAAACGCATAACATACATAGATATGTTTGGTTTATTTCTTATGTTTTTTTCTATTATGTTTTGTTTTAATTTCAAAATATCAGAAATAAGCATTTTGTTATAAAGTTTACCTAAAGTCCCTTATAAATAGTGTTTAGCAAAAGCAAACTAAAAGTAATTAGGTAATCCAAGTTAAAAAAAATAACAAAGGAGTTTAAAGAGGTAACCCTGATGAACCAAAGTAGCTTTGCTCTTTTTAACTTATGACCTATATGACCTAATAAGAGAATACACTGTTCTTTTTCTATCAAATAATCAAGCAGCCTTTTCGGCACAACATGATGTTAGCCATTCTGTTGTAATTTTGCATTAAGGATGATGCAAAGTATCAGATGTCTCAAAATTAAAGCAAAACAAGCTGAAGGAGCAAAAGAGCAGTATGACTGAAGCTAATTTTAGGTCACTTGACAAAACACGTGTTTTGAGAGATTAAGTTTGAGAAAATTACTTTCTTTACAAGACTAGATCTTATTTCATCAAGCTCTGTTGTCAGTGTCAACTGTTTTGTGATCCAACTTTAGAAAATTTACTATCTTGATTTAAGTATAAGATAAATAGTCTTACTGTCAAAGTTTGTCAAATGTAACTTGTGTCTTTCAAAGATTCATCATCTCATTTGAGCCTTTCCCACCCTAAACTTCTCTAGGTGCCTGGTCCTTTCGGCCCTGGTGGTGTGCCCATTAGTGGCTTTGCCATGTTGCAACATCAGATCAAAGCAGTGCATGAGTCGGCACACCAAGAAGAGAAACAGAGGCAAGATCAGGGAGACCTGGATCGCAGACCCCCCTTCAACACCCGCAGCCCCACCATACTAGACAGAGATGGTAAGAGAGAAAAGATATCCCCATTCTGTCCTCATCTTTCCTCTCTGGTCATCACTCCCTTGGCCCTGTTCCATGCTGCTAGCAGTGTTTATAGCTGATGCATTTTTTAGGCTCCATTCATTTACGTGCACACTCAAGAAAAGGAACTATTTTGGGGAGACCTGGACTGTAATAACTCGATATAGCCTGAGTCAGGACCAGAAAGTTAGCTAACTCTGTTTTAGTACAGAGTCTGAGCTGAAGCCTACATTGGTGCTCCTCTTGATATGCATTTGGATAAAAAAAAGCGAACTGTGGTGGTTTTGTTTTTTGTATTTTTGTTTTCTGAAGCGTGTGACCGGAGTGTGTCAGAGTAGGACACTTATTGCCTCTGGGCAGAAATAGTTCAGTTACTGAGCTTCAGAAGGAAGAGTAGTGATGGTTTCTCACCTCTGCCTGGTGGCAGACTGCATACAGCTTGATTTTTGCAGAGCTTTTAGCACCTTTTAGTTGGGTTGCTGTGAAGAGTGGCACAGCTGTCAGAGAGCTGCTGAGCTGTGACACCAAGATATTTATTGCATAGGTTTTAGCGGACATGTATTGTGGTGATGACATTAGTTGTACCAGCCCATCAATCTTAGGTCAACTCAATGCTTGCTGGCATTGAGTTCTTGTTTTAATAGTGGTTGTCTTCCCTTTGTCCTTATGCCTGTGTACTGCAGGTAAGCCCTTACCCTACATGCCTTATGACATGAAGCTGGCTCTGGACCAGGAGACCCACCCTGGTCGGCCAAGCTCTCCTTACAGACTCTCCCCCAGGGAGCTGAGCAAGGCCTCACCCCAGCCTGACCCCAACGCCCCCAATGTCTCCTGCTACAGTGTGCCACCAGGTAAAAGCACACTTCTCCCTCCCCTTCTTTTGCTTAAAAAAACTAGTGTTGTCTGACTCTTATTGAGTCTTTTATGTTTTACAACAGAGACACTTTCTGCCTGTTTGCAGTAGATTGTTGCATAGTTTTGACTGAAATTCAGTATGCCTTATGTAGGAGTCACTCTCAATGTCAGTTTGACTTGTTTAGATTTTTTAAATTATTTTACTTAACAGGCTGTTTTGATTCCCTAATTCTATACCTGTATATACAATTGCTTGGTTGTGTTTTTAAAGTTGGAGCAGGGGAGGGCTGAAATGGAGCTTTTTATCCTGTGTAGATTTGGCATTTTTTTAGTCTTTGTTATGTTTTCTCGATGAATTAAGTCTGTTGGTGCCTATTTTGAAAACAATTATAGATTCTGCTCATTGTCCAAATCTTTATTGATTCTCTTATTTTTCCCTGATCTGAGAGAGAAGTCATTTTCATTTAGGTTTCATTTTTTTGGTCCAAGGATAATCTGTCTCCCTCAGTAGAGTTTTGTTTTTATAACACAGGATACTGACCTTGAACACAGACGGGCTGCTCGGTTGGCCCCGACATCCTCTTGTTGCTAGTTTCCAGGTGTTAAGATGCTTGAGTTTGACATCATTCTTTTCCATGGCAGGTCTATTAGAACAACATACAAGCTTTGATAAATGAAATTGGTCACCTCTGAGGCATAGACCTCCTAATTCTCAATTTAGGAACATTTTTTAACTGGAGCTGATCTTTGATGCCCATTCCTAAACAAGCATGAGCCAGCTCTTTCTGATATAGTAACAGACTGGTAACATACTCTACTAGTAGAGAAGGTTGATGATTTTTACAACTGCATGTAGTACATCAATACATGAGAAAACAATAGCACCTTTCCTTGACACTTAAGCTTTGCTGTAGTTCTTTCTTATCTCAACAATAGTAGAATTGAAACCTAGTATATGGATGATAGAAAATCTTGGTTAAATTATTACCACAATCAGTGTTAGTGTCTACATTGTTAATTCCTCGCTATTAAATGTTCTTTTGCAGTTTTTATTAGTTGTCCTGGTATTAATTGCCTTAGGCCACCTTAGATGGTAAAGGTACATTTGTATTAGATAATATTATAAATTCAGCTGCAAGAAAAAAATGTTTTTTATTTATATCTCAAAATGTTTGATTTTGGGTAAAAAACTAAGATAAGGTAAATAACACGAAGTAAAAGTTGAAGGAAGAGTTATTCAATTAATATAGTTCATGGTTTACACGGGATAAAAAGGCACATTCACACAACATCAATTTTCTCTCACAGTAAAAAACAACTTTATGATCGTTAAGAGCACATAAAGAGGACACAGAAACCCGACAAAGACAGAAGCAGTCTTGCAGCACCGCCTCTGCACTATACACATGCAGTCAGGAGGGGCAGCCAGTTATGAGGACACTCGGTTACTCTGAAGCTTTCTCAAGTTTTCTAGCAATAAGATATTAGGTTAATATGCCCATGAGAAGTGTCACAGTCCATGTGTGGAAGTTAACAGTCCTGCAGAAGGAGAGAGAGACAAGCAGAGAAGCAGAGAAGACCTGCAGGTCTTCACACAAGGCAATCATCCTTTAAACCTCCTTGATAAGGAAGCGATACCAAACTCAATAGCTTTACATCATAAACTCATGAGGGTTTTATAAATATTAACTCTGTGTGTGCTCTGAAAAAACAGAGCAGCAGAATGGCTTGTAGACTGCCATGGCGAAATGTGCTTCTGCTTCGAGAATTGGCCTATCATGGTGATTCGCCTTTCGAGGACGTAATTCAGTCCTGTTCATGCCTAATTAATTTTGAAAGAGCTACAGGGAAAGACCAGCGCTCAGTCCAGCCAAAAAGAAACTGTGGAGGTGTCAGAATCACTGACAGTTAATAACTACCACCAGTTTTATTCTTTCATTTTAACATAGAATAACTTAACATTGCCCTATTAAAAATGTATTTTCTTTTCAAATGCAGTGTTGTTCATTGTGAATGACCTGGTTCCTTTTGATTTGCAGATTTTTCATGGTGCAGTGACTTATAAAGAGAGTTGTGTTGTTTTTTAAAACTTTTTACTTTTTTTAATCGAAGAACATAAACTCACTAGATTACAACATATTCTAATAGATAACAAAAATCCTAACTGTATGTAACATTTAGTAAAAAAATTACAGCTTTGGTAAAAGAGGATAAGAACTTGCAGTTAACACAGAATATTTGAGCTGTTGCTGAAGTACGATCAAAACTAAAAACTTTTTTAGATTTTTCTGGGTAGGTAGGGCATTTCTGCCTTATCTGTGATAATAACAGAGCTTGAAACAAATTTGATGTTGATCCTGCCAGTAAACTTAAGTGTTTAGTTATTTCAGGCTGACAGTCATTTCCTGTAACAACAGCATTATGGTCTGAGAATAGCAGTAAATGTTTGTTTCTGCTGTAGGATGGGTTACAGTAAGTTAGGGTGCAGTAATGTGCATAGGGTGCAAACAGTCCCTGAGAAAAAGCCTACTGCTGTTGTCGAAATGACATTTTACTTTTACAGAAGACTGATTACAATAAATGTCCTTGTTTATCATTTGGGGCAAACATTTTTCTCTTGTACATATAAATTAGGATGTTGTCCCTAAAGGTGAACTACAGAATTAATGGTTAATTTTAGATACACAGTCTCCCTGAAAACTGTAATTTATATATTCATCATAGGGCATTTTGTTTTCTTATCTGTACCCGTATCAGCCAGCAAGATGATGACGTCCATGCCCGCTGGAGAAACTCTCACAGACATTTTCATTTTTCTTTCGTGGAGTGCAGTGCACAAGGCACATTCCCTGCATGGTGGTTACTCTCGGTCTTGTGTGGGTGTGTTTGTTTGTTTGTTGTGATCCATTTGCTCCACTCGGTTTGCCCAGAAGATGGTAAAGCAGACAGCAGACAGGGACCAAAGCTACCTCAAACTGAGGACAGGCTGTTATGTGAGGTCTTAAGTGTTTACTTCACCACTCACTGGAGCCTGTCAGAATGAGGCTGATTAGTTTATCATTGAGTCTTTGAGAGGAAACGAGCCTTAATGGCACCCTTATGTTGGTGGGCTGAAGATGTGGTGTGTGGCAGGCAGACAGTATCTGGAGCAAAAATTACTGTGAGCTGAAATTAATTGTTTTTGTGTGAAGTTTCTTTTAATCCTTCTCTGTCAGAGTAGGTATTTAATCCCCAAATGTTGTTTTGGTAATCAGTTGTTTCGATCTGTTTTTTTTTTCCAAATTCCCACCAGTCCTCCACCCTGCCTCCAACCAGCTTGTCCAAAGTATGCCAGATGGAGTCCGCATGACGTTCAGCAGACCCAGTCGACCTCCCAACATTCCCTCTCCTCCTCCACTCATTCCAACCACCAAGCCCACAGACAAGCCCTCCTTCATCCAAGGAGGCTCCATCTCCCAGGTAGGACTCGAGGGGGCTGATGGCACCAGTCTACCACAGGACAAACCTGTTGTTAATTTCCTACACTGCCGACATTCACACCAGAGCAAAGACACATCTGAAAATGTTCCATGTGGCTTTTGTAGACCTCTAGTTGTGAACTGACTTTTTTCTACAACCACCAATCTAAATGTTAGGACACTGTGTAAAATGTAAACAAATAAAAATCTGATCATTTCCCTTTTTTAATGTCTCAAACACAAACCATATAAAGACGGTGTATTAAATGTTTGGAATCAGGTTTGTATAATCCAGAAAATCACCTGATCCACAGGTGGCAGTATGACCCCAGACATAGACTCCAAAGCTAGTAAACATTAACACAAACAATCCAGGATTTAGAATACTTGAAAAACTTGTTTGAGTTTGACTAAATGTAGGGCAAAAGAATGATCCCAAGGATTTCCAGTAAGATTATAAGCGTTGGTCTCAGTACTCAACAGTGTTGCAGTCACTGGGAACATAACTCTGCGCAATAACAGGAACAATTTGTTTGGCTGAATCAGTCAGTTTGACTTTCTCACAGCAAATGCTGGGTCACTACCACATCCAGCTTGGTTGATATTGTGATTTTCTATTTAAGGAGCTTTGACTCAGGAAGATGCACCACAGTGTTTTAGAAAATGATGTATTTTTCATTAGTTTGGGCCCAAGCTTAATGTGTCTGAAGGAACGTTTTTTGTAGAATTACCACAGATCTGGGACACAAAAAGGGATGCAGATCTTCTTTTAAGTATTATTTTCTCAACATGACATTTTATTTTTCAGAAGCTCATGGAAACTTTAAAGACAAACTTTTGAAAGACTGGAACCAATTTCTCATCCATTTTGAACTTGCCAGGAAGATTTATTATCTAGGAAACAAATTTACATCCCAAGTGAATCAAGAGACAGTAAAATGTAACTAAAAAATGTTCATGGTACGATGTATTTCCAGCAAAGATCTCCTGGAAAACAGGCCATTGTAAAAGTGTGTCTAGGTCTGGAAAATTAATACTTAATGATTTGTTTAATCTTTGTTTATCACATTACTTACCACAGTTTATTAATGAAACACCTGAAAGATTATTAAAAATCAGTTGACACCGCTGTTTTGTTTGTTTGTTGTTAATGAGCACAATGCCCTGACTTTTTGTTTGTTTTCCTGCTTTCCCAGGGAACTCCTGGAACATACCTGCCGTCCCATGCTGTCTATGGGCCAGAGGGGACTAAGAGCGCAGTGGGCTCCATCTCTCTGGGTCTGCCTCGACAACAGGATCCCAACAAGCCTGGTAGGACGACTGTCACATTACTACACCTACTGTCAAACATAAGCACAAGAGTAGGCTGCCTTTTTCGACAGTCATTAAGTGGAAACCCCCACCCAGTTAAGTGACACCACTGAGGGGTTACTGTATTTTGATGGCAATATGGTTTTGTCTCTACATCATAACATTTTGTTTAAGCAAGCCTTCACTGTATAATTGATTTTTTAAGCAGAGGGATCATTAACTGTACACTTAAAATCTGCTGCATGGCTTTTGCCAGTTTTGATGACTTATATTAAGTCAATCCAGTGTCATTCAATGTAAATCAGGCACTCATGTACCCTGCCACTATGTAACAAAAAAATACCAATCTGCCTTTATGTTTTAGAATTTAAATCTTGACCCCTGAACTCTTGCTGCGAATATCAAGTTTTGGATCAATCCCATTACTCGACACCACCCACAACCCTTTTTCCTCTTTGTTACTCTCCAGGAGCTGCAGTTACATCCATACAGGATGGCAGAGGCAACCCTTCAAAGGTGGGCGAGGGTCTGGCTTTCAGAGGGTCAATCACTCAGGTAATAATTATATTATGTATTTATTTATTTACATTGTCTAAAAGAAGTTGTAAATGAATACATGATAGATAGATAGAAAATCTGACTTTTTTCTTTGGTCATATTATATTTATATTTCTTATTTATATGAATATTTCAAGGGTAGATGTTTTTGCTTTTTATGTTTCATTGTATCTTTGCTTGTTTTGTTTTTTTTTTAAAATAGGGCACACCAGCTCTGCCCCAGTCTAGCATCGCTGCTGACCTCCTGAAGGGCACAATCACAAAGCTTGCCACGGAGGACCTGAGTAGCCCAGACAAGGTCAGAGGAGAACAGCTGGCTAAAGGTCATGTCATCTATGAAGGCAAGAGCGGTCACATCCTCTCCTATGATGGTAAGTGCTTATTATTGATATAAAAAATAGCTATTGAGCATTTCTTTATCAGGAACACAAACTTGATCACAATTGTTTCTTCCTCTGAAAGCTATCAAGAACCCCAGGGAAAACACACGCAGCCCCAGAACAGGCCATGAGCTGAAACGCACTTTTGACATGATGGAGGGACCCATGGGTCGGGGGCACCCTGGCAGGGAAGGAGCTCCATTCGAGGGTAATGCCTGTGTGTACATTAGTGCACACTTTCTGTCCTGTCTTGTTTGTTCCGTAACAGGTTTGATAGCATCTCTTTGTTTCTCAGGGTTGATAAGCAGAGCCTTACCCAGAGATGGCCTACATGGAGATTCTAAGGAAAGACCACTGATCACTGGATCCATCATGCAAGGTAGAAAACTGTGAAACTTGACATATTCCTTTTATTCGCTCGCTGTAACCAGCAGCATCAGATCAGACATAGCTGAAATTCTTTTCAAATGTCTCCAGGGACACCTAGAACAGCTGCAGAGACGTATGAGGAGGCGATGAAATATGGAAAACAGATAAAGAGAGAGAGCCCACCGATCCGCTCCTTCGAAGGGGGTATTGGCAAGGGCAAGCCCTATGAGGGAGTCAATACCATCAAAGAGATGGGACGCTCCATTCATGAAATCCCCCGACAAGAACAGTCCGGGCAGGACATGTGCAAGACCCCTGACCTGTCAGACAGGAGGGTTATAGATGGCTCCATGTCTCAGGTAAGATGCTTTAAAAGGGTTTTAAAAGGGCTCTTAAAAGACTTTTTGTATGGATAGCAGCTACTATTGCTACTCGTTAGATCTGTACTTTGAATATATCCCAGTAACAGTGAGTCTTATATTGGGGCTTTACCTTTACCATCCACCCTTTTTTCATATGTGTAAAATCACAAAAAATCATGAACAAAGTAACCAGTGATATTGATGCTGTTCTGGTGACTGATGTGTTGTTCCTTTCATTTACCAGATTCACCCTCTCAACCAGCCTACTATCAAGCACAATGTCAAGTCCCTAATTACCAGTCCCAGTAAGCTTCCCCACAGCATGCCACAGCTGGAGGCCATGGAACGAGCCAAATACGAGGAGAGCAAGGCAGTGCGCCACACCTCTGTGGTCAACTCCACCACCTCTGTCCTGCGCTCCACGCACCAGGAGGCGAGCAAATCCCAGCTTAGCCCGGGCATGTATGAGGACGCAAATGCACGCAGGACCCCTGTGAACTACAGTACCAATCCCGTGTCTCGAGGATCACCCATGCTGGGACGTGCTCCAGATGGTATATTCCATAACCTTTATATTCATTAACTGTGGAACATCAGATTCTCAGCAATTTATTGCTTGTAACAGTTACAACAATTACAGCGTTAGACAAAACTGAATTAGAGTTTTGTCCTAAAGGTCATCTTGTTTGCTAGAATGAACATATTAGGAGTACCCAGTGCTGAGGGTAATGGGTGAACTTTATTGCTGATTTTGTCTTCTTTAACATATACTGTCATGAGACATTGATCATTTGTCTAATGACTAAGCATTAACTAATTAGCTGAGCTTTGTGTGTTTCTCTTTTCAACAAAGGTGGTATGGGCTCTGCAAAATCTGCTGCACATGAAAGAAAGAGTGCCATGACCCCAACACAGAGGGACAGCGTCCCAGCCAAGTCCCCAGTGTCGGGTGGTGACCCTGTAGCCTCTCACAGCCCCTTTGACCCCCACCACCGTCCTGTTGTTCCTGGAGAAGTGTACCGTCCCCACCTGCCTCCACACCTCGACCCCACCTTGGCCTTCCACAGAGTACTGGATCCTGGTACTTGGTTTAAAATCTTTTCCATCATTTCCACCACAACTATAAACAAACACTTTTTTTTTTGGAGAAAATTTGAGTAAATTGACGAAAGCAACTTAGGCTGTCTAATTCATAGGCACTATATGCCACGGATCTTTTTCAGCTATTGACGTCAGCCAATGCGATCAGTATCTGTGAGCCTTCTGTTCATATGTTTTTGTTTTTTCCTCTCTTTTCTACTTTCCTTTGCTACAGCCTTCATGTTTCCTAGGCAGCCGTCCCCAACAGGCTACCACAACACCTACCAGCTGTACACCATGGAGAACACACGGCAGACCATCCTTAACGATTATATCACCTCTCAGCAGATGCAAGTCATCCCCAGGCCCGACATGGCCCGAGGCTTGTCACCACGGGAACAGCCAGTCGCTATCCCCTACGCATCTGGAGCTCGAGGTACGGCCCTCCGCCAGCTGAGCCTCTCTCGTCCTGCCACAGCAGGCCAGGGGAGAGGCAGTGGGCGGGAGGGGCTGTAGTATGCAGACTGTGTGCTTGTGAAGTAGTGGCTACCTTTTCCAGACGCCCAGAAGCAAATGACCTAGTCACTTTTTTGCTGATTTGCTATTTATTTTGGGGCTGCAACTGATTCGGCTACTACTCAATTTATCGATTGGGTATGGTCATCCAAATCTCCATTTGCTGAGTGGTTGCCTCTTACAAGTTGACCACTATTCCACTCCCCTTGCAGCCCTGTTGCTTACTGATCAATCTGTATTTGGGAGCACTAACAGATGTAGGTGATGGGTTACAGTTAAGTGTATACGGTGTTCATACATTCAGAAATTGATGGATCGGTTTTTGTTGTTCACCGATGGCCCTTTGCTTCTGTCTGTAAAAGGGATAATTGATCTAGCCCAGATGCCTCCAACTATCCTGTTGCCTCACCCTGGGGGAACAGGTACTCCCCCTTTGGAACGCATCGCCTACTTCCCTGGAGCTCAGCCCCCTTTCCCTCCTAGGGCTTTCAACCCAACCTCCATTTCGCCAGGTGAGGACCCCTCCCTTCCCTATCCCTACACCCCGTGTTCCCTTATCCTCCCCGCCACAATCCTGGTGTTCGCTCACACCTCTGTAAGAGTGCAGCCCTGCACTGGCCTGAGGTGTCCAAGGTCAGTTCTGCCTGTCCAGACAAAGATCAGGCTGAGTCTTCCTGCAGTCACACTGGGATGGATTTCTCACAGAACTGTTGACTGATGCATGATATCAAGGTGTCTTTCTTTTTAGACCTAAAGAAATAGTTCTCTGCAATTTATAATTTCCAGGGGCACAAATGACCTTGGTTTAAAAAGGTTAAATATATTACTACCTTGCTCATCTTTGAATGATCAAGCTTAGTTGTTTTCAGGTCTGCATTTAAAACTCTGTATCTTTAAATTTTTAGTCATTTATTCTGAACTTTAAAACTGTTTTATTATTGAATTGAAACTTCATCAATATATGCCTCAATAAGTTGGGGCTGTTGAAAAAATATCGGCTTAAACTACATTTGTTTTAATTTTCCTATTGAAATGCTTTTGATGTTTCACTCCATGTAAGATGAATAACGACTTATAAAGTCTCTGTAATTAGACACAATTTAAAAGCATTACATATAATTTTTTAACATGTTTGTCTTAAATAGTAAATATCATATCTACTGCGTTTGTACTGTGATAGGTTCAATACTTTTTCAGCAGAGCCCTGTGGTTGAAATTTCCAAAGGAAGGTTGATCTGTCCTGTTGAGACCCCGTGAGTAGTGTATGAATTAATGATCAAATCGTGTGTGATGTGTGTCATTGTTGTCCTCAGGCCATCCAGCCCACCTTGCTGCTGCTGCTGCTGCCAGTGCAGAGAGGGAACGGGAGAGGGAGCGTGACCGAGAGCATCAAGAGAAAGAGAGAGAAAAGGAAAGAGAGAGGGAGCAGAGGGAGAGGGAAAGGGAGAGAGAGCGGGAACGGGAAATCCGGGAACGAGAGCGGGAGCGAACCAATGAATACATCCGTGGAGGTGAGTTGTTTTGTTGCTGTAAGTCTTTTAAAGAAGAGCAGAGTTGTGAAAGTTTTATTTAAATGCATCATGTTAATATCCTTCTGATGTGGAAAATCTGTTGTCAGTTCTTTTGCTTTTTTTTTTTTAGTCTAATAGAGATGCTGCAGCATAATGCTGTGTATCGTCTATACATGAAGTATCTTAATACTGTTAGAATTAAAAGCAACATATGCTCTCGGGCACTTATTTTGAAAAAACAACTGTTACGATGTTTTTTAATGTGTGTTTGTGTATCAGGCGCACCAGAGCAGCCTGGAAGGCCGGTGAGTCGAGGTTATCTGCACTCCCCTTCTCCCTCGCTCAGGACACAGGATGTAGTGGTTCAGCAGCGGCCAAGTATCTTCCAGGGCAAGAGTGTCATCACCTCACTTATGTAAGTCTTAACCTGCTTTTAACTCTTATAAGCTCACTTACACTTTTTGTGCTGGTTATTTTCTGTATTTATTGAGGGTTGTCCCAAGTTAATATGCATATAAAATTTGCATCTGTGTATGTGTTTGCATGTCAAATATCTCAAGTCTACATTACAAGAATGTGGAGTATTCAGATGCATTTGAGGGACTTGTAGTTGTCTTTAAACTGAGGAAATTATGTTGATTATCTCCTCATTTCCTCTTCAGGCCCCATTCAGCAGCAGCGACAGCAGCGGCCCAGAGGCCCTATGGTACCGCAGCTGATGCACTGGCTGCCCTGGTAGACGCTGCAGCGTCTGCCCCACAGATGGATGTTGCCAAGGTGAAAGAGAGTAAACATGAACGGGATGATGATATGTCTGCTCGACGAGCAGCCAGCCTCTCCGAACAGCAGCAGCAGGAGGCAGAAAGGCGATCCATGCAGTCACCATATAGTGCAATGTCTCTGCCGGGGGGTAAGCCCCATTCAGTTTACCCTGAGGGCCCTGGAGTCGGGGTAAAGGACAAGGGCCCTCAAACCTCAAAGTCCCGCATTGAAGAGGAGCTCCGGACTCGTGGCAAGACGACTATCACAGCCGCTAACTTCATCGATGTCATCATCACACGGCAGATAGCCTCAGACAAAGACTCACGAGAACGAGGCTCTCAGAGCTCTGACTCCTCAAGCAGCTGTGAGTGTGTGGATACATGTGGGGTTAAGAAATAGCTGATGTTATTCAAACTGCACTTAAGTGCAATGCAACACAATGCCATCATCCATTAGCTGGATGGCATAATCTAATCTTTTACTTCGAGTAGACCAAGCCCTACCATTTAGTCCTATTCTCGGCATAAATCATAACTTTTTGTCCGTGTCTGTCCTGCAGTGTCTTCAAGTCGATATGACAACACTGGTGGAGGAGCCATTGAGGTGATCAGTCCTGCTAGTTCCCCAGTCCAGTCCCAACAAGACAAACCAGAAGAAGGGCAACAACAGGCAGCAGGTATGAACGCACCCACTCTGTGCATACATTAAGGAATCAAGTGATATACTGAAAAATGTTTCAGTTTAGTCCAAAATGTTTTCAAAGATTTTGTGCTTCAGGTCACAGACAGCGTGGAACAGTTTTGGCTGTGGTGGTTAAATTTAGCTGTGAGTCAACTGGAGTAAACATACCATAGCTTGATTAACTTAACCCACTGACCTTGTCATTTGAGACTCCATTCCTCTCCACCCGTCTTATCACCAGACCCCACTCAAAGTTATTCCTGTCACCTGCAACCAAATATAGATCAGTTACTGTTGGCACACAGCTCAGTAAATAAATATTTAGCATACAGCTTAGCATATTTCTCACTTTCTATCCTATCTTTCCTTACCTCACCATTGCTTTTTCTCTAAAACAGAAATTTTTTCTGCTTTATCTTCACCAGCTGGCATGCGGGCCTATGATATGAGTCGGTACCGGCCATCAGGGGAGCCCACACCGCCCAGTCCTCAGCAGCCTCCCTCATCCCAGGCTGACAGCTACTCCCAGGTCACCAAGACTCACCGGGTCATGACTTTGGCAGACCATATCTCGGTAAGAGATAAAAGAGAATCTGAAAAACAAATGCAGCACATAGAATATTTACTGTGTACACCAACCCATTGTATGTAAATGACCTGGTTTGTGGTCACTCCCTGCCATGCAGCATATCATAACCCAGGACTTCGCCCGGAATCAGGACCCTCCAACAGTCTCCTCATCTTCGGCCACATTCCAGAGCGTGGTGCCACCCGTGTCCTCTTCAGGTCGAGTAAAGGTGCCCAGCCGCTATAGTCCGGAGAATCAGGTCCAGGCCCAGCATCACCAGAGACCCTCCAGCAGAGTTTCCCCAGAAAATGCTCCTGACAAACCCCGAGCCAGGTACATGATCCAGCCAGTTTTCAGTTGAAATAATCAGAGTAATCACAGTGAGTCTTTAATACTTGTCATTTGTCTTACACTTGTCTCTCTCTGCTTCCTGTCCAGGCCTGGTAAATCTCCAGAGCGAGGTGGCAGGCAGATGGAAAACTATGAACCCATCTCACCACCCCAGAGCTACCAAGGCATGGACAAGCAGGAGGCTGGGGGGCCTCCACAGCAGAGGAGAGAGGCAGAGTCTGAGATCAGGTATGACATCTCTAAAGTTTGGATGCGTTATAGTTTGAAGCTTGAAGTAGTATGAAGAATATAGTAGCTGACACACTTGAAATGGTAATTACAGTAGTAGTTGATTAAAAAAATTTGTATACAGGAAAGAGAGGGGAGAGAATTTCTCCTTTGTGAAACTTGCATATGTGTGGTGAAATATACAGTAAATGTCTTGAGTGTGAGCGCTGTGTGAACAATAAATAAGCACAATTTCCACATTTGATCTACACGTTTGCTATAGTTAATTTTCTGTTGGCTTCCTGACATTTGATGTCTGACTTTATCAGACTATAAATCAATCTCTGTTGTGGATGCCAGCAGGCAGAGTGCTCCTCCCTGTCAGCATTCATTTGACGTCCCAGTTGAAATGACAGTGCCTAATGCCTGAGGCTTGTTACTCATTTATCCCTTTGTCTGTTTTAAGGAGTGACTCGCGGTCCCCAGGAAGTGGCAGCTATCTGCCTTCCTTCTTCACCAAGCTGGAGAACACCTCGCCAATGGTGAAATCCAAGAAGCAAGAGATCTTCCGTAAGTTGAACTCCACCTCTGGTGTCGGGGATTCTGATGTTGGTAAGTGGGTCTTCTTCCTTTGTACTAACACGCATGCATCACATCATGGACCAAACTCTGTCAATGTGTGCATGCAAGACAGTTGTGCTTTATTAATTCCGACTTCTTCTTCTTCTTTTTTTTTCTTTTTCCTTTTTTTTTTTTCTTTTTTAAAGATCATGAAGCAGGTGATAACATCGGAACAACTTGACTGATTATCTGTGTCATTTTTAACTCATTTATTTGTCAGACATTTAATTTAAATTAACCACCAATATTGTCTTACAGGTAATGCACAACCAGGCACGGAGATTTTCAACTTGCCTGCCGTTACCAGCTCCAGTAAGTAGCAGTTCTGGTTCATACACTTCATATTTCAGTCTAGTTGATGAACTCTTTTTAATTGTATGTTTTCTTGTGTTGCTGATTTGTAGGCAGCATCAACCCCAGGAATCACTCTTTTAGTGACCCAGCCAGTAACCTTGGCCTGGAGGACATCATCCGCAAAGCCTTGATGGGCAACTTGGAGGAGAGACAGGAGGAGCATCAGGGAGGTGTAGGGGCTCAGTGTGCCATGAACAACACACCCGGCACAGGCGGTGACACCCGTCAAGAGGCCAACCCGTCACCCAGTATGGGTAGGCACATCTTACATTCCCAAAGAGACACATGGTAAGAAGGGGTTTTGTGTTAAACTTGACACTGATCTACAAACTTCTGTCTGCTTTTAATCACAGGGAAACAGAAGCAGGGCAAAAACAACAGCCGTAAATCCAAATCCCCCAACTTGGGTCAGGCCTACTCAGGAGGGGAGCGTCCCTCTTCAGTGTCCTCCGTCCACTCCGAGGGAGATTATCACAGACAAGCGCAAGCTCAACCTCAGTGGAGCTGGGACGATCGACCCTCATCGGCAGGTAAGCAGTCCAACCTCCGCCGTCTCAAAACTGTCTATTGTAATATCAAAGACAGACAGACAGTTCATCAGCATTTTTATTACACTTTCTCATCTCCTCTCTTCTCAGGATCCATGCAGTTCCCTTACAATCCGCTGACCATGCGGATACTGAGCAACACGCCACCCACCTCCATAGCTTCCCCTGCCATACAGAGCCAGCAGCAGCAGCAGCAGCCACCTCCAGCTGGTGCCCCGGTGGCCCAGCAGCGCGTCTGGCAGTCACTGCTGTCTGAGCAATACGAGACCCTATCTGACAGCGACGACTGAGCCCTGCTCGCTACAGCCCCAATAACCATAAGAGAGGCCTGCACCAAGGCTTGCCTGTTCATCCCCCCTCTTAGAACTAGCCTCACAGGGCAAGTGTGACAGATAGATGGGGTGGTGTCCTTTTTATTTTTGGTGCTATGGCACCCCCTGGCTGTTAGCTGAAAGTACAAGCGCAGCCTGTTACAGGCAGGGCTGTCCAGAACAAGACTAGCTTTTGGTTCGGAAGCACTCACCCAGCCTGTCGGGGGAAATAAAACAGAACTCGACGAAGGGGACAACATGAGCTATAGTGAAAATGAAGAACTTAATATGTAAAAAGAAAGCGAAAGAGACTATTTCTGAAATTTGTTTGATTTCTGTAAAGATATACCTTGTCTTTAAGAAAATCATTGTATGTAAATAGAGTAACCTTTTGCAGTGTTTTTCTTAACTTGATTATTTCTTATTTTAATGTTGCTTTTAAATTGATCCACTTTAAATGGGAAGAGTAGGTGTGTAATCTTTAATATCACAGCTGGTCTCTCCCAGTCCACCCACGTCACCTGACACCCACTCTAATATTTTTACTATAGCGAGAGAGACCAGACCTTTGGTTTGTACTTGACCATGAGTGGAGCACCACCAGAGCCTGAACACCGTGGATATTCGAGGATGAAACAGCGTTTATTTCAAACAGCATTGTTATTTAATGCCCGTCTTTGCCACAAAGCGGAGATGATGCATGGATTGTAACTAGCAGATGGTAGAGGTAACTTCTCATCCCATTCTAGACAGAGAACTGTTGTCAAAACAAGTTGAGAACACTGGTGTCATAGCAGAAAAGTGAAAAGTCTGATATAAGCTTAATTTTGCCGAAAGATATCCTTATGACTACTCCTGGACCCCGTTTTAATAATGAGAGTGAGCCAATGTTTTATTTTTTTCTTTTCCAATAGAGCCATGGTGTGTCACATGTAGCTGTCTCTCTCTCTGCAGTTTCCAACCTGTCCAGAATGATCTGCTCTGCAATGTTGTCATGGTAAAAAAAACAAAAACAAAAAAAAAGTATGTCAGGTTTTGCCATGCCTTGTGACTTGAGAAAGAAGGCAGCTTTAACTAATTTTTCTCAGAGATATACGTTGGTGTTTAATGTTTGTATTTGTTTCTGTAGTCCCTTTTCTCTTTTTCTTTTTTTTGATACTGTCCTGACAAAAATCTGAACTCTGTAAATTGTCTTTCCTTTACACAAAAAGGCAAAACTAACCAAACATAAAGAATGGTCTGCACCATTGTTGCACTTTTTTGCTTTGTAGCTTTTGACAAAAAAAGCATACTACCTGCTGTGTAACTTATTCAACCTCTAGCACAAGAGTATACTAAGATGTGCTTTAAGTTTTTCCCACCACTCACAGAATTCTGGATGTCTTGACTTCCTGTCTTTTCTTGTAGCTGGTACATAAATTTTGTAGTGTGACAATTTCATCACAATTACAGTTTTAAGTGTATGGTACCGTAATATTTTAAGAGTTTGCTGTCATGGTGATTCAAAACCGTGACTACTTAATTTCTGCTTCCATTGTGTTAATCAACTGGCATAAAGCTTTGGATATGAATTATACTAGGTCAACTTCATAAATGGCAGTAACGTTCCTTTGCAAGTCTGTTTTTTAGATATGTGAAAAAAATACCATATTTTGGCTTTCTCAGCTTTCACTTTGCTCAGTTAACAAATCCATTCTGCTCTAAACTTGATGTTTCCTTTGTTCCTTTCATTTTGGATTTGAATCATTCATCACAGCACGTTCAGATTTTTATTTTGTCATTTTCAACATCTTTGTTATTCATCCTGTTTAGATGGGATGTTATGTGTTTACAATGGCAATGACAAAAAAGAAGAGTTTACAAACTTGAATCTTAAAGAAATCCGACATGAAGCCGAAAAAGAATTGGAGCATCTTTTCAGCTCTCTATCAAACACACAGTGGTGACTTTTTTTTTGTCTTTTTGAAATTGAGACTTGAAAACCCGTGTATCCTATGATGTTGAAATGCAATGTTTGTATCGCACAATGTCTCTTAGTAGGCTATTACAAGAGTTCAGACCAATCAAATAAAGTGGTTCAGTTCTCCACCACTAAAACAATGTGTAGGTCTTTAATAGATTTTCCATTTATTATTGACTACTGTGATTTTCTTGTGTCCTAGTCAATATTATCTTTGACTGAGATGTACCAAAATGATTCTGGTTAAAATATATTTTTAAAAGAATGCAATATGAAATTATAGTATTATAGTGTCATGAATTGCAGCATAACTAAGCAAAATGTGATTCTCAGATTAAATTTTAATGTGAAAGAGATGTAAACTGAAATGCCCTCAAACAAAAACACAATGCTAAAAAGTTATATTGAATTATATTAGAGCCCTTCTTGGTGCTGAAAATTGATTAATGTACAATGCAATTATGACTGCATCCTAATATCTACTGTGGCCAGATCAACGCATGATAACATACATGTAAACAAGAGATGCATGAGGAATCCACTGTTGGTTTGGTTTCACCATGGCTTCACTTATCAGCAGGCCTGCCACTGCACATTCTCTGTGCTAAATTAAGGTAGTGGTGTTTATTCTCTCAACTCCTGCTCATGTTGACTGAAAAGCTCAATGCAGTCAAGCTTGTGCATTTTCACTAATTTGCACCCATCTATGCTGAAAAACAGGCAGAAAACAGTTTTACCAGCTCACACTTTTGGCAGTTTTGATTCCACATTGAGTCTTCACATAGTATATGACTGCCCAAATTATATAAAAATGATTCAAGGTTCGGCGATGCCAAAAATCTTTTTTGCCAAATAGTGCATCTACCCCAAAAGGTTTTTTTTACTATACATATTATAATCAAATGTTGTCAGCAGCATATACTTTTGAATGTTTGCAGTCAACACTGAGAATTTCATACACATTATCTAAGAACAGAGGGGCTGCAATTCTTGGCAAATAAAAACACATTTACCAAACTGTGATTTCAGTAACAGGACCCTGTTGTAGGTTGGTTGAACAGCACATTTTCTGAGTAAAAGCAGTAATTACTGACATGATAATCACTTAATGTCTCTGTGCTATTAACAATATCACAGCTATGCTTGTTATAGCAGACAGGGAGCAGGAACATGAAAATAACCACCATAATTCAGTTTGTAAAGATTCATCAAGTGTCACTCAGTAAATACGCCCGCTTGATTTATTTGAGGCCTTTTATTTTTGAGGGAAACAAAACCGGAAAACGTAATATTTTGGTCGTACCTAATTGGCTGGCGGCGTCGGCAGCTTCCTAAATTAAAACAGTTCAGAAATGGGGCCATTCCTGCCTGCGGTGGCTGAACAGCTCTTTCGAGATATTCAAAAATCATACCAAGAAACGTCTCAAAGTAAGAAAGGAGCGGCAAAGGGAGATAAATGTCACAGTTAATGGCTGGACATATTTTCATGTAAAAGTAGCCAGCCGTAACGTTAGCACTATTAGCTAACAGTTTGTTGTAGCACCACAATGTGACACACTTGCTTGACTTTCTTAGCATAGCTGACGTTATTTTACCCTTTTCACTTTTGAATGTTTCTTCTCCATCAATCCAGACGAAGCTGCGTACTGTGTTATACAATTGGGTTTATGTAGTTGTATTTTTTATTTAATGTTCAAGCGTTCCTTAGTTAGCAGTTTTATTTTTGGACTGCAAGAGGCGCTGCTGCATCACACTTCTACCTACTATATCTTAGTCTTTACTCAATACAGAACAATTCTTCCACCATAGACCATTACAGACTTATCCCAATATAACTCAGAATGCCTTGGTGGGCTTCTATTACCGTCAGTCATTGATTTTGGTTTATGCAGTCTATGAACTGAAGACAACACCTCATCTTTCATCTTTGACTCCCAGAGCCGAATGCTGAAGTCACATTTAGGGACCTAAACAATGCTATAGGTTTGAATGGTTAACATAGTTGCACTACAGGGCTTGTTCTCGCCCAGAACCACGTCAACAGTTGCTCTATTTTTCCTTATTTATCTGAAACAGTCATTACACTTGGATCCACAACTGTTTGGCCAGCAGATTTCCTTTCCACCCATCACTATTATTGATTCACTAGTGGTGGATGGAAAAGTAATCAGATCCTTCACCAAAAAATAACATTAAAACTGTGTATAATATATATATATATATATATATTTTAAAGTTTGGATTTTAAATTTAGAAATATTACCTTTTTGTTATGTGTGGATTAAACCTGAGTAGTACATGAAAAGGAAATACTGATAATTGTGCCGTCTACTAAAATGCACTGTAATGTTAGTATAATGCATCACAGAATCAAAACACTTGGCACCTCTGGCAGGGCAACGTTCCTCAGTGGCTTATAAGAGTTTCTAAAAAAATGTGAGTCAAGCCCATCAAGAACACAACATGCCAAAGTTTTGTCTGTGTAAATATGGTATTTTATCCCAAACATCAACACAAAAGCAGTGTAGTTTCTGCTCTGCAATTTTCTGTCTTCAAAACAGATGCTAGATACTGTAACTATGATTTAGATTGTAAACTTTTATCAGATTAACTCAAGTAAAGCATGGATACTAAATATATACTGCTCTCTTGATATATTTATTGGCGATGATCATGATATTTAAAATATTGACACCATGTTAATAATAGATGTATGATAATATTGTATTAAGTGATACAGTGTCCCTCAATCATTTGTGTTCCCTCCATTCTCATTTTGTCATTGTATGTTGAGGTTATGCACCTTAACACCAGTTGCCACTTGCCAAAGAACAGAGAAATTGTAGTACTTTTCATACACCTTTATGGTTATAAATTCCCTTTCCACCTCCCTATACGACAATTATGTTGTAAAAAACTAATATGCTGACAGCACTAACACTCATTCTCATTTTTTACAGGAAATTGATGATTATGGTTTCAGCACTTGTAAATCTGTGGTACACAATTTATGAAATTTTTTTTATCCCTTTTTTCCCTTTACAGTTCCTGATGACCTGCTTATTGCGTAAGTATCAAACTTTCCTTTTACCCATGAGAGTAGCTACCATATCCTCCTCTGGCTGAGTTATGACGTAAGTAAAAAAGTCTGCACATGGCTGAATTTGAGTGGGTGTGAAGTCCAGAAACCGAAGGAGGAAGGATTTTTTCAGTCTGTATTTACCAAAATGATGTAGCACTGAGACTCAGGGTCATGATGCTGTGTTTGTGCTGAGGCACTCCCAGGCACAGTGGTTTTGAGTTTCTGAGAGTGGGGGGTGCTCACTGTCTGGGTCAACATGGCTATATCCTGTCTGTCAGGAAGCTGCTGGTTTAGGGGCTCTCCATCACACTTACTGTATGTGCAAATTGACAAGCAGACCTCAGTCCATTTAATGTTTCTCTCATCTTTTCCTAAAAGGCAAAAATACTGTTTTCTTGATTAATAATTTGAAAATAAGCAAAGTGAGTGGTTAAATTTTCTAAACGTTTAAAAGAGTTTTGTGATGGATCATTTGGGTATCTCTGCATACTTTTGTATTAAACAGCAAAGTGATTATCTTACATGGAGCTGAGCATGCTTTGCCATATTGTGACAGGTACTCATAGTTGAATGATAGTTCTACAGCATATATAATATGGTTTTCATGGCGGCATAAGTGCTGACTGTATTGGTAGAGTTTTAAGCGAAGAATAAAATACTTGAAAAGTTTAACAAAACAGATTTATCTTGTATTTTGATGTGTTGATGCACGATGTACAAATTGAGAAGATGTTTTAGGCACAGCTACAAACTGAATAATATTTTGTCCATATAAAACGTGAACATAAAAGATATAAAATTTTAGTTTTGGTCTGAAGGGCAAGAGTTTTATTTTAGTTTGCAATTGTGAGAGGATTTAACCATCGCAGAGGGAAGAAGTGACCGAGAATGACATAAATAAGTCTTTTCTTTTACCAGCAGTATCCCACGAAGTCATTTCCACTAAGGGCTAAAAAACATGCTTTTCTAATGAAAAATTCTGCCACAGTTTCACAAACACACACATGCACAAACTAACACAGTGGAGTCTTTTTTTAAAGAAATTGGTTGAATGTCTCTCAAACTTATACTTTGCACTTTCTGTATGTTCAACATGTACACTGTCTTTATCTGCATAACTCACAGTTTTATGCAAACAATATTTCCAAGTCTTGGATAACCATATGCATATTTCATCTTTCTTTCACTGTTTGGTTTTCTCCCTCATGTCTTTCAGGCTGAAGTTTGTCTTCGGGCCTTGTGCGCTGCAGGCTTTGGACTTGGTTGACCAACGGTCAGTCACCTGTCTGTCGTCTCCCAGTGGACGTAAAGCATTCCAGGTCTGTCATTCCTCTGTCTACTTTATAACTTAGAGAAAATACAAATCCTACTTCCACTGTTTAGAATCTCTAAATTAATGGTTTGCATTCTAAGCTGAATTAATTACCACAATATCTACAATATTCTCTGAAAGCAAACAATTCCCAGTTTGAAGATATAATAATTATATTGTGTGCAAAAGTTCATTCACTCAACTGTATTGAACTAGTGAGTCAAGATTTTCTGCCCCAATAACTAGTCGATGACATGCTTACACTGTTTTCTGACTCCTGGAAACCTTATTCATGTTATTATTTTCAAAAAATCAGAGACAAATACAGCCTGTTTGGTTGCGTTTCTTTACCAAAAGACCACATAATCAGTTCAACAACAGTTTATAAAAACAAATTTGTCATCTAGATCAACAAGACTATCAGCACAGCTGACTGTAGGCCTTTTTCTAAAAACAAGTAGAAAGTGCTAGACTAAAAATACATTTAGTTTTTCTTTGTACTCTGTTTTTGTCCAGTGTAATTTTATTCTTAGGGTCTTAGAACACGGCCTATGGTGTTTACACTAAAAAGTACTTTGAGTCAGACTTGTTAAGAATCTTAATTTTGATCTTTTGCCCTATGAAGCACTACTTCTGTGAAAATCCCTTCAATTAGCAGATGTTTTGGAAGTTAAAATTTGTATGATCATTGGTATTTGTAGTTTGCAGTTTTTGGTTCATGGTGGTGAATATAAAAACAGATCACCTCAGCCAATTAACAGACAGTAATTTCCTGATAAATCCCACAGTCCCTTTCATTCTCTGGCAATTCCAGTATTCAAATCCCTTTGTGTGCCCATTGAATGCCAAGCCAATACTGACATGTGACATTTTGTGACTCAGGAACTGAAAGGTGGATTTATAACAGTGATTTTTTTAAGATCATATCAAACCTGGACCAGGTTTTTTGTTTGACATTTTGTTCATTCTTTTTGAAATATTGCTGTGCTCTGAAAACTGACCTCAATCATTCTGTCCTCGAACTTCAAAATTAATCTCAATTGAACATTGGGTGACTTTCGTGTGTGTGCGTGGGGTGTGTGTGTGTGTGTGTGTGTCAGTCCACTGAGGTTGTGGTCATTGTGACCCAAATTTCCTGTAAACTCTTTCAGGCTCCTGCAAAAACAATGTGAAATACAATG
Organism: Acanthurus leucopareius; assembly: GCA_029814765.1. Lineage (NCBI taxonomy): Eukaryota > Metazoa > Chordata > Actinopteri > Acanthuriformes > Acanthuridae > Acanthurus > Acanthurus leucopareius. The sequence goes on along the minus strand of JAQMCX010000012.1, from coordinate 3,243,496 downwards.
CAGCTGAATACAGTAAACACAGATTCTGTTCTGGTGGGACACTTTGATACCTTAATTGTTTCACTTTATTTCCCTCAAGGCTGTCTGACGTTCATGGTCCAGCTGCATGTATTGGAAATGATTAATATAATAGTCTATTTTTATTCTCTCTATGGAGAGTGGTTTTTTTACTCCTTTATCTGTAGTGGGTTTTTTTCTGGTTATGAGTCTGGCCTCTCTGAGATCAAATCCAGTACAGATTGAGGAATATATGAAGTGTTGTCTATTTTTGTTCTTGTGGGAAAACATGCTTTCACAGTACAAATCGTATATACTTAGCTGATATGTGATACATTTGTCAGTTTCCCAAATATTGTGATAAACTCAATGTGACGTTAATACTAAAGAAGACACTGAGGCCTGATTCCAGTGAGCTCTCTGCTGAAACTAATCTGTGACCCATTTTATGACCCCGAGTTTGGGAATGCTGAATTTGCGGTTTGCAAGAAAATTACTGTAAAACTATTTTTAAAATTGATAAATCATGTAAGGTATTTTTAATGAGAGAAAGCCAAATATGTCCTATATTCGGCTTCTCACATGAGAATTTGCTTGAGGTCAGGACTCAGTATGGGCTGACAAACAAAGCTCAGGTTTATAATTTAGAATCAGAAAAGATAAAGTGGTAACTAAATTGGGTGATCACAAGTATTTCACATTCAAATCAGAACTATAGATTTTATTGCAATATCTAAAGAAAAATTGAGAAAAAAAAGATCAGTCAAATTAATCTTTAACTTTGTTTCCATCTGTTTTCTCTGACAAATGAATCACACTCAAAATGTGTGTAGAGAGGTTAAAAGGAGTCCATACAACACAGAACTAAACAATGCCAAAAGAACAATTACACCGAATGCATTTTTCTGTTCCATGATGTATGGCAACTAGAATTAGAAAGCTAAAAAGAAAAAAGGAAGTGAAACATACTGTATAAAGGGACATTTTACTATTTCCGTAATGTTAACGTGTTTATTGTTATGTAATTATCTCCTTAAAAATGTCACATTGTCATTTTAAAAGGGACATTAGTAACGATAAATCACAAAAACCACAATATCTGATCATCTCTTATTCAAGTCTTGCAGCGTTTGACGGCATTATTTTGTAAGCTGAGAACAAACTTTAAGAGTTATGTAATTTGTGGCCTTCTGAAGTGATGTGACACAGTCCTGCATGCTGGACTGTTTCCATGTGTCTGAACCTGTGGGAGGGTCACTAATTTTTCCCTTCTATGCTCTGCTGTATTTCTGCAGTATTTACTCACCTCTCTCCAACACTTAAATTTTGACATCGCAGACACAAGCTGCCACTTAAAAACTGCTGTGGATCAATCAACTAACACACCCTAACAAAAGAAACAGATGAACATATTGTTGAACTTGTCACATTCTTGACACAACTGCGGAGAATGTTATTATTCTCATGTCTTGAAACAGGATTAAACAGCCAATCTGACTGAAGTTATGAAAGAAACCAACCAAACAGCTGGTAGGTTTTTTTATATTGATCAAGCAAACAAGATGTAAGGCGCTCCGTGGTGATCTGCAGTGGAGCTTGCAGGATTGTGTTACCTTCAGACAGAGCTAGGCAAGCTGTTTCCAGTCTTAATGCTAAATTTAGCTGTCTATAGCTTCATATTTATTTCATGTGGTAATCCACATGATGTAATAATCCAGGAAACCTACAGCCAAAAAAACATTAATAAGTTCTTTGTTGCTCCTGTGATCTTGGCAGGTCTTTTTTATGTTTTAACAGTTAGTGATTTATCAAGACTGGAGCTTACACAGTATCCGTCTTAAAGCCATCATGCCACAAATATTTAGCTTTACTCTGCTCTCTGACTCTCTCATTGTGAGTGCGACAGTGAGTTCTTCAGTAGGAAGCTGTTTATTACCAGCCAAACTCTTCTCACCTAAATGTCTTAAAACAAGAACATGTCTGAATGAAATTAATTATCATAAAGGTTCTGGCTTAAAGTACATGATGGTATAACTTCTATAGGCTCAAAGGTCAAGTCATAGCAGACGTGTATTTACAGGCTGGAGAGCTGTGTGTTTCACAGGCCATATTTGGGCTGCATCCGACAGTTGTGTAAATTGGAAGAGGGTCATTTAACATCTGGAGGAGAGTGAACGCAGTGGCCCATTTAAAAACAAAAACCCACTTCAGTTACTCATCCCTTTGTCAAGAGTCCATACAAGTTTCCTGTAAGACAGAGGGAGGGTGAGAGAGCAGATTTCTCTCCTCAGATTATTAAAAAAAAAAATCTTCACAGAGCAGGAATTATTTTTCCTGAAAGGCGACTCCTTCAGTGTGTTTTTTTTCCTGGTTTTTCCAATGGAAACTCATGCTCAGCCCTTTGCAGAAAAGGATGACGTAGGTTACAGCTGATCCCCTCTCTCAACCTGAGGGGTTTATATGCAGCAGCGTCATCATGTAGAAACCTACATCAAGTCTCGTGGGAAACTTTTTTAGACATACACCAAAAGTTTATTGTTTGTATTTGAATATATGAGGAACTCTAATGGGGACCAGAGTTGCTGAGTTGGCTAATGCGATTACTGGCGAGTAAGTTTCTCATCACTTCATAAACATGTATATAAAATTATATACAGTGTTGTCAAAACATAGTAAGTGTTGTCTTTGCACATCCCCAAGTCTGAGAATGATTTGTTTGAGGATGAGGATGTCTGTCAACTTTGTTCATTTTTAAGCTCTCAGCACTGAGCAGCTCCACACAGACAACACAGTGAGACCTCATCTGTGCATTTCATATCAACATCACTACATGATCAAGGGTGAGAAAATCAGAGGTGACCTCGATCGGGGAGCAGGTGCGGGTTTGAAGGGAAAGGGGGGCAAACAGCTTCTAAGAAAAAAAACCCACAGAGCAAAACTGCTCTTTTTCTATTTAGATTAAGAAAACAAATATCAGCATCGTTACAGTACAGTTATTGAATGATATCCTGTAACCCCTTAAAAATGGGTTCACAACCAATGTTCCCTCTAAGCTGCACGCTTGTGCAATCACGCACTGCTGCCGTGTTCTCCGCGCACAGCAAATCTATGCAGCACGTAAAATAAAATCTAACCTGAACTGTAAATAAAATAAACTCATAACAATTTATTCTGTACCACTTTTACAATGCAACTCTGTGAGTGACAGGTGACAACAAGCGGTAACTGCAGATAAAACAATGACTAACACTGTCCATCTATGATATGATGCGGTTCACATGTATTTACTTACGCAGCCAATCAGTGTCTTTAACAGCGCTTTGTGCGTACGTGCCGCTGTTTTGCAGGTTAGCGTATAGCTAACGGTGCGGCGGATTTAAGAGAGGTAAATGCTGATAATACAACATACTACACAGCTCATGAAAAACTATATTTTGTCTTTTTCATTGTAAGTGAGCCAATCGCTTATATTAAAAGTAATCTAACGGAAATTACTGCTGTAATTTGATTCTTTTAATAAGCCATGTAACTGGTTATGATCTCAGGTTTTGGACAGGTGCGATACTGGTGTGGCCACAGTGTGCACGTCTGATGTTGCTCACAGTGGTCTAAGGAATTCTCAGGGAGTTTGTGTGTGTGCTCAGACACATGAAAAATTAGGGGGGACATTGTTCACAACCCATTTCGGGTCAGAACCCCAAGTTTGGGAAACTCTTATTTAGACTGATGAGTTTCCTGGAACTGACTGTGACTTGCTTACTAACTCGGCACTGTGTCAAGAAGAAGCCGAAAAGTCCGTAAATTAACTTATTCCACCAATTTTGTAATTTCCTGTCATTACACATTTACCGTGGGACACATTTAAGTTTCTCATGTTGTCGTAGTTGTTTGGTCTCCTCTTGACTCTAAGGATAAATAATTCATGAGAGTGTGGCATTTCATGGCTGGGATTCTTCATCTTATCTCATTCCTAGTGTTCAGTGACCTTTTCAGAGGCAATGGAGTATCATGGCCTGAACTTAGGAAACAGAAGTGGTGAGTAGTGTAGTCTCAGCATGAATAAAAGATTTACACACTGTGTATGGCAGTGTTTAGTCAGCAACGAAATACCAAGGTTGGGACAGTAGTGTCAAAACAACTAGTTGCTGAAATGATTGACTGACATTATTTAACTATTTTGACCATCAATGAATCATTTTTCTAGCACAAAATTAAAAGGTTTCATTCTTTTTTTGTTTTGTAAAGTTTTAAATTGAAAACCACTGGTATTTGGACTGTTAGGTATAAAACAAGCAAGTGAAATACTGCCGATGAGATTATGGACTCAAACAGCTTGTTTCGGGGTCTTCACCTGATGGTTAAGTTGCAGGATACTGAAAAATAAAAAGATACCAGCTATGGGTATGACTTCTCTCTGCCTCAGGGATGATGTTTGACAGTGCTGGTGATCAGGTATCCTGTTTGTCTGTAACTAACAGAGCAGGAATGACCTCATAAGGTGGTGAAAGGGGCACTTGTGATGATGCTGTCCTAATGTGAGTGCCAGTTTTTGGGGAGTTCTTTTGTCCAGCAGCATTCGTTTGCCAAACTGTCCACCTGACTGGAATGTAAAACAAACTGTGTGATTTGAAAGAGGGATTTTTAGCACTTCAAGTAGTTCACGGCCCACATGAGAGGAAGGCGTTTGTTGAAGCACTTCAGCCAAGAACTCACATGTGGTGATGTAAATGTACAGTATGTTGGACTGGAGATAGAGTATTTGAACATTTCAACGATTTCCCAGAATTAGAAATTTCCCTAAAGTCCTATTTGTGGTGTGGAACCAATGGACGGAGGCTCGTCCAAACCCTCGCCCTCTGGCTCATGGTGGCTTCCAAAGAATTATTCCTGTGAGAGCTAACGTTTCAGGCAGAGACAGAGCCAGAGCTAAGGCTTTAACTCTCGCTGTTCTTTTCTCTGTAACTCTCCACTGAATTGCAAATCTTGCTGTAAAGAGCTGATTTGAGTAAACCAGGGTCCCTGCCAAGCAGTGAAAGCCTACAGTTTGTGGTGTTTGTGGATGAAGATGGCTGCCAGCTTTCGCGATGACAGCTGAAAACAAAAAGGGCTGAAGTGTGAGTTGCTTTTCAATAAACTTGGCTGCTGAGAAACTGTAGCGGGCCTTGGCTTGGTTTTCACAGTTGTGCTGTTTCTTCCTCGATTATGCTGTACATGGTGCTTTATTCATTTGAGATCTGCTGAGGTCTTCTGAGTCTATGTAATTGTCTCTTGTGTGTCTTATTTCTAATGAAGTGTCACACTGAAGAAAAGAGAGGTTTTTAGTTTTGTAGGTCACAGGGAAAGGTAATTTATCAAAGCTCTGGAGAATAATGGAGCCCACTCTACCATCTTTGGAGACATTAGTTATTGGGAAGTGTCAAGCTCATCCACCTGCTTAATGTCTGTATGTGTCATGTGCATGAGGACAAGACTTAAATCACTGTCTTTAGTCGGCAACGAGCCCCAGCATCGTGGACAGGAGCTTCTGTCAGCCGAGGCCATTAGATACCACATACACCTTGTTTAAAAATGCATTGTTTCTATCTTATCTCCTCTAAATAACTAATAGGAAATGATGAGATCATGGAGACAACCTCACCTTCAACCCAAACACCATCCTGTCACTTTTATGAAATATTTAAGAGTCCACCCAAAAGCAGGATTCAGGTTTGGATAAAGCATCAAGAAGACATGAAAGCATGGTTTCTCCTGATGACATCAGCTGGTGGGCTTTGAAAAACTCCTGCAAAATAGGTTTCTGTGAAGGGAAGGCTCACAGCTCTGATACATAGATCTATATCCCTTTCAAATACCATGACTGCCGTCATGCTGTTTAACCAGTTAGATTTTACGCCGTGTTTCGCCTTGTAAAGCTTGTCTCCTGATGACCTCATCACTAGTCTCTCCTCTGTGATGTGTAACATGAGAAAACAATACATGGCCGATGCTGTGATGAGAAAAAGAAGAGAACAATGTGTTAATCGGGAAACTCTGTTTATAAATCCAGGAACACAGTTTATAAACTGTGTTATTGGATTCATAACCTGTGCAGTCTGTGATCACAAATGTACATTACAGAAAGCAAAACTGTGAACATCAAATGTGAAAAAATGTCTCTATATTTCTTAGCTGATACCTGCACTGCACTGTGATAAAAATATAAATAAGTGAAACATGAAAACATCCAAGGAGGGTGAAAACTTGATTCAGTCAATCTAACTATCAACTTATAATGTTTTCCAGACAGATGTAGGAGTAGTTAAACACTACTGAAATGGGTCATAAGTAAAAAAGTACAAGTAGTAGTTATTTAAAAGCGAACGAGAGAGAGAGAAAGAGAGAGGGAGACAGAGAGAGAGATGTACTTGGAAACATATTCATGTCTTCACTACTCAGATTCTCCGAGCTCAGTCAATCATGTCTGGACCAGCTGAAGGATATTTGGAATGCACTAAAGATTTTGTTTTCCTTCATGTCTTTCCATGGCTTAACTGCTTCTGCCATGTACAATTTAGAGCCAATGCAAACAACATTGTGGTCATAGTTTATCTGTGAACATCTTTCTTCACAAAGAAACAACTCACTGTGTATGATCCTTGAAATAAGGTCCAAACACTTAAGCCTGGCCCTTTATTTTACTATGTTTTGCATGAATTTGCTGCAGGTAATGGGAGGCTCAGGACGTTTGTACACCTGCTTTGTGTCCTGCCACTACTGCTCGTGTCCAGCCTTTGCCTACACTGTGCTCCGTAGAAACGAGGGCCTGCTGGTGAGTCTCAAACAACTGTCACACACATGTTAAGCTGCATAGAAAAAAAAGAGTTTGGTCAGATTTCTTTCCCTCTCTTTTTTTTGTTTACCTATACCTTTGCTGTTTCTTAATTAAATAAATATTGTCTTTACTTTTAGATTTTATAAAAGGTAAAATAAAAGTTTAATAGGAGAGAATGTTCACCTTCTTCAGAATAAGGTATCACAAAAAGTATCCTAAAGTGTCCCTCCTGAAGCCCATTGTAGGGAATAATATTTGTACTTGTAAGGTGCACGTTTGACTCAGAAGTCGAGGGTAATTTAGCTGAAATTACACCCATGCAAGAGCAAATAAAAAAAATCTAAAATATCAGACCCTACATATAAGAATTTAAACATATATGGTTTATACTGTTGTGTATTTACACACAGCCACACACTATTGTGTGTTGTCGTTCAGGCGTGTATCCTGGAGAAAACCTGCATCTAGTCAAAAGTGAGTGGAAACACACATCGAAATGTGTGTAACAGATGTACTGTGGTCAAGTCACGTTTTTGTCTGGTCACCGAGGGGCGTCTCCAATCTGACTGTTTCTGCTCTAAATATCTGAAAGCAAACAGCCTTTGCTCCTGCTCCAAGTATCAGACTTGTTTCCCTGGAGGATGCTGCTAAAATCAGTGTGAGAAACAGATCTGCAGCAGACCGTGGAGACTCCCCTATGAGTGCATCAGCATCACTGATATCATTCCTCATGATATCACAGCAAATAAATCTATTTATTGCTTCATCAAACTGGTCACCAACCTTGATTGCTAGCGAGGGTTGGGTTGATTGGGTTGCATTTTGCATCATTACATGTGCGGAAGCTGAAGGATGCTGTAAGAACAGACTTTTGGTGGATCAGATTTTAACATATCTCTCTAATTTGAAATTTAAAAACACTCAAGAATCTGAAAGTCTGACCACACAGTCTGCAGTCCTCCGCCAAAGTCACTCCTTCATTCCGGGGCTCTGCTGATTACAACATGACAGGATAAGGCCAAACCAAGTCCTCACTGCACTGACAAGCAGATCAGAGGACAGATTAAAGAGATTCCCTACTGGCAGCAGACAGCCATGTGCTAATAAACAGAGTCGACAGGACAAACTCATACACACACCTCTGTACTGCTGTCCTCTCCACCTCAGTTTGACTTTGGCTCATTGTTGATGTAAAAGATTAATCCACAGGCCTGTTAGTGTAGAGGAAAAGTCATTTATAATGCATGGACATAATAGGCTGAGGGGTGAAAACAAGTCAATGATCAACGTGTTTTTTTAATATGATTTATTAGTGGAACGACAACAACAACAACACATTAACCTTTGCATCTATGACTGAAAAAAATGGAATAAAGAAAAAAATTCCGTGGAGTGAAGTGACCACTGGCAGAGGTAGTGATGGTTTCTAAGACAGCAGGATGATGTTAACAACACAAACAAACACAGCACATAAAAACACAATATTGTTTTAGAGACAAGAACATAAGTACTATGTGAGCTACTGGCATGGGAAAACAGGGCTCAGTCAGGACATGCAGAATGCTGGTGCAGGAGAGGGGGTCGCTCAGCCGCTGGGGACAGCCATGGTTAACCTGTTTATATTGATAATAATGAGAGGAATGTGTTCAGTGACATGTGCACACACAAATGCAGAAATGCGAGGCTTTTAGTCATTCAACACACACTTCTAGCGGCCGGTGCTGCATCTGAGTCCTTAAACAAAAAGAGTATCAATAAAAATAACACACATATCCCTTTTAATCGCACTTTCTCTTATTATAGAAATATTTACAAACTGGTAGAAATACTGGACATTGTTCTGGCATTTGTTATGTGATGATTCTCGGACTAAAGATTAGTCAGTGGAAAATTCCCAGCAGGTCAGAGCCGAGAAATTTCTCTGTAGCCTACTGTTTACATGAGATCTTTGAATTAAAATTACTGAAGTGTCCATAGGGCTGCAAATCGGTGTCATTAATCAAATCACTGCCTGTGTTTATGTTATGAATTAGTGTCTACATTCTTTTCTCCCAGTGCAAGCACATCCTCGCCATCTACCTGTGTCAGGCCATGAGTGAGACCCAGCAGGAGAGTGTGTCCGATCAGCAGATGTCCTTACTCCTCAGTGGGACAGCAGCCCTGTGACACCAAGGACAGCAGGTGGACCAACCCACCCTCTCACTGACCATCTTTGAGGAAAACTGATGTTTTAAATAAACTCTTCAGGTCACTGTTGAGAGGACCGGAGCACGGGATCACTTCCGGGGTTTCAGCTCTTTCATATTTCTCTCTGAGAGATAGTAGATGTCGTGTTATTTATTTTTTCTTTTGGCTGAGCCCTTGGTCTGTTTCCACTGGAAAGACATCTGTTCATAGTGCATGATCTTTTTTTAAAGGAATTCATGTCTGAAACCACATCAGTTAGGGAAGTAGTGAGTGTCTGCATGTTTAAGTTACTTACTAATTTAGAAACTTCTGTCTTTCCCACAAATTCTCCATTGTGTCACTTGTAAATATATAAAAATAAACTATCAGAATGAAGAAAAATCTTAAACAATATAAACATTGCCTTTATTAACAAAATATCTCACCATACATACAGGTTGCATCATGTTAAATAGCAGTATCGCGGTTGTAGTTTTGTTGTATGAAAGACAGAATGGCCTGTGGAAAGGTTGAACATCAGCTCGACCACAGTGGATGTTTTTCCTGATTAGTAACAGCACTAAAGCACACTGACAGATAGGTAGTTCGGAATGAAAGGCAGGAATGTTGAACTAGATCAACTTGTCATCGTCCGTCTTACCTTTGAAATTTTAAAAGAAGGCAACAGTTTGACATCAATCAGTAACATTTAGAAAGACGGACAGTACAGTACTTATTTTTACACTTCTGTCAACAAAGACAATAATACAACTTTACAGTGCAGTTACAGTATAGATGTCTCCATTGGAATGTACTTAGACTTTGGTACACTCCTGTATTTTAGCCCTTGAAGTTAGTCGGAGGATGTACACTGGACACGATGGCAAATGAAGGGAGATCTCTGAAGCCATGGAGCAAGTGCTTAACTTAAGAACGCTTGTTTATCACCAACACATCATGGTTCAACACCAGTGAAGCACACCAAATGGGAAATTGTCTAAAGATTACAGAGCAATGTGTTTTCATTTGTGTAGTGATAGCTCTCATGTGACAAAATTACTTTTTCCGCTTAAGTTACAAAAAAACATGCTGCTTTGCTCTTATTAAATTCATCAAAACCTTTTATGTGATTCATCAGCTTTTGCTTCGGTCCTCAGTTTTATAAGCTCAACAGAAATGTGTACAGCAATGCTGCAGAACAGAGGAAAGCATCAGGTGCCTTAACATTTAACTTTGTGAACAGCTTTGTTGCCCCAAACTACGATGCTCCATAGAAACACCTAACTTAAGTGCAGAGAAAGAAGAATTTGCCTCATGAAATTTAAAGTTTTGTTTGACCTGCATCACTTTAAACAATCAAATCTGGTTTTTTTTGTGAGTTCAACTGGACAAAGTAACATTATCTGTTAATCTTCTGTCTTATTAAGGAGTGTTGGCTCATCAGTTTGTTAATATAATTATTCCCAGGTGCAATATATTTTAGAGGTTTCACTGCTGCAACAGTTTTTGTTGTTGTTTTTTTTTTGATTTAGTTTTTTCAAATGAAGCTGCTCGGTTCAGTGGGAGACTTCAGCAGCCTGTGGAGGACCGACTGCACTAACAGGCCAGATGAGATTCTCATGTTCCCAGCTGACAGTGTGTCTGAGGGGAGGCAGAGTGTCAGCTGGACTCCTCAGGCTAATGACATTCACATACACCCGACTGAATGAAAGCAATGGTGCTTAATGTTATGTAAGCCAACAGAAGCACGGATGAGGAGGATTATTAGAATTTCAATAGATTTTAAGTATCGGATTTGACGTTGGTTTTTCTGCTCACAGTACATCATCACTTAGTTCAAAACAAGGCGGCTGAAAATAGTCGGTGCATATGCCATTTTTCTGCAAAGGGTACAATAGGTTTTTCACTTCCTGAGATTGTGTCTTGTTCATGTGGAAATGATATGGATCATCACCGCAGGTTGTTTTGCTTGACTATTTATGTCTGGGACTGCATGACTGAATTTTAAATTATGCTGTTCATTTGCTTGTAACAAAAACACTGTCCTCTGGCTCTTCGCCACAGCGGTCACAAGGTAATTTTGTGACCCCGGAGGCTAAGAGATGATTCACAAGATAGGAAGAGTATTTATATTTTCTTATGTTTGTATGTCCCCATATTTCTTTTTTAGTTTTCCATTACATATGAAAGCCTTTGTCATTTTTGATTCACTCTGTACACTCTTGTGTTCCTCTGTCTGTACACTCATTTACTGTGAAGCATTTCACCAGAACAGCAACAGGAATATCTGCAAACACTGGCACTTACTACAGATGAAGCAGCAGCTCAGAAACAGTTGTGTTATTCAAAGGTATTGTATAGATGAAAAGAACAAGTACTTCCTCCTGTATATTGAGCCTGTGATGGTTATGAGTGTGAATTCACTTTAAAGGGTCACAAGCAAAAAATAACCACAGATGTAGACGACTACTATTGTACCTTTTCTAGGTCCACAAATAAAGACACAAGTAGCCACACACAGTTTTTTGATCTTTACATTCTCAAAGATAAGGTCTTGTAATAAATAAATTATTAAACACTGTCACTTAATGTGGACAATATAAAATAGCAGGGCATTAAAAGGAGTGTTTAGAGTTGTAACAGTGGATTCAGAACGATAAATAGCATTTCAGAATGTGGCAAAGTTTGGATCCTTTTCACAGTCCTGCAAATCCAGTTAGCTTCTACATGTTTTTTAAATGAAAAATCCTTCACAATATAAAAGTTCTGTAAGACTCACCACTTAAAATTTCACTGCTTGACCCCTGATACTCGGCACAACTCATAAATAACATCTGTTCACCTTTACACATCACACCCTCACTCTGTAAACATTAGAAACCTCAGTGATAATACTCTTATGTCTTGACTCTCTATAGCAGAGGGTCGATGGTCATGTGGATCTGGTCTCTGTTGCGTCTGCTGCCGTTGGAGCTGAGGTACAGCTCCTCCCGCCGGCACAGGACGTATTGGGACAGGATCTTGCGGAAAGTGTTCCTGAAGTCCTGGATGCGGTAGGCGTAGATGATGGGGTTGACAGCTGAGTTGGCATGAGACAGAATGATAGCAATGTACATAATAATCTCCGGCCTTTCCAGGTCCTCGTAAAACAGCTTGAGACAGTTGAGGATGTGGACGGGCAGCCAGCAAATGGCAAACAGTCCCACAATAATGGAGAGGGATTTAGCGGCCCGGATCTCCTTCTGCAGCAGCCCGTGGTGATGGCTGTCCCCGTTGCCAACGCACTTGAGCTCGATCTGTCTCAGCTGCTTCCTGGCCACCGTGAAGATCTTCAGGTAGATGCCCAGCATGATGAGCAGGGGTGGCAGCACGCAGACAAAGAAGTTAAAATAAACCATGTACCGCATGTCCACCACACTCTCAAAGAAGCACTGGAGCACGCACCTATGTATCGAGTCTCTGCCCCTGTGCTCCTCCTTGAGGCTAATGTTTGTTGTAGTGTTCTCAGCAGAGGTGGTGCTATTACATTCCGCGTGCAAGTTCCATCCAAAGAAAGGGATGAGGCCAATGACAAAGGAGAGGATCCATAAAATGGCGATGATTTCTCGGGCAGTCTTTCCCGTCATCAGCTCATTGTACCTGGAGAGACACAGCAGAGGTTACTGTCTTACTGTGATGATGAGCATTTTATGCTTTGGACAAAAATCAGCATCACAGTACGCTCTGCAGATCTAGGACGACCCATTTGTAAAAATACAACACACTACTAGCATGAATGAAGCTTAACAGTATAAAGAGAAAAGCAAAACATTAAAATTCTTTAGGAGCTTGTTTCCTGTGATCTAATAATTAAATGATGTCCTCTTTATTTCATTTCTCGAGGTCTAAAATCCGAACTAAAACTGTGGGTCTTTTTTAGTACTTTCTGACAGTAAGGATATGTAAAAGTTATTGATCAAACACTGGTCCCCCAAAGGGTCTGAGCCAAAATTCACACTCTGATGAAAACATGCAGTTGAGAAGCACTCACAAAGGAAGTTGCTCTCTTTTTTAAGTTCACTGACAGTCAGCTGGTGTTTGTGTTGTTGCTCTGGTTTGTGGTGTGGTCTGACATCGAGGACTGATGGATTGGTAATGTAGAAGGACGTGACTCGAACTGCTGTCGTTACGTGCAGATGCTGTTTAACTCTTTGGGCCCCATCGTGCACTTTCCGCCGTACGCCAGTGGCGCATTAGGCAGGGAAAGTTTCAAATTAATTTAGGGGAGTTTCCAGGTCAACCTTTGCCACCTTGTTCCAGGAGCAGCAGAGGAATCCTGCTCTGCTCTGCCCAATGTGCCACTGGCGCACAGCTGGTAGTCAAATCAGCTGTGTGGAATCATCTCATCAATTCAAAGGTGTTTCATGGGTGTTTCTCTGGCCAAAAATGCAGAGTCACATCGGTTAGAAAGCAAACATTTCCATATTTTGTCATATCTATTTCTACAATATATTTTCGCCTGCACAGGCACATACGCAGGCACGCTCGCATGCATGCAGGCACACCCACACACATCTAAAAATAAATGAAAGGGGTGTGTGCGTCTTAGTCAAAGGCGAGATACACACACTCCCATATGCACGCTGTTTACTTCAAACTTCATATTTTGTGATCAAAAATATCTTCAAAGGACACTTTACTAACTTCACTAAATATGTCCAAAGAACACATAAATATTTTACACTACTGAGAGGCAAAAACAGAAAAGAAAGGTGTGTGTGATTGTGGAGAGGTGTGTGAGCACGTTGGCCAACTGCGCCGTATCTTACAGTACAGGCTGTTTTTTTAACGTCTGGTGTACGATAGCAATGACACCTGCGCCACTGGTGTTTGGGCCCCACAACAGGGCCCCTAGAGTTATTCTGCAGAAAGTTTGAAGTTAACATTTTTTTGTGACATTTCTGTTTCAGGATAATGAAAATTGCAAATCAGCTCTGAGAAAATGGAAACAATTGGCCTTCATGCAGTCATCTGCTACCTCTGTCTCGAGGGTTCGCCTCAGAAAGTCCTCGGGGACACGGTGAAGGAGTGCGATGCTGAATTAAAAGGTGGTGGAGGGAGATGACTGCAGGAATGTTGTCGATTTTCTCAGCATTGACTTACCATTTTCATTATAGTAATTACCTTTAAAACTTTCTGCATTAGCACTCAAAGAGCTGCACTTCACATGCCTGTAAGGAGGCCTGTATGTCTCAACCCCTCTACCTCAAACCTCAACCTTATCAATCACCCACAGGATTACACTATAATTCTAATAGTTTTCAAGTGTTGCAGGATATATCATGTTTGAAGACTTAATTTTTATAAACGACAAAAGACAGCATTGCAAACACAAGAAACAACAAAAACATCCGATGCACCACCCACCACCACACCAACAGGGCAAACACTGTGTTCAGGCCAACTTTGAAAACTGTAACCTGCTAACTTATTAGAATGGAGCCGTCCTGACAGGGCACTGCTTAGAGGAATGACACAGTAGTGCTTTGAGCTATATGCTAACATCAGCATGGTAATATGACCATCATGGCTGTTTAGCTAGAATAATATGTACTGTTATTACTGTCTTAGTGTATTAGCAAGCTGCCAATTGCTATTTAAAACTAAACACAAAATACAGCTAAGAATAATAATAAGGAAATAAATTAGAAACCAAAATATTGGCTAAAATATACATTAGACATGATAATGACACTAAATTAAAAGTTATTGGATAATGTTAACGTATAAAGTTGGGATCAACTGAGTGGTTATGATTCCTCCTCTGGGAACCATGAAAGCCAAAATGTACATTACATGGCATTCTGTCTTGTACTTGCTGTTACTACAGATATGCACAACACAAGTGAAAGAAAACATGTTCAAACAAAAACAGACAGCATGCAGCTTCAAAGTCTGGGGAGCTTTGTTTTTGGAAAAAGCTCTCGAATGTTTGGGATGTTCTTTTCCACGTTTGTTTTTCTGACAAGATGCAACACTGTCTGTTACCAAAACATCCTAAAGGCTGACCTTACAACCTAAAGTTGGAGCTTCATGAATGCGCCACACAGCAGTTTCCACTTGTTTTCGCCTCAAAGTGATTTTAATTCTGTGAATTAAATATATAGATAAATAAAATAAATCAACCTGAGACGAAATTTATCATCACAGTGCAGAGTTCACGGGATGTTTCACATGAAAATTAAAAATTTGGTCAATGTGCTTCACTAACAGACAGGCTAAGTATGACACCTGAACACATCAGCGGCTGAAAAATGAAAACATTCTGCTTCTCACATCCTGTTTTGCTTTTTTGGCAAACACACTGCAAAAAACAGAAAACTCTGTACCTCACTTGAGGTGTGCGGTTGTTTCACACGTGCTCTGCTTAAAAACTCAAAGCTATTCACACCAACAGGGCATGAAAATGAAAGCAAAAAAAGATGCAGAGAGAAAACTTGAACTTTGTCTAATGTTTTTCACTTTTGTAAAGGGATGAGTGTTTCGCATTAGATTGATTTACTGTGATGCAGCACGAAACACATCAAACCTCACTGAGATGATGATGAATAGCAGGTTCACATTTTCTGTGAGCGGAAACGCAGGGCTGACTCACACAACTGTCGTACTGACTGTCCCCCGTCTTATGAACTGTACTGAGGCAAAATGAGATGTTTCCTTTAAGCGGTTCAGGCAGGCGACTGCATGGTAATGACTCATACACATGCTGGCACAAACACACATAAACACACACCCAGGCCAATATGAGCTGGAGGGACCACAAATAATTCATCTCTACAGCTGTGAGAACTTTGAAACTTTAAAGTGACTTCTGCTGTTAAACTTTGTTGTAACCAGTTATAACTAATCATTAAACCATTAGTTCATGACAGAATAATCATTCGTAAATGATTAACAACCAAGAGGTGTAATTGATTAATCCTTTCATTTACAATCAGTTATTAATTTCTTTGTTGATAAATCATTCGCAACAGATAAATTAGTTACAATGTGATCAAAATGTTTCACAAACATTTAATTATGAATGGTTTTACTTGTTTATGGATGATAAAATATTTATTATCACTAGGATGAGTTTATATTTCTTTTAAAAACAAAAAGGCACATTAACATGTTCATTAAAAGGTTTACTTGTTTCTGTGATCATTGTTATTATTGTTGTACATTATGTGGCTTACAGATCCCTTCATAATTCAGTTCCAGTGGAAACAATGGAGGACAAACTCCACAGCCTTTGTTCTGTGTGCAAATGTTTTATAAAGTTCCTCTGAAGATATGAGGCAAAATGAAGTTGTGTTGGAGAGGAACCTTTTTACAGACCGTTGACAGGAAGAACAATCAGAATGACTAATGACTCAACGTATGTTTGAGCATGTGTGTGTGTTTTGGTAGGACAGATTTAATTATGTGAACTACTCTTTTCCAAACAGTAGAACCTGATCAGTGAATCCTTTGTGAATCATGTTAAAACTTTTTTTTTTTTGTGCTTCCTGAACACAACCACAAAGCCCTCACGCAGCAGCCTCAGCCTAACCGAGTCACAGTGCCCTTAGTGTTTCACTTCACTGAACCTGCAAACTGGTCACACTACAGACTTTCATATCCTTAATGAAAAGGCTTTGTCTCCACAGCAATAAGATGAATTTAGCACAGAAAGAGAGAGTGCTCCAAGGTAGCTCAATAATCACAGTATACACTGCATAACCACAGAGATGTGTTTGCTTCAATTCCAGTTTCTCTCTTTGCTTGTTTCCTTCCTGCCTTTTTACTATCAACAGTCAAATAAAGGAACAAAAACAAAACTCCCAGAAAGTCTATAGGGGTAACAAAGAAAGCACATTTTTAACATAAACAGTGACTATCGGTGGATCAAAATTAGATCATTTAAGAACAGGGTCCTGCTCTCTCAGATGGAAACATTCTTCTCATTATGCAAACAGGTATTACTGGCACAATATTTATGGAATGTGAAAAAAAAGGACATTTTCATTTTTATATTTGCACAGGAAAAAAACTTTTTAATGTAGGCCTAAACATTTTAATCAAATTTAATATAATTCTTATGTAACTCCTGCTTTTTTCCTGATAAGGCTGACATGATTTTTAGTTATATGTCTCCAGCTGTTTAAATACCTACACTAATACATGAGGGGCTGAGTGGAGCTCTGCTTGGGCAGGTGCAAACAGAGCTGGTTCGGGTCACATTTTCTTTCACTGTAATGCAACAGTTTTTCTCTTTTCTGTGTTTATAGACCCTAGTTTAGTAGTGTGGCTTAAGGGTGTATTTCTATGTTGAATGTGGGTTATTCATAAAAAATAGTATATAAACAAAATGCTTAAACATCACCATAACAGGCTGCAAGAGGTGAGGGATAAGGCAGGTATACTATGAGGAAGAAGGTTAAGCTGGTGTCCTGTCTGAGTGCACAGGCAGGAAGTGAATGCATTCAAAGTTTAGTTTTGACAGGCGGAGAATTTGTTAGTAAAATGAAAGTTGATTTACTGGAAAAATGCAGCTTCTTAACCATTAGCCAAGTTTACCTCTGAGTCAGCGCTGAGGGAATAGACAGCCCTGTGTTACAATAATTAGAATAATCCCAACAGTCAGTTTTTCATCAGCGCTGTGCCAGACTCCGCCTGTGTCCTGTGCCCCCCCCCACCCTGCAGAGAGGCGATCACGTCGCCCCGGAGGCCATGAATAATACAGCACTCCACCCACTCCGCCTTCTTCTGGTTCCTCTTCACCCCTCGCTCACTGGTCACAAGTACAACAGACTGCACAGGGGGCCATTTCTCAGAGGGTCCATCTCCTGAATGTCGCCTCCCACTCTCTCTTTTTGAAGGCAGGGAACAGGCGAGCGGCTGAATGGATTAGTTCTGGCATGACGACAGCACGCTGGCATCTATCTGTGTTTTGCTTTCTTCCCCTGCTCCATTCTCCATACATCCCTTCTCTTCTGTCTGTCCCTGTGCTTCCGCCCGGGGCCACAGACCTCATCCAGGCCACACACACACACACACACACACACACACACACATACACACACACACACACTGCAGACTCTCACAACATTTGTCTAAATGTGCGGCTGTGTCTGCAGTCCTGCTCCCAAGCAATATCTAACAGGTGGCCATTCACACTGGCAACACATGGGAAATTTACACTTTACCCAGCCTGTCAGAGAGCATACAAACTCTGTAGTATTTGAACTATAATGATGTGTGTGTGTGTCTATCCAAGAAACAAGTTGTGTAACATGTCAAAAAGTCTAGAATAAACTGTGTAAACATAGATATGACTTTATTTTTATTGTCTGATTAAGATCTGGTTGTGTAGGTATGATGTTAACAGAAGAGGGAAGGTACACAGATATAATCTCTGAACATTTTCGTGGGCCAGAAATACTCCATGTGAGAAATACTTGCTCCTGTAGGTTGTCTCTGTACTTTTCTTCGTCTCAGAAAATAGTGTCTGTGATCAGCTCAGTTTTACTATAATATACACAAACAATTATGACCTGCAGCCAGTCATCACTGTGGGTTTAACCCCTGAACCCCCACTACCTTCCAGTAAACAGCTCTCTGACAAAACATCCAAACACATCTTTATGAGGTGCGAGGTTGGTGCCAGAAGTCCATTATCTCAGCTGAGCATTAAGACAGGAGGCAAGGGGGGAAACAGTCCGTCCAAAGCTTAAAATACACATACCAACATGTCTTATTTCCTCATTTAAACTGCATGCAAACCAAAATGTAAAAAAACAACAGTCAGTGGTTTTGCTATGAGCTACCTCTTGTAATTAAGCTAAACTTAGTAAGTGGAGAGAAGTAGTTTCAGCACTAGCTATAGAACCGCACTTCTCTGTTTTACACTTCAGCTTTTGCCGAGTTAAACCAAGTGAGACGTGGTATGTAAGTGTATGCTAATCTGGCGTTTGGTTAAAACCTTGTGCAGATGGTGGCAATAATGTTTGTAGTGAGATAAATGTTCTCAGAAATCTTAATATTTTAGTTTTGAGACAAGCAGCACGTTGTCATCTAGTCTGAGTCCAGGTCATTTCAGGACACTGTTTGTTGTTGTGAATACCAAATAGTGTCCCGAAAGACGCATCTCCCACTGTATGTCTGTTTCCATCCGGACTCAAGTCCAATCATAAAACAGAGCCTTGCCTGGTACTTCAACTACAGTACCACCTTGAGTTTCCACATTTTTCATTTTTATATAAAACACTTAGGTAGGATTTACAGCAAGAACGACAGCACACCACACTCACGACACCCTGCATGTACAGAAACAAAGACAAGTTGACCCTTAAACTGTCTGTTAAAAATGATGAAGCTGAGCTCCGTTGAATCAGCAGTCGGGCGAGATGATGCACGTCATCTCTGACCACAGTGAGGCAGTGCCTCTGGTGTGGGCAGGGACAACCCTTTGAGGTCTGTGATGTGCTAAAGGTCATTTAAAAAGCTCCAACAGTGTGAGTGTGTGTGTGTGTGTGTGTGTGTGTGTGTGTGTGTGTGTGTGTGTGTGTGTGTTGGGGGGCGGGGGGTGGGGCGGGGGGGGGGGGGGGGGGGCAAAAAAGAGCAGGGGATTTTTTATTAAAAATA
>JAQMCX010000012.1:3190439-3223775 GCA_029814765.1 Acanthurus leucopareius | reverse complement strand
CCAAAAACTCCACCAGCTGATTTCACTGATTACCTCACCTTCAAGCAGAGAGCAGGGACTAGTCAGTGAAATCAGCTGGTGGAGTTTTTGGTTGGAAAGAGAACCTGCAGCCTCTCGGCCCTCCAGGGTAGGATTTGGAGATCCCTGGGCTAGAGTTACCCCTCTTTCTCTGGTTTGAGTTACCTCGCTTTGTGAAACGGAAAACTCAGTTTCCCGTATTTCAGGGTTAACAGACTCAGAGTTTTCACTAAACCTGCTTTGTGAAACGGACCTCTGGACAATTTCAGTTTTTTATGTTAGAGTTTTTTGCCCCCTCGTGGTGATTTTGTGTTTGTGTTTTTTTTTTTTTTTGTTACTTCCCCGCAAGGTGGTTTTTTTTGTTGTTTTTTGTGCTTTAATAAACTGATTCTCAAACGAATCTGCATCAGGGTCCTGGCTCTTTTTGACCACACCTTAACACTTGGGCTCGCATCACTGCATTTACTGGATTAAGACATGCAATTAAAATTCAGTGCACCAAAGCACCCGCCTGTTGAACAATCAAGCTTTGTAAACTGAAACTCAAACATGGAATTACGAGGAGGAAATGCTGACAGTCAGCCTTCAAAGCAGTGGTCACTGATTAAGGAGAGTAAAACTAAATATAACAACAAAATGTCTTTTAAAGCCAAGGCAACAGCCTCATGCCACTCATTCTTGCAGTTAATAAAAACATACAAAACCTGAAAACTTCTCGCTGAAGTAATTTACCTCCTTAACTGTAACGTTAATCACAAGCTTACAATAAGGAAGCACCACACTAAAATTAAAACCTCAGCCTTTATTTTCACATCCTCCTACAACATAAGGGGAAAAAAAACAACCTTGTGTGTTGTAATAATAAGAGCCCAAGTAAGAGGACCTTTATCTCTGGAGGCGACAGGGGAAATAATGGCTGTCATTAAATGAGCGTCACTCCTCAATAATACCTCCTGAGAACTCCCACAGTCATTCCAACCCTTGCTGTGCTCCTCCTCTGCCTAAATTGACATTGCTGTCTAGTTTGACATGTTTGCTCACAGCAGTGCCTATGTTCAAAGCCAACACAGGAAACCATTTTATCGCCAAAGCTGGGACTGTACAGCACTTAATTCAGTCCTGGATCAAGGCTACAGCTGAATTTCAATATTCCTTTATTGCCATCTCAATTCAAGACACTACCTGCCCCAGTAGCCAACACAGAGGGCATCAACACAATAAAAAGAGAATTTGTTTTCATGTTATGAACACTTTAATCATTATGAAGGCATGAAAAGAAAAAAAAATCCCTGGCTATGGAATAATCACTTTACACATGACTGTTGTTTTGATGATTAAACTGAATGATATGTTAAACTTCATGAGGACATTTGTTCCATACAATGCTGCAGCATACTTTGTGAACTGTCAAAACCTGCAATATATCACCATGTCTTGATAATTTATGAATGTGAGCCAAAAAAAAAAGTGGGGTGTAATTACGATGCTTTTACAGCTCATTCAGATACTATTCAAAGCACATGTATTAGATGAGCCAGGATAACACCTTTATCTGGACCCTTAGATGCAACAAATTGTAGTGTACAGCTACAGGGCCTGTAAATGAGGAGGATGGGTATGTAGGTGTTTTTCTTACTTTTGGTCTTTGTGCCATTATAAACAGCATATGATTATCTTATGTACATGGAATGTAATAGCTAATGTTTTCTCTTCTTAAAAAAAGGAATCTTGTTTCTGGTGAAAATAATTCACAATAGAACAATGTAAAACTATAGAAGCACCTTGCAATTTTTCTTAAATGTTGGTTTGAAATAATTTTTTGAGAAGCTGATTGTTTTTGATGGGACAAGCAGCCCCTTCTGTTTCTTCAATAACTCAGCTATCACTGATGAAAACAGGTTCCAAATCTGAGTGACATTTTGCTCCTACTGAACGTGGATTTCTGCAAGAGCACATTATCACTTTAATTATCGTCACCTTAACTGTGTCTTATTGGGCTTCTTGGTAATTGTCGTTGCAAATTAACCACATCACTTGAAGTGCACATGTCATTCGATAACATTCTTTGACAATTAGAATGATCCAACCTATAATATTTTTTAGTATGAACCCTTGTGTTTTAACATTTAGCACTTTCATACTATTCCCATGCAGTCAGTGTGTCTCAATATGAGAAAAATGTTTTCCTAAAATTTAAAAAACTTAAATGTAAATAGGGTTAAATAGAAAAGAAGATCTTAGTCATAGGAGCTCTCCTGACAACCATAATGTAACTGCAGGGGTAAGATATGTTAGCTGTTCCCTCCGTCTTTTGGGAAAATCACACAGGAGAAAAAAAAAAACTCCATTATTACCCTGTTCTTAAAGTGGTAAAACTAGAAACATGATTGAATTTCTTTTGCTCCAGGGACTGTAATGTACACTTCATATAATGACATGAATAGTGTCTGTCTTTTGCAAAATGTCAACAGACAACAATGAAGAATAGATTCTGGTGTAACAGTATCAGTGTTGAATAATTCTCCTGGCGACTTTGGTTTTAAACTCAAAAAACATTAAGCACATGTTGTAGATATCATTTCAACTCATATAATACAACTGTAATTTAAGTCTACATCCTACATCATCTGTGATAGGGTCTTTAAAAATACTCATGAGGTTGAGTGAAGACATCCTCTGTCTCCTGAACTGCTGTCATTCAGATTACACAGGGCTCATACCATCAGCTGTCTGCAGGCAATTAATAATTTTTGAGCTTCACGTATGTGCTTCAGTTTTTCCATTTGACTGTCAGCCGTGCCCACCTGACAGATGCCTCTCCTGAACTGGGAGAGCATAAAAAACAAATCTAACTCTAATTACTTTGGCACCGATGTGTGGGACTTATTCCGTGATGACACTGATGCTGACTGTGATAGAAACCTTGTCTGGGCTTCCACAGAAAGCTGTTTTCTGGTCTTTAAGAAGTTCTCTTGGTAGCAGCACATTATCCTGTTCTGTCTCCCACATATGTATCCTCCTTACATATATTCCTGTAAAATGAAATGTAACTGCTGCTTTCAGTTATTTTTCCTTCAGTGAGGGTAAAGTTAACTCACAGAACTCTATGACCTTTTCACATGGGCACACCTGTACCTGAGCTGTCTGTGCCTTACTGCCGCTGGCAACCTGCCAACATGCTGCTTTCAATATGTTACAGTGGAGCACGCACAGCTACCGTAGGCCATAAATGTAATTCACTGACAGCAGCTATCAGTCTTCAGCTCTCATGGACATCTTGTAGTACTTGGAAGCACCTGAAGGGAGGTGCTGAAAATGCAAGCTCCAGTAGTTGAAATGGTGTGATCTTTTAAGAGGTCAGAGGAAAATTTCTGTAAATATGCCCTCTGAAAAAACTCTGACTCTGCTCTCTGCTGACTGATCAGTGGACAGAAGGCCCTGCTACTCCAGCTGCGTGATAAGGAGATGCATTTTCATGGCAAGTTCAGCTGGGAATCAACACCTCTCGAAGGACAAAAAGGAACTTCTGAAAGCTCCCATCATGACTGAGACACTATTTGATTCCATCTTGTCAGTGGCACAGTATTTCAAATACTGAGCTGTCATGTGCTGCTAGCAGCTGGCTCCTCCCAGCAGAGAGAGGAGATGCAGTATTGCAACACAGTGAGACAGAGAGAGTGTCTGAGTTGTGTGTCCATTGGTCTGACCCATCTGATTTATTTCATTCAAGAAACATGAGCAGAAATGATCATTTTGCCAGCTGCAGTATCAGCAGGCAGTTTATATGCACATCACCAATTCTGCCTTTTATTTAATTTTTTTTTTCATTTATGGAAGCTTTGGTGGTGGTGAGGGCCAAACAAGTTTGCATGGTTTGTAACCTTCATTGTGGACACGTTTATGCACACGCCATGACCAGAGACACTGCTCTCTGAACCTAAGTTTCATTCCTTATCTTCTGGAGGACTGAAGTTTTTACAAAAGGTCTGGTGCAACATGCCTCTGTCCCTCTCTAAAACCTGCTGCTGGTACTTAAGGCTCTAATGGAAAATCCCTATGAGTCTCTGGAACACTACTCTCTTTAAAGGGAAACTGCACTTTTTGGATATTTAGCCTATTCATCCACAATCCTTATGTAAGACAGGGACATAGATGCCTTTCTCTTCCTTGTCCATTCAGTAGGCCACTAGACTGCTTTCCAGCACAAGCTGCCCAGTCTCACCGGGATGCTGACTGATGGAATGGCTGTATCCTTCAAGACAAGGCTTTTGTTTCCTGTTGTGATTGTAAATTCAGCATAGTCCTAATGTGAAAAATAATGAGAGCAAATATGCATCTTGTTGAGTCCTCTCTGCAATGTCTTTGGGATGTTGAGAGCAAGTATCCAGTGTTTCAGCCAGTCTGGATATTTGGTTAGTACCATTTGTAACTATTCCTCGTCTTATTGTCACAGTCTTCTACCAAACACATATGAGGCATAATTGACATGAAGCCAATTATTTTCACTAGTCTGAGTTTGAAACAATTTCACACTCAAAGGCAATATAGTAGCAGATCCAGTACCTTTGGCAGTATCCTCTACTGACCGAGGCACTGTAACCGAGGCACCGTTACCCAGGTGCTGTGTCACTACGACCAGAAAAGTAGTTCTCAGTAATTGCTCCCCACAACAGTGTCTCTATATCATAGTTAATATGCAGGTCACAACATGTAGATGGTACCTGTTGGAGATTTTTGAAGATGTTTAAGAGGGCTTTAGATGGTGGTAAAGGTGTCTCCCCAGTACTTCCATTGAATGTACAAAACTGCTAGCACAAGGTGGCTATCTAGTGACCTACTGAACGCACAGAGAAGAGAAATGCATCTATATTCTCATATTTAACAAGGATTGAGGATAAATAGGCTAAAATCCCCCCAAAAGTGCCGTTTTCTCTTAAGACATCTTTGCTGCTTGCTCTAACTTCATCTGAAAGAGTTACAGGGTTATTTGCCTTCATAGCTGTGTCATATTCAGAGCAAATCGTTCCTTTGTTTGAATGGCAGAGAGAGTTTCTTTAGGTCCAGAGCAATACAGCTCTTTCATAAGGTTCTGCTAATCGAATCCTAACTCTAATGCTAATCCAAATAATTTATTAAATTGTGTTTAAATGTTTTACCAGTGGAGTGGTGTTTTTGGTGTGTGAGTTATTAAGATGTATGTGGGTGACAAAAATAAAAAGTCACAACTACTTTAATGTAAAAACTGAAAAGGTGTTAAGGTACTTATGTGCTCCCGCAGTATCACTTATCAGATAGTCTAACAGCACCAGAAATCTCCCCTTACCCACAACTGTCAGAAGTTGGGCCACTGTGTCAAACAACTTTCTAAAGGTCACATTTACTTGTTTCTCATTAAAAATACAGGTCCTCTTTGTTTTAGAAACATGAGTTCGTTTATCCTTAAGTCAGGGCTGCCAACACTCGTGTGTTGAGCACAAGACTTACAGAATTAAAACAGATCTCACACTCTCACACCAAACAAACCTTCTCTCATGTTTTTCAGAAGTGCTGAAGTGCTGAGTGTAAGAGGTTGAAGGCAGTACGTTTCACACATTGTCTATTAATGGTTCAATCATAATAAGTGTGCAACACTTAAGGAGCAGCAACGAACTCACAGAGCTGACGAACTCACAGCTCACTCAACAGCCCACAGTGGAACAGGTGCTGGTAGTGATTTCAGCTGGACAAACTGCAGACAAACTGCCTTTATTTTATGTGACCATGACTGGTCTTTCTGACCACAGACAGTCTTCAGGTAAATGTGAAGAAATTAGCACATGTAGGCTATTTGCTATTAAAATCACAAAAAAAACTAACAGTATTATTACAGAAAATATAAAAGACTAATTGGGGCACTAGTCATATTGTCCTTATGTAATTGGATGGAAGTTGGAGGGAGGCAGACTAACGATCTGAAGCTGCCTGTGATGGGAACTTAGTGAATTACATACTAGTGAATTAGTCAAAGATGGTTCAATATTTTCCAGGTAACACAAAGCTATTTTTATTAATATACAACACACTCATATTTTCTCTCCTAATTCTGACAGATCAAACACAGATAATTCAAAATTCATGGCCACTTTGTACAGTGACTGGCACTGTGTGTGTAGATAAGAAAGCAAGGATCTCAAGATCTTTTTCATTCTTTACACTTCAAATGTTTGCAGTGTAACACTCGAATGTCTTTCAGCAGAGACTGTCAGAATAAGTGCAGTGTTATCTCCAACTTCAAACTGTCATTGCCTTACACTATAATCACAAACACCTCATCCCATGTGTGCATGTAAGCTTGAGCGTGAGTGTGTGCGCGCGCGCGTGTGTGTGTGTGTGTGTGTGTGTGTGTGCGTGTGTGAATGTGTGTGTGCGTATAAATGGAATTTAATTTAATGTGACACTTGAGGTCTTGACAGAACAAAACTGACAATGTATTCTGGTGTACGGAATACTTTGTCAAATGTCTCCTTACTTTTCCCACCAGTGCAAGAATGGACATTACAGATAATAACTTAGGAAACCACCAAGTGTCATCATTTATAAATTTGCATTGCAGTGCTTTATCTAACAAAAAATCGAAATCATGAAATGGATCATGAGTGATTTATGTCAGTGACTGCTGTGAACACCTGTACATAGGTACTTAAACAGACATGTTCACATGCGCAGGCAGATGAAGGCACTTCAACCACTCTCACATTTTCTTCAAGAAAATCTGCCCAATCCAATTTAAGAAACGTGACTGCACCATTCAACTCATATTTTGTGCGAAGGTAAATTAGGGCTTTAACTCTGTTGTCACAGTTGCTAATTTATCTTTACTTTTCTAACCAGCATTCCATGCCTTGGCTTCACTGAGCTATAGGTCTTGGAAACCGTTCAATTAATTAAAGCAAAAAGTTTTATAATCCATAAACACAAAATCCTCTTAAAAGTCAATGAGCAGGGCAAAAAAGTCTCACAAAACAATGACTGATGGGAAAAGAGCAGCTGCTACCAGCATCAAAGATGGGTTAACAGTGAAGTTCCATTGATACCCTATGTACATGAATTGGTTTTGAAGTGAGTGAACTTTTCATTTCTTTGACTGTAGGCACCCAAAGTTAAGAGTGTTGCCTGTGTGGGCGACAAGCACAGCTGCCTCAGAGCAGAAAGTTTTCAGTGTAGAGTCTGCATGCTCTCCTGTGAACACTTCCTTCTCTGACTTCCTCCTACAGTCCAGAGCCATCCAGGGATCGTTTAGTGGTGACACGAGCGTGAATCCTTTTTTGTCTCTATGTAATGGCCCTATGATGAAATGGAACCCCCTTCTGCCAGCTGGATGACAGTTGCACTCAGCAGAAGCAAAGGATAAGTGGTTACAGCTAATGTGGGATCTGTGAGATTCAGTCTCATTTGTTAACTTAAGAAACCAAGCAATGAGAACCACTGTTCATGTTTGCTAACTTCCATTTGGGATAATGTAACTACACAACTCTAATGTAGTAGAGGAGGAACTCTCAAGGAAACACATCTATAAATGTCAGCTCTCTGCTGATGGATGGAGAGTGACAGATTTAATTTTCAGTTCAAGAAGAAAGGAGTTCATGTGACATGGCCCCTATAGCACTGCTAACATGCTTGTTGACTGTTAATATACGTCAGCAAGAAGTCTTGAATGGTATGTGGGTCTGTGCTTTCAACTGACATATGAATTAGCCTGTCTGATGAGCACAATGGTGAAAAGCTCTGACTCCACATGGTTATTTTGTGACAATACTATTTCTCTCTGAACTCATTGACTCACTACTTTGTTATTTTCAAACCAGGGAGGAGCTCCTTTCACATACATTAACTGAGATGAATTGCTTTTAAAAAAGGTGAACTATAAAGTACATCTTGGCAGCCTGAAATTATTTGAGAGATGATTATGAATCAGCTTTGTGAGTGTGTGACAAAAGTGTCTTGAGATGAAAAGAAATTAATGGCACCTACATTCTGTCAAACATTACTATTTAAAGATATTGTTCATTCCCACTCGAGTCCCCTCTGATTAATTTCCTTAATTTTCACTGTTTACTTGTGCCAGACTGATGTTGCCACATAAATCAACAATGAGTGACTCATTTGCAATAGTGCGTCTATCCAGTGACTGTCATCTAAGCATTACTATTTCCAGTTTATCATGAGTTCCAGTTTGCATAGACAGAAATAAGTTATCCACACTCCAGCACATTTACTCAAAACAAGATTAAATTTAATGAATTGGTTATAAGTGACAAGAAGTGGGAATTAATATCCTCATCAGTATGACTGGTACAGTTAAAGGCAAAATTCAGGTAAAATTGCATTTGCAGGTAATACATGCAACCTCATGAAAAAGTTTTTCATCTGAAAACAAAGGTTGTAGAAATGCAGGGAGGGGGAGTTTCACAGGCCCTGCCAAATCTCCAGTGGCAAAGCTGAGACTGATGCACTAATTGGGTTGTGATGCTAATTTTTGTGCTTAGGCCCATCTCTCCTACCATGAAACCCACTGTTGGTACAAGTGGGCTGTCAAATGAACAATATTGGAAACCTTCTTCACTCTTTGTGGGGTTGGAGCAGTTTACTTTAAATACAAGTACTTTAATCTCACTTGGAAGTAAATTAATCTTTTATAATTATCTTTCATATTGATCTTTTATTCTACGCAGGTATAAAACATTGTGTTATCATTTAAAACCAGGTCAAGGCATGCAGGTTGCCACTATAACAGTGTTCAGACACTGTTTTCTCCATATTAACCAGCAAATGTAACGGATATTATAGAGTTTTACAACTATTTGAGTTGCACTGCAATAAACTCCATTTGCAGAGTGCAGACTGTCACTCTTATCACTCTTGTCAACATTTAATACCTCATTCTGTAGGTCACAGGGTAGAGATAATGAAAACGAAATTTTCAAGTGTCAGTTAGCATAGTTGAAATAAAAGATCTTCGGTGGGAATACAGACATGAGACAAGTTTAAAATATTTGTAAATGTTAATGTGTTTCCTAGCCAAATTGACGGCCCGATCGTTTATTGCGATTGAGGGGATGATCGAAGGTGTTTTGTTTTTGTTTGTTTGTTTTTTTACCTTGTTATAAAATACACACACATGCTGCTACATCATGCAAAGCTTACAAATCGCCTGTGAGGCATTCAGGGGCTTGCCTATTCCATTGACGAATATGCGCACATTTTTTTCTGCACGAACACCATGGTCGTTGTGATGAGCACCTTAAGGTGGCTAGACTTAAGGTGGAGCAGCCATCCATTTTCAGATATATTTGAATCGAAAGCAACTGATAATAAGTACAAAAAATGTCATGTAAAGCTCTATTTTTACTTTAGGGTGTCCTCTTATGCTGTAAATCATAATTAGATGATAGAAGGGTTTTAAAAGTGTAGTTTTGTGCATCAAAAATGTCAAGATAAAGGAGTGAAACATGAGTGGGACATTTTTGTTCCAGGGTTGTGATTCGACCCCTGGTTTGTCCCATCTACATGTCAAAATATTCTTAAGAGATTTGCTGAACTCTAAATTGCTTCTTGGTGTTTAGCTCTGGGCCAGTGCCCTGAGAAAACTGACATGACATGGGGGAACTGTAGAATTTGGAATAAACACAGACAAGCTGACAAAGAATGAGGAAAAACTCAAACCAGGGAGGGAAGACTGGGGTTGAGCAAAATGTAAGCTAATCTGACCCATCAGAGGAGCAGGAGGAGCATACAGAAAGGAATTATGACAAAGCATTAGAGAGGAGAAAAGAACAAGCAAAATAAACAGGATAAAATTGAATAAAAAAGAAAAACAAAACAAAACATGACAAAAGCCACTGCCGAAAGCTTTCAAATTAATGACATACAGCATAGATATATATATACATACAACAACGACAACGACAACAACAACAGAACTGGGTTAATATCTAGCACAACTCCCCAAAAAATCTATTTAAGGGTGTTCTTAAAAAGGAAATCACATCATAGAAGTACTCAAATATGATGTGATTAGAGAAGCACTCTTTAATGGTAAAATAATGTGACAAGAAATAGCTAGACTTAGACTGAACACAGTCTCCAAGACTGACTGGGGCCAGTTTAATAACAGTGAACAAAGTATGGACGTGATTTCCAGAGACTGCGACATAGGACTAAGAGGACACATCATGAGAACATCTTTGACTTTATTCCTGACCTGTTACTTCTTCACATTCTGTTTAAAATAGAGGCTCATTTTTCAGTGTTGAAAACATAAATTCTGGCCAAACATTACACTTTTCTCTTTTAATTAGGGTGTGTTTGTATAGGACGTTTGTATAGTGATGTGTGAGACTGTCCGAGCCATAAATATCATCAAAAAAAGAATTATGCCTTCAGTGTGAATACACACTGAAAGTATAACACACTCTTGTCTGGCTGCTCCTGTGAATATGTCAATTAACGCTGAAAGTATAAAGTCAGTCACTATAATAGGTTATCCTTGGAAAAATCCAAAAGAACTTTCTGAAGGTTTGACTTAGCAATTATAATTAAAAGCCCTCTTGCTGTTTGAAGCAGCATATAGCCTGTCAGAATGAACAGCTATGATGAATACTTTTTGTTAGTGGGGCAAAGTTAAATATCACATGTCTGAGCTGTGTTTTTTTTCAGTTGTAGTATAGGCAACAGACTATACGTCTTCTGAAACTTGATTCACAGGCACAACTGGATGTTCAGCAGCAGTACATATGTCACAAACTGACAAAGGTATGTGAGTGTTTCACAGAGTGGGTGATCAACCTCAGTGACTTTGGTGTTTCAGAAGATGCTACAGAGACTTTAGACTCTGAACAACAATCACAAAAGATCTCAGCTGTAACAAACATTGAACTTCATTCTAGTGCCAAAAATAAAGAGGATTATACCAAGTAAAATTTGGCTTTATTACAAGTCATTTATGTAGGACCTCTGGCCACATGGCTTGTTACTGTCAAATCACACTAAACACACATCCAAAAAGAACATGCTCCTTATTGTTTTAACATAGGAGCAAACTCTTAATGAGGGATCATTCTGATGTAGAAAAATTTCTAGGACTTAAAGGAGCAACTCTTAAGAAAAACAATAAAGACACCATGACAACCATGGCTCTATGTGATAACAGAAATTATTTATTTGAAGTGACCTGTCTTCATGAGGATGTCTGTCCATCTAAAATATTTGTCTACTTTCCCCAAGATTATTGATAGTTCAATAAATACAAACACATTCGATTGCTGTTAATTTACACATAAAAAGTTAACTCAGTGATGCACATCATTCATTCACTGTCCCATCTATGGCAAATATCATGTTACTATAGCTCCATCTGCTGGTAGATGTGATGTAATTGCATATACATATGTGTTTATGGTTGAATAAATGATACAGAGAAGGAAACAAACAAACAAAAGTGTTATATGTGACACAAATTGACACGTGATAAGGCATACTAGTCTGTATGTGCAGGGGAGGTTTAGTAAGCCATGTTATATGAAAACACCTGTGTGGCTGGACAGTGGTTGTGTAGGGCCCTTCAGATTGTCAATAATTACTTATTCATTTACTAAATTTTGTCCACAAGTTATGTAGGCTGTGTCAACACTGTGGCAATACACCTCTACAGGTACACCATAGATTTTATAATGAGCTATAAATATTAGATATCTTGTATGACCAAATAACCAAGAAGCCAGAAGGGAAGTGAGTGAAATTTGATAGGGCTTTTTTACGGCATATTTTTTTGCCGTGCCACTGCAGGAGAAGAACAGGTGTAAATAAAATGAATGTTACTTGAATTCCATTTGGCTGTTTGGGTTTCAGCTTACTATGCGGTGTGCTATATTTACCCTCTGCCATTCTATTTAAGCCTTTGAAGTCATTGTGCAGAGTATATCGCAAACAGTACACTATTTCTAATCTTTGTATTAAAATGCCAAGTTGTATACAAAAAATAACATTCTCTACTGTTTTAATCTACATGAAGCAATGCATCTGTGACTGTGACTTTGAAATGTTAGTCAATAAAACTTTTTTTTTCCAGCTGTAAGAAGCTCCTTCGTCTTCTTTGTGTCTAGCATGATCAATTTTGTGTAACATTTGTCACTTTTCCTATGTGAACACTTACATGAATGCTTCTCAATAATTAAATTGTGGTATGGGTATAAAAAACAGTTTGACAGTATGTATGCATGTATCTGAACAATGTGATATGCTGCATTTTAGAGATATAAAGAATCCTGTAGGGATGTGACTCTAAACCAGACTGACTGTTTTATAAATGTCTAAACTTTATTTTAATTTAGTTTTTGGTCTTGCTGTTGTTTCAGTTTCAGATCTGCTTAGGTTTTATGTTTGTCTTCAGCAGTGTTACTCATCCAAATTGACAGATCCCATTTTGTGAGAGAGGCCCTGAATGTTTTAATCCAG
This sequence comes from Acanthurus leucopareius, assembly GCA_029814765.1. NCBI lineage: Eukaryota > Metazoa > Chordata > Actinopteri > Acanthuriformes > Acanthuridae > Acanthurus > Acanthurus leucopareius. Next base: position 3,211,265 of record JAQMCX010000012.1, on the reverse strand, counting down.
AACATCCCAGTTCAGAGGCCAAACACAGCAGACAAACTTGGCATTTTTCTTACAGTGTTGTTTAAGCCCTCAATTATAAGCTTGAAATGTTTTCTGATATTACACCATTTTGTCTTGTTATAAAAGTTCAAGTAAGTGGGTGTGTTACTTTTGAAATGTAATTGGTTATTATTGCTAAAGTAATGGAAGCATTTTGATCATATAATCAAATTAATGTGACTCAATGCATTTGATTACTTTTTGAATACTTTTTTCATTAAAATAACTGACCATGGTTCTTGGGATTTGAAATTGAACATTTTGATGTTGACAGTATATTCACTGCAGGGAAACAAGCTTCAATAAATTGTCTGCATGTATTTGTTATATAGCACTTTTCTAGTTTTAGTGCTTGAAACTGTTCAGTCATGTTAGAATTTATTTTGGATTTGAAGAGGAAAACATATTTTGAATTCCTGGCACAGAAAGGAGTTCTTGTCTGACAACATGGACACTTACCTTGATGTAGTTGGCTGGTGGCTGACATGGCGGACTCAGGTTACTTGTGAACAATGGCCTGACTGGCAGCCAAAGGTGGTGTAACAAATATAACACAATCATCTCTATTTCAATTTGGTATTTCAAGATCTTGCCAAAATCAGAAACTGTGAAAAACGTTTGTTTGATGAAAAAATATGCTTAATGTTTCAAGGCTGGATACATGTTTGGCTTGTTTTCTCTCTGTGTTTGAAATGAATTAAATCAGAGGAACAAAAACTAGCAGGGCTTTTTGATCTTCAGTGGTCACAACCCCTTGGTTCCTTATGTCCTGCTAGCAAAATAAAATGGTGAACTTCACAGGCATAAAACTGGGCTACACTGGTGAACATCTTAAGATTTGTACATAATTTGATTATTTCTGTATAAAGCCTCCCCGCCAATCAGCAGTCTTTATAGTTAAACTTCCTCCGGAGGAGGGCAGCAGTGAGCAGTGTGGTCAGTGTTGAGGTTTTATTTTTTGGGTCTAAATTAATATTTATCATTCACAGTAGTATGTTTTGTATAAATAATAGATCAACTACGCCGAATTTATTTGCAGGTCTGGCCGATTCATAAAGGATTTAAGGTCGGAAATGACTCAATAATGTCTTTGTTATTTGGAATTACACAGTTAAATTTGCATATTTTTGTGCAAAGCTATTTCTAATGGAGGAAGAGATTGGGGGTATCACCAGTCATGTGTCCCAACACTTGAATCAGATTCAGCATGGATCATGATGCTACAATTTTAACAGCAGCCTGCCCGGCAGCCGTGTGTGGTCAGTGCCATGGTGTCCGAGACCCCCCTCGTCTCTGTGACGCGGTGACGCGCTCGAGAGGTGCAGGCTCATGAACGCGCGTCGTCCTTCTTCATGGATGGGAACAACAAGAGGGACGCGAATGAAAGGTAATCAGATTAACAGGCATTTTCTCATTCACTGGGGCAGCTAGACGCTAACCGGCGGTATGAGACGACGGAGAGCATCGGTTGGTAGAGCTTAATGTCGGCTTTTAGTCAAATGTAGGTCTGAGGGACACTCAAAATGCGCGGACCACCCCACAAATCATTTCGCAGCGAGTAGCCTCACTGAGGGACTCTTGTACCGAAGTTAGCAAGAATGGTCCCGTGTTGTTGCTTATGTGTCAGTTCATTGTCAGCTGTAATGTTTCCCAGACTGTCTGTCACAGGCCTCAGAGCAGCTCTGAGGGTTGAATGGTTTGCAATGGTGGAGCACGGATTTCATTTAGGAGTTAAGGCTAACCGGACACAGAAGAACTGATCCTGGCTCGTGACTGGACGGAGGGTTGCTGACCGGTCATTTAAGGTCCTCTCCGGGATCCGACCGCGTCAGTCGTCTAAGTTTAATGGCCCGTGGGTGACATTTGATATTTCTAGGGTTGCTGACCGGGGACCTCCAAACAAGATGCCCAGGCCAGTTAAAGAAACAACTTTGCCATTTATATAACAGCCGGCAAAGTGTAACGCAGACCAGACAGGGCTGTAGGTCCAGAGAGTCAGTTTTACTCGGACCTGCACTTAAACCTGTGACTTAAAAACCCCGTTGCAGGTTCCGCTGACCATCACCCAGCATCACATCTATCAACACGGAGAACTTCATCTGAAGGAAGGAAACCTTAGATACAGTGTTTCCATCAGAATAAGTTTGTACTGTTTAATCACACAGTTGCTACACACAGCACTTAACCCTTTCAAAAGGATTATTTGATTGTGTTTTTCATGAAAGAGTTCATATCGAGAAATGCTGAATATTTGCTATTCTAAAATGAACAGTCATGATTGCTCCTGTCTATGTTATATCTGATATGTTGTTTTCATTTTCAGGTTGGTGTAAGGTTTCCTTCCCCTGTCCTGGCTTCTAGGAGCAGCAGCCTCACAGTCAGAGTTACACTCGATTGGCCAGCATCTGGACACCAGAGGACTTAAATACAAGACCCCAATAAGGAAGAGACTCAGAGGAAATAATAATTGTTTTTCTTGGTCATCTTTGAAGTTGTGTGTCTTTGTTTTTGTCCAGTCGAGTGTAACCATGGGGGCCACAGGCTATGGCTACTATCGTGTAGCAATCTTCCTCTGCATGTTCATCGGCTACTCACTGTACTTCTTTAACAGAAAGACCTTCTCCTTCGTCATGCCTTCTGTGATGGAGGAGATTGACCTGGACAAAGATGACTTGGGTGAGACAGTAGTATTTCTGGGGTGTTTTCTTTTGTGTGTTTTGAGTTGTATTTCCTCTATGTTTAGGTCTGAAAGAGGTTGTTGTTATAAAACATTGTGCAACAACTCCTAAATCTGGCTTATTTAGTTCATTGCAAAGGTATTTACATGTACTGTGGTAAACTGAAAAAAACAAATGGTCAAAGTTCAAAGTACTTTGAGTCTTTTTAGGCTTTTTCATGCAAACTGTATTTTACTTTGAAGTGCTTAATTGACAACTTCACTGACGCAGAGCCTCATCCTTCACCTCCTGACTCAGTAATGTAGTAATGTCAGACCCTGATGAAGTCCACTGTTAAACAGTAAGCTGATGGGCCTTAACTGCTTTGAGCTAAATGCTAAGATCACTAGTGATGCTTAAAATGAAAATGTGAACATACTGATGCTCAACAGGTAAAATATTTACCACATCCACAACCCATAGTTTAACAATATAATCTCTGCTAATTAGCACTAAACACAAATTTTACCTGAGTCTGAGGGCAGTGTCAGATTTATAGGCCTTTAGTCATGAACCAAAGGATCGGATCATATAAGATTTTGATCCGATGAAGGCGCTACATAAAATGTTAAAGGATCATTAATGGTATTACAATTTATTTCCTTGCAGTCACTTGCAGTTTCACCAGACTACAAATGTCGACCTTGTGGTGGCGCTAGAGGAAAAGTCAAAAAAAAGAAAAGAAAAAGTTAATTGGGCTCAGCTCTGAAACCGTCAGTTGCTGTCAATTTCTGATTTTATTCCCCTGAAATTTAAATGACTAGATTGTTCGTTGTGATCCAACTTTGAGTATAATGCTGACGCCCAAATGTAAAAAGCCTCTCTTTGTACACTGTACACTGTAATAGTAACCTTCATGGTGCCTCTGCAGGTCTAATCACCAGCAGTCAGACCATGGCCTATGCCATCAGTAAATTCATCAGTGGCGTGCTGTCGGATCAGATCAGTGCCCGCTGGCTTTTCTCCATCGGTCTCTTCTTGGTGGGCAGCATCAATGTAGCTTTCTCCTGGTCCTCCACTGTATCAATGTTCTCACTGCTCTGGTTCATCAACGGCCTGGGACAAGGCTGTGGTTGGCCCCCATGTGGAAAGGTTCTGCGGAAGGTAAGAGCTTCTTGTCTACCATCTTGTGAAACACAGATCCCTTAAATAGTGCAATTGTGATTTTCAGAGCCACGTGAAGTCCCACTACCAACGTGCCTGCGATGGTTCTGGACAGCTGGTGGCAGGGTGTAACCCCGGAGTGGGAGCCACCTGCTGTCAGACATAGTGCCTGTCTGCTGGATGTTGGAGGAATCCTGTTCCTTATGTCAGTCAGTGCTAACCTTTGGGTCACAGGTAGCACTGCCTGGTTTAAGGTGTCGGCTTGTCCCAGCTGAATGAGGCACTTACTGTTTAAGTCCACTGAGGTGAAATTGGTATTTAAAGCTGTTTGAGAAATTAGAGTGTTACCTAACTATCTGTAAGGCCTCATTTGTACATATCGTTTGGATCATATAGTCTGCTGAATGGTATGCCTTATAGACAAGACTTTGAGAGTGAATAGTGTTTAAGCAAATGCTAATGCGTTTTACTAGACAAGACTTAAGAGAAGCCTCCTTAAAAAGCAGCATTTAAAGGTGGGAAACAAATAAATTGGCTTTGGCATGTGTTTGCATGCTGAAGGGGATCAGATTACAGGAGAAGGTATATATATAGAAGATCCTCAGTAGATCTTTCCCAGAGAAGAACAACTTTGACAAAAGGTGTTTCCTACCTTAGCAAGAGAGAACTTATTTAATAGTCAAAAGTTCGCACCAATTTGCTGCAGTTTTGCAGCTCCTGTTTCACAGCTGAATCAACATCTGCATGCTGTGGATCAACACAGTGTTAAATCAGCTTGTGAGCTGTTTTAACTGTTTGCCCATTGGATTCTCAAGTTACTACCTCTTCTGTAGCTCCATTGGGTGTGCTGTGTGAGGAATGTTTCTTACTGCCTTCAGCTATATTACATCATGAGGGCGTGTGGTTCTGATGCCATTTCTCCGGAACTAGTAAAAAATGCGCTCTAGAAAAAAGAAAGTGCTGTTAAACACTCAAGTCTGTTTTTTATTAAATACAACTGATGTAATGTTTCTACTACTTGTCCTTCCAAGTTTTCGACCATGCTCTGTGCATGAACATGGAAAGTAACCAGCAGTATGTACAATGTACCATACAAGTTGTAAACATGCATATGAAAGTGTTTTAACTGCAGTTTTTAACTCTGTCTGCTTTGCAGGAACTTTATTCAATGTTGACTGCTCTCCACTTTTGTCCTCTACTGTGTCTCCTTTCTTTCAGTGGTTTGAACCCTCCCAGTTTGGAACATGGTGGTCTGTGCTGTCCTGCAGTATGAACCTGGCTGGGAGTCTGGGTCCGATCCTTGTCACAGTGCTCCTGCAGTACTATGACTGGAGGACTATCATGACCATGTCAGGCATTTTCTGTGCTGCCTTCTCACTGGTTTGTCTGGTGTTTGTAAAGAATGAGCCAAAGGATGTTGGCTTGCCCAGCATCGAGGCAGCAGCCAAGAAGGGGGCTAAAGGGGGTAAGTAAACAAGATGGCAACCACAAAGCAGGTCAGTCACATGGTACCAAGTTAGCTTCCTTTAGGTTATAATATTCTAGTAGTGGGTCTGTGCCAACACCCACACTTGTCATATTTGCAAGTAGTCAAGAGTTTACTTGTGTGATGAAGTCTTGATAACTGCACCAGCACCCAAGTGTCCATTAAGACTTAAGTGTTTGGAGGTTTATGAGAAATTATTGGGAAACACTTGATTAATGAGGATATACTACAACTCATAGAGTTATGCAGGAGCAGGCAGGTAATTTTTTTCAGTAAAAAAAGAACATTTTTCTCAAAATCACTGATAAATTGCTAATTGATTAAATGATTAGTCAAGTAATCAGGTAGTTGAGACAATAAAAGAATTGGGACCTTTTTAAATAATTTATTACTCGCTTTGGTCAGTTTGACCGTCTCTTTCTCAGCTTTTCAAATGTAAATATTCACTGCCCACTTTGTCTTGTGATAGTAAACTGAATAGATAATGATTTTAAACTGTTAGTGAGAGAAAAGGAGGAATTTTTAAGTGTGATTTGCAGCCCTTGGAAATCATAATGGGTGTTTTGTTTTTTAACTTGTTCCCCCTTTTTATAGACAAATTGATTCAGTTGTGAAAATAATTTCCAAATGAATCACTAATGAAAATAATAGTCATTTTCTGCTTTACGTTTAATATTTACTCTTAAATGCATAGCCTTTAAACATGAGGAATACTGTAATATTCAGGTGGAATCTAGCAGGTCCTAAAATTTTTCCAGCCCCTTGACTGGAGTTTAGCAGCATATTGTAGTGAATTGTGGGATACACACACTCCAAATACCACTCTGATGTTGTATAGGAAGTAAAGACTTTGAGTGCAGATTAAGTGCACTGTGTGTTGGGATCTGTTAGACATAGAACACACTTGGTTACTTTCTTAGTGTGGGAATGTGAACTCCACTGCTCAACACCGCAGGTGTGGGTGTCAGGACACAGGCAGCTGCATAAGTGAGATCAAGATTTTAATTTAGCATGAAATGTGTGTAGTTTCATTACTTGTTAGTGCTTGTGCTTGGTTCTATCCTAGTAGTCCTAAAAATTTTTTATGGATCAGCTTAAACAGCAGTCAAGCTGTGATCACTCTGAAAAGTGTAAGATACTACTATAAAACCACAGGTCCCTTTTTTTTATTAATCTCTTTTAAAGATACTAACTGCAAAATGTCACAAGCTAAAGTTGTCAAATAAAGCTACCAGTGGAACAAATGTAAAATCAAGGGAATCGGCGTCAACTGCAGCAAATCATTAATGAAGTCTTAGATCAGTGTCTCATTGTTTTGTAGGCATAGTCTTGGAGTTTACGGAACTTAAATATCTATTTCTTATTCTTCTCTCTGGTACCTTTGAAAAAGTAGGCTTTAAGACTGGTATTTCCACTGTTCAAGATTATTCCAGTCCCCCCCTATTGCACATACTGTTAATGAGTTGGTGAGAAAAAACTCTTTTAGTCATTATTCTGTTGCCACCAGAGGGTGGCAGTGTGGATGGATAGATAACATTAAAGGTTCATAACAGATCTGTGCAACTGACTAAGATTAAATATTTCACAACTGATGTGCTGCTTAAGCAGTCAGATACTGACACCATCAGATAACAACAGGGCTCCATACAAAATATTCTGATCATAATAATAATAATGAGCATGATAATAATAATTCTAATAATAATAGACTGATTTGGATGGGACTTGTAACGTGTGTTGCAGGCTGTACAGAAAAGTAGTTAGAAAGTTTTTAATTATACATACTAAAGTACCTAGTCTATACTGTACTGTACGTTAAGTCATACATTGTTGATCTCTTAATATTTTGAGTGTTTGAATTAACTCCCTGTGTTTACTTCTACCCACCAGGCAACAATGAAAGCACCCTGAGTGAGTTCCTTCTCTCTCCTTTCCTGTGGGTGCTGTCTCTGGGCTACTTGGTTGTGTTTGGGGTGAAGACAGCTGCCACTGACTGGGGACAGCTGTTCCTCATGCAGGAGAAAGGCCAGACTGTTCTAATGGGTATACCTTTTAATTCTCCATTTCCTCTCTCTAAACTGTCACTGAATCGGACATGTCCAGGGTGCTGACATCAGCCATGTTGTTCACAGGCAGTACCTACATGAGTGCCTTGGAAGTTGGAGGTTTTGTGGGCAGTCTCGCATCTGGCTTCATCACTGACAGAGCTGTGGCTCGAGTGAGTAACGGACAGATATAAACTATGCAAAAATGACTGATATTATTGAGTAGAATTCAGGGTTAAAAACTCTCTCTGTGACTTCTTCTAGCATGGTTTGGGCACCCACGGCAACCCTCGCCATGGTCTACTCATTGTCATGATGGCCGGTATGTATGTGTCCATGTACCTCTTTAGAGTCACCATCACGCCTGAAATCCCACAGGTAATGGAAACTCAATTCTGGTTAATAGTGAGTACAATGCTTGAAAGGTACACATTGCCAGAACTGAAAATGATCACAAAAACTTTTGTTCTTTGCACAGGAGGCTCCTCTTTGGGTTCAGGTCATTCATCCTGTGTCTGTCCTAATTGGTGTGTCAGAAAAAGAGGTGCGTCTGAACATTTAATGGGGAAAAACATTTGATGTAGTGAAGGTTGAGAAAGCTTCCAGGAAATATGTTCTACATTTTCCTCTCTTGTCATTCACAGATCTGGATCCTCTTTCTCGGTGCTATGTTTGGATTTTCTTCTTATGGACCAATTGCCTTGTTTGGGGTGATAGCCAGTGAAAGTGCTCCTTCAAATTTCTGTGGAACCTCTCATGCTGTTGTGGCACTGATGGCTAATGGTAAGCTGCAGATTCATATGATCAGCGACAACATTTGTAATCATCTGTTGTTGTATTCCAGAAGTAACTAAACAAGCTTTAATTTTTTACAGTGGGAGCTTTTATGGCGGGGCTTCCCTTCAGTACCGTTGCCAAACAACACAGTTGGGACATGGCTTTCTGGGTAGCAGAGGTGATAATGGCCATCACCACCATTGGCTTCTTCCTTGTACGCAACATGCGCACCAAAATGGGACGGATTGCGGAGAAAATGGACTAATGTATCATCCTGAAATGAGCCAAATACTGATGTCCTTTTCCAAGATAAGATGGACTGTGTTCTTGCACTGTCTTTTTGTCTACAGAATACTGCACACTGATTCATCTTAAATCCGACCAAACGAACCATTCTCAAACACTAATCTCTTTTTTTTAATTATTAATTGAGTTGATGTAGATGCTCAGGGAGGGTGTGAGTCATTCAACCAATTAAGATTCACAGGAACTTAAGTCTCTCATGCAGTGTTGTGTTTTCCTCACATTTACCATTTATGAAGACATATTTTATAGTAATTATTCATCACAGGCTAACTGTGTTTAAGCTTCCACTCAATCTGTGAGGTAGTTTTCAAAGACATTTTAAAAGTTTATTTTGCTTAAAGACAGTTGTAAGCTAAAAAGAACCTGAACAAGATATACAAAAAAATGTTGATTTTGTCTAGATAAAATGGATGTTATTACCACTTAATTTGAAGGGGTTGCATAAGACTGACTTGACAAGGTCATAACTATGACATGACACTTGTCATGGGTATGAAGGAATCTTCATGAAGGCTTAACACTGTTTTCATGCAGTTTCATTCAGTTTATGTCACCTTTAATGTAAAATTGACTGTTTGAGATGTCTATGTTATGGCAATATGACATTAAGACATTATAACCTGTCGTAAACATACAATAACTAGACTTATAACCTGACTCAAAGAAACCATTTAGCATTATTTGTTAACATGACATGAATCCGTCTTATATGTTTGGTTTTAACATTATACCCCTTCAAATAAAGTGCCAGTTGATTTGACCTGATCAACACATACTTGGCTTTCAGTGGAGATTCAGTTTTCAGTTAGCTTGTAACTTACTGAATGTGTTCTGATGGGCCTGTATATTCTAGACTTGACTATTTGTCTAAATATTTGCACAAATGTAGCCCATGTCACACTCATTTTACATATACCTCAAGTATTTGTAAAAATGTAAAATGTAAAGTCATTATGTAGCTGTAATGAAGTTATCAGAGATCATGTTATTTTTCTATACAGATCTATGCTGCATGATACTGAATCTAACTCTGATACAGGCATCTTAGGCCACATCAGATTTTGTGATCTGACATGTTTTTTAAGGATCATGTAACAAAACCTTTGCTACAAGTGTGTTCTCACTGCCACTGCAGTGTTATATGCAACAGTTGCATTAGTGGATTATCTACTGTTTACTTTCTCATCTCTAATTCTAGTAACAATAGATCTACACTCAGCGCCATGTTGAAAAATCTGTATCTTACTGGAATTGTACGATGGACCTAAAAGGTTTAAGTACACCTAATAAATGTGAAAATAACTTTGTTTGGTTAATGTGTATCCGTAAACTGGCATTAACTCACATAGTAATTTAGTCTCTTGCTTCAACCAGTTCTGAAAATGACCCATATTATATATTATATTTGCTCTCAGGATGCATAAACCATATAGAAGCTAGAAAGAGAATGATTGTTCATGTCACACCTATGGCCAAGAGAGAGGTGTAAAGTCCATCTTGAATAAATACTCATTCATACATGTACATTGGAACAGTTTAAGTTTCCGTAATTATTTCTTGTGACTATGCTGGTTACAAACAGATCCCTTTGTCATGCAGTATCAGTAACGAGAAAAAAAAAGCTGTAAAACCATTTAAAAATGCTTCCCAGAGTGCCACTGAAGCTCATCTGGTTATTTTTCAAAGTTAGACTTTTCACTATATTAGTTTTTGATATATAAGTTTGTCTTTGTTTTACTAGCCCTCCACTGCAGTTCTGCAGGAAGAGAGTTAGACATACTTAAATACCTTGTTTGTGTACATAGGATCCACTTCACGTCCTGTTTTTTAGTTTGTATATTAATGAACCTGCAGTATGTCCACCTCCTGTAACTTGTTAAATGAATGCTGATGATACAGTCATACAGTATATATCTACATGCTAACAACAAAAGAGCAAGCTGTAATCAACTCTTAGATTCAATTGGGGATTTTTTAAGTGGTTAAAACTTGTGTTTACACCTCTTTTTTAAAGTCTACAAATAGAGAATTGGTAGGTAGGACACAGTGGGTATAGTATAACTACAGGAACTATTGTCTGTCCAACTTCACGCATGCAATGAGTTAAAAACAAATGCTATGAAAAACATTGGATAAAAAGATCAATTTATATCTTTCTTGACAAATTTTAAGGAATTATGATCACACATGGTCTGCCTTATCCCCATGAACTTAAACAAAAAAAATGTAAAGTTGTTTACAAGAGCTACATCAAGAGGGGGTTTTAATGTTCAAACTGCCAAGGAATGTAGATTTAAAAAAAAAAAACCATAAACTAATGGCTAAATCTGATATATTCACATGTTAATTAATGTGAATAGTCCTTTTTTACTAAAAAAAAAAAACGAAAGCACTGAATACCGTCATCAAAACTACCTGAAGCGGCCTATCGTCTTGGATTTAGACTTGCAGGCTACTTACCACAATAAGATAATGTCCTTCACGTTTCTGTAACATTGAAAATTATTGAAACCTAGGGAAAGTATTCGTCATGTAATTGTTAAAATTAAATTTAATTGTAAAATTAAAGATCCTTAGACGCAATTAAATATAAATTTGATTACTAGGCCAAAATAATTGGAGGTGTTCAGTAGGCTATTTCCCTGCGAGTATTGGCGCATGGTGAGTAACCATTAGGCTACTATATATTTGTACTTTTACAAGAAGGCATGCATTTCATTTACAATAAGGACGTTTATTTTTCTGCTGTTCGTTACATGCTTCAATAACGTACCCAGCTTTTTAAGTAACCGTCGCATTTATTGTATATCATTAACTGCATTCTTATAGACATTGTTTTGATAATATTTTTAGATTTTTCCGTATTACATTATATTACATTGCTAAAATAACAACTGTCTCTGAATTGAGCGGCTACGGAAATTTTTCTGACAGCTGAAACTCCTTTATATCCGTATCGTTCTCCTCCTCACTTTCCCTACCGACCAATCACAGAAGACCCGAAAGTGAACATATCAAAGCTGTTGCATCAAATTTAAGTGGGAGCGCACGACATTATCGGTTCGTTTACCACCAGATGCTAATTATACTTTCGCACAAACTTATGAAAGGAGATTTGAGCAAACTTAAAGGGCAGTGAAGAACAGAAAATAAGCTGCTCTTGTTAGAAGCTGTCCATGGTGCTGAATCTGTTACATCTGCTCCAATTGAAGCAGAACTCCATTACTACAGGAATGGTTGCATGCACAAAGAGGGAAAATTAATTTTAAAATGTTTTTAGGAGGGCTAAAAAGTACCAAGTCATTTTTCTTGGAAATAAGGGCCTCTGTTCATTCAGTGACCTTTTACCTTTATGTTTTAATATTACTTTCAATGCAGAATCCTATAGTATATCTGACATGTATTCTGGTTATACTGCAATCTTCACAAAGCCCCATTCACATGATTTCTTTTAAAAAACTGTTTTAAAGCTTTTTCTTTTGGCTAAAAAAACCCCACATTCCTACACATGTATTAACAAACATGATAAGCACTCAACTTCTTAAAATAAAAGAGCATAACAACTACCAACCAAGATTTATTGGTTTGTTGATAAACATTACACAGGTACATCTATAAACAAATCAAAAAAACTGCACACTTGTACTTAATACAGATACCTAAACTCACATGAATATTGCTACTGCTGGTATGCATTTGACATCTCAAATAAATGTACAGTTTATCTGTCGGCCTTTAAGAAGACAGTCTCAACAGTTAGTGTTTTTTTCATGGTTACACACCTCATTAGCTTGGGTTAGAAAACAGATTCCATTTTTACCATCCTTAAAATGTACCATTACACACTGCATATAGAAAGATTGAAAACCTTTTTTCACAGCAGCTATACAAATTTATTGCGATGCTATCACAGAACAGAGACACAACCATCACACGCGATGCACAGTTCTGATAGGGAGAGCTTCAGTAATAGGGATTTTAGCTTTATTGATCAGATTCGTTAAGAAAACTGCATGAGTACAAGAGTTAACATACAGGAACAAAGCTTACAAACATTCTAAAACACTGTTCTTCATTATAAACAATAAAACAATGAGTTGCCCTGTGACTTTGTCCATTCCCACCCCGGCACAGATTACATACACTGTCCCTTATAAAGCATATGGAATGTAATCCACGCAGGCAAGCTCTTCCGGTTGTTGCCCCAGCTCCTGTGAACGTTGTGCTTGCACGTTGACATGGTAACCTGTCCCACACCCTCCCCTCCTTCACATTTAAAACTGAAATGAAATCCACCGACAGTAACAACAACAACTGCAATTTTTATGGCGATGCAAAATTGTGGGATGTGATGAAATTCCCATTTCCAAATTGACTTTTTTCTTTCATTAAAAAAAAGTGTTCTCTACAATCAAACTACTAAAAAACCTGTATTTAGAAAATAGTTGATAAAAATATTCCCCTGAATTGTACAAGAAAAGAGGTACAGGGAGCACTGGTGAAAGACGTGGTTTGAGAGATGTTATTCTGCTGCCTCGTCTTTTTCTTCAGCTGCGTCTGTAGCTGGTGCCTGTCAGAAATTTTAGTGTCAAAGTTTCATCACAAAGGAGAAGACTTTTATTTTTATTTTTTATAGTGTGGATACCATGACCCTCACCTCTTCCTCAGCTTTGGCTTCGCCATTCTCGGCAGGAGCCTCTGGTGCTTTCTCCTCAGGCTTGGCCTTCTCAACCTCCTTGGCTTTCTTAGGCTTAGCAGGTCCCTTCTGCACACAACAATATTAATCACTTCAGTCACCCTTTCTATGGTTGACTCCAATTTGTCATTCTAATAAGTAACAGTCAAAACAAGTTCAAACCTTTGGCTTGGGTTTGGCCTCTGTCTTTGCAGGAGCAGGTTTCTGTGGAACCACAAAGTATGAATGTCAGGACTAGGAATGCAATTAAGAGCGTGAATATTGTCTGTGACCGTCTGAGTTTGTATGTACTTACCTGGTATAGCATCCTTGGAGATCTTCTCGTAGGCTGTTTGGAAGGAAACAAAAAAGCTGATTACTTACAAATCAGCCAACAGCACTCACTGATGGGGTGTTGCTGACCCCTAGTGGATGCACAGACTAACCGTTTCATCATTATGAAATTAAAAACACAGACACTTTAAACATAACTGTGTAAACCTAATTTTTCCTTACCTCTGAGTCACCTGGTGTGCGTGCCTGTGAGGGAACAAAAAGCAGAAAACAAGGTTAGGAAAACCAGTCTGCATTATAATGTGGCAATGGTTGGGACAATTACTGGTATGTAGCTCAAAAATGGGCGTTTCCAGATTGAATATTAGCCTATGACTGCACACCCAGCTTCATGCATACTTGAGTATTGACCATGTTTTTAAATCTTGCACAATAGAGAACTTAATCTGAGAAACCCATAAACACTTAAAAATATCGGTCTTCATCAAAGCATTAAGTGAAACACACTCATTAGTGACGATGTTTACGGTATCAAGTAGGAATGTTATTAAGAAACACATCAAAATGAATCCTTGTAGAACAGTTTTTTGGCGCAAGAATAATAATAATAAAACAAGCAGAAAATGACCTATGACACGCTTCAGTATATTGGCTTAGTTTCAAGTCGTAAAATATCGTATATCAGCAACAGAGCACAGTTTATACGGCGTGATGTGATCGTGCTCTCCCACCTCCTGCCAGTGATTTGCCTACTGTAAAAGTCCAGGACGGGGCGGACTCCGCCTCCTCCCGACACATCCATTCATTGGTAATAAATGAGATTGCTAGTGTACGGAGAAAACCGAGCAGTGTAGTGAGTGTTCCCGCCATGAATTTGAAAAGAGTCACTCCGAGATGCTCAGCGACTCTGTCGATCTGGTAGCAGAATCTACCAGAACCCCCAGCAACAAGAGCAGCGCTTTGCTGACGGAGGCTCGCCATTGCATAACCTGCGAATGGCCTGAGCCGACAATACACAGAAAGACACTCCGCTTACAGGACGAACGCATTCACGAACGCATTTTCATCGAGTTAATAAGGGCGGTCATGCATTAATATAATCCACACATGCACGCTCGGTTTATGAGAGAGTTGTTATAAAATCGTTTCAAGGGTTTTTTTGTTTCACGTGAAAGCCCTAAACAACAATTGGCGCCGAGATAAAATTAGAACAATAACACTAAAGCCAAACTACCATCTAATAACATACTGTTGAATATATTACATTGCAGATGTCGGTCCCATAATCTCCAAGAGAAACTTTAGTATCCAGCGTGACGACCCCCATAGGAAACAATCAATATGCCGCCAACTTTCTCTGCAGAAAAGCGATCCATCGACAGAGAACTGATCCCGCTTCGTCCTACACTGCAAGTAAATGTTTTTCTGCACAACAGTAATTGGTATGTGCATGACACTGTTCTGCGTTTGAAAAAAAACAACACACGGCAAATCAATTGTCACAAAGATAATCACTACGCTACACGGGAGAGATAAGACCAAGGATCAGCCACTTCAGAAAATCAAAACAGAGCCTACATATTAGCTAAACTCTTGGCTGTACGGCGCAACATTGTTGATATTCATTCGGAATAGAACACGGATATTTGTAGCAACATTTTAACAACTCTGACCGCCAGCGGTAACAAGCCCATTTAACAAATGGCACTTGGGGGTTATAAATGCTGTATTACTGAATGAATAAAAGATGTCCGTCTACTCACTCTGATCCTTTTAGGCATGGTTGGCTTATGTGAGGTGTTTTTAAAAAAGGAAAAAGAGCTCAATGTTACTCAATACAGGAGAAAATACAGTGGTATATTCAAGATAAAGCTGTATGAGTACAGTCTACACAGCGCAGCAAGACGTTAATGTTCCATTGGAAGAAAAACTAGCTAAAACCGGATTGGATTCTCCCCCTCCCTCCCTATTAAAACCGTTATATTTCCTGTGTGATTGACTGGCTTTTGCCCCGCCTCTGGAGCCCGTTGATTGGATGATCCAACCTTCATCCACATGATTCCAAATCTGGGCTTTTACCTGTATGGATACGTCACGTGTCAGTCAACAAATATGGTGAGCTATTTGTCTGTATGTGTAGCCATCTGGTAGGCCTATAACGAGGGAAAAATGTCTTTAGATCTGCTTTTCACTTCGTTCCGAACGGCTTTTATTTCTCTCTTAAGGCAAAACTGTGACATATTCGAGCAGTTACCTCTGGTATATGTTAGAGGCAAACCCATTCTGCGCCCGTAGCACGAGTGAGAAAAGAAAATGTGGTGTGTGGTGTTTGTTGAAGATTGAGAGAGGGGTGTGTGCTTCCCCCTACCAAGTCTTTTGTATTTTGGCTTGGGAAAATGGCGACAGGGCAGTTATGGGTAGCGCACAGCCCGTAGGTCCGTGTTCTTGTGCGACCTCCTCGCAGGGTTGTCACAGTCCACTTGCTCCATTTTAAGTGTGCAGTCCAAACATGACTCCACTGGAAACAGCTGCGGTTGTGTTCCTGCTTTGTGTTGAAGTCATGTCAGACATTTCAGCACGGAGACATTCAGTAATTTCCCCTGAGCGAATGACACCTCATACAGACACTGCCCTGACTGCCTTATTCCACCGCTGCCCTGGCAGACACAGGGCATTGTGTGACTTAACTCTGGCAGATGTGCTCAGGCCAAAAATGAGACAATAAATTCGACATTTTTTTAGATTTGGCTTCAAGCTGAATGTAATGTATTTAATTTATTTATTTTTACTTAAAAGAGCATGCAATTAAATGTATTACTTTTATTTGTGGAAACCTAGAAGCATACCTGTGTGAAAATATATATTTTTGTTCAGTAAATACTTTTGCCATTGATTTTTCACATTTTTTTATTTTGCTGAAGATGTGAACATACAAATAAATATTATGAGCAGCTTACCTTCCTCAGGGCTGTATCTTAATATTACTCAGCTTTTTGCAACCAATTTGTAGTATTTTGATATTTTTTTTGTAATTTGCAAGGGACAGGCTTTTAAAAATGCCTCTCCTCTGCTCTTATCTCAGTGGACTTTTAAATGATCCCTCTCTGCATTCTAGACAGCCCACATCCTGTTTCAGAAGGAAATACATCATATTAAGGAGGCAACATGCCTTAACATGCTTTTCAATGAGCTACTTGTATTTATCTTCTTGAACTGCAAAACAGGTGAGAAAAAGGGGGCTGAGTCCAAGCAGACTACATTTCTCCAGCTATTTAACAATCCCAAACACCACACAAATCTTTCTTAATTAAACTGGGCTGGATATCATGCTGACTGGATGAAGTGATATTAAAAACAAATTAAGGTTGCTGCTACATTTGCTATAGTATTAATATGAAGTAAGAGATATATTCATTCTGTTTTATATCCACAAGACACCTTTTCTCTAAAAACACAATTACCATCAAGTACCATCAACCGTTTACTCTTGGTATGAAAAAAAAGTTATTTTCAAAGATGCAAAACCACATTTATAACTGAAAAAAATTTGCTTTCATTTTACACAATTCACTGTCCTCTCCATCTTGTCTTTGTCATGCAATGGGTTGTAGGCCAAATATTATCAAGTCATTCCAATCAGTGATATACTGCTGTTATGTTCAAGTCTATTGCTTGAAATTTTTTTGGAACTGTTGTGCTGCCACAATAAAGACTATCTTATCTGTTGTGAACACCATTAAACAAACAGACTGGATTCACAGTGAACTGGTATTTCCTGCAGGGTCACATTTGACAGCAGTTAGAGAAGACAGAAAATTAGATTTTGTTTGGAGTATCCCTCCAACCCACATCACACCTGTCGGTTACACTTTGGTGCTAACAAATGCCCAGATGCATACAGATCACAGTTCAGTAGGTCATGTTAATTATTCTGCTAGTATTGGGCTTTGCACTGGCCATTAAAGAACTATCTACTAATATTAAGTTTTGGTGATCTATACAACTCCATATAATTTTACTGAAACCAGTTTAATAACATGTCAATCAATCATGTTTTTGCTAGAGCCAAATTGGTTGTTAAAATTTCAAGTCTTTTTAGTATAGTTTTACTGAACCTATGGGCAAAATGCATTGGTAGGTTCAGAGAAGCAGTCTTCATTGACACTGTAATGTTTAAATAAAGGCAGCTGGGTTTAGGATCTAACCACTGAAGCTAATGTGTAGCATCATACTTAAATATTCCAACCTATACTTTACTGTTGCACCTACATACCCTACATACAAACATGGATTCTCATAAGGATGAGGAAAAAAAGAAAAGAGATGCAATAGTAATGCAGACTTCAAAGTACAATTATCAAGGTGCAATGTGAAAATACATTCTTTTTTTATTTTTAGAGTGAGTTGCAATTTTGAGTCCAGCTGCCCATCTCCATTTTCACGCCCTTTAGTTTCAACTATTGTGTCCACATTAAAGGTTTCTGGCTGCTCCCTGTGACCAGAGAGGTGTAAACAATTAGTCACATGCTGATGCTGGCCAGCATTATTATGGTAATGACATCAGGAGTTTGCTTCACCCCACTGGCCCACTTCACAAAATAAAGGGTTGGTAATGCATAAATCAGGTACCTGTACCTCTTTATGCCACTCAAAAGAATTATTTTTATTTAATGGTTTGAAACAAAATCCCCCTCTCAAAACAACAACCAGTCCCAGTGGTTGTTTCTAGTTCTTGATAATATCAGAGGAATTTTGACTTTTCTCTTGTTTGGTGCTTCAGCAGATATGATGAGCTGGGCTCCTGTCTTCCCCTTTTTTATATTTTAATCTCTGTTTAAATAAAGTCCAAAGTGGTTAGTGGTGGTTGATGGATGCAGATTTGTGATGCAGCATATACTGCAAAGACAGGTTTTCTTTATACCTTCAGCATATACTGCAAAGGCCATATAGTTGTGTGCTGGTCAAATTTAGGCTACTTGACAACATGTATTTTTTTTTTTTTTATCAATCCTACCTTGAAAATGGAACTCTGAATTTGAAACAGTTTCTGCTTTTATTCATTTTGTCAGTGCAGTGTGCCACTCAACTCATTAGCAGTGTATCAAAAAAATCTAAAATATATACAGCAGGGAAATGTAGCTGAGAGCATTTACTCAACTACAGTATAGATAGTAATATATAACCTGAGTAGGTTATTTTCATTTTATTCTGCTTTTAAGTCAACAGAATTTAATGAAGGAGATATATAACTGTCATTAGATTTTGTACTAAATTTAAAAAAACACCCAAGGTAAAGTAGTTAAATTGATTATTTAATCAACTACATGTTGCATACACAGTGAGGCATCAGTAACGTTAATATATTTTATCATACATCTTGAAAAAAAATTGAAGTGTTTTTTTAAGTAAGAATAACACTTCTGTGCTTTTACATAAGTGTCATCTCATGTCAAATGCAGGAATTTATTAATTTTTTAGTGAAATATTTTTTACAATGTAGTTTTTCTATACTTAAACAGTGATCCACCACTAACTGCTCTCAGAGCTATTTTTCTAAAATGGTGAAATTAGTTGTCCCACCACAAAGGTTAAACAAAAACCAAACAAACAAAAAAAGAAAAGCAACTGTTTAGATTTGAAGTGCAGCCGTGATCTACTAATAAACAGCTGAATGTGTTTCACTATATATTAGGCATACTCAAAGTGGTGGAACAAAGTGCAAAGGTTGCTTGGATATGTGTATGATGTCCAGAATTAACATGATAAAACACTATAAATCTGTTTATTTAAATTGGTTGTGGAAGTTATTCCACTACTGAACTGATAAAGCAACTTGCAGAGCTTTGGTTTGACATGATTTCTCTGTTCTGTCTTGTTCAACTGGCTTTGCAGAACCAAAAAATCAGTACATTGTGAAGGAATGTCCTGCAGCTCTCTGCGGGAGTCTCTCTCTAAAGATACTGTAGGTACACGACAGAAGGAGGGAAAAAAAAGGGAGGGCAGAGGGAGGGGGGAAAGGCGTGAGGTCTCAGATAACAATGCTGTTGTTGTGTTGAGTATGGAGGAACCCTTCCATCACAGCTGCTGCCTGTTGCTGTCCTTTCCCTCCTTTTTACTTGTTCAAGTAGTGAGAACACTAGGAGGAGAGAACAACAACACAGAGGGAAGGACAGCAACTCTAACAACTGCATGTTCTTTGAAATAAATGCATTTAAATTTGCTTAAGTTTTGAATCACAGAAAGAGGTAATAATGTAAAGTTCTGTATTTTTTGTTGTTGTGGCACAAACAATGCAATATTTGACGTGATGAATGAGTTAATGAAGCACAGAGTTGTCCTCGAGGTAACTGTAACAGAGACATTGGTATAATCCTCAGGGAATGGAGACAGGATGAAGGTAAAGGTGACCTCATCCAAAGCCTCTTTGACGGAGGGCAACTTGTGCATTTATCTTCGTCACTCTCTCTATCTCTTAAACACACACACACACACACACACACACATGTCCCTTGTCAGTAGCTACTGGTTGAATCTAGTAGACCAGGAACAGGTGAGGCTGGACAGCTGTTTGGTCATGGACAAACTCTCCTTACTGGCCCACTAGCAATCACAGTGGGTGTAGTATGTCATCAGCAGGACATAAGGTAAATTTAAGTCTCTCTCTAGCTCTTCCTCTCTTTAAGTGGATTTCTCCCATGCAGTGAATGCAGCCCTCCCATATGGAGCAGCAGGTAAAGCCAGATTACACCAGTTTGTGGAAGAGGGGCTCTGACACCACCAGCGTTTACAGCATGAAGGATCAACCTTAACATTCAACTTTATACAGCAACTCAATTTACCTGCTGACAATTGGTTGAACATCAGTAACCTTTATTGTGTTTCTGCAATTTATCTGGTCTTTGTCAGATAATCACACACACACATTTATACATATTTAAAACAATATGATATGGCAAATGTGACAGTGTGACTCATGCACCCACCAAAAAAAGGTAGCTGATTTGTCCACTCATCAGTCAAAGGAATGTGTTGCAGCCTTTGAGGAGGGGAGTGCCCATGACCTGCCTTTAACACAGTCATTTACATGTGAGAGAGGGCGGAGACTTTCCTCAGTGGCAACACAGCCTAATAAGCTCAGTAACAATAAACCTTAGTCGGCTTTAACCATTGATTAGCCAACAGCTGACACAACAAAAACAAATCCCACAATAGCAAATCATGCATGAAGGCATGTCGTTTTTGTTTGGAAATTATTGCCTTGTGGGCCTTTGTCTTATTCTCTTAGATAGGGGGCATTTCAGTGAAACTAATCTACAATTCTACAATTCTACAATTTCATTTAGCAGACGCTTTTGTCCAAAGCGACGTACAACACAAGCAAGA